>JANBXA010000726.1:59000000-59602500 GCA_030556225.1 Cricetiscus sungorus | reverse complement strand
AAACACTCTACCAACTGAGTGGATACCAACTCTATCCACAGTTCTAGTGCTTGATGATAGGGTTTTGCTGCATTTCAGAGGTGCCCAGCTCAAGCGGACATGAATGGGGTAGAACACATATGAAGAAATCTATGTTTTCATTCTCTCTGCTGAAATGTTAAAGAGTTCAGGATTGCAGTAGGTAGGAGGCCTGAAAATCACTTACTAGCTGAGTGCAAACTCATGCTACTGCTATGGACATCACTTTTTTTCTTTCTTTATTCCCCCCCCTCTCTTTTGAGACAGGGTTTTTCTATGTTTCAGCTCTAGCTGTCCTGGTATTAGCTCTGTAGACCAGGCTGGCCTCAAATTCAGAGATCTGCCTGCCTCTGAGTCCTGAGTCTGGGGATTTAAGGTGTGTGCCACCACCACCTGGTGAACATCCTTTTTCTATAAGACTTTATGGAGAATTTTGTGCTAGCTATGAGATTCTATGTAATGAGTCTTTTTTTTCTGGGCAGCAAGTTTCACAGACCCATTAGAGCATGGACTCTGACTCACCTACTGTAAAAAGGAGGCTGTCCTCCATTCTTACACTGATGGTCTAATAATATCATGGCCAAGAACTGGCAGGTGGATAGAGTGGTATATCCTTGAGATCCCAACCTTTCAATTTGAGGCAAGAGGCTCTCTAAATCCAAGAGTTTGTAGTCAACCTGGGCAACATGGAGAGAAAAGGGGAGAGAGGGAGGGAAGAAGAGACAGAGAACACTCCAAGAGCGGCAACAGAAGCATCTTCCTAATGCCACAGAGAAAGGTTAGAATTATTATAAAAGTAGTAAGGTATTTATAGTTTCAAAGTTTTAGAAAACTTTTATTGGAGACTCAAAGCACTTTACAGACAGTGGGAGTCTTACTTCAAGGTAAAAACACTGATTGTGAGTATGAGAAGTTTGGAAAAGAGTCCAGAAGTTCAGCTTCTTACGCAACAGTCCTCAAGACTCCTTCCCACATCTTTAGCTTCACACAACCCCTAAGCCACTGCACCTTTCGGGAATGCCTTTGATGGAAGCTGGGAAATCCAATGGGGTCATGGACCTACTCAGAAAAGCAGCTCAGGAATGCTCCAGAGGCAGGATAAACCTTGTAAATGTAGCAGCAGCAGGCTTCTCTTCTGAGTTCATCTTATCTCTCACCTGTTTTGACGTGACTGCTGACGGACCTGTGCACTTTATATTAGCTAAGCCTCAATGAAACCCACAGGTCAAAGGCTGCTGTTCCCTATGGGGCCAGTCCTGCCCTTCAGACTCTAGTATTATGAAGGGTTCAGTGTTGAGGGGAAAACTATATTCTCAAGCCTGCTTCTTAGAAGACCTTAGTTTCTGTCAAGTTGAAAAAATATTCTAACCAAAACAGCAAGTTACTTGGGACCATGCTGCATTTTGGTTGTGGGCTTTTATCCCCTTACAGTTAAAGACTGTAGTTTTAGGATTAGATGATTTCCTAGTTCAGAGCCCGCCTCTGGGCTGGAGCAAAGCCTAGGTAGGCTGAGCCTGTGCTTAACAGAGTAGCACAAGGATTTCTGGATGCCCTCTCTTTCTTCTCCCTTAAAGGTTTAGTAATAGCAGTTGGCTAGATAAGATCTCATTAGATGCACACGCTATGGTTTGGGAATTTTATCCAGCTACAAAAAAGAATATAAGTATGTTAGTTACAAAAAAAATGGATGTGACTGTAGATGATCATATTAAATGAGTTAAGTTAGTCAGATTGAGAAGACAAATACCATAGTTTCCTTCATTCATGGGCTTCAATCAACAGCAAAACCAAATGGAACAAAACAGTAAGAAAATGAATTAGTAAATAGAGAGCACAGTTATTACAGCCCCCGAGCCTTTCTTATTGCAAACTAGACATTGCTAATATGTAGAGAGTTACTTTAGTACTAAATATACAAATTAAAACGTTTTCTACCACCTGAGTGTCATTTTAAAGTAAGTACAGAGCTGGAGAGATGGCTTCATGATTAACAGCACTAGTTGCTCTTTCAGAGGACTTGTGTTCAGTTCCCAGCACCCACATGGGTGCACACACCTCCTTGTAACTCCAGTTCCAGGGGATCCAATTCTCTCTTCTGGTCTGTGGGGCCACTGTACACATGTAGTGTACATGCATGCACTCATGTGAGTGTGTGTGTGCACGCACGCACGTGCGCGCGTGCACACACACACACATCTTAAAAGGAAATAAGATTTTTATGGAAACTAGAAATATTATACATCAAAAAATTGTATCTACTGTGCCTATCCCTTATCTTTATGAGCTTGAGCTCAACAATTAAACATTCAGAGATCTTCATCCTCCTCCTCCTTTTGAGAAAAGGTCTTTTGAGAAAGCCCTGGATGACCTAGAACTCACTGTGTCAATAGGACTCACTTTGCTCTATCAAAGATCCACATTCCTCTATGTCTGGAGCTCTGAGATTAAAGGCATGTGCCACCATGCCTGGCCTGTTTTTTATATCCCTACATGTACAACATCTTTTTTCAGTGTGTGTGTGTGGGGTGAGAGAGAGAGAGAGAGAGAGAGAGAGAGAGAGAATACAACTTGTGGGCTTGTGGGAGCTGGGTCTCTCTTACTGTGTGATTCAAGAATCACATTTCTCTGGCTTTGCAGTAAATGTCTTTACCCACTGAGACAACTCATTGACCCAAGGTTTATCTTTTTTTGAAAAAATGAATTAAGAAAAAAATCAGAAGCCACAGAAGAATGGGATAAAAAGTAAACACAAGACAAGCCTGGTGTCTACACTTGGGTGACATACTATCAAGACTAGATCACATCTAAAACTGGTCTCTAGTGTGGTTGTTGTCTGTAGAGCAAAGTTCAAGTTATGTATCTGTTAAATGAGTTTCTAATCCCAAAAGCACATTCCTTAGCTATTTCTCCTCTTCCACACACTTAGCTAGAAATTTTAAAGGCATAAAATTTTACACTTAAGACTTTTTAATTAAAGTTTGACTAATCTTTAAGGAGATTATCAACCAAAATATATAATTTTCTCATTTTCACGATGGATATGATTATAGGAGTGATTATGAATTTAGTTTTTTTAAGGAACTACTCTCTGCTACTTTAGGGGGAAATATTTGGGTAATTTATCCTATGAGAATTTGTTATACATGTTTCAGTCATCTTCTGCACTGACCAGTTCATCTGTTCTCCGGGTTCTGTGTGTTTGAAGATGGAGTCTAGTACATTGCAGTAATACTGCCCATAAGAGTTACTCAGGAAAATATATCTATTTCCATACTGGTCTCTGCATCAAGACTAATTCTTCTAATTATTTCTCATCTTAAATGATAGAAAACAAAATGACAACCCTGCGGGGTGTATTAATAGATCACAGTATTTACTGACTTTTCTTTCTCTCAGCTTTCTCTGAGAAGGTGGTTCCCATGCAACTGTATCATCACCCGTGGGCATATTAATCTTGTTTCAATAGGTGACTTTAATTCACAATGCAAATAATACCATACTGTTTGTTTCCAAACTTTAAAAAGCCCTCAATAATACAAATTAGCAAATAGATAAACAGTTTTGAAATGTTGCTTTCACATCACTCTGATTTTTCCCGTATGAAAACATTCTCTGTAACTGCAATGTTATGTTAATCCTGTAGCTCAGTTGCATTGGTTCAAAACTATCTAATTTGGGTGCTTTCTCAGACAGCAGTCCATCACTGTCTCTGTAGGACTTTATTTTTCCCTGTTTCATCTACCACCACAACTTCACCAGGAGGTAAATTTTCACAATACCACTACAAACTGTGTTAATAATATTAGTTAACATTTACTGATTCTTACTCCAGGAAAATGGTCCCCTTGGTATTTTAATTTTGTAGATAAGTTAACTAAAGTACAGAGAAGGCCAGCAATATTCTGAAGATCAATGAGTGTTTAATTTCCCAACCTGGGATTCAAATCACACAACTTTATTTCAGAGTTCACACTTTTAAAAGCTTGCTGTTTTATATAATATGGTTATGACTTAAATATTCAAAGAGAAATTAGGAAACAGGTTGGTGAAGAAAATATGGTTTTCTGATAGTTTAACCAAACTAGGTCTCTAGTATCTTTTACTAAAGTGTAGAATTTTTCAGAAACATGTGGATAAATTGTAGGTTTATTACATAGACACTTTTATAATATTGAACTTATCTTGTTACATATTCCTAAGGATTAGTATTTCTATTATTTGTTATCTTAGAAAAAGGCATAAATAAAATGAAAGTATATGCATGTTGGTCAAGACTGACCTAGCTTAAATTCAGGGATGATGTTGACCATGGGAGAAGTGGGACTTTTGGTTGACAACTTCTCAAATTAAGTAGAGGCAGATGTAGAAAAAGAGATTAAAAAATAGTTATCTACTACCCCATGTAAAATCTATGTTCTAAATTAATGGAATATTACTCAGAATCATATAATAAAGACTATATTGTGTTTATAAATTTTAAGTGATAAATTCTGCATGCTGTATATATTCTGTTCTGATGGAAAAAATAAATACTCACTAATGATCTAAACAAACAAACAAAAAAAAATATCAGACATGATGGAATATGCCAGCAATCTCAGCCCTTGGGAGGTAGAGGCAGGAGGATCAGGTGTTTAATGTGCTTTCAGCTGGCTAGTGAGTTTGAGGCTAGCCTGGGCTACATGAGACCCTGTCTTAAGAAACAAAAGTGAAAAACAAAAGAAAAGAAGGGAAATAGAAAATGTTCATGCCAACTGATTTATTAATAATTTCATAACCACAACTAACTAGTACAGAGGCTTCTGTTGGTATTTTTTTTTTACTCTTTTGGGTTTTGGAGGAACCCGCTCCCAAAAAATCACACATAGAGGCTTAATTCTTACTTACAAACACCCAGCCTTAGCTTGGCTTGTTTTTTGCCAGCTTTTCTTAAATTAACACTATCTACCCTTTTACTTCTGGGCTTAATTCTTTTCCTTACTTCTTACTTTTACTCTTACTCCATGGCTGGCTGGGTGGCTAACCCCTACCATCCTCCTCTCCTTGTTCTTTTACTCCTTCTTTCCTTGTTCTATCTTGCTACTTCTTCTCAGATTCCTTCTCCTATTGATTCTCTCTGCCTAGCAGCCTGCCTTGCTATTGACCATTCAGCTCTTTATTAGGCAAAGTAATACAGCTTCACAGAGTTAAACAAATGCAGCATAAAAATCTTCACATCATTAAACAAATGTTCCACAGCATGGAAAAAAGTAATATACCTTAAAATAATATTCTACAACAGGCATCTCTGTACAAAACACCATGAAGGTATTTCCTTAACAAAGCTATCAATGGAAGCTCTGGTATTTGGAGTTTAGACTTCAGCCTTGGTTTTCAGATGTATCTCAGGATGTTTGACACAGCCCATATCTTTTAACCAGACTTGAATAGAAGAAAAGCCATATGACCCACAGAAGTAGATAAAATCATTGGTTTCATATGTCACATAACTACTCCATTAATTGCATGCTACGGTGCCAGGTGGGGTTGTACTTCTTGTTGGACCCTTGACATGGACTGTGATGTCCTTTGGTTTTGTATTTCTCCTATCTTGGGTAGCATACTCCATCAAATCCTGTTACATTTCTTCCAAAATATCTGCACTAAACTGTTTTTAGATTTATTTAATTTTATGTGTGTGAGTGTTTTGCCTACATGTATATCTGTGAACTACATGCATGCCTGATGTCTGTGGTAAGAAGTGGACATTAGATCCCTTGGGAATGAAGTTACAGATGGTTGTGAGCTACTATGTGGATGCTGGGACCCAAACCCAGGTCCTCTGAAAGAGAAGCAAGTGCTCTTGACCCTTGAGCCATTTCTCCAGACCCCATGTTTGCATTTTCATCACAGCTTTCCAGTAACACATAATTACTATGACTGCAGCATTCATGGAGATACTGGCATGGCTATGGTCAGATTCAGATTCTTTTCTATAAAATGAGGATAATGGTGTGGCACCTGTATTGCAGGGTTGGAATAACAATTGCTATCTTTCATGACAAACACTAGTACACAATACATGACAGTAATAAATATTATCTGTATGTAAAGAGCAGCTATGTAGCTTATATACAAAGCAGGGTATTGTTGAGAGCGAAAGGAAAAACTCATTAAATGGAATTACCGTGCTATAGTCATAAATCTAGACACAATAGGCACTGTATATATGTCTTCTTTTCCAGGACCTTTCCCTTGCAAGGAACCCTCACTAGGAGTTATTGCTGAAGTGAAAAGGAACATTTCTTGCACATCACCCACAAGAACAATGAAAGTAGGCACTGGACATGTATGTGGAAGGAATTAACAGATGAGTGCATGGATCCAGGACAGCTTTATATTCTTATACTAGCACCTCAACTATCTTGTCACTTAGTTCCCTCCCAGCCACATTTTCTCTATGCTCTTCACATTGAGAATCGTGTTGTTCCTGTTTTAACTCATAGACTGTGTGGTCTCTTAGCCTTATATATGGGGTGACCAATATGTTGCAACATGCTGCATCTCTGTTAGTTCCTGTTATTTTTGGTGCCCTTCTCATATTCAGTGTCTCAGTTTCTTTGGTAATTTGTGTGTAGTCATCCTTCATATGACATTCTTTCCTCTTTTTGTTTATAATGTATTTTGTGGGTGCCATGGAGGAGATTGCCCATTCCAGACAAACATTATACCACTGGGTTATATCCCAACCTTCTTGTTTTTAAGACTGATCTAACTAAATTGCCCAAGCTGGCCTCGAACCTACTCTGTAGCAGCTGTTAAGCCTGTGTTCCTTCTGTCTCAGCCTCCTAGTAGTTGTGATTATGGGGCTATACAATCAGATCCAGATAAGATGTTCTTGCATTATCCTCAGCATGTCTTAGGACTCTGAGTTGTATTAATAGCACTGTGTCTCCTGACAGTTAACATTTTTACATTTACCCTATATAATGTGTGTTAATTTCTGTTTGTAGAAACAAGATCCATGTCAGGAGGAACCACTAAACAAGTTTACAAACTATCATGGAGTGTTATGGCCTTGCCATGTAGTCTCAGCATTCCTTAGCTTATATTAGTCCATGCCCTGTGTCAAGACTCTCATAACCTTTGAAAGTCTCTTCTAGATTTCAGAAACTCTGATTACTTTTTGTTTGGTTGGATTGTTGGTTTTTTTTTAAAGTCAAGGTGCTACTCAAAGCCCAAGCTGGTCTGAAACTCGCTCTGAGGACGGCCTTGGACTTATGATGCTCTTGCCTCAACCTCCAGAGTGCTGCCAGGATTATAGGCATGTGACCTCATGCCTGGCTCTCTGTTGAAATTTAAGGTCAGATTAGCAGTAAAGATTAGCAGATTAGCAATGGTTATGCTGAGGGTTAGGGTCAGCAGGTGGCAAATTCCAGGATGGATTAAACCACAGGAACAGGAAATCTCCATCTCTGTTAGGAAAGGAGCTAATGGCGGCAGTCACATTGTGCACGTCTTTGTTGAAATGTCACACACAATCCATATTTCTCAAGCTGGGTTTTCCAAGATCACCTCCATGAGTCTAGTGCAGTGGTAGATTATGGCCTGCACTGCCTGAATTACACTTGTGGTCTTTACTTTCCCACATAAAAGCAGCTGACCCAGCCAGTGCCTAGCCTGGGAACGACACCATGCCACAAACCACTTGTGCTCTGAAAAGTCCCTAGTGACTAAAACAAAGGAAACTGCTGTTTTCTAGATCCACCTGTTGTATAATTTACGAAAGCCAATTGTTCTTGGCATTGGTGAGCTTTAGATCCACTACCACCACTCTTCCTTGCTTCCAAGGGAATGGATGTGCTGAAAAGGTCAGGGCTCTCTAGGATTTCAAAGTTTAGAGAATGCAAGGGCTTGTGGGCCTGTTAGAGTCTAGACAATGCTGCTGAAGCATTGCAATGGGACACACATGTAAATATGAAAGTTAAACTACCCTAGGGAGAGTTAAGATGAAATCCAATATTAACATTTGGTTTTAAAAAGAATGTGTCCCTGTTTGTTGGAGGTGGTTGCACATACCTTTAATCCTCGCAGTGGCAGGCAGAAGCAAGCAGATCTTGGTGAGTTCTAGGCTATATAAACCCCATCTCAAAGTGTGTAGGGGGGAGGGGTGTTGGCTTTTCTGTAGATTTTTCATTTTCGTCTTTTCTTCTCTAGCTCTGTCCATAACCTTACTTTCTCTCTTATGTTCCAGGCTAGGCAGTCTTCCCCTGAGTGACATTTACATTCTGTAGATTTTTCTTAAAGGTACAGCGTAGAACTTTTCACAACATGTCCAACAATAAAATGGGGCTGTGAATTGCTTAGTAGTAGAAAACTTGTCTCCCACGTGTGGGAACAAGGATTCATCTCCAGCAAAACTTGGTAAGCTTGTCTTCTTTGTCCATCTGCTTAATCTCCATAGCCAGCTAGGGCTCAAACCTGTCAATTCCTGCCCACCATTCTCAGAGCCATTTATTCTCATCCCACCTCAGATATAGTATCTCTCTCTGGCTGTTTTTCTCCAACAGGGACAAGATCCCGCCCTGAATTCTGGTGCATTGTAGTTCATCTGTGATACTGTATGTCTTAGAAGTAATCATCTGGTCACACAGATCCTGAAAAACTGACAGTCTTATCAATAAACATGATGTTTTGGTCATTTTGGCACAACTTCACTAGCTGAAACTTGTCTTTCTTGGTCTTGTAGGGACACTGGATGTCGTTAAAGCCCCAATTCCTACCTAACAAGGACTGACACTCATTGAGAATGTACATCAATCAAACCCCATGCTAAACAATTTCATCAATGTTACTCAATTGTTTTTAAATAATATTATTGTATTAATTCTTTGATAATTTTATGTAGCACATTTTGATCATCCCCACCCTCACTCCTCCCAGATCCATTCTGCCTCCCTAGACTCCTGCCCAACATCATATCCTCCTTTTTAAAAAATAACCCAACAATTCCAATTTGGGCTGACCATATATGCCTAAGTGTGGTAATTTGCTGGATTGCTGTCAAACAACAAGGAGACACACCCCTAAGGAAAATGGACTCTTCCTTTCCCAGATGCCATCAGCTGTGAATAGCTTCAGATATCCCCTCAAATTCATGCAAGATTGTTGACTGGTTTGATCTTATGCAGGTCTTATACTGGCAGCCATAGCTGCTGAGTTTATGAATGCAGTGGTCCTGTCACCTCCAGAAGACAATGTTTCATTCTGGTCCTTTGTAACCTCTGGATCTTTTCATCTCTCCATTCCTCTTCCAGGATGTCTCTGAGCCTTGAGAGGGTGTGTGTGTGTGTGTGTGTGTGTGTGTGTGTGTGTGTGTGTGTGTGTGTGTGTGTGATGTACATGACCCATTTGTCTTGAACATATTCTTAAGATTATATATGTTGATGATAATAGAGATTAATCTTTTGCATTCAGTAGTGTTAAAGGATATGTGTTCTGAATCTAAACAACAGAATTTGAGAGTTTAAAAGTACATTAATAGTTGTCTGGGAAATGAAGACATATATTTTGGGGGAAAACATGTACATAAATGTTTATTACAACTTTAGCCATAACAATCAAAGTTAGAAACAACTCAGATGTCCATCAGCTGATGTAGGTAAACTAGCTGTGGAATATCCACTCCTACACAGAAATGAAAATAGTACAATCTGGATCAATTTTTAAGGAATTATGTACAATTAAAAAAATCAATATATAAGCATCGTATGTTGCCTGTTTCCGTTTGTATAGCATCTTTAATGTTATAAACTTGTAAAGCAGAGACCAAGTTAGAAGTTATTTGTGGTGCTGTAACCACCTTATATCATGAATGTGATGGTAGACATACAAACATATCTGGATGTGATAATTTTTTTAGAGCTGTGGTTATATATACAATTACAAGTATGACCAGGGAGAGGTGAGTAAGATTGGGGAATTATATCAGTGTTGATCTCCTGGTTGTGATACTGTACTATAAGTTTGCTTGATGGAACCACAGAGGGAAACCAGGACAAATGTGCAAACATCTGTTAGTCTATTCCCATTGCTGTAATCCAGGTAAGGGGGTTTCGGTGTTTGACCTGTTGGTATTGAGGCAGGCAGCACGTTGCAGGAGTGGGTATATGGTGCAACAAGCTGTTTTCTTTGTGGCTGGGGTGAAAAGAGAAAGACAAAGGGGTCTAGGTCCCACTAAACTCTTCCCAGGGCATGCCATGCCACCAGTGGCCTGAAGACTTCCTACTAGGCTCTACCCACCTCCCCTGCAGTGCCACAACTGGGGACTTGGTCTTTCTTATATGGACCTCTGAGGGACATTCAAGGTTGGAGGTATAGTGGCATTTCTTTGTATTGTTCCCTAATGCTGCATGGGAATCTCTATTATCTCAAAATAAAACCTGTTAGTTGGGGTCATCCTTGTAGATCTCTGGACATTTCCCTAGTGCCAGATTTCTCTTTAAACTTATAATGGCTCCCTCTATTATGGTATCTCTTTTCTTGCTCTCCTGTATTTTTCCCCAATTCAATCTCCTTGCTCCCTCATGTCCTAGGCTCATAACCAATAACATTTTTAAAAATAAAAAGTAGGCTAGGAGTAGCAAGCCCTGAGGTTCTGAGTTCATGTTCCCAGAACTCACATGAAATGTTGGGCACAGTGAGGGGACAGAGACAGGAGGATCTCTGAAACTCAGAAAGACACCAGAGATCAACCTGTGGCCCCACACACATGTAAGCACATGTGCACAGGCACTCACTCATGACACAAAACACATGCAAAATAACACCAACAGCAAAAAAAAAGAAAGAGGAAAAAAGGAAATAATAATAATAATAATAATAATAATAATAATAATAATAAAGGAACAAGTAAGCAGGGGTTCTTTGCCCTTCAATTAAAATTTCCTAACCTGAGAGGAAATTCTGAGGCTTTAAGAGAACAGATTCCAAATAACTGCAATGTGGCTTTAGTCTCTTATCTATAAGCATTGCAGTGAATATGTTTTAAAGCCTTGCTTGAGCCATTCTCAGAAAGTCTCTTTTGGTTTTGCAGTTTCTGCAGTGGGGGCCCTCCACATCAGAGTCACATTTTCCTTAGCTGGGCTCTGGAGACTGGAGAAGCAAGCTCCTCCCTTTCCTGTGTGCAGTTGACAGGCAGGTTTAGAAGCTTATTGCATCTAAAAGTAGTTGCATCTCGGTAAGGAGCAGAAAAGAGTGGCTGTTTAAAGGTCAGTGCATAGCAAAGACTCAAACAGCAGCTTGGCAAGCTTACAGGGACTGAGCAGACTCAAGAAGAGAATCTATGGGTTGAGGCAGAAAACACCAGCCTTTCTGTTTCCCCTGTGAGTGAGCTAGTTCATATGCCCTTTATTTGTTCATTCTTCCCCATTTCTCACATACTTAATTTGCTCCCTAATTGATTAGTGGAGGCCAACCCCCAAGTGTTTAGAGAAGTGAAGCTTTAGTATTCTGCAGTAGTTTTGTGCTGGCTTGCATCTACCCATTTAAAGACAGACTGACTTACTGACTGACAGACACACTCGTACGCATGCATGCACACACTCATGCACACTAAATAAAATTAAATAATGTAATGTAATTTTAAAAATCTAGCTGAAAGAGCAGTCAGTGCCTTTGAAGCCTGGCTTGTTCCCCGCTTCTCTCTTCATTGCTATGGGATTTGCCAAGCCTGCTACAGCAGGTTCCACACCTTTAAGATTTCTCTCTGTGTGGCTGTCAGGCCTCAGCTTCCTGGTCTGATTTTTGCTCTGTCTGCTCATTGCCTTCTCTACTTGCCCTGCCCTAGGACAACTTCACTGATGATGTGGCCATATCTGTCCCTTGATGGACAGTATATTTACATGTTTAGGACGTTTACCATGTTTGCCTTTAGACTACTTCATGACTAGTGTCCTTTATTTACAATATTCTCATAGCAAACTCTGTTACAGTTGAGAGCTTGTATCACTATCCTTTTTGTCATCTCTGAGAACAAAGAGCACATTAATCTAGCAGTGTCATCTTGCTCCAGCCAGTTTCCTCTAGCCGCATTATGCAATATGAATTTACTACTTCTTCCTCTTTCTTCTCCATTTCTTTCACCTCTCCTCCTTCCTCTCCTCCCCTTCCTTGCCCTCTCTGTTCTGAACTTCTCTCTCTCTCTCTCTCTCTCTCTCTCTCTCTCTCTCTCTCTCTCTCTCTCTCTCTCTCTCTCTCTCTCTTCTTTTTGAGTTGCACAGTTGGGACTTAGGTTCCTCAGTCAAGTGGCTATCTCTCCTCAGCTCCCAAGTGCTGGGATTATATGCATGGATTACTATGCCCAGGAAAGTTAAGTTCTTTTGGCTTGGGGCTCAAACTAAGGGCCTTGTGCTCTAATATCTGGCTCTATCCCCATCTCTCCTTCTCTTACATTTACTGCCATAGAAAAAAAATCTCTCCTCTCTGTTCTGTCATTCTTATTACCTTAAAAGATAAAAATACCTTGGCTGGGCACTCAGAAGACTAAAGCAGGAGGAATACCACAGTGCACCCTGGGGTTCATAGTAAGTTCCAGGACAGTCTGGGCTCCAGAGTGGGACATTTTTGCAACAACTACAACAACAAAATGCCTTAAACCTCTGCTCCATATTCATTGGATTAATATATTCAGCTCAGTTGCGGTGCTTGCTCTGCGATCTAAGGAATCTGGCACTCTTTTCTGGCATCCATGGAAACAGCCACCACTATCCCTACACACAGAATCTAAAAAACTTAGGAATGCAAAGTTTTCTCGACTTGACAATTGTCAAGAACTATGGCAAATAATAATTAAGAGGAAGCTTATAGATGTCATCTCATTGACAAGAAGACATGCTCTATCACTACTGTAATTTAATATAGCATAGAAGCTTCTATCACTTTCAGGAAATCAACATAAAAGAAAGGCATAAGTGAGTGAACTTAAAAAAGAAATGTATTACTTGCTGTAGGCATAATCATTAACAGATGAAACCACGCTGCTTATACTAGTGCACATATTTGATCCCAGAACTTGGGAGGCAGAGGCAGGAAGAGCTCTGTGAGTTCGAGTTTGAGGCCAGCTTAGTCTACATAGTAAGTTCGATGGCAGCTAGAGCTACATAGTGAGAACTTGTCTCAGAAAAAAAAAGCAAAAACAGCAAAAACCAACCAAACTAACTAATGAAAACCCTTAATACAATAAACACTCACATTTTACAAAACAAATAAGAGAATAAGAGAATTCAACTTGTTATATTTATGATCAATACCAACAAAAATTTGATACCCTGGCTGTATCAAACTAGAAAACAAGAGGAAACAGAGTCCTCAAAATAACAAGACCTAAACACTTACAGGAGACAGCACAGAAAACAGCATAGAGGGCAGAAAGTTCCTGTGCTCACAGATAAGCACTAGGGAAACTGAGAATGTCAAACATGCAGGGTTGTCTCCTCAACAAGGACGTGTTCACCTATTTTCCACCTAGAAGGCTGGGAATGGATGTAGTTAATAGCCCGGTAGACTGTTCTATCTATAGGTCCAGGCCTTACATGAATCCTGAAGATCTTAAACTCTTCCTTTACTTGAACATTGTTTCTTAGACCATAAACTCATCCTTATGAGAGATGTCACTTGTACTTTACAACAGCCTAGGTAACTTCTGTGTTATCATAGGATCAGGCCATTCCTGACTCCCACAGACTTTTATGTTTTCCTCGGTCATTCTCCCTAGACCCTTATCTTGACTATTGTGTCTTAGTCAACAGAACCAATCTTTATGGAAGAGGCCATATGTGCTTTGTAAAGAGTTTCAATGAAAACATATATTAAGGTTTGTTGTACACATGGGACTGAGTAAATTATCATCAGGAAACTTTTTTTCCCAAATTGTGCTGTGCTTGAATATGCCTAAAATAAACTGCCTAGTGTCAGACTCTAGAAGTTTGAACCAGTACCAGCTAACTAAGTCATGCTGAACCAGATTTTCTTCTTGCCTCACATGGCTTGTTACTCTGCCAGTCCCAGTGTTTGCAGACATCCAAACAAAGCAGCATCACAGAGTCTATTTTCACATGTAGTCCATCATTGCATGGAAATGTGGGCTGCAAGAATTTGAAGCAGCCAGTCACATTACAACCACAGTCATGAGCAGGCTAGGTTTTCCCGTATCAGTTAATGTAGTTAAGACAACCCCCTACAGATATGCTCCCAGGTTAATCTAATCTAGACAGACCTTCCCCGAGACATGTCTCACTCAAGTCTACATTATTTCAGGTTGACAATTAAAACTAATCACCACACTATATTATTACTGTTTTTTTTCTGTCAACAAATGAGTTCATAGACAATGTTAAATTATAGAAACGAAAAGGAAAGAAAATGAAGAATGGCAATAAACAAGTGAGTCACTAGAAGAAAAGCTACCAAATATATAGATAGATTCTCAATCACAAACACTCAGATACTGTTTTCTTGAGCCTCACTAGTCAGGGCGTCTTGCTCAAATTATATGAAGTTCTCTCAATGTTCCTTCTTTATCCTGCCCAATGTCCCCCCATCACTCCTCTCCTTTTCATCCTTCAAAGCTTTGCCTACTCATTTCTCCATCTATTAAATGTAAATTGTGGTGAAATCAATTGATCATATGGCGTCATTCAAATTGAGGCAGAAGTGACATGCATCACATATGCCATTTCGTTCCTGCAACCCATCCAATGCATCAGTAGTGATGGCATTTCAGCCATCAGCTCACAAGACAAGGGGGGGATGGTATATTGTCAGATGGAAGAGGAGGATGGGGGAGAACTTCCTGATTTGCATGAATTAAATGGGTACACAGTGTTGCCTTTTTTGGCTCTGTGTGCTAAAATGTTGCTTGAAAAAAAAAAGAGCAGCAGTTCTTCATAACAGAGTACTCTGGAAATGGGTTTTGAAAGTCGGTGTTGAATCAGGCAGTGGTGGCGCTTGCCTGTCATCCCAGCACTCAGGAGGCAGAGGCAGAGGCAGACAGAACTCTGTGAGTTCCAGGACAGAGAGGCTTATTGCACCGACAAGCTTTATTTACTTCAGGGAGAAAAAAGTCGATGTTGGGATTGAGCTTTTTTGTTTCCTTGAAGCAGCTATAACAAAATTGAAACTAAAAGTTTTGTTTTTCTTTGCAGCAAAATCCGTATGTAAAGACCATGCTTTTGCATATGAGCATCACATATGTGACGGGATTTTTTTCTTATTGTAACCTGGATGCCTGTGACAGTCAAGATGAGTTGGGGCAGCTCTGTGCCTTCTCTACAGCTCCTGTTCACATTAATAGGGCTTTCTCTGCTGTCTTTGGTAGAGACATATGGGTTCAATAAGTGCACACAATATGAATTTGATATTCGCCATGTCTTCTGCATTCGGAAGAAGATCAGCAACTTGACGGATGCCATTAGTGACATACCTAGATATACTACTCACCTCAACCTGACAGAGAACCACATTCAAGTCCTTCCTCCCCAGAGCTTCACTAACCTGCCTGCTCTGGTGGACTTGAGACTAGAGTGGAATTTAATTTGGAAGATTGATGAAGGTGCCTTTAGGGGACTTAAAAATTTGACTTTTCTGAATTTAGTGGAAAATAAGATTCAAAGTGTGAATAAGTCCTTTGAGGGCCTGTCCAACTTGGAGACTTTGCTCCTAAGCCACAATCAGATTACCTACATTCACAAAAAAGCCTTTACTCCTCTTGTCAAATTGAAATATTTGAGCCTATCTCGAAACAACATTAATAATTTTTCTGTTATTCTTGAAGCAGTCCAGCATCTTCCGTGCCTGGAGTATCTTGAGCTTACTAATAACAGCATCGTCTACTTGGACCACAGCCCTAAGTCACTGTTTTCTCTGATCCACTTGAGTTTTCAGGGGAACAAACTAATGGAGTTAAACTTCTCTGCTTTGTCACTGCCTAACCTAACTACTTTAGATGCTTCCCAGAATGGCCATGGAGTCATTCATAGTGTATATCTGGAAACTCTGCCCCAACTTAGGAGCTTGAATCTGAGTGGAACATTGGTGAAATTGGAGATGCTTTCAACCAAACACCTGCAGAATATAAGGGTTATGGACCTCAGTAACCGAGAGCTTAGACATGGTCACTTAAATATGCAAACTGTTTGTCACCTCCTCAGAAACCTACCCATGTTGGAGGCACTGGTTTTTCAGAAAAATGCCACCAATGCGGAGGGCATTAAGTATCTGGCGAAGTGTACCAGGCTTTTGTTCCTTGACCTGGGCCAAAACAGTGACTTAGTTCATCTCAATGACAGTGAGTTTGATGCTCTGCCAAGTCTCCAAAGACTGAATCTGAACAAGTGCCAGCTTTCCATCATCAGCAACAAAACTTGGGGTTCCCTGCAGAACCTGACTACTCTAGATCTGAGCCACAACAAGTTTAAAAGCTTTCCAGATTTTGCGTTTTCACCCTTGAAGGGCTTGAAGTCTCTCTATCTTTCAAGAAATCCTATCACAGAACTCAATAACCTGGCCTTCAGTGGGCTATTTTCACTCAAGGAGCTCAATTTAGCTGGGTGCTGGATAGTAACAATCGACAGATATTCCTTTGCTCAGTTTCCAAATTTAGAGGTCTTAGATCTTGGATCCAACAATATTCGAACTCTCAACCATGGGACCTTCCGATGTCTGAAAAAACTCAAGGTTTTGATTCTTTCTCACAATCGCCTAGAAATTCTAGAGCCAAGTGCATTTTCTGGTCTCACTTGCTTACAACACCTTGACCTAGTGTACAATAGCTTGTCATATTTTCATAAACACCTTTTCTCAAGCCTGGAAGAGCTACAGATTTTGAAACTCAGTTTTAATAAGATCAAATATGAAACTACTAGGACCCTTAAATATCCTCCATTTATGAAGCTCAAGTCTTTGAAACAGCTTGTCCTTGAAGGACAACAAAATGGGATTCAGGTTGTTCCAAGCAACTTTTTCCAAGGATTGAGTAGCTTGCAGGAGTTACTCCTAGGAAAAAATCCCTCTGTATTCCTGGACCACAACCAATTTGACCCCCTGATTAATCTCACAAAGTTGGATATCTCAGGGACAAAAGATGGAGATAGGAGTCTCTATTTAAATGCTTCCTTATTCAAAAAACTCAAAAGGCTAAAGATCCTGCGCCTTGAAAATAACAACTTAGATTCATTGGTTCCTGGTTTGTTCTCCAGCTTACAGAGCCTACAGGTCTTATCCTTACGATTCAACAACTTGAAGGTTATTAATCAAAGTCATCTGGAGAATCTGAAATCATTGATGTTTTTTGATGTCTATGGGAACAAACTTCAGTGCAACTGTGACAATATGTGGTTCAAGAACTGGTCAATGAACACAGGGGAGGTCCACATCCCCTTCCTCCGGAGCTACCCTTGTCAGCAGCCAAACGGCCAGAGTTTGCTTATAGATTTTGATGATGCCATGTGTAATTTTGACTTGGGAAAGGTCTACTTCTTCTTTTCCTTCAGTATGGTCCTCACCACCATGGTCTTCTCTTGGTTCAGTGCCAACATGATTTCATCTCTGTGGTATGGCTTGTACATATGTAGGGCTTGGTACTTCACTAAATGGCATAAAACTGAGAAGAAGTTTGTGTATGATGCATTTGTCTCGTTCTCTGCCACTGATGAGAAGTGGGTATATAAAGAGCTTGTTCCAGCTCTAGAAGAAGGCAGCCAGACCACCTTTAAGCTCTGTCTTCACAACCGGGACTTTGAACCTGGCATTGACATCTTTGAGAATATCCAGAATGCAATCAACACAAGTCGGAAAACTTTGTGTGTGGTCAGTAACCAGTACCTGCACAGTGAATGGTGCCGGCTTGAAGTCCAGCTGGCCAGCATGAAGATGTTCTATGAGCACAAGGATGTCATTATCTTGATCTTCCTTGAAGAGATCCCTAACTATAAGCTGTCTACCTACCACCGACTCAGGAAACTCATAAAGAGACAGACGTTTATCACCTGGCCAGACAGTGCTCACCAGCAGCCACTCTTCTGGGCTCGCATTAGAAATGCACTGGGCAATGAGACTGTGGAGAAAGAAGACATGAATCTAAGTGTTGTGGAGTGACTGAAAGTCTTACAACCCCAAATCTGGCTGCATAATATTGCCCAAAATACATGTAAGCTGAGGCTGACTAAATGAACTCACTCTTCAGGGACAAAGGCGTCAGGGGTTGCTTACAGATGTAAGACCTAAGACCTTTTGGATAGTGTTCATCAGGCAGCCAGGAGAGTTCAGAGAACTGCTTGGAAAACATTCAGGAGTAGGGTCTCACTGCTATGGGACTAGATAGGTGGAAGAAATTCTTGTTTTATTAAGGAGAGGAATGGAACACCAGTCACCTGCAATTCTGAAGAACGGAATTGCTCAAGTATTTTTTTCCAGACCAGTTCCTGTTGAGAGAGACTGTACTTGTGTACCAGTTTCCCCCAAGATTAAAACCTTCCATCTTGGAGGGTCACTTCCTAAGATGGATGTTTACAAGGAGATAAACCAACAGTATGTTCTAGGGGGAGAGTGAGATGTTCCATCTTGCAGAAAAGTTTGTAATACAGGAGACTACTCAAAATAGCTTCACCAAGTCCCTGATACTGACCCATTACTAGGCCCCTCCTTCCCCGAGTTATAAACAGTGAAGCCACTGAGAGACACCCTCAGACAAGCCTAGCTGCCTGGAAGTCACTCTCCATCCTGTCAAGCTGCCTGCAAGTTGTACAGTTTGCTCTAGGTTCCCAGCTTTTGTGACATGTCCTCCAAGCTTGGATAGGCTTTGGTCATGCAGCTATTTTTGAGTCATTTCTGGTCCCATAAATAACCCCTCACTCATATTGTGTAAATAAACTCAATAAAACTCATTGGTTCACTGAGTTGGACTTTGATGGTATCTACACTTTGGCCTGTGGTCAGTTGCCTATCTTGAGTGAGTAGACAATTGTTCTTTTCTCCCCAGAATAGAGTTTCATAACAGCACTGTACTAAGAACCCATAACAACAGAAACAACAAACAAAGACAACACAACAACAAAGAACCACCTAAAAACAAAAAGGAAAATAAGGAAGAGGACTGCCTTCTACATGATTCTGGTCTGTGACATACAGCTGTTGGAGTTGTGAACTCTCTCTCTCCTTCCTCCCTCCCTCCCTCCTTCTCTCTCTCTCTCTCTCTCTCTCTCTCTCTCTCTCTCTCTCTCTCTCTCTCTCTCTCTCTCTCTCTCTCTCTCTCTCTCTCTCTCTGAGATGGGGTTTATTTGTGTAGCCCTGGCTACTCTGTATTTCACTCTGTAATCCAGGCTGACCCTAAATTCACAGAGATCTGCCTGCCTCTGCCTCTGCCTCCTGAGTGCTGGGATTAAAAGTATGTACCAACACTGCCCTAGCTCCTCAAACCTATCCTAAGATGTCTTTAAAGCTGCATTTCTATGAAGTCTATTTTGCCCAACTAGCCTAGGTGATATCTTTTGCAGCTTTCTCTGCTCTGCTAATTCATTAAGCTCTCTTCTTAAATTGATGGATCTATACAAGCGCTTTCCTAAGCTCTTGTGCTCTGAGTTGGGAGAAAAGCTGATTTATAGTCTTGTCACCTCAGAAACTGTAATGGAAGCAACACAGATTCTGGTGTGTGTGTGTGTGTGTGTGTGTGTGTGTGTGTGTGTGTGTGTTAAGACAGTTCATTATTATTTTCAATACCAATACTAGAATATGGACTGGTTTTCTGTTTGAGGTTTCTGAACCCTTATCAATTGTATGTTTTTAAAGTTGAAGGTAGGGCATGGCCCTAGCATTAGACAAAGGGGCTACCAATTCTTACTGGTGGATATTTTGTTCAAAAGTGCTAAAAATAAAATCCAGTTGTATGTGGGGCCTTCTAAGTCAGATCAGGTGACAGGGCAACAGTACTTCCTGTTTCAAACTGTTTTCCCAGGAACAGAAGCTTTCTCCTAAATTGCTACCTTACTTCTAGTTTCCCCCTTATCTACAATATTCCAAGAGCAACTTGCTGAGGAAGAAGCCTGATGTACAGATTTTTTTTTCAACTGGGGCAAGAGCTGTCTACTTCAATATGCCTTAGTCCACCCCTCAACATGAGTGGTACCCTAATCAAACCCACTCCTTTCTACTACTTACTCAAATATTTTGGTTCTTCTCCCTTCTTTTGAGATAAGTTCATGTTACATACTTCAGGCTGGCCTGCAACTCAAAATCTTGTTGTGACCTCACAGTTTCTAGGATTGCAGGCATGCACCACCATACACATCTTAGCCCCCAGTATTTTTATACATAAAGAAGAATTGGGGTACAGTGTCCCAGTTTTGAATCATGTTGATCACCAAATAATATGTCCACTGTTGAAACGGAACCCTGGGAGCCTGTGATTCTGCTCCTTTGGGGCAATGCTGGTCAGTGTAATGTTACTGAAACCAGCCACACCCAGTCCTTCCTGATGTTCTGTCACTTCCCTGGGGGTGGAGTTGCTCTTGAGTAATGGAAGGGACGTGCAAAACTGTGTTCCTCTCCCTGTCTTGGGCAATCTTCACCTGTCTGGCTGATCTGGCAACTGCATGCTTTCTCCCTCCCCACCATGGTTGCTCTCTTCTCTGCCCTTCCTGCATGCCAGGCAGAAAAGAGATGGTATTCAAATAATCTCTGCAGGCATAATAACAGATTCTTTTGGATGGGAAGAGCATTGTTGTCTTCTCATTCTTACTGATTCTTTCACAGCATAGAAAACAAAACACAGACTGAGATCTAACATAACTAACATGTCACATTTATCTTAATGAAGCTAACTTATCTCACATAACATAAAAAAGACAAAGATCACTGAGCAGTATGCTGGTCAATGACCTAGGAGTCCTTGGAACTATGCGGCATGAGGGTTCCAATGCAGTGAAGACGATGATGGCTGAGGGCTAATAGGAAACTTTTCTTAGGTACATAGATGTCTAGTCTTTCTTGACAGAAAAGGTAAATAATTAACTACTTCGTTTCTGAGAGAATGAGATAGGCATTTTCTAGGAAACTAAATGAACAGTATGTTTGCTTTTGTGCTGCAGAGACTGGGGCACCCTATGTAAACTGGAAATGTAGCTGGGCATGGTGGTGCATGCCTGGAGCCTCAGCATTCTGGAAGCAGAGGTTGGCATATCTCTGTGAGTTCAAGGCCAGGTCGGGCTACATAGTGAGTTCAAGGTTGTTCAGAATTTCAAGATACAGATCACAAAGCATTCAACCAAGCACAAGGACCTTTGGAGTTTGGGGCCTTGTGTGAGGGCATTGATCATGTGTTCATGAAGGTGGCCTTTCTTGTTACTATCAGCTTTACCCCCACAAGATCAGTCTCCAGAGAGGAAAAAAGTGAAGATTTGCTCAAAGTATCTAAGAACCACTTCAGTAAAGGGGTGGACACTTGTTGCAACCAAATGATCCTACACCTCTGAAGCAATGTGAGAAGTGGACTGTGGTTGGTATTTAAAAAGAAGTAGGAGGTGGGCTGGAGAGATGGCTCAGAGGTTAAGAACATTGGCTGTTCTTCCAGAGGTCCTGTTACCACGTGAAGGCTCACAGCCATCTATAATGGGATCTGGTGCCCTCTTCTGGGGTGCAGGCATTCGTGCAGGCAGAACACTATACATAATAAATCTCTTATTTTTTGTTAAGACTTATTGAAAAAAAAAAGTTGGGAGGTGGTGGTACACGCCTTTAGTCCCAGCACTCAGAAGGCAGAGGCCGGAAGATCTCTGTGAGTTCAAAGCCAGCCTGGTCTACAGAACGAGTTCCAGGACAACCAGAGCTACACAGAGAAACCCTTTCTTGAAAAGTCAATAAATAAAGTAAAATAAAACAAAAGAAGAAGTAGGGGCTGGAGAAATTGATAAGTGGTTAAGATCATTTGCTCTTTTTTCAGAGGACAGGGGTTTGGTTCCCAGCACCCACATGGTGGCTCATAATCATCTGTAACTGCAGTTTTAGAGAGTATGACCTCCTCTTCTGGCCTCTGAAGGCACGTGGTGTACAGATATACATTCAGGTAAAACCCATAAATAGAAAATAAAATAAATAAGTCTTAAAAATAAAAAGAAATATAAGGACAATCAAGATGGATCAGCAGGCAAGAGCATTTTCCTCAAGAATATGATGGGCTGTGTTTGATCCTTGGAACCCTCACAGAGATGGAAGAAGAAAACTCTCCAAAGTCACCTTCTGTATCTGTCTCTCTCACACACGATGATGATTAATTTAATGAAAGAAATACTGTTGTCATCACTGATAAAATGGTGCTGTTGGCACTTTTGCTTGGGGCTTGTAAGGGATGGAGCATACTCATTAATTTCAAGGGGGCTTGTACTATGTGTTCTTATGTATTAAATATTAACTAGCTTGCCAGGACACAAGAAAATTCATTTCCTAGACTAAATTACTAAAGTTGCAACTGTTTTTTAATTTTTAATGAAAGCATAGGAAAACATTTTTAAAAAGAGATTTGAAGATCATTATATAATTTCTCTTTTAACAAGTTTGAAGTAGAATGGGTTGTATCATAATAGAAAAAATTATGAAAATAAACTTCCATTACTAAAGATAGAAATATTTTAAGCTTTAATTTATCATGAAGAACTAAGATTTCTTCCCTACAAATCCTGAAAGGAGGGCCAGAGAATTCTCTGCTGGGAAATGATCTGAGGCCTACCTATGTGGTTTTCAAGCTTTTCCAAATCACAATTTCAGTGTCATTTTTTTATCTGTGAAAAGTGGGTAATGTCACCACTTCCTATTGATGAAGTATTGTTGTGGGGGTATTCATCAAAGAAGACTACTGAGGCATTGGTTTAAGTCAATAGAAAGTCTTTTTTAGCCAGCCAATGCCTACACTTGGTATTTGGGATCCCAGCACAGTCGAAGTCCCAAGCCTCTCAGGGTGGGTTTTTAAACACACACATACACACACACACACACACACACACACACACACACACACACACACATCACACACACATCACACACACACACACACACACACACACACACACACACACACACCACACACACACACACACAAAACAATAAAACAAAAACATTTTCTTGGTTGACATACTTCAGTTTACAAGAGTAGTTAGCCAGAAGCAGAACTACAGAAGCCAAGAAGCAAGGTTGGTACATTTAGAGACTGTCCCAGAACTATTGGCTTTGATGGATTAGGTCTTTGTCTTTTATTTTGGCAAATGGTACTGTCGACATGCTGAGTTTTATGACCTGAATGATACTTCCATCATGGAGTCAGTTGTAAGGTCTGGGGCCCTGTTATAGTATTTTCTTGTGACCACACCTACTGAATTAATAATAGGATTGGTAATGGTTTAAAAAAGGTGGAGCCAGGCCTGGTCAGAAGGATCATGAATTTGAAGCAAACATATGCTATATAGGTTGAACCCTGTTTCAACCAAACCAAACCAGGAGGCAGAGTCAACATGATTGCTCTCTATTCACACAGTTACACAAACCCTGAAGGCTTTTTAGAAATACAAAATCTCAGGCCCACTGAACGTGAGTCTGCCTGTCAGCAAATTCCCTTCTGATTCTCAGGCACAGCCAAGTTTGAGATGCTGTGGGTTAGACAGTTAATCTTCAAAAATTAACTTCCCTTAGGTGACACAGTGATGAACGTTTAATCATTACATATTCCTTGGGTCTCTCTTTGTGTAATATCTCTTTAAAAAAAATAACAGTAACAGGCCTGGTGCCATGGCTCAGTAGATAAAGGCACTTGTAAAACAAGCCTGAGTTTGATCCCAGGAAGGAGAGAATCCACAAACTTGTCCTCTGTTCTTAACATTGAAGTCACCTCCCTACACATCATATGTGCACACACAACAATAATTAATTTTAAAAATAACAGTAACAATTGTACGTTTTATTAATACTTCACAAACAGTTTCATATGTATGATCATTTGTGGCTCCTTGCATTTTAATCTTTCTACCAATAAATATGAAGTTAGGTCAATAGTAAATATATATATATATATATATGTATATATATATATTGTGTGTGTGTGTGTGTGTGTGTGTGTGTAGAGCATGGCTTCTGAGAGTCGGTCCTCTCCTACTGTTTGGGCCTCAGGGATCACACTCAGATTATTATGCTTAGAAGTAAGCACCTTTATGGTTGAGCCATTTTTCAGGACCATCTATTGTTTTATTTTTCAAAGGCCACTATTTATAAACCTAAGAATAACATAGGTACATTGAAATCCAAACACATTATGATTATAACATATTATTATAAGAGTTATGCTATACAATGGAATTTAGTGAAGATGCATGCTTCTGCATGAAAGTACATACTGGCTCATCAAATCCCAGAAGGGCTATTTGTCCTTGGGAAAATTTAATTATTTGTCCAAAATAATGTTCATTCTAATTGTCAAAATAATAAAATAGGGAATCTGCAAGCTAAATTATGAAGGTTTTTGCTTGTGTGTGTTCTTAATTTTTGAGACAGGATCTCATGTATTCAAGGCTGACCTTGAACTTATTATGTAGCTTAATTACTTGAACTACTAATCCTGCGGTTTCCAGCATGTACCAACAGATCCAGATCAAAGGTCGCCATTTTCCAGAATTAAGAGCTTTGTTAATATTAATAGACCTTCAGCAGGGCCCAGTGACATGTACCTGTAGTCCTAGATACTTGAGAAGCTAAGGCATGACCATGTCCAAAAACAAATCCTTTACATTGAGATACCAAATCTGGGGATTGGGAAGGTAGCTCAGTTAGAAATTTTCTGTCTTGCAGGGATGCAGTTTCAAATTTGATCCTCAGCACTACATAAACTGGGTGTGGTTGGGTACATGTCTTTAATCTCAGCACTCAGAGGGTTGAATCCGGGGGGTTGGGAGTTGAATACATACTCAGTACTACATACTGAGTTCTAGGCTAGCCTGGGATACGTGAGATGTTATAATAAAAGGAGAAAGGAGGAAGAACAAGGAAGGAAGGGAGGAAGGGAGAAAGGAATTTCCAACCTAATTTCTGAAACCTTAACTATCAGATGTACAAGGGCCAAACATGCCACTTTGCAGAAGAGGATTGTGGTTTTATGGATAGGAAGGAAGAAACAAGCTATTTAAAGGGGGAGGGGGATCCAGGTGTGGTAATTGACTCTTGTAATCCCAGCATTTGGAAAGCGGAGGCAAGAGTATCAAGAATTCAAGGTCATTCTCAGCTACATAGAGAGTTAGAGGAAGAAAAGCCCCAAGAAAAGAAAATAGAGGGAAAACGTGAACTAGAAGTAGGTTCCTCTCTATTTCCTACACAGCATCTCCACCTGGTGGCTATCTGAGGAATAACCAATCAACCAATGCAGGAGCAATTACTGCAGGAGAACCCTCCCTTCCTATCCCCCCACACATCCTGTTGGCTCCATTGTTCTTTGCTAATGAGCCGCCTAAGCACTCCACTGCTACTAAATGAGCAAGTAACACACGGTTGTGTCCATTTCTTGTGACCACTGTTAGGAATAAAGCGTAGCGCGCTGGGACCTCACGTGGCAGGTCTCTGGTCCTGTGCTAGGACCGTGAGGATCCTGGTCCCTTGGTGGGTGATGGACAGCGGGAGGATGGGTAAACAGAGACCTGTAGATGTGACTCATAATTAAAGATTTATTGAAGAGAAGGTAAGAAAATAAGTAAAGTAAAGAGGCATAGCACAGAAGGGGGCTGGGATAGGATAGGTCCTGTCTGCCTTCCCTAGAAACAGCAGGAAAAAAGAGAACGGAAGTCGGTGGAATTTTTTTTTTTTAAAGGAGCCAGGGTACATAGTCACAGAAAGACAAACATGGTATGTACTCACTCATGTATGGATTTTAGACATAGAGCAAAGCATCACCAGCCTACAACCCATACCTCCAAAGAAGCTAGGAAACAAGGAGGACCCTAAAAAAAAAAAAACATATATGGTCTCCCACAGAAGGAGAAAGGGACAAGATATCACGAGCAAATTGGGAGCATGGATGGGGGGTAGGAGAAAAAGAAGGTGAGAAGAGGTGGGGGGGATGAAATCATGAAGGATCAGGAAGATTGGGAGGGGGGAGAACAGAGGAGAGCAAGAAAAGAGATACCATAATAGAAGGAGCCATTATAGGTTTAAGGAGAAATCTGGCACTAGGGAAATGCCCAGAGACCAACAAGGATGACCCCAAATAACAATCTAAGCAACAGTGGAGAGACTAACTTAAATGCCCTTCCCTGATAATGAGATTGATGACTACCTTAAATGCCACCCTAAACCCTTCATTCAGTAGCTAATGTAAGCAGAAGCAAATACCCATAGCTAAACACTGAACTCCTGGAATCCAGTTACAGAAAGGGAGGAGTGATGTGAAAAGGGGTCAAGACCAGGCTGGAGAAACCCACAGAAGCAGCTGACTTGAACAAGGGGGACCTCATGGACCCCAGACTGATAACTGGGAAACAGCATAGAACCAACCCAGACCCCCTGAATGTGGGTGTTGGTTAGGAGGACTGGGCAGTCTATGGAGCCTCTAGTAATGGATCAGTATTTATCCCTAGTATACGAATGGACTTTGGGAGTCCATCCCACATAGAGGGATACTCCCTCAGCCTAGACACATGGGGGGAGGGCCTAGGCCCTGCTCCAAATGATGTGACTGACATTGATGATTCCCTTTCTATGGAGCAGAAAAGGGGTGGGATGGGGGTTGGTGCAGGGAATGGGAGAGGGAACTGGGATTGATATACAAAATAAGATTGTTTGTAATTTAAATTTTAAAAAGGGGGAAAGAGCTAGGGTACATCTACCTGTCTTGCACAGGCGGTGAGAGGCAGGGTCAGGTTTGCCTGGGATACAACAGCAACTATAATGAATTACTACAAATGTGGGAACTTAGAGCAACATAAAGTTATTCTTCACAGTTTTAGACACTAGACATCCCAAATCGTGTGCGTGTGTGTGTGTGTGTGTGTGTGTGTGTGTGTGTGTGTGTGTGTGTGTGTTGCAATTGTGCTCAGGCACGTGTGAGCCAGAAGCCTGTGTTAATGTCTTCCTGGATTTCTCTCCCCCTTGTGTTTTGAGACTAGCAAACCTCAGGGGTCATCCTGTTCCTGCCTCTCCGTTGCTGATGTATAGGTGCTGTTTGTCACACTCGGGTTTCACGTGGGTGCTGGGTATTAAACTCAGGTCCTCAAGTTTGCAGAACAAGCGTTATGCACACTGAGCCATCTCCCCAGCTTCATTCACTCTGTTGTTAATTAATAGATAGGAATGACCTGTTGGACAGTGTCTGCTGAGCAGATGGCACACAGCGTGCTGAGTTTGGATTTGAAGGTAGGGCAGGGAGGGAGAGTGTGCAGCACCAACTTTTCAAGGGAAGCTAGCTGCCAATGGAGGGAAGGGGGTACAGCTGTACCTAGAGAATCCCTTTGTCACTTCACACCAAAGTGTAAAGAAGCGTATTGTAAGTTGAAAAAATATCAACTTATAAAATAATGTCAAGGAAAATCCCATGTTCATATACATACATTTATATGTCTAGACATGAAATTTCAATTTTATAAAGACATACTCCAGAATATTAACAATAGTGATCATTGAGTGGTAGAGCTTTGGATGATTTGATCTTTTTGTAGCTATGTTTTTAAAGTTTTCTTTTGTAGCTATATTTTAAAAGTTTTCCTCTAATGATGTGTGTAATTTGTGTGTGAGAAAGAGACAGAAATAGGCACATAGAGAAAGATAATAACCAAATTTGGGGAAATCCTGAAGGAGGGAGCTGGAAATAGCTTGTGGATATGAATGCTTGCTCTGTAAGCATGGGGGCTTGAGCCGGGTGTGGTGGTACCTGTAATTGGGGATGGAGGAAGGAAGATCAAGAGTTCAAGTTTATTCTTCTCCAAAAAACAAGTTTAAGGCTATACATCTTGAACAACCATCCTAAGGACAGAAAAGATACCAAAACTGTTAATGATAATGGTTGTCTTTGCAGGTTGAAACTGGAAGTCGTTTTTTTTCCATTGTGTTTCTCAATTTCTGTATGATGGATATGTAGTATTCTATAATATTTTTTTCAAGACAGGCTTTCTCTGTGTAACAGTCCTGGCTGTCCTGGAACTCACTCTGTAAACCAGGCTGGCCTTGAACTCAGAGATCCTCCTGCCTCTGCTTCCTGAGTGCTGGAAACAAAGGTGCCACTATAACTGGTGAGTTTTGTGATTATTTTTAAGGTTAGGCAGTACATTAGGTATTACCTTTCATGTTTTGCTTTATTTACTTCTATCATATTTGAATGTATGATGGAAAGCATGTATTATTTCACTATGAAAAATACTAAAAGACAAAAGACTTTTGTAGTCTTAGTATTGGTTATTATATTTCTCTATGTGCCTATTTCTGTCTCTTTCTCACACACAAATTATACACATCATTAGAGGAAAACTTTTAAAATATAGCTACAAAAATTTTAAAATATAGCTACAAAAGAAAACTTTAAAAACATCAGCATTCAGACAGGGATGGAGGAGGCACTCAGGGAGCCTTACTCTTCACTCCATAAATGTTTGCTGATAGATTCAGAGAGAAGGGGATCATTGTCTTTTGTTGTGACCCCAATAGGTCCCAATGGTCACAAAGATGGACAGCTAAACTAAAGGGAGTCACAAAACCAAACCAAAAGTAAAATATCTGAGAAAGGGACTACTTGGGGGAAGGGTGGTTATTGATAGGGGTAGGAGGAAATCAGAGTGGGTGGGGAGAGAATAATCAGGTTGCACTGTGTACAAGTATGGGATTATCAAAGAACAAACCTAACCAATAAACACCAAAAATGTTAGTCAGGAAGTGGTTGTGCATGCCTTTAATCCCAGCCTTTAATCTCCTGCCTCAGGAGACAGAGGCAGGGGGATCTCTGTGAGTTTGAAACCAACCTGGTCTATAGAGTGAGTTCCAGGACAGCCAGAGCTACACAGAGAAACCCTGTGTCGAAAAACAAACAAAAAGTGTTAAAATCTATTTGAATTTATTTTAAGTTTCATTTGTGTGTATGTGTGTCAGAGGACAATTTTGGAAAAGAAGGTTTTCCCTTTCTATACAGTGGTTCAATTTCTGCAAACTTATTGTAAAATATGTCTGTACTTTATAGATTGAGATATAAGTATTTTCTCATTGTGTAAAACAACAACAAAAAGAAAGAAAAATCCCTGAGCATTACAGATCTTGCATTGGTTAGGTCTTGTGAAACTGACACAAGCTAGAGTCATCTGGGAAGAGGGAACCACTAAAATTTTTGTCCATTTAGAATTTTACCTGCTGTTTGTGTGGAAAAAGATATTAAACTTTATCTTTCTAGGCTAGAGGTCTAGATCAACGTTCTAGCAATTGCCTGGAATGTAAGGGGCCCTGGGTCCCATCCTCAGAATTATGAAGAAACAAAAGGAACCAAAAAGTTATTTCAGTATGTAATTACACAGTTGACCCAGCACTGCCAGTTTTTAAAAGAAATCCATATTACCCCACCTAGTCTACTAATGGCCCAATGGACTCTCTCCCCCCCCCTCTCTCTCTCTCTGTGTGTGTGTGTGTGTGTGTGTGTGTGTGTGTAATATGTGGTGTGTTTTTCAAAGTTAGTTCAGCATAGTCTTATTAGGGATATACTGCAACAAACATTCAAGATTTTACACAAGTAGTTTAAAGGCAATAGACGTTTATTTCTCTGCCATGTTAATAGTGTAGAGGTGAGTGGCCCAGGACTGGTTAAGGAGTCCAAGATGGCTTCAGTAGCTTTTGCCATCTTCCAGCAAGCCAGAGAGAATAAAGGCCAGAAGAAAGCAAACATTTCCTATCAGGATAACACTGTGAAACAATCCAGGAGGTCTAGAATTTAGTGACATGGGCACTTGAAGCCATCTTGCTGGATGGCTGCGGCTTGACCTAAAATTAGGTGTTTTACATCTTAGTGAAGAAGAGAAAATGGTCTCTGTTATGATGGTGGCGCTAAGGATTCTAATGGAAGCCTGGGGCGTTGTAATCTAAACACTAGCATAAACTCTCCTCTTCAGGAATTTGCAGTGAACCACTGCAAATGGTGGGACATTCCAGGTTCATGTGCCTTTGACTCCTTGCCTTCCTACTTGGAGAGTTCCCTGGGCTTAGTGTTATTTACTGTTTGTTGGAGTTCTTGGGCATTCAATTTCCTTGTTTTCTCCATGTCTGTGCACCTGACTGTGTGCATTTTCTGTTGCTTCTTTTCCCATTGCTCACATGTCCATGGAGACAGCAATCTATTTCTAAGACAACTCTTGGGGCTTGTTAATAAATTAATTGGCAAAAAAGATACCTCCCAGGGAACAAAAAAGCCAGAGCCTTTTTGTACCTCTGAACTTTCTATCTCCCTTTCCTTTTGACCTCTGGCTTGAATCAGATAAAGGAGAGGGTGGGGATTAAGAGGCCTAAGTGGCCCTTTTCATCTTTAGGGAAGGCTCAGGTTGCTTGAGAAAGGGGACCTACCTGAGTTACAGACACTGCTAAACTAAAGGATAGCGATAAATCTACAAAAGAATGATACTAATGTCAAGTGATTTAGCACCCAAACCAGAGTACTTCAAGGAGTTTAGGGAACTGAAGTAACTCCCTATGTCAGAGAGTTACCTGCTGGCTGAAAAATTTACTTTATTATATAGGTAGGCTATAAAAAAGTTCTATTAAAAACTAACTTGCTGGGCTGGAGAGCTGGCTTAGCAGTTGAGAGCACTGGCTGCTTTTCCAGATGGCCTGGGTTTGATTCCCAGCACCCACATGGCAGCTCACAACTGTCTGTAACTCAAGTTCCAGGAGATCTGACACCACCACACATACACACATGCAGGCAAAACACCAATGAATATTAAAAGAAAACAAAAGCAAAAACCAACTTCCATCGGGGCAGTGACGGCACACATCTTTGATCCCAGCACTCAGGAGGCAAAGGCAGGTTGATCTCTGTGAGTTCAAGGACAGCCTGGTCTACACCATGAGTTCCAGGACAGCCAGGCTGTTTCACAGAGAAACCCTGTCTCAAAAAACCAGTAACAACAACAACAACAACAAAAGTCCAACAACAACAAAAAACTAACGTCCATGATGAAATCATTCAGAAAGTTAAGGTCAGTCTGAGCCCCTGATTGGACATGGTGGGAAATAGGGTGGCTTTGTGCACTTTCCTTTTTCAGTCTCTGGAAGATGCGACTGGTGGCCATTTCCTGGGAACCCAGGCATGGATCTGGTCAGAGTCCATCTTCCTGGCCAGTATTTAATCCCATCAACTTGCTACTGATGGGATTAACACATGCTATGTGCCCCTCTCCATAGAACCTGTCACAAAATGGCGGTTACTTCAAAGCCAGCAAGCACATACTAACAAGATGGAGTCCTAGGGCTACAAGTGTAGGGAGCTGTGATACTGCAGTCGCCATTGCAAGATGGCGCTGACATCCGGCCTCGCAGTCAGTAAACAAGTTCTGGAGTGCATGTGCCGATTGCCCAGCCCAATCATACCGTCCTGGTGCTGCTAGGGCTTATAAATACAGCACCACTCTGGGGCTTGGGGTCTTCCTCCTTTCATCGATTGGATGCAATAAAGCTTGCTGCAGAAGGATCCTGTTGTCTGTGTGCGTTCTTGCTGGAGAGACGACTGCGTGGGCTGCGACATACATGGTCATCTAATCAGTGAATGATATTGCATTGCTTTTGATATATTCTGTTGGATACAAGCAATTGACAGATTCAGCTCATTTAAGAGGTGAGATCATAGGGGCCATCTTAGAATTCTTCCTACTGGCCAGGTGTTGGTGGCTCATGCCTTTAGTCCCAGCACTCGGGAGGCAGAGGCAGGTAGGTTTCTGTGAGTTTGAGGCCAGCCTGGTCTACAAGAGCTAGTACCAGGACAGCCTCCAAAGCCACAGAGAAACTCTGTCTAGAAAATCAAAAACAAACAAACAAAAAACCAAAAATAAATAAATTAATTAATTAAAAAAAGAAAAGAATTTTTCCTACTGTTCTTTGGGAAAGAGCAGCTGAAATTCATGTGGCAGTAGTAGATTGTTAGGGGCATCTTCTACGAACAAAATTCATAAAGGAGTAAAGAAATGAGTACAGAGAGGGAAAAGTTGCAATGGTGGGTTCAGCCAGTCCTACAGACATCTCTGAACCAAAGGTGGGCCTCTAGAACTAGCCCAGAAACGAAGCATACAGTAAAGGCCTTTGTGACTCTATTGTGCAATTGGTGTTTAGTGGATGCTCCTGGGAATGGGAGCATGCCATAGGCAAGGTAGTGCTCTTCACATCAAAGACAAGGTTTTGGAAAAGGATTTAACTGTGAGCTATCAGAAATTAGTATTCTCAACAATTAAGAATTATTTCTCCAATTCTGAGCAACATGTAGCATCAACATTTTACTTAGTAATTTAAAAAATCTCCTGGTGGTAGTACATGCCTTTAATCCCAGCACTCAGGGAGCAGGGGGCAGGGGCCAGGGGCCAGAGGCCAGAGGCCAGAGGCAGAGGCCACCCTGGTCTACAGAGTTAGTTACAGGACCACTAGGGCTACCCAGAGAAACCTGTCTTGAAAAACAAACAAATGAAAAATACAAAGAATAAAAAGAAATAAATAAATAAACCCAAAAATTTCCTTCACAGTTTCACATATTTTCTCAGCTCTGTGAATAAAAATCACTTGAGTCTATAACACAAATGTCTATAACACTAAATATTTGGGGCTATACTGAGAGCTGAGTCAGTATTGTGTGTTAATGAGCTTCCCATAAGCACAGCAAATAACTGAGATAAATAGACTCGTAAAGAGAAAGGTCTTCAGAACTTTCCATTTGCAATTGATTGGCTTTGTGACTTTGGCTGATGGCAACACATGAGAGCATACTTGTTCACCTCATGGCCAGAAGCCAAACAGATAAAGACCTAGAGTTCCATATTCGACTGAAGGGAATACCCCCAGTGAGCTGAACACCTCAGGACCCACCTCATAAAGTTACTTCCCAGTGACACAACACTAGTAGAGCCTTACCACAGGGACCTTTGGAGGACACAAGACTCAAATACAGCACGCTATTGAGGACAAAAAGGTAGTGCTATTGACAAAAATGCCAAGATTAGTCGAAGTGGATACAATCTGGAGAATGAGAGCTCTTTTCCTGACCTTTAACAGCATACAAAAGACCATGGGAGGTTCCAGACTAAGACATTAAGTCTCTTAAAGTCAAGGACATAATTTCAGTAAAAGATAATATAAACAAAAGCAGGATGAACTTTTTTTTAAAGTAATTTATTTATTCATACTTCTCTTGCATTGGTGTTTTGCCTACATGCAGTCTGTGTGAGAGCATCAGATTTTGGAGTTACAGACAGTTATGAGCTGCCATGTGGGTACTTGGAATTGAACCTGAGTCCTCAAGAAAGAACAGTCAGTGCTCCTAACCACTATGCCACCTCTCTAGCCCCAAGCAGGATAAACTTTGATGGAGCTGGGTTTAGTTCCCAGCACTCATATGGGAGTTCACAACCATCTGCAATCCCAATTCCAGGGAATCTGACACCTCTATACAGACATACATTCAAAAAAAAAAAACAAAAAACAAAAAACAAAAAAACCCCAAAAAACAACAAATGCACATAAAATTAAAAGATTACTTGTATGAAGAAAGGAAAGAGAAATTATGTCTAAACCATAGTTCTTTTTTACATGCGTTGACATTTTGCCATAGGTGTTGGTCCTCTGAAATTAGAATTGCAGACAGTTGTGAGCTGCCATGTGGGTGCTGGGAATTGAACCAGGAACCTCTGGAAGAGCAGTCAGTGCTTTCAACCACTGAGCCATTTCTCCAGTCCCATGCCTGAGAATTTTAATTACCTCAAAGTTTAACACTATGATGTGGCTGAGGAAAATGATAAAGTAATTTCACCCCTTTAATGGAAGTCTAGATTCTACAAATTTTAGTTCTGTATTTGTACTAACCAGACCTCTTTTCTGCCCAGTTCAAGGCATTAAAGTATGACAGCTCAGTCACTATCCAACATGTAACTGTTAGGGTGACTAAGCATTGCAATTATATAGGGATTGTCCTAATTTTAGCCCTACAAATATTGTATGCCTTGGTCCTAGGCAAACCAGACAGCTAGTTACAGTAGACCACCCGGAATAATTGGAAATTATTGGCATCCAGGAAGTTCTTAAAATGATTGGTCAGTTAATACCCATTTCTCCTCTGCAAAGGCAAACCACTCTCTTGATTTCAGCACCACAGATTATTTTGAGACACTGTATTTTAATATGAGTAATAAACAATAAATGTTACAACCTCATGGCCCATGGGGTGAATTCAGTTAGTAGACATGTTTTGAGTCATGCAATACTAGCCTGCAAAGCCTTTTCCTCCGTACTTAATGCTTTAGTTGGTGAACAGTTTTCACACACACACACACACACACACACACACACACACACACACACAGAGAGAGAGAGAGAGAGAGAGAGAGAGAGAGAGAGAGAGAGAGAGAGAGAGAGAGAATCCATGTAACAGCTTCAACAGTCAGAACAATGAGACAAGGAAGGGACAGGGTATTTATGCAAACTCAATGCATCTTTCTGCAAATTATTGATTATGGTAAGGTAAAAGAGAATAAAGGCAGCCGCTGGGCATGGTGGAATACATCTGCAATCCTAGTACTTGGGAAATTGAAGAAGGCACATTGCTGCATGTTTAAGGTTAGTATACATGCTTTACATAGTGAGAACTTGGCCAATTAAGAGTTACATAGCAAGACTTCATCTAAAAAAATTGTGGATAGTTTCAGGGACTGCCTCTGCCACATGATCAAAGTTAATATCACTAGTAGCACAGCAACAAACATCATGTGTGTAGCGCCGGTGCTATGATCTGTTCCATGAACAGGGCGAAAGCCTAGAGATTGAAATAAAGACAAGACAGCTGGTCATTCGTTCGATGGCAATGTCGGAACAACAAATGCCGAATGCCGTTTATTGAGGGTATGGAACGGGTTTAAATACTGACTTACAGCACTGTGGAAAATTACAGGAATTTTAGGCTTAGCTCCTCCCTATGAGCTGTGTGTTGTCACGAGGTGTATTGTCACAAGGTATGTGTTGTCATGAGGTGTGTGTTAACAAAAACAAGAAGAATACCAACAACAGCCTTGGGGCAAGGAGTTTCAGCCAGAAGCTTCAGGCTTGCTCAAGGTTCCCCAGGGATTCATGCAGGGGCCTACAGGTCTCCCGTTCTTTTAATATAAACTAACATCTGTCTTAGGTGGCAGAGGACATCAGCATAATTCCTTACCCATCATTGGAGAGGTCACCCAGGCCCGTAACTCCCCTGTCCTAGGTTGAATATTTGCCCCCTCTGCCTTACCCGTCATTGGTGAATAGTTTGTCAGCCATATGTGGGCAGAGGCATTTTCTCTTGAGCCAAAGACAGTATCTGTCTTGTTTGAAAGTTGGCCTGGGCCTGTCTAACGCTGTGGCAAAGTAGCACCAAGCTCAAGGGCTACAATAATCTGCCCACAAGTTGAAGCCCTTGTAAAAGGTCTTCTGCACTGGCAAGTGGTACTCAGGTTTCATTGGTGTTAATGGTCTGCTTGGCTAAAGCATGTGCATAACTTAAAAACTGATCACTCCAGGGATTCTGGAGAAAAATGATGCATTAACAAAGATATGTGTGAAAGATAGAGAACAAGAAGCCATATGAGCTTCTCACAAAAAATTCAAGTGTTCATGTAGGAGGTTAGTTTGTAGATTTAGCTTAAAAATGCCAATTTGTACTAAATAACCAAGTGTGTTTTGGGTGGCTAAGGCTTCAGCCAAATCACCTGATAGTTGATCTATTGTGCTTGCAGTATTTACAGATTGGGAGAGGGTTATGGTAGAAACTGTTGCTTCAGTGGCGAAGGTGGCATTGGCAGCCTTGATCCCGAAATCTCCTTCTCTGATGCACACCTGGGGTACGTACCCCATGACAGCTGTTACAGTCAGCAGACTTGCTGAAAACAATTGAAACTTTCTCCAAAATACAAATGCCTGAGATGAAGTTGAAATTCTTGTCTTTTGGGTCAAAGTGTAAATTTATAGCTATTTGATCCAAATTATAATTAGTGGTCAGGAAAAAGGGCCACATATGGTCACAGGCATCAGAATGAGTAGATTCTTGAAGGCACCTCGGCCCTTCTTTCTGGTTGTTACAATCACGGTCCTCCCCCCCCCCCCCCCCCCGCATATGGCGAATCAGCCACTCAGGCACCCAAACAGGGTTATCTGTGTCTTGTGGAAAGACACAAACCAACCCTCGGGCCCACACTAGAATTGGGTCGGGGTCGCACCATTTTTCACTAGTGACATTCTTTTATATAACTGAACCATAGTCAGATGACTAAGGGCACCAATGCCTGTCGGCCGCAGATCGAGCAGCACCATCAATAGTTAAAAAAATTTAAATATAAAGGACAAGAGAAAGGTGATTATGAGGAGACCTTGTAAATTCCCTCTTTTTTGTTTTACGAAGATAGGCTTTAATTGTGCGTTGTGCACATTCCACCATGGCCTGACCCTGAGGATATAAGGGATGCCCATCTTATGTGAGATAAAAAAAAAATTTGCAAAAAGAGTTGAAACCCTGACTAGTATAAGCAGGGCCATTATCAGTTTTTAATTGTCTGGGCATTCCCATATAAGCAAAGGCTTGTAAACAATAGCTCTTAACATCCTTAAGCCTTTCTCCAGTATGAGCAGAGGCAAATATGAGATGAGAGTGGGTATCCATAGATATATGAACAAATTGTAGTCGGCCAAAAGAAGGAACATGAGTAACATCCATCTGCCAGATATCATTAGGCGTGACACCCCGGGGGCTAACTCCAAGATGTGGAACAGGTAAGAACTCTGCACATAGGGGACAATTCTTAATTATATTAATAGCTTGGTCTCTGGTAATTTTAAAATGGAATTTAAGTGACCCTGCATTAAGGTGGAAGGTTGTATGAGCTTTACAAGCTGCTTCATAACCAGACTCTTTCATCATCATAATGGCACTGTTTTAGTATTAAAATCAGCAATGGCATTTCCTTCATTCAAAGGGCCAGGCAAATCAGAATGTGCTCGGAGATGTCCTATGAAAATTGGATGAAAGTGCCTCCATAGTAGGCTTTGTATGGTTAGTAAATGCTCCTATACACAAGAGACTGGAGCTATATAAGCAGCAGTTTCCAAGGGAACCAATATATGATACACATATTTATTGTCTGGGTATAAGTTAAACGGCTCATCAGAAAAATGTTGAAGGGCTAATTGCACTGCAGCTAGTTCCACAAATTGTGCAGACTTTTCTTTAAGTATAGAGCATTTAATAATGGGAAAAGAAACAACTATTGCATAACCATTTGAAGAGCCATCTGTAAATATACTGTGAGCCCCCTTCAAAGGATTTGGGGAAATAACCTTGGGGAAACACACAGGGTGATTTTTTTAAAAAATGAGCTAACTTATTGGAAGGAAAATGACTATCAAAGTGGCAGGGTGTGGAACACAAGAAATGTGCCCAATCCTCATCAAACTGCTGAAGCCATTGTATCTGTTGTTGAGTATAGGGAGTAACAATTACATCTGGCATCTTGCCAAAAACTTAAAGACCCATTTTGTATGCTTTTTTAATGATATAAAGCATTACCTGGGGATAAGATCTAACTATCTTTCCTGGGGAGACATGTCCATACACCCATAATATAGGACCAGTTTGCCAAAACATCATGGTAGGGGAATATGTTGAAGCAAAGACTAATAACATAAAGTTCTGAGAATAGTCAATATAATTTAAATGTGCAGATTGAAGGCATTTTTGTACAAGCTGTATGCATTCTCCCACAGCAGGCGTTAAGGTGCGCTGAGAAGTAGGATCAGAATCTCCTTGTAAAATATCAAATAAGGGTCTAAGCTGTCCAGTGATTAAAGCCAAATTAGAATGTACCCAATTTATATCTCCCAATAATTTTTGAAAATCATTAAGGGTGGTCAGTTTATCCAACCTTAAAGTAATCGTTTGAGGACGGATACCAGAATATAACAATTGATGACCCAGGTATTGATAGGGAAATTCTTCTTCCATCTTTTCTGGGGCTATTCTTAAGCCAGCTAGTTGAAGATTATGCTGCAATTCCCCAAAAGCCTCTTTCATTTCCTTAGGATCTGAGCCAGCTAAAAGAATATCATCCATATAATGTATAATATATAGGGATTGAAATTTCTCTCTAATGGGGGCAATGGCAAATGATACATAAATTTGACAAATAAAGACTATTTGCCATTCCTTGAGGCAACACCACTCATTGATATCTCTTATAGGGCTCTTTAAAATTAATAGAAGGAATGCTAAATGCAAATTGGTCATTGTCCTGAGGATGCAAAGGAATGCTAAAAAAGCAATCTTTTAGGTCTATAACTAATAAATGATAGGAATACCTACAGGGGAAGTAAGCCAGGTTGTGTGGCACCCATAATTTGCATGCAATCATTAACAGCTCGGAGATCTTGTAGGAGTCTCCATTTTCCAGATTTTTTCTTTATAACAAAGATTGGAGTATTCCATGGGGAAGTGGAAGAAACAATATGTCCTGCCTCTAATTGTTCCTTTACAAGTTGATGTGCAGCCTGTAATTTCTCAATAGATAAGGGCCATTGCTCCACCCATATTGGGTTATCAGTTTTCCAGATAATAGGAATGGGAACAGGCTACACAGAAATAGCCCCTAAGGAAAATGTCCCAACCCAGAGCAATCTCCGGCTCTTTTGATAATTAAATTTTTGGATGCAATAGACTGAGGGTCACCTTATAGGAATTTATCCAGCCCTCTTCCTTGTATATAACTTAGGTCAGCCAGCATATTTTTAACAGGCTCAGTAGTAAGGACCACTCCCATGGCCTGAAGCTATCTCTTCCCCAAAGATTAACAGGGATATGACTTAACATGAAAAGTTGAAAAAGACCTGTATGTCCTTCATCATCTGACCATTTAAGAAACTGAGTATTACATTCTGGAGCCACAGCAGTTCCCACTCCTTGTAAATGAGTGGAGGCTGGCTGGAGAGGCCATGCTTGTGGCCAATGTTTTTTTGCTATTACTGAGGAGTCAGCTCCCGTGTCCCCAATTCCAGAAAATCATTTACCTTGTATGGTAAGGGTGAGCATGGGGGGCTGTTCAAGACTTGATATCCAAAAGGCACCCATGGAGCCTGTGGACCCAAAACCAGCAGATCCCCTGATGTCCTTTAAAAAGGGATTGTTGGTTTTGGACATGGGGAGAAGAACCAATTGTGCTATCCGAGCACCCTGTGGTATCATTAATATCCCCGTTTCTGCCCTAACCATGATTTTTATTTCTCCTTGAAAATCTGAATAACTCCTGGAATAACTCTAATTCCTTTCAACAAGGCACTACTATGTCCTAACAATAGCCCTATTGCTCCTGGGGGAAGAGGCCCAAAGACTCCCATGCTTAAGGCTTGAGTGCCCATTTGTGGTGTTAATAGTGCTCAGGTGGCAGAACAGAGGTCCAATCCTGCGCTTCCTGGGGTACCTCTGATAAGGTCCTGGACATAAAGGGGTTTCTCTGAGGGATCATCTGCATTGGGCGGGTTACAGGTGTATTCATTGCCCCATATACCTGGGCTTGAGGGGCTCGAGGCTGGCCCCACTTCCAGTTTCCCTGAGCCAGTAAAGGATTACCAAGGGCATCAGTTTTTGACCTACATTCCTTGCTCCAATGGTGACCCTTACTGCAACGGGGGCAAAGCCCCAGCCTAGGGCTCAATTGCATTGCCATACTCCGGGGGCAGCTCCTTTTGAAATATGCTGGTTGTCCACATCCAAAGCAAGTCTTTGGCCTGGCTCCTCCATTGTTCCATTGTTCCCATAACTGAAGCTATAACCTGGCCCATAATGTGATGACCATCTATGTCCCGACACATGTGTATATAGTCATTGAGACTTTTGGCCTTATGGGATCGAAGAGCCTCTTTACAATACTTGTTTGCATTTTCGAATGCCAATTGTTTAACTATGGGCATGGCATTTTCAACATCACCAAAAATTTGACCAGCCAGCTGTAGGCTGAGATGGTCCCTGCAATACCTTAGATAGTTGATCTCCTGCAGCCTTACTGGCAGGGCTTTCCAAGCTCTAGTAGCAGCAGTAGCAATTTGTGCATAGACAGCTGGGTCAAAAATAATTTGAGCTGCAAGGATAGCATATTGCCCAGCGCCTGTGAGCACATTTAAATTCCTAGCAGGAGATCCGGCAGCAGCATTACTTTGCGCAGTTTCCTTGCAAAATTCTTGAATTCGCCTCTCCAGAGCAAATAGTCACCCCCATTCAGCACGGCTCTACAGAGCTGCATCCAATCACTAGGGGTGCAATTTAACGCTGCGAAAGACTCAAAAGTTGTCTGAGTAAAAGGAGCATGGGGCTCATAAAGCAGTGACAGCCTCTTTAAGCTGTTTTATATCCTTAAAATGTAATGGGCTGTGCTCCCTAACCCTGTTATCCTGAGGATCCACTGTCTCAATTATTGGAAACACTTGTCTTTCCTTTTCTAATGATTCAGCCTTGGTTATTAAATCTTTGACCTCCTCCTCTAACCCTCGAGGTGTAGAGGCCCTACTAAAGGAATCGGAATCACAAAAGCGGTTGTGCTGTGGTGGACGGCATATGAGCTCATCAGCTTCAGTTTCTGATTCCAAAGTATCCTCTTCGTCAGTTATGGTAGAACTATCATTAACTAGTTGGGATCCCTCTTGCTCCCTGATAGACTTTATAGATTCTAAGTCTTATATTTCCTCAAAAGTCCTATTCATTTCTGCCAACTGTTCTTTTACTTTAACATTGTTACTCAGGAGCACACTTTTAACTAGACGCCAAAGGGAAAGAGTGGCAATAGGGAAATTATCAGGCCCCCCTTCTTTATAAGCCTTTTGGAGGTCTCCTTTCATCTGTTCCCAATCGGGGATGTTAAAGCCTCCAGACTGCATAAACCAGGGGCTATGTTTCTCTAATATTTCAAAAAATTCTGTAGCTGTCTTGGTTTTAATCCTGGTGCCCTGCCTTTTCAATAGGGCCATTAATTGCCCGCTAAGCTTTTCCTTGCAGTTACTGGCACCCATCCTTTTGTTCTTTTGCAGCTGCTATTGCCTAAGAAACACAAACACGAGATTCAGTGCCCATGTGGAGTTTATTGAGAGAGGGGAGAGGAAAAAGGGGGGGTAGCTGGTGGCCAACCGAAAGCGGAGAGAGAGAGAAAGAAAGACAGAAGGGGCCCCAGAGAGAGCAAGAGAGAAAGAGCAGAAGCAAGAGGCAAGAGAGAGAGGTGTGCTTGGCGCGCTTGCTTGCTTTAAAAGGGGAGTTTGCGCATGCGTAACCGGGTACCCTGCGCAGCCAGGTAAAAGCTTGAGCAGCTAGGTAAAGCCTGACGTAGTGATTACATGGCCATAGTCGTCCCGCCCAGAGGCGGGGTCCACAGACTGCTGAGCCCCAACATTCCCACCTCTTATTGTTATTAAAAAGGTGGGGGTTGGGCATGGCCCATCAGGGTGGAGACTGCAGGTTTCTAACAAGCACACTTTTATTTTATCTCATTTGACTTCCATGCCCTGAGTTTACAGTTTGAGACATCACACTTCGCTGTTACTGACATTTGGTTTTTGAACTAGGTTTTTACTATGTCATCTTGGCTGGCCTAGAACTCATTATGTAGAGCAAGCTGGCCTTAAACTCACAAAGGTCCACTGGCCTCTGTCTCCTGGGTGCTGGGATTAAATTGGGTCACTGCCCATTCCCAGACCAATCTGTGACAACAGGGCATGTGGGGGATGGGATTACCAGACTCAGACTTAGGTCAACAGTGATTTATCCCTAGGTACTTGGATATAAGCCTATATTTGCTGAGCGCTGGTCACTAGCTCAGTGCTCTATTAAATCGGATTTCTGCAAGCAGTGAAGGTGGGCAATAGCTGCTGGTGAGGTAATTGACTGTTGTGAATGGTTTCTCAGTTCTGCTAGGATGAAAACTGTGTTTTTTTAACATTGTTATAACACCTAAGCGATCTGATCCATAGTTACCTTGCCTCACACATATACTTGTGGATTTCTTTATTTTCCTGTTATCACAGGCTTCTTCTCATCCTAGGCTTTCTGTTTCTCACTGTTATTTCAGACCAGAGATGGCTTAGCAGGTAAAAGTGCAGCTCCTCTCTCCAATTCATGGCTTTTTTTTTCTTTGTGTGTGCATACCTAAATATGTAATTACAACCATCTCAGTCTATATAAAGTTACTTGTATGTATACGATTTCAGACAACTTGGTATTGAATAACCAATTGGGAGCGCTCAGCATTCCTCAGTCGCCTGTAGTTCTTTGTCTCTTCCATGTCACGTGTCTTCTGTTACCCTGTTTTTTTTTTCCTCTCCATGTTCTCTTAAAACCTATTTCTCCCCCCAGTGGCTCTGTGTCTACTCTCTCCAATATATATGCTTTTACAAAATCTGCATATGAGAGAAAACACATGGTATTGTCTGAGTTACTTCGAATAATATAGTAATTTCCAGATGATCTGGTCAGTTACTCCTGGATGTCAGCTAGTGAGAGAGGTAGAAACAAGCACTAGAGAATGAGGGGGAAAGGGCTTACATTTCTCATGTGCCCTTCAATTTCCTATGCAGCTGTCATGTCTTAGGCTATAGGCAAGCGTTTTATCACTGAGAAGCATCCTTAGCCCAAATTAGTGTCAGTAGAGATTTAAAGTTTTCTCCAGCGTAGGAGATTGGCTCTAGGGCCTCCTGCATGCACTTTACCACTAAGCTACACTCACAAAGGAGTCTAAATCCCAGTGGCTCAGGATTGTAATAATCACTTAGAAGCTCTGCAGTCTTAGGTAAGACACTAAACCTTTGTCCATCAGTTACTTCATCTTTAATAACAGAACGTACTTAGGCGTTTTATGAGCATTGTTAGTTAACATGACACATGCTGAATGTATTCGCCATTACAATAAGTAATATAACCACGGCAATTACATTGTACTTTTATTATAAAGGAGGAGGACATGGTCCTTTTTTGACTAAGTAAGGCCTTGGGTAGAATTGAGAAAACAGACGATTCCGAAAGGAGATGGCATTTGCAAAGATTTTGAAAAGGCCCCTGGGAATTTCACCGGGTGGGGGCGGTGCTTTTCCCAAGACCGTCCGGAGCATGCGCTGCTGTGCAGCCGCATTGAGCAGTTTGGCTGCACAATGGCCTCTGACCTCGCTCACATTCCACGTCTATCCTGAGGGGCCAACCAGCTCCCTTCTTTCGGGCTCCTCTGTGAAATCTTCTACTCCTCCCCTAGTCGGGAAGGCTACCCGCGGCTCGCGTCGTGCTGGACGTGACAAATGAAAGTCGCACGTCCCACCAGCTCCTTGTAGATGGACAGCGCCTGGGAGCAATGGAAGCGGACCAGCCTTCTGGGCTGCGGCCAATAGCAGCTTTGCTGCTTCGCTTTCGGGGAGCAGCGGCCGGGAAGGGGCGGGTCCAAGGGCGGACTTAGGGGTGGAGCAAGGGGCGGGGCGGGCGCCCCTGGTCCTCCCGCAATCCGGCGTTCTGCACGCTTCAAAAGCGCACGACCGTCGCAGTGGTCTTCTCTTTCTCTGGCCCGAGCGTCTCGTCCCTACCTTGTTGCCAAAATGTCGCTCTCTAACAAGCTGACTTTGGACAAGCTGGACGTGAAGGGGAAACGGGTCGTTATGAGGTAATTCGGTACTGCCTCTCTCACACCCTCCGGGATCTAGCAGTCTCTCTGGCCCTGGCAAGCACGCTTTTCCGTGTACCCTAAGTTGCGTCTGGTTTTCAGCTGGGTCCGGGGGTTCCTGGGTTTGCAGAGCAGGCCTGTCCTCTTCACCCTGTTGGGGTGGAGACTGTTTAGGTTTGATGTTTCCTAACTGCTTTTCTTACAGCATAGAAAGCGATCAATAGTGTCCCTTAGGGAGTGGATTCCCAACGAGAAAGGGTTCAGATTTTCAGGACTCAATCCCTTTCCCCTTTTCTGAAATCCGGTTTCATCTCCTGTAACGAGATGGGACCTAATGCTTATCCTGCAAACCTCCAGGCCCCAGTTGAGGGACCTTGAAAGGTCATTTAGCTAATTTCCCTTCCCCCACGGTCTTTGGACCATCCCTGACAAATTTGAAACCGCCCACGTTTCATTGGTCCCCGTACAAAAAGAATTCTTTCATAGAGGATGTTGATCGAAATACTCAGGAGTGGAGGTTTCTCCAAAGAATTGTGGGTCGGAGGGTGAGGCCCACTGGTTGAAGCTCTGTACAGCTTATGTAACAGGCCTGCTTCCCTACCTTGCCGTTGGACTCCTGGCCTTGGGGTTTGCATCAGGATTGTGACACATACAGGGTGTGGCCACTCAGAGTTGGAGGCCTCTAACCTTACCCTCGGAGGTGACTAGAGAAGCAGGATGTTAGAAGTGAGGAAGCTCCCACACACATGGCACTCTTCTTACTCTGCACACGTGGATCCTTGGTCATTTACCAAGTTGGCTTCTCCCTTACCTAGCAATCACTAGTGTGTATGGAACTTCTACCTTTCTGCCTTTCATAATTTATAATAATGTGTGCCAGGAGTGAAGGATAAAGGTTAGACACATTAACTGATGGTCTTGGCTGTTCGTGTAACTCTAGGACCCAGGGATAGTAATTTTGAAGGGCCATAGGGCAGTGCCTGTTCTGCCGGCTTGACCTTTTTTGGAAGTGGTTGATTGATTGGCAGTGTGTGAATGACGTAATCCTGGTCCCTTTCACAATTTGGGCCAGTTTGAATGAGGGCATCTTAGATACTAACACGTGTAAGGGAGCAGAGGCTCTCCTACCTCTGCAGCTAGGAACTGTATAGCCATGGATTTCATCGTAGCCAATGTTACTTGGCAGGTGACCTTTTCTTGTTGTGCAGATAGCCAGAACCAAGTTTTCATGCAAAGCACGTTACACCAAGTGGGATAGACCTTAATCCTGATGGAGTAGAGATCCCAGCCACCCAAGGATTAAATAAAGGACAGGTTCTAGCTCTTCCTGGTGTTCCAAGAGAATGGAATTGACCCTGTGAAACAATGTCGATTTTTGGCTTGCAACTAGCTTAACAAGTTTAAAATATTCTACCTCCAGTGGCTTGAGACTGGCCTTTCCAGATACATGCAGCTGCTGAAAACAGTGGGGCATTGTATTGGTTGCCTTCCTGTAATTGCAGTTTGGGGCTTTATGCCCTGTCTTAAGGAATTAACTCTGGTTGGGGGTTCAGAATGGAGGAAACAATTTTTCTCTTCGCACCAAATCAAGTTTAATTTAACAGGTTAACCTTGAGCCAGGACTAGAGTTTGGGAATCTTTAGCTACCAATCGGATTCTCTAAACATGTGGGCTTGATGGCCCAGGGACAGGTTGAAATAGACTTTGTGGGGGTTGCAATCTCTTTTGTGTGGGTACATTGTACTTATTTTTAAGGCCATGCTGGCAAAATTGTTTGTTTCCTCATTATTAATGCATCTTGAATAGGGGGTTGCAATGTAGGCTTACATTTTAGAGGAATCTATGCAGCCATTCCTGGGTGAGCTCAATACCTTTTTGTTTCAGTGCTTTTTGTGGTTGTTGCTGGCAGTACTTCAGAAATGGCTTCTGAGCAGGGGCTGTTTCACTTGCCTCATTTATGTCCTGTAGAAGGGTGTTCTTGTCTAGTCCCTTGGTTGGAATTGGCAAGAGAAGATGATTTGTTGTTGGGATAACATAGTTTTCGATGTTCAGGGGAATCAAACACTAGGTATTTTGTTCTTAAGCACTTAACCACTGAGTCACATTCCAGATCCTTTTGGAGCAAATTTAAAACAGCCAGAAACCCCAACAGGTTCCACCTGAGCTTTTTCCCCCTTCCTTCCAACTCTAGTTTAATTTTTACTGGGCCATTTGAGTAAATTTCCTGCTGATTTTTGTCATGTCATTTCCTTTCTTTTCATTCAGGTTACTAGTCATCCTTTGCTGGTAAAGTACTTCTCTTTCTTGTACCTTCCTGTTTTTTTTTTTTTTTTGTATTTTAAAATTTAATTTTCCCCCCAACTTCACTGGTTTTGTGACTTGTGAAGCAACAGTCCTGGTGGAAAGAAGGAAATGGAATCACACAATTTAGCAGTCAAGACCATGAAGCAGCAGACAGGCATGGCTCCTCAGCGTTTTTAGTGGAGCTGGGCCCGGAATCCTGAGCTTTCAATAAAAACTTGTCTTTTGTTTTTGAGACAGGGTTTCTCTGTAGTCCTGACTGTTCTGGAACTAGCTGTGTGGACCAGGCTGGCCTTGAACTCAACAGGCTGACCTCAGCCTCCCAAGTGCTGGGATGAAGGGTGCTGCCTGGCAAGGCTTGCTATTTTAACTTTATGGATTTTTTGCTTTATTTTGCAGTGATTACAAATTCCTAGAAGATTGCAGAGATTGTACCCAGATTTTCCCAGTGCCTGCATACCACATAACTGTAGTGCAATGTTGGTGTAAGGGGTGTCTAGCATGTTATCACAGGCAGGTTTGGGTAGCCACTACCTCAATCAAGATAGGACTGTTTGATCACCACCAAGACTCTCATGTTACTTTATTATAATCATATTCTCCATTTTACATTTCTGGTGCTTACTGACCTGAGCTGTTTTTAAAACTTGTCATTTCAAAAATGTTATACATACTTGTACAGTGTGTTACTTTTAGGGATGCATTCATTTAATAGTTACCCATGTTGGTACATGTACCAACAGTATATTTGAATTGCTGGGTACTTTTCCGAGTATGGGTGTATCACAGTTGAATCATTCATCCATTGGAGGCTATCTGGATTGTTGCCAATTTGGGGCTTTTACAAATGAATCTGCTATGAGGTTTTTTTTTCTTTATCTTGTCTTAGTAATGGCCACATGCTGTACTCTCTCGGGTAAAACACCCAGCATTGGCAACCGTTCTGCCACTGAGAGCTTTTCAAAGGTGCTATAACATTTCATATAGCTGTTAGGAGTGTACAAGTGATCAGGGTGTTTTTTTCATCCTTACCAGTATTTGGTAGTAAAACTGACTGGCAGAAATGAATAGGGAGGCTTTTTAGCTACCAGAAGATTAAAGCAGTGGACTATAAGAAATTGGAATTTCCCCAGGAAGCTCATGCTGGGAGAAGAAAAGCTTGGGCCATTTTCCAGCACAGTTACAACCTCACAATGACAAAGATTGGTCAGTGGTGGACTGGGTCACACGTTGATCTTCAGACTGCTTAGATGTGAGGAGCTGCTCAGTCAGATGTATGTAACCCTGACACTGTGTTTGGATTTCAGGTTCCTGAAGATGGATTTGGAGAGTTAGCACTGGATTACTTTCTCCCTTTTGGTGGTGACATTAAAGCAATGTCTTTTTTTAAAATTTTTTTTGGGGGGGTTATTAACGTGACTGTTCTAATTGGCTTATCAGGGAAGGGTGGCTGAACCTGGCTTCTTTGGCATAGGCTGCCCTCCCAAGTTTGGTAGTTGTCATTTTTAAATTTTAGCCATTGTGGTATATTTGATACCTGAATTTGTCCTTAAGGCAAAGCTTGAGTATCCCTGGGAAGTGGAAAAGGGTGCATATTCTACAAGAACAAGTGGAATGTGTAGGCAGGGCTGTTCCTTGCTAGGAGATGCTAGGTGAAGGCTGAATGTAATCGAGATTCTGGCAGTGAGAGAAATAAGCCATTTTTCATCAGTAAACTGATAGATGCCATCAGAACCTGGATAGAAGCCACAGATGTTTTGGGGGCAGGGAGCAGCACTATTTACCCTGTGTAGTTAACCCTTTTATTCATTGGCCTTCCTGACTTGGGAGGGTGTAAGAGGCTCATGGTAATGGGATACTTGACCTGCTTTGGATTGAACTTGAAGCATGGCAAGGGCCTGCTCAGGATATTTAAAGAGGATGCTTTAGGTGCCAGGAACCAACTAGAGTGTACCTCATTGTTCAGAGGCATAGTGCCTTTTAATTTTAAAGGCTTTCTTAAATGTCAGTCAAGAGCTGTGTCCCCCAAGCTCCTTGTAAGGTAGATTAGTGTTCAGGGCATAGAGGAAATCAGTGTATGGTTATTGCTACTGCCAGGAAAGACCAGTGAAAAGGGCAAAGGGAAAAGATGGAGCTTCACAGTCAAGGACAGAACCTTAGTGACTGGTACTAGGTGTTTTCTTAGTAATGATTTTAATATGGTTGATCTTTCAAACAGAAATTATAGTTTGGGAAATCATTAACATAATAGCTAACATTTATGAGATAGTATGTACTGCTTCTAAGCCTTTTATCAATCACTAACCTATTTTAACAACTATGAGCTGGATACTGCAGTCAATCATTTCTCAGATTTAAGACAAATTAATAAGCTGGGCAGTGGTGGCACAAGTCTTTTAATCCCAGCATGCAAAGGTAGGCAGATCTCTATGTGTTTGAGGTCAGCCTGATTTACACATTGACATCCAGGAAAGCCAGGGCTGCACAGAAAAACCCTTTCAAACTGCGCCCCCCCCTCAAAGAAACAAAAATTTAAAAATGGTCTTGGTGCATGTATTGGTACATTAATACTTAATCTCAGTGTTCAGGAGATGAAAGAAAGCTAGACTACATAGTCTGTCACAGAAATGAAAAACAAAACTTAGACATTAAAATCAGCCACCATACAGGAACTAGTTCAAAATAATTGGTTCCTAATGGTAAAATAGGCTGGGGATCTATGTGAACAGAAAACATTTGTCTGTCATGGCCAGGCACTGGATTCAACCTCCAGCACCACAACAAAAGAATAAATTAGGCAGGATTCTTTCTAGGTCAAAAGAGGAAGCTTTTATTAGCTTTTATTCTGATCACTTCCTGTTTGTCAGCAGGCTGAGGCACATTTCACTCCTTTTTTTCCCCTCAGCTTCTTTGAAAGTGACTGTTGAAGGTCATTGTGTAAACTGGATACTGGAGGCTAGGTCTTCTTCTATTACTGTGCCAGACATTCTCCAATAGTTACAAAATTCTCTTGATGTGTTTTATTTTTCTATTTCTTTTATTTTGGGGGATTTTGATTTCACAAGGAGCCAGTATCACAATAATTGGAATCAAAGTGCATTACTTATTTGTCACCCCCCCCCCCGGCAGACTGCTACAGCTACCACCAGGCTAAATAGAGAAATCCATTTAGGTGTAATTGCCTTTAGCTTCCCAGGTCTCCTGTACAAATTTTTGCAGTTTGAAATTTTTTTTTTTGGTTTTGGTTTTTCAAACCAGGGTTTCTCTGGCTATCCTGGAATTCACTTTATAGACAAGGCTGGCCTCTAACTCAATGAAATCTGCCTGCTTCTACCTCCAAAGTGCTGGGATTAAAGAAGTGCACCACCACCGCCCAGCTGAATTATTAGCTACATATCTAAAAAGATACAAATCATATATTCAAATTACTATGAAATGAACATGTTTGTGTAAGCAAGTCAAGAAGTAGAATATAAACCCATTCCACAAAATCATTGTTTGGCCTGTCCCAGTCACTTTGATCCTGTCTTGCCAGGCACTGAGTACTGTCTTCATTTAATATTTTTAAAAAGACATTTATTGTGTGTGTGTGTGTGTGTGTGTGTGTGTGTGTGTGTGTGTGTGCGCCCACATGCACAAACATAACATGCACATGCCAAGGATTAGGTGTGGAGTTCAGAGGACAACTTGCAAGAATGGGTTTCTTTCACATGGGTCTTTGGCAACAAGTGCCTGTACCCCCTGGGCCATCCTGTTAACCCTCTATCTTTTAATGCCTCTTATATTTTGAAGGTGATGGTTCAAACTTTTGAGGGACCAAGAAGTGGATCATGGCTCTGATACTAAAGCCTTTTTTCTTTTCTAGGGTGGACTTCAATGTTCCTATGAAGAACAACCAGATAACAAATAACCAAAGGTAAGATTGCTAAACTGGGCTTGGGTTTAAGATGTGTGAGTATATATGGGATGCAAATTTCTTTTCATATTGTGGAAATACAGCATTGAAAGGCTTTATGACTTTGGTTCTTTACTAACCTTCTTGACAGTGTGGGAATTTAGTCTAAAATTTATGAAAAAAAATCAAAACAAATCACCACAAAAATTTGGTGATGCATGCCTTTAATCCTATCACTTGGGAGGCATAGGCAGACATCCCTGAGATTGAAACCATCCTGGTTTATAGAGTTCTGGGATAGCTAGGTCTATGGAGAGACCTTGTCTCAAAAACCAAACCAAACAAACCTAGTTTGATTTGGTGCATGCTTATAATCTCAGTGCTTGGAAGTCTGGGTTTAGAAGGACATAATTAAGTTGAAAGTAGCATGAGCTACAAAGCCAGTTTTAGGTCATTTTGGCTATATTAAAATTTGTCTCAAAAAACAAAAATGAGGGGAGTGAATATATTCAACATACATTGTATGAAGGATTAATAAATATTTTTAAAATAAAACTAAACAATATTCCAGAGCATCCTCCTAAAAAGTCCCCCACTACCAGAGAAAGTCTTCCCTGTTTTAAGAATAGTTTCAAGAAATTTGATACTTTTTTAAAAATAAAAGTTAAAGGTTAATTGAATTTTCTTGCAGATCAAACTATGCAAGATAATGATTTTTAATATCAGTAATTTTTAAACTTAATGTGGTTTACTAGAGTTTCTTCTAAATAGTCCAGGTAAGGTATTTTGGGGGGGGCGTGTTTGGTTTTTCTTTGCCTCTAAAACAGAAAAGACTTTAGAAGTAACACTTTCAGTTAGTTTAGTTCCCTGGTTTCTTGGATACTAGCTTCAGAAGCAGAATTTCTTTGTAAAGATGTGTGTATGTGTTTGTGTGTGTGTGTGTGTGTGTGTGTGTGTGTGTGTGTGTGTGTGTGTGTGTGTGCGCTTGAACTGTGAGGTTGTCTGGAGACCAGAAGAGGTGAAGTTACAGGTCTTTGTAAGCCAGCTGGTATGGCTACTAGGAATTGAACCCAGGTCCTCTATAATAACTCTGTGGTTAAGGAGTTAAGGCATCTCCAGGGCCTGTGCAGAAGCAGAATTTGTAGGTCATAGTACTATTGCATTTGTGAAAATTCTTTTATTTCAAAACATTTTTCTGAGACAGGGAGTCAACATCTGCTAGGCTTGACCTTGGGGTCCTTCTGCCTCAGTCTTCCAAGTGTTGGGTTTAAAGCATATGTCATAATGTCTGGCTCGTTATTTTAAATAAGGTTTTATTTATTTATTTTATTTACACTGTTCTGGCATGCCTACACACCAGAAGAGGGTACCAAATTTCATTATAGATGGTTGAACTACCATGTGGTTGTTGGGAATTGAACTCAGAACCCAGAGGGGAATAGCGAGTGCTCTTAACTGCTGAGCCATCTCACCAGCCCCAAATTAAATTAAAAAAAAAAAAGATTTTATGTGTATGTACAGTTTATTCTTTGTGACTTAATCTTACCTCATTTTTTCCTCCTTTCATCTGCTAATGGGGTGAAGTCATCATCTTAGCCATTGTAAAGAATGCTATAATAAATGGGTGTACAGATATCTTTTTGTATGCTAATTTCATTTCTTTTGTGTCTATACCCAGTGGCTCTGGTCACAAAGGTGTCCTCTACCTATCAACTCCTGACATTTCAGGGAGGAGGTACTTACTGGTCATGCATTACTTGCCATAGAGTATAGAAACAGTGAACAGCTGTCGTCAGAGAACTCAGGGAAAGGGAACACTTTAAAAGCCAAGGTTTATAGACATTGTCTCATGTATTCCAGGCTGGCCTCATTTGCGAGGTTACTGGGGATGATCTTGAACTTCCTCTTCTGCCCAAGTGCCGGGATCACAGGTGTGCACCACCACGTGCAGTTTGTCCCAGGGCTTTGTGCACGCCAGGAAAGTACTTGCCCAAGTGAGATACATAGCCATCCCCTAAAAGCCAAGGGCTAACCTCCCAGGCACATCCTGTTGTAGACTGCAGTTTTGGGCTTGCTAAATTCTTTTCTGCATGAGGAACAGGTCTACAATGAGGCTGTAGTTCCAGGTGACAGCTTTGTATTATGTTTGTCCTTGCCTGACCACAAGCCTCAATCCTGTAACCCTCAGACTTGAGGAACCTTGGAGAAGAAAGAGCACTTTATATTTTATGAAGTCACTAGTTAAAATAGTCCCCACTAATTCTTAGGAAGAACATTGTTCTGTCTTCTGTTTTCTCTTGGTTATAGGATCAAGGCTGCTGTCCCAAGCATCAAATTCTGCTTGGACAATGGAGCCAAGTCCGTGGTCCTTATGAGCCACCTGGGCCGGCCTGATGGTGTTCCCATGCCTGACAAGTACTCCTTAGAGCCAGTTGCTGCAGAACTCAAATCACTGCTGGGCAAGTGAGTACAGGGCTCTGGTGTTGGTGAGCTGTGGGAGGTGAGGTAGTCGGGCATGCTGTCATTGGTTCTCAGCTTTTAGCCTGCTCTAATCTTCATTTCTTGGTCCTCCCTACCCCAGGGATGTTCTGTTCTTGAAGGACTGTGTGGGCTCAGAAGTAGAGAATGCCTGTGCCAACCCGGCAGCTGGCACTGTCATCCTGCTGGAGAACCTCCGCTTTCATGTAGAGGAAGAAGGGAAGGGAAAAGATGCTTCTGGGAATAAGGTAGGACCTGTGGTTTGATATTATTGGGCCTTAGGGCCTGAATTTGTAAGAAGAGGCCACGATTAAGGAATAGTGGAAGCTCATCTTGATTTTTTTCCCAAACACATACTTGTAAAAATGTACAAATGTGATCATGGATGTACCTCATAGTAGTGTACAATGACCCAGGTACAGTCCTCAGCACTGCAGGAACAAAACAGTTGTTTAATTGCAAGCATGACAAATTATGAATTGTCGCAGAGTACACACAGTGTACAACCACTACCACAGAAGGAATGGATGTGAGCAGCACTGTACAAGCTCTCTTCCTATTCACTTTTTGAAATACCTTTGAAAAATACATGGATATTCCTGGCTAACCAGAGTTTTCAGGGAGTGTTAATGGTCATGGTGAGAGGACTTAGGGCATTGGACTTAATTGAGAGACAAGGTCTCATGTAGCTTATGTGCTGTGTGTAGCTAAGGGTGGTCTTGAACTTAATGTAGCCTACAATGACCTTGAATGAACCCCTGATCTCCAACTTCCAAGTGCTGGGTTTATGGGCTTGTCCTGTCACATACTCAAGACATTTTCTTCTGAAATGTAGTGTCATCTTTTTTTCCTAATGAAAGGAATCTCAGAAGCTTGGGTTTCAGAAAGACAGTCATTTTGCTGAAGGTAATGGTAGTGTTGCTAGGGTTTATGGTTCAGTCCATTAGATCTGCAAGTAAATGTTGGGGTCTCATGGCTCATGTGATCAGTTGCAATTGTATTACAGTCATGTGGATCTACTCACATGCCATTGTCATAAAGGCTGTAGACAATTCACGAGACTGGTCACAGACTTTACTACAGAATTCAATTATTAAATGTTAAAACTGTCTCTTTGAGCATAATTTTGGATTTGCCCTTGGATTAGCCAAGGGCACTTCCTAGTACTTTCCACTCTTTGGGTCTTTAAAGATGAAAGAACAAATTGCTGAGGGTATATATCAGTCCCATTTTGACTTGTGACATTTATTAAGGTCATTTGGAGTGCTTGCTTGCAAGCAGTTTCTTTTCTTAGCAGCACGGGCCCTGAGCTGGCCCTACCCTGCTTTGATGTGGTCTTGCTACAGTACTACTCAAATGCTAACCTAAAATTCTGTGCCCTTTTAAACTGAAATATAAGATGCACAAATGTTAGTGCTTAGAAATAGTAGGAGGCAACTGGAAAGTTGATGTATGTTTTATTCAGTCAGGAATCAGTGAACCTACTATACTAGTCACTGACATGACTCCTAGTTAATTCACTTGATATTCAATCTAATGTCTTAGAACCCACAACATTGCAGGAATCCAGTCATAAGTTCAAACTGGACACAAAGTGGGGGCAAATTGTCAGCTCCTGTGTGGGTTCTAGAAGAGCAGCAATGGCTCCTAACCTCTGGGCCATCTATCCACCCCTATAATTGAATGTTATTCAGTGTACTCACATTGTTATTTTTAAAATTAATATTGCCTTCCTTGTACCCATTGGCAAAATCAAAAATGAGAAATTTCTGACTTAATTTCTATGGCATCTTTTCCATGGAAAGCGTGAAATCATCCTGTTTTCCCTCAAACATTCTTTGGTTTGGTTTTGAAGTTTTATCACATGTATTTTGTGTGTTTGTGTATGTGTGCAAAAGATTTTCAGGGGGTTTACGAGATAGAAACATCCAAAGTACCTGCAGTATTTGGAAGAAAGAATAGAATAGACTTTGCTGCTAGCAGTAAACCTCACCTTACTAACTCAGGGTCTTAAAGATGGTGTCCTGAAATGCTTTTGCAGTTGTTTTTGGAGCCATCAATATTTCCTATGTTTTATTTTCCTTTTTAAATTTTTATTTGCAGATTAAAGCTGAGCCAGCCAAAATTGATGCCTTCCGAGCCTCACTGTCCAAACTTGGGGATGTCTATGTCAATGATGCTTTTGGGACTGCACACCGAGCCCACAGGTACTGAGAGACTTATCAGTACTAGGAAGAATATAGTTATTTTGGAAGCTTGAGCAGTTCAAAATCTGGGTTGTTTTTAGAGATTGCCATATTGTTTCATCTATTGTGATTAAAAGTCAAAAGATGAAGCAGTTTATGAGAAGAAAGATTGTGTGGCTTGTACTCCTAGGACACAGTGTATCACTGAGAAGTCAGAATGAACTCAAGGTCAGCTTAGTGTCTTATTCACTGGCTAATGTTCAGCGAACTTCGAGGCAGCCCTGATTAACTTGGAACTCACCATGTAGATCAGGCTGGCCTTGAACTTACACACTTGCCTCTGCATCCTGAATTTTGGGATTAAAACTATGGAACTACCATGCCACCAGTGCTAGCCAATTTTCTTACAGTCCAGGACCACCAACCTAGGGATGGTGCCACCCATCATGAATTCGGCCCTGCTGCATCAATTAGCAACCAAAACAGTGCCTTACAATCGTGTCCATAGGCCAACTTGATCAAGAGGTTTCCCCTTCCAAGGAACTCTAGGCTATCCTGAACTGACAGGGAAATCCCAAGACATACATCCTTTTAACTTCTATCTCTATTTGAAGCTATCTGACTCTTGTTAAATATCTTGATTCAAAGTAGAAATAGACAAAACAGTTGAGTAGTTAAGCTTTTTGTGGAGCTTCGGGAAGAAGTTTCCCTAATTTTATAGATATTTTTTTCCTTTGAGAACTTTATATTGAAATATTTTCTCATCAACTGCTGATACTGTGAGTCTGTCTGCCTTTGATCTATTGAACTGTTAACTCAGTATCTTTTACCATTTATAAACATGTATGAATGTTTTGGCTGCATGTTTATCTGCACCATGTGCAGGCAGTACCCTCAGGCCAGAGAGGGTATCTGGTTCCCCTGGAGCTGGAGTTACAGAGGATTTGGAGCTGCCCTGTGGCAGCTGGGAATGAACCCAGGTCCTCTGCAAGGGCAGCAAGTGATCTTCACGGCTGAGCCATCTCTCTAGCCCCTATTGGGTATCTTATATTTTATTTTTGGTTGTGAGCCTAGCCTTTAACAGCTGAGCTATCTCTCTAGCCCTCTTATTTTTAAAAGTTTTTCTCATTAAATCCTGCCCATAGTCTCCTTCCTACTCAGTTTCCCCTCCCACTTCCCCTCTCCCTCAGATGCCTCCCAGGGATAGCAACTGGACACGGCATAACAAATTACAGTAGACTAGGCATATACCCTCAGCAGGACTGGAGTAGGCAACCCAGTAGGAGGAAAAGGGTCCCAATAGCAGGCAAAAGAGTTATATAACCCTCGTCCCACTGTTAGGAATCCCACAAAACACTCAGCTACACAACCATAACCATATGCAGAGGACCTAGCTCATAGCCTAACCTTAGTGCGTATTGTAAATTCCACCCCAGTTGATTGCTTTGTTTTCTTTATATTTGATCATAATGCATCTCAGATGTAAAATAGCTTTATTGAAGTTTAGGGATGAAAATATGATGAAAGCATTTTAGTGGTAAGGAGCTGGCTTCTGGGTCTGGGAAAAATGGTAGAATTTGGCTGAATTTGGAATACATTTTCTTTTTTCCCTCCTAGCTCCATGGTGGGTGTGAATCTGCCACAGAAGGCTGGTGGATTTTTGATGAAGAAGGAGCTGAACTACTTTGCCAAAGCTTTGGAGAGCCCTGAACGTCCCTTCCTGGCTATCTTGGGAGGGTATGAAGAGCACTGCTTTAAGTAGTGGTAGCCTGGTAGTTGTCCGTAACATAGGGTGGTTTATGATTAGATGGCAAAACCACATTGAGTGACTGCGGAGAATTTAATAACGGATTGTTCACATAGGTGAGGGTGGGGTTTAGGGGAGGTCCTGCAATAATCTGGGGTTAGTAATAGCCATCAGCATCTGAAGATAAGGTAGTTGTACAAAGAGGCAGTCTGATTAGAATTGTAGTCTTTACTCAGGGAATATGGGGCTGGTCATCTGGTTACCTTCCCCAGGGAAAGAAGATATTTGTACTTTTTTCTTCAATTTCCAGTTGGGACACCCCCTTATTGGCCCAATTTATCTGAAACAAAAGGCATGAAAGCCTCTTAATGTAGGTCAGCTTCATGGGACAGAAGAGTGTAGAAAAGGGCAGAAAATGGTTCCTCAAGGAAAATGGAAACAGATCCATTGAAGGTCGTCATCTCAATCCTTGATGCTCCTTTTCCCCCTTTAAGTTAAGGTTTCATACCTCAGACTGGCTTAGAAATTGCTTTGTAGTCCAGTATGATCTTGAGCCCTGAGCTTATGCTTCAATTTCCCGAGTGCTAGGATTACATGCTTGTGCCACACACCCTGCCAAGGTGCTTTTTAAAACAGTTTCAAAGTTTGTATCTTAGAGCCTGGCAGGGAATAACTAGGAACTTCCTTCCGTGTTGTTTTCAGTATCCTTTAGACCTAATTCTCTAAATCACACACCCATTTTATGTTTCTTATGGGGAAAGGCAGTGTGTGGTAATAGTAATATAACAGTTTAGCCAAGTGAAGGTTGAGTGGGTACATTGTACATGGTAAGGTAGGAACAAGGAGCTGAACTGCTTGGATGAGAAAGCTGCCTTTTATTTGGCACAGCTGTTGAGTACCATGATCCTTCTGTGCTGTGTTTCTCCTCACATGACTAAGCACACTAAGCATTTCCTGATGAAAATTGAGTCTGGAACTGGTTGTCAGATTCTCGTAGCAGAGTTCTCTAGGTTTCATGAGCACTGTTTCAGGGTCCTGAAAATAACCCAGATGGATGTAGTAGGTTTTTGGGTTGTCTTTTTGCAAAAAGGTTCCTGGAAACACTGAACCTTTTGTTCACAGAGTTAAAGGCATCAGACTCTGGTCTTTGACTTAAGATTAGTATTTGAGTGATTTCAGGTGGTTCTTAGGTTTTCTGAAGACCTGGAATATGGGAGTGAATGCCACCTGCTGGTGAGGTTCAGATTTTAGAATAAGACTGAAATACAGCAGTCTTCCTTTAACTGCAAGGCATCTGTTGCAAGACCTCTGAACACTTGAAGCCAAGGATAGCAAATACTATAAAGATAAACTATGATTTTTTTCTGGATCTATAGATAGCAGACATTGGACCTGGCATGGGTTTTGGGAACCTTAAATCCCACTCCTCTAACAATAAGGTCATACCTCATCTGTTCCAGATAGTTCAGCTGGGGACTAAGCATGCAAATATGAATCTATATAGACCATTTCCATTCAATTATGACAGTTGATAATCTGGCAATCTGGGCTTTGAATTTTGGATGGGGATGTGGTTGTATAGATAAGGCAGGTTTGTTTTTCTGCTTTTATGGTGCTATTGATTAAACCCAGGGTTTTAGATATGGAAGACAAGTGCTTTCATGCTTAGCTATACGCTTAACCAACCCAAGTTGTCCTTTTTAAGCCCTTGTTCTGGTGCTTTGTTCAAAGGATTTCTTCAAAGCATAGAGTATTGGATAAACATGGCCAAGTTAGGCAGCACTTTTGCCACTTTGGGACATTTCGTTGTCTCCTGCTGTGTCTCTTGAATTTTAGCACTACATTAACCAATTATGTGCTTGTGCTGATGATGCTTGCATTCTCTCTTCTAGAGCTAAAGTTGCAGACAAGATCCAGCTGATCAACAACATGCTGGACAAAGTCAATGAGATGATCATTGGTGGTGGAATGGCTTTTACCTTCCTTAAGGTGCTCAACAACATGGAGGTAGGAAACCAGTGGCAAATGGCTGTGAAATGGCTCTGGAGCAATAGCAAGTTTATGTGAATTTAATGTGAATCCTAAAAACATTTTCATCTGTGAAGCTGCTTGTCTTTTATTCCTGTATTTATAGTATGTTGTGCTCCTGTCTCCTTTGAGTCAGCCATGTTCTTAGTTTAACTGCTGATCTTCAACTCCCTTGCTCTTGTGTAGATTGGCACTTCTCTGTATGATGAAGAAGGGGCCAAGATTGTCAAAGATCTCATGGCCAAAGCTGAGAAAAATGGTGTGAAGATTACCTTGCCTGTTGACTTTGTCACTGCTGACAAATTTGATGAGAATGCCAAGACTGGCCAAGCTACTGTGGCCTCTGGTATACCTGCTGGCTGGATGGTGAGTCAATTGGTTGTATGTAAGTGATCCCAAACATTCATTTATCTAGCAGATGTGGCAGTGGAGATACAGTTAAGAGTCTCATAGATGTTAAATGCAATGCCACTGAGCTGTGCCCTCTCCCCCCAAACAAATGTTCTATATTAATAATTTCCATGGGACTCAAAGCGGACAGGAAATGTTGCAGTGGTCACTTGGGCAGTTCTATGGGGCAAAAACAGGCCTGTCAGTATGCTGCTGTTTTGTCAGCAAACCCACATTTTGAATATCTTTCAGTGTTCATTTAACACTGTATTGGAGATAGCACTATTTATTCTCTTCTATGGTTTCAGCTGCTCTGGGTGCTCTGGGTTAGATGGCTAACTACAAGCCATTATAAACAAACTTTTAGGTCAGCAAGATGGCTTAGTAGCTAAAAGTACATGCTACACAGCCTGATAAGCTAGATTTCTGGAGCCTAAACTGAAGTTCCAAAAGATGTCTCCTGACTTGTACATGGCATGTTTATGTTCTCCACAAATAACAATGATAATAAATATAAATTAAAACAAAAATAACTTCACAACAGTAAGATAATGAGTAACAGTAAGATAAACATGTTTTCATATATTGCTTACAGTCCAGGACCTGTAAGCAATATATGAAAACATGTTTGAAAGACCTATAGATGACTGGTTTCTTTCACCTTTCCTTTTTTCTCAAACTTTCATCTTCATTGTGGTCTTCATCTTTTTGTGTATAGCCTCTGCTTACCAAGTACTAGTATTAATGGTGTGCCACTATAGTTTGATAACCGAATAAAACTATATCACATTTATGTGCTGGTTGCTTACTTTTCTTTCATTAGATATTTTGCTGTTACATTGTTTCTCAGTGTGGTCCCACAAGCATCATTTGGGGGGTTTTTAAAAAGGCAAATTTGGGGTCTGAAGACATGGCTTCCTAATACTCACATTAGGTGGTTCACAACCTAATAACTCCAGTTCCAGGGCATCTAATGTCCTTTCTGGCATCTGGACCCTCATACATGTGGAATATATACACATGCATGAAAATAAAAATAAATCATTCACCTTTAATTGTTGTACTCTGGAGGGAGAGAAGTAAGTGTAGGGAGCTTGAGGCTGCCCTGATTTATGTAGTTAATTCCAGGTCAGTCAAGGATATACATACATACATACATACATACATACATACATACATACATACATACATACACATACATACATACATAATACAGTCAGATCCAGTCTCACAATAAAACAAAAAGGAGGCAGATTCTTTAGCACTTTTTTGACCTACAAAATCAAACCCTAGGAGTGGGCTTCAACATGGTGCTTGCAAAGCTTCATGGAGATTATGATACATGGTAGGGTTGAAACTAACTGATGTGGTTCAGTGTTTCTCGGCCTCTATTGACATCTCATAGTTCTGGCTGTGGCAAGGCATATGTAAGATGTCACTAGCTGCAAGATGTCAGTTGTGCTCATCCCATCTTATAGCAACCAAAAATAACTCCAGCCAGTATAACATACTCACTTGATAGGCAGACTTGACCTGGGTTGAGAAGCACCAATGTAGATCTTGGCTGCCATTCAGCAGCATGAGGTTTTGCTTTGTTTTTGTCAAGAGGCATATATAGAGGCTAAAGGGTACATTTTGATTCAAGTAGAAATTTCTGATGTTCATTCAGCCTAACAATATGGTCTTGGTGGGGGTGATATTTGGTCCTAGTAAGTTTCTTTTAACAGTTCATCCTATTGTTTCTACCCTCCAGGGCTTGGACTGTGGTACTGAGAGCAGCAAGAAATATGCCGAGGCTGTGGCTCGAGCTAAGCAGATTGTTTGGAATGGACCTGTTGGGGTTTTTGAATGGGAAGCTTTTGCCAGGGGGACCAAGTCCCTCATGGATGAGGTGGTAAAAGCCACTTCTAGGGGTTGCATCACTATCATAGGTAAGGGATCCTGTACTAAACTCAAGCTAGTACCGTGTGGCAGAGCTGTATTCAGGGGAGGCAAGGGGGTAAGGGGATATTTTCTGGGTCTTTAGTAGGCTCTCTGGAAAATCTGACAATTCATGGAGGTGTCATTCTTGGGGGCATCCTCTTGAGATGGAGTGGGGAGTTCATTTGTTACATTTTGGGTTGGGAAGCACACAGTTTGACAGTTTTGATGCCAAAACATTTTTTCTCTGGTCTTTATTCAACAGGTGGTGGAGATACTGCCACTTGCTGTGCCAAATGGAATACAGAGGATAAAGTCAGCCATGTCAGCACTGGGGGTGGTGCCAGCCTGGAGCTGCTGGAAGGTGAGGTTATTCTCTTGTTTTGGTTTATTAAAGACAGGGTGGGGAACAGAGTGGATTACTTTGGCCAGTTTTGTCTCTAGCAATCATATTATCTAAAGACAAACAAAGCACCTGCAACACACTTGGTGGGAGGGGTGGGTAGGAACATGTTTTAATTGACCTGGGACCTAGCTAGCATGCAGGAGTTTTGGAACGCCTGCCCTATAAACTTAACAGAGTTGACATTTTATCAGTAAGACAAAGGGGCAGATGGATCTTAGTGGGTCTTACAGTAATGCTGTCTGTATGTGTGCTCTCTCAAAAACAGGTAAAGTCCTTCCTGGGGTGGATGCTCTCAGCAATGTTTAGTATTTCCTGCCTTTTGGTTCCTGTGCACAGCCCCTAAGTCAACTTAGTGTGTTTTCCGCATCTCCATTTGGTGTTAGCACAAGATTCAGCTAGTGGCGGAGATGCAGCACCAGGAACCCTTAAACAGTTGCACAGCATCTCAGCTCATCTTCACTGCATCGGGATTTGTCTACATTCTTCAAGATCCCATTTAAATCCCTTAGCAGCTAAGTGCATTCTAGAGTGCATCTATTTATATTCTGCCTGTAAAAGAAAGTGAGTTATAAAAGCTTAGTTATGTTTGACTAGCTTCTGGTTAGCTTGGTCACTGTTTATGATGCAGCATGGAAATAAGATGAAATTCCAGCTGTAGGTTTGGAGACGTTGATGGTCTATTAATAAAGATGTCCACTGAAACTGGAGTTTTCCTGTCATACTTTTGTTAGGAAGGATGAGAATAGAACCTTTTTTTTTTTTCCAAGATAAGGTTTCTCTGTATAGCTTTGTAGACCAACTTGCAGATCCTGCCTCTGCTTCCCGACTGCTGGGATTACCACCACTGCCCAGCAAGAATAGAATCTTGATGGGATCGAGTATCTACATTTTGAATGGAAGGGTTGGGGCTGCAGTACTGGGGAGGTGGAATTAGATAAATGCCTGTTCCTTAGGGAAAGCCTACTCTTGCTTTATTACAAATGTTTTCCACTTCTGTTTTTTGATTTTTCAAGACAGGGTTTCTCTGCAGAACAGCCCTAGCTGTCTTGGAACTAGCTCTGTAGATCAGGCTTACATTGAACTGACACATTGGCCTCTGCCTCCCAAGTGCTGGGATTAAAGGCATGCACCACCATAGTCCGGCTAGATCGTGTAATTTTCCATGACAAGGCTTATAAACAATCAACCAAGACAAGCCCCAGCTCATTTTTCCCATTCTTGTTCACATTCCCTAGTGTGGCCTCTGGTTTTCATCTGAATTCCCATTTCATGGCTCCATGTCTATAGCTTGAACAGTGAAGCCAACAGCCTGTTTCACATACACTTCTTCATTTTCAGTATTGTTTGGCCATTACTATAAATTAATCAGGGATTTACATTGTGAGGAGTCTGCATAGTGTTTGCTTATAATTACCTAACTTCACATTACGAGTTATACATGGCATTTATATATGTATGTAGTATGCTTTTATTTTTGTCATTTTAATTTTCTTTACAATTAACAATTAACAGTTTTTTTCCTTTCTGAGCAAGATGCACATGTCCTTAATCCTAGGACAAACCAAGTTTTACACCAAGCAAGGGTATAAAGTGAGAGCCTATCTCAAAACGGAAAATTGTTTCTTCCACTAAAAATGTGAACACTGGGTCTATGTAAACATCAGATAGTTCAGAAATCTGCTTGAATCCTTGGTGCCTTGGTGCCTCTGTTCCAGTTTTAGTGGCTGCCCTAGGTTTGTTGTATGCCTCTGGGGGGGGGGGTTCCTTTCACTTTGGAAACCATTGTTTCCCCTCTTTCAGTTTACTCCTTTTTTAGAGTTAACTACCTCTCACTTTACTCTTGAGTTAACTAGCCCTGGCTGGCTGGAGTTTACTAATTCAGGCTGCCCTTAAACTTACGGTGATCCTCCTGCCTTTGCTCTCAGAGCGCTGATTGTAGGAATGTATCACCATAGCTGGCTGATTGACTTTTTAGGTAAATCTGGACTTAATAACTTCCTGAGAAAGACTGCCAAGGAGGAAGATTGGAGACTTAGTTTAAAATAGCTATTCAGCTCTTAAACTTGATTACTAATTTGGCTATGCTTTATAAAATACCAAAGGTTATATAAAACCTTTTATAAATCTATTATAAACATTTGGTATCTCAGATAACAAAATGTCTGGTGCTCAGTCTTTCTATGAAATTCTATATCATAGATATTTCTGTTTATCTAATTATAACCCTTGGTTATGTAACCTGATAGTATATAGTTATAGCCTGAATATCATTTTATCAGAGTTGAAGGCATTGTTTCAGTGTTACTGTCAAGTTAATTTGGCAATTACTTAAGCAGAAATTGTGAAATCTGCAGTTATTTTCTTAATTATTTTGCATTATAGTTAATACACTTTTCCATATTGGAAGTTAATTTAACATTGTACTATGTTTCTATATGAGAACACTATCATACTGGTTTGAGTAGCAGGAATTTTAGTTCAGTTTTAGTAGCTGAGGGCTCAGGGATAACAAGTCAACATTACTGTTGCTCCAGACGTTCAGCTAACTTCCTTCTTGCCACACAAACTGCTTTTGCTTCAATACTTTTATTACAAGTACACAGAAAAGCTAAAAGAACTGTAAAGATCCATGCATTTAGTACTTAGGCTATAATTGACAACATCATTTATCAATTTTTCATTGTATCTTTTAAGTACTGTGAGGCTTTCCAGGAGGCTTTCCAGGATTTTCTATTTACAAAGTTCCTTCAATGTTTGACTTTATTTATGCACATCTATGCACATTTGCAGTGCAGTGCCAGTGGAGTTGAGAAGAAGTTGCTGAGGTTACAGATGTTTGTGAGCTGCCATGTAGGTGCTGGGAATCCAACCAGGGTCTTGGAAAAGCAGCCCCTATTTAGATTTTTAATGCAGAGAATGCATAGAGGAACTCCAGTTTAAAAAAAAAAAAAAGAAGATAGCCTGGCAAGTAACCAAACAGTTTCATACCACTGTGTGTTGGGAACCAGCAAGTGGAGGGAATGAATATAATATAGGATTTTTGTCATGAAGAAATTTAAAACCTACGAAAGAAGACAGCCAGGAATGGACTATTCTTGTACATGTGTAATGCAATGCAATAAGAATGTTAAAAAGGCAGATTTTAAAGAGTAAAATCACTTTCAATCCTCTAATATAGCCACAACAACTCCCATGCTATAAATGAGAAATTCAAATTTTGTGGGTTTTTGTTTTGTTTTTTTGGTGAGCTGAGTAATGACAAGAATTTTACACTGTTCCTCATCCAGCCAGAGCCTCCTGAGTGCTGGAATTGTAGGTATGCATCACCACTCCCAGCTTAAATTTAATTAGCTCATTTGTTTCCTGATGTTTTTTTCCAGTACCCAATTTTGATTCCCTCTTCCAGTCCTCCCCATCCCTTGCTAAGACCAGTTTTAGTTTAGTTCAGAGCTCTATACAAATTCCCAAAGAGAGCATCCTGGTTTCTAAGATTTAAACCCATCTGATTTTCATTGATTTACCATGATTCAAATGCTAGTTCCCAGTTAAAGCAATCTGTCCCCCGATGCCCAAGCAGTAGATCTGTATTGCTATACTGTTGCCTTACTCACTTTCCTTGAATATCTTCAGTCAGCAATGAAATGTCAGTGATGAAGTTAATTTTTTATTAATAACATTGGAACAAATACGTTAATATTTACTTACAGCTTTCTCTCACACATACCAGCTAAACCCTCACAACATCCCTGTGAGGTAGGCAGGGTAGGTGTTTCCTTATTAGTGAGGACAAGGCTCAGAGGTAAAGTAAGGTCACATGGTTGGTAATGAAACTAGTACTAGAACCTAGGCCACCTGATATTCCGCCTCCCTGAGAACATTCAAGTAGTGACGTCCCTGTTGAATAATAATGCACATTTCTCTTAAATTGATCAGTTCAACTTTCCCTAACATTCTTATGTTTAAGTGGACATTTCTGTCTTGTTACGGTACTACTTTTCAAGTGTGAAACACCATCCTATACTGATACTTTTGATGACCCATGGCTATAAATCTAAACAATGTGAAGGTTTTAGAAAGTTCTGCTAAGAACATTTGTCCAGTGTTGGCTGTGTGGAACTTAATGTTACCAAATCAGTTTTTTTTTTAACTCAAGAAAGCTTTGCAGTCTTTCTCAGTGAGTCTTATAGGTAGGTATGCATGAAAACAAAATATAGTGTTTAGAAACATGGTTGGGAAATTTCTGTAGGGCCTGTGTAAATGCAGTCAGGTGACACTAATGTGTTTTCCCTGTTGGCCTGATGGGGAAGGACAATCATTAGAATCCACTTTCAGGGTTGATTCCATCTTAATGTGTGACACCCTCAGCAGCAAGCTAGACAGATGATCTGAATGAAACCAGAAAGACTGGTTCAAGCAGTAGTAACCAAAGCATATACACTTGCTCTTCAGTGGTTTGTCTATGTCCAGTGCAAACTGCTTACCAAGGCAGGTTTTATGTTATAATGTTTTTGTTAAATTATAAATAGGAAAGATGGTGAAGCTATCAGCTTTCAACGCAACTGAATGTAACCGATATAAATCTGCCTGCCAATGAGTAAAGCTTAACAGGTATGAAAGGCAAGGGCCGGAGACCCAACTGGAGTGAAAAAGCAAATGCAGACACTCACGTTCAAGTGAACTACAGAATGCTAGGCATATGTGGCATTTTACAAATTCCAGTTAGTCTTAAATTTAAGTGCAATGGTAAGTGACTTAAGGCGATGAGAGGTGGGGACAGAAAACAAATGGGATCGTGATAAGCAGCTGAGGTGGGGAGTTAGAAAAGACCAAAACCCAGATACATTCAAAATGGATTTAGCTCCCTTCTAAATCCACTGTTTCGAAAAGTTCACTAAATTGCGAGATTTGGTCAAAAATGACAATGTAAATAGGTCATCTAGCAAAAAAATCATCTTTAGATGTAAATGAGACCAGGAACTGAAATCCAAGTGCTGCTGTCAGTGACGTGGCACAAAACTGCTTCTAAAAATAGAATTGCCATGGTGATACTCAACAGTAATGAAGCAGTCTAGAGACAAGTACTTGTATATCTGAAGCCTACTGAGAAAACATTTGTACTCATAATGAAACATACCAGGGGTAACTAATGTGAAAAATACTGCCACTACATTTCTAAGATAAAACTTATGAAGACCTAGGCTGTTCAGTCCACCATATGTGCCCAAATGCACTAAGATTTTAATGTATGTAGAACAGACTTTTTTTTTCTTACATAGTATCATCATCATCGTCATCATCATGTTTCCTCTTCAGTGGGTTTGAGTCACTGCCTGTGTTCTGTGAGGAAACCATGTTGGTGGTAATGAGAATATTTTTGGAGCCAATCATTGAAGGATTAATCAGAACATTTTGGACTGCAGTTGTCGCAGGAGCTATAAATGGAAAAAAAAAACACAACCCACAGATCAATTGCCTATAAGACAACAAAGCAGAATGTAATTTGTATACAAGTTTGGACTGCAGCATATAACTGCATCATAGAAAAGATACAAATAATTACTAAGAGTGGGATTCAATGTTTATACATTTTTAACTTAAATTTGCTAATAGTGGTATTAGGCATAAGAATGTTTGGGTCTATGTGTAATAAATATCGCTAAACCTATCCATTGCAAAGTTAACAATCTCAACTTGTAATTAGCATTCAATGCACTAGATTCATGTGTAAGGCCTGGAGATGTGCTTTTGATTTTTCAAAATCATTGCACTTGGTTACTTCTGTGTATGTGCAGGTGTGTGTCTACCATGGAACACATGTAAAGGTTGGAGGACAACTTTTGGGGGCCAGTTCTCTTTTTACACTATGTGGGTCCTGGGGATTGAACCCAGATCATCTTGCTGGCCCAACTTTTATCTAAGTTGTTTCTTGTATGGAGATAGTTTTATATGCAGTCTAAACACATATAAGTAAATTGCTGTCAGCAGCCTGTTTACATTATGTCAATCGTGCCTATCACCTATGAAGTGAAGTAAAGGCACATTTTCATTCAAATTTACAATGGGATCATGCACATTCTTCACTAAATAGTATCATTTTCTTTAATTTTTTACTTGAAGTGCTTTTCCTAGAACAACTTAGATCTGTGAACCCCCATTTCTTTTAGTTTATAGTAGTTTAGAATTTGATGAGCACACTCAACATGCCATCCTCCTGAAATGTTACATATATGTAAAACGTCCCCTAATGGTGGAGACCCTCATTTGCAGCTATACTCTGTCACCTTTCTGTTGTGACACTAAAGCAAAAGTCTTTCTATAGTAATACAAACTGTTGTATGATTGAAAATTGTTCATGAATTCTGTCCCTGCTTCCATATCACGTTACCTGGTTTGGCAGGTGTGGACTGAGATGGTGGAATCTGCACTGCAAATCTTTGGCTTGTCACTGACACTGCAGCTGGAACTTTATTTGGGACAGATACTGCTTGTGGGGGTGCTGTAGTTACAATGAACAGATCATATCAGTTAGATGACTTATATATTTATAGTCTATTCCATAGCTTACAGGAATACACATAAGTATAGAGGGCTGATGGGAGATGAGAAAATGTCATTAGAAATGAGGGCAGAGTAATTTTAAAAATTTACAATTGGTATTCTTAAATAATCCCTCTCTTGGGAATTTTTTTCCCCTCAGTTTACTGTGTTAACTGTACTAAAAAACAGAAGTGTAAGTTTGCTTAACTTTTAAGATTAGATCTTTAAGAGGAATTTTGAATTAAGATTTATATTCTAGGTGTTACATGCTAAAGAATGTAGAACAAATGGCTAGTAATGGCAACTTGTAACTGAATTTTTTTTTAGCTTGCCTGTTACATTACTAAACCCTGCTGTTTCATGTGCAGTGAGTGACATATACCTGTAGTCCATGTAGTTCAGCTAGTTAAGAGGCAGAAACAGGCAGAGCACTTGAGTTTAGGAGTTCAACAGAAGCCTGGACTATATAGTGAGATAACTTTCCAAAAAATAAAAAAAAGCAAAAATTTGATATTCACTTACCTAATGTGAATACACAGGTAAGTGTTATTTGACTGAAAAGTACATGGATTTTATATGCAAATTTCTGCTCACCTGGGGATATATGCAGGTTATTGGAGCTACACACACCTAACAACAGTTTTAAAATGCTGACATGTAAATTTATATCCTGAGAATACAGAGATAATTCACACCTCAAAGGTCAAGTGCTACCTAGGCAGTATTCCTTAACTGTAATCTGAATACTCACAAGTCTGGAGGATAACAAGTTTTAAGGCTATCCTGTGTTACAGATTAAACCCGGTTTTAAAAACAAAATTAATACTAGAAATGTAAAGACCCCGGAAAGATTCAAGTTAAATACAGCAAGAGCCATGAGGTTTCTAAAAGAGGATGTTTTTCCCCCGAAAAACATCAAAAAAAAAAAAAATCAGAAAACTTTTTTTTAACGTTGTTAAAAATAATGGTTCCTAAACACCATTCACTAAAAAGAACTAAGGGTCTTTTGGGAAGTGGTTGATTCCAAAAGCTGGACAAAGAATATATGACAGGCTTGGAAATGTACAGAAATGTACACAATATGAGAGCTATACATTATAGGATATAGCTTGAGGGCTCTCACCAGTATAAGATAATTACCATGATTTCCTTTTTGAAATGGGGTCTTTCTATGTCACCCAGGATGGTCCTTGTATTTGTAAATGTAAGTATTGAAACTTATTTTTAAGATCCTTAAGCGTTCTGTAGATTTTAAACTTCTTTGAACCTACACCCACTTTATGGAGACATTTACTTAAGTTTTGATTAGGTAGCTGGCATGGGTGTGCTTGGTGACTTGAAGCATAGAAGGTAGAAATGTTTTTAGAATCACAGTGTATACCAACAAGAGTTGGGCCAATGTCATTTGGAATCGGTCAGTCTTTGTGTTTCTTTATTGATAAGTAAAATTATCAATGGCAACATACTGGAGTTTCTGACTCCCATTTTGACTTGGGTTATGGTTCAAAGGCAAATGCTCAGACACTGTTTTCACTGTCCAGAAAGGCCATTTGCCCCTTTCACTTACCTACAGTGGGAGTAGTAGGTCTGCTACTGACAGCACCAACATTTAATCTAGGAACTAGTCTTCCTTGGTTAGGTCCCTAGGGAATTTAAACACAAGTTAGTTTTAATGTTAAGATTTGACACCTAGACTTGATGAAAAGTGAAATTATAACTTGATGTGAATTATTAGTGGATGATCCAGTGCAAAACATGTTTTCTTTTTCTTTTTGTCATGCTACTGAGGATTAAAGTCTTCTGTGTTTTAAATCCAATATTTAGAGTTTTTGCATGCATGCATGCATACATACATACATACATACATACATATGTACATACATAGTTATGACCCTATCTAATTTTGTAGAATATTCAAGGTAGAGTCTTATGAATGGAGACAAATACTTAGTGTCTTAACTGTGCCTAAATTAAAACTCTCCCAGCAGAAATTCAAAGGTAGCCCAATACGGAGAATTCCTTTTTCAGCGCTGAAAGAGCCTTAGGTCATATGTCTGACAAAGGTCTAATTGCTGATGGCAATTTACGTCATTATTGCATCTCTCACACACAAAAAACTGTGGCAAAGTACAAAGACTGAGCTACTAGATCCAGGAAATCAGTCCTAGCTTTGTCACTGTCTCCATGAGTTGAGTTTCACTTGTATGATGAGAAAAATTTCCACTGGGTTAGATGAAATAAGAAAGTTCTTTACAGCTCTGAAAATTAAAAAAAAAAAGTTCTAAGAAACATTTTAACCTTTACTGCTGTCTACAGGAAGTTTGCTTTTTATAAGTTTACCTGGTCTACCTTTTAAAAAACATAAACTGAAACTTCCTTATTTTGAGATAAGACACTGACTTAGCTCAGGATTGCCCTGAAGAGATAAGGCCTTGATCTCCTGAAATTCCTGCCTGGGATTCTAGGTTCAAGCCAGAAATTCTTACCTTTTTAATTAAGGACTTCAGCCTATAGTTTGGAGCTGTTAAGCAGTATCTATCAGGTGGCAGTCTAGGTCCTGCATAGGGCTTAATCAGTGGCAAAGGAGTTTGATTTTTCTGCCTTGCAATATCTAGTAAAAACTAAAAGAAAAATCCTCATTAGAGATAGAACTTTTAAGTGTAAGGGAAAATAACTGCAAATAAATGTTTGCTCACATCTCTTGGAGGAGGAGAGGTAAAAGACTGGTCAGCCCGACACTGGATTGCCAATCTCACATCATCTGCATCAACAGTAGGTTTCTTAGCATGACTTGAATAAATTTTTGCATCATCCAGAATTGTGGTCACATATCCTTTAAGAGCAAAATAATTTTTATTACATGAATGAAGAATATATATATGTATGTATTATGTATGTACATGTATATATATATATATATATTTTAAGGCAGGGATGTTAGTATTTATGGCTCCTTGGTTTAAAAGGTTCCACTAATTTCTGGAACATTTAAGACTTGCTTGTAATAATTAATTGTCCTATTCACATGATACTTTATTTAAACAGACATACTATATTCTACTGTCCCTTAGTGCTTTACTCATTTCTAGATTGGTAACAGAATTTGGTTTAGAGTGCTACAATAAATGATCTTTTCTAATTCACAGTCATTTTTTTTAACTTACGGAAAGCAAATTCCAACATTTGATTTATAACCCTTGGCTCATACTCTGTGATTCCCATATCCTTCAGGATCTGTGCCATCACCTGTGGATTCAAATAAAAACAAAAAAGCAGATGCACAATGTGGGATATTTTTATGTTTGTTACAAAATCCGAAAGTGCCCCTCCTTCTGCCTTCTCCAGTGAGTGTCTGTTATTACACAAAATCAGTCATGTGCTTTGGGTGAAAATTTTTATTTTAGCAAGAGTGGGAGTAAAGACACAAGAAAGGCCTGGACCAGCTTTACAGGGAGAGATAGGGGTGGGTCCAGCTGGCTGTCATTTTCAGATGTGACAGTGAGGGAAGCTAGCATCTGAACCCATGTCGCAATCAGGGCTCATAGACTGGTTGAAGGGAGGAGGCTGCAGACTTGGGGGACGGGGCCAGCCAGACAAAAGCCCCCAGGCAGCCTGCGCCTCTCTGGAGGGGCTCCCAGAGCGTAGACAGCACCCCAGGGACCGGTGAACCCCACTGCCCTTTCCCAGCCACGTCGCTTAGCTAGCTGCAAATGGCATGCCACCCACTTTATCCCCGCCAGGCTCTCAGTCCGGTCTGCCATACAGGGCATCTCCGAGTGCGCCTGGCTTTGCTACCCTCCCGCTTACCAAGGCATCTCTAGGAGCGTTCTTGGGAGGCGCCATCTTGCCAGACTCCATTTTCTCCTGCGACTCTTCAACCAGGCCGACAGAGCTGCTGGCTGATTCCTCCTCGCCCAGGCTCCACCCCTGTGGGGGATGGAAGGCGGGCCTAGCCTGCAGCTCTTCAGCCTGGGCCGGTTCCCAGCCGCGAGCCCCCACCTGTGTGGGCGCGGCTACTCCAGGCCGGTGCAGCTGTAGGCTCTGAGACAGAGATGCAGAGAAGTCGCCCTAGCAACGCTCAGTGACTGCACTAAGCATCTCTAGCTCTGCTCCCGACCATTCTCACACCCCTTAATGACCACAGGTCCTTTTCCAATTTCCTAGAATTCCCGCAGAGGCCCTTCCTCCACCTGTCTTAAGGCAAACTTGGCAAGGGCAAATACAACACCTTACATCTGACTATCACATTAACAATGAATACATTTTTGTAAGTGTATTACTAAATTTTCCCCGGGGCCATATTGATATCACAAAATTATTTGCTGCTTAGCTGACATTCAAATTTAACTAGGCATTCTAAATCTGACAACCCTACCCAAAATACCAGCGTTTCTCAGCCTATAACTATCAGATATTTACATTACGATTCATACCAGTAGCAAAATTACAATTATGAAGTAGAAAGGAAATAATTTTATGGAGTTTTAATTCAATTAATACTTTTATTTGATATATTTATATATTATATTTAGCATGTAAATATAATATGTAAATACAAATTATATATAATATAAATTTTAATAATATTTAGTAAGTTTAATAATCACGAAAACATGGGGAACTGTATTAAAGGGTCGCAGCCTTACGAAGGTTGAGAATCACTGAAATAGACACTATTCTTCACATGTAGGGCTCCAGTCAAGCATATATAAGCACCTTCTTCCCTCTACCCTTCTCACAGTCTGAACAGTTTCCTCCACTAAGGTCCAAATTGGGTCCTTTCTTGCCTCCCAGAGTGCCCAGTCCCATGTTTTTCAGAATACGTTAGGCATAGGCACGAACAAAGAAAGGCCATAGTGGGTAAAAGCTCTTCTCATGAGACAAATTTGACGACCTGCCCTCCTCTAAAAATGTCGCTGGGCTTGAGCGCCATGACATTCATGCCATGGCACCCACTCTTCCAGACCCTGTCAACCGTCTCTAGCTTAAAAGATGTCAGAGAATCCTGTTCCTACATGCATCAACTGTACATGGTTGCCATGGTACCTAGATCAGACAAGATCAGGCAGCAACATTGTTTCTTTCCTTTAGACCATTAGTTAGGAACAAGTCCTATCAGGGCGACCTCACAAAATTACATCACATTTCATCGTGCTTTGGTATTTAGTACTAGAGCTGTGATGATAAGAAACATCTTTACACCAACTCTGTGCTAAAACTGAACTAGGCCTCCCAAATAAGGCTCCTTCGCTTCCTCACAACTGAAGGGACGCTATTAGCTGTAACAAATATTGTTTTACTTAAAATTCTATGATAGTACTCTCCTCACACACTAAACTTTAGGGGCTTCGAAAACCTTTCATTTTGGGTAGAGCAGTTTACCTCTTCAGACACCTCAACGATCTCGTCAAAATCAACCGACCTCCAGACAGCCATTTTGAACTTTGATGACACGCAGTGCGTGTGCACGCATGTGCGCGCGCACGCACACGCACACGCGCACACGCACACGCACACACGCGCGCACGCACACACGCGCGCACACACACACACACACACACACACACACACACACACACACACACACACACACACACACACACACACACACACACACACACACGAGCCCTCCTTCGCCACCGTGCCTTCCCCCCTTAGCAATGCGTTAATTTCGGTGGGAACCTTCATTCTGTAGAATCTTTCCCCCACGCTCAGAACAGCTGACCAGTGTTCAAATCTAACGATAATTACTCTTTCAAAATAAGTAGAAACTAATAAATGAGTAGTTTGCACATAGTATATAACACTTAGAAAAAGAAAAGAAACTGTTTAATCTCCACAGTTTTGTTTTAAAAACTTGTCTATTGCAATTTACAAATGGCACCTTGTTTCTATCGTCTTTTCCCAATGTACTTTATTATACTATTAGGATGATTAGATTTTCGAAAGACAACCCAGAACACAACTGTACTGGGTAGGAAATGCATAAGATAACATGTAAGAAGTAAATTAAAATCAATATTCATTTTAATTCTTTAATTTAGTCTTCGGTTTTATTACTGGTATTAATCTAAACAAAGTGGTAAGAATAATAGCAACAGCTAGTGGTAATTAATAGACTAATAGGTACAAAGATATAGGACTATTTTTCTTTTTTGTCTTCTGTCAGCAATTTAATTCTTGGATATTTAAAATCTGTGAGTCATACTGTTGTTTCTTCTTAATAGACGTAAGTTTAAAAAGGGAAATATAAACAAAATAACAAACAGCTATCATTAACTTATATTGAAAAGAAAATAAAATGCTCATGTACATTTAGATTTTAAAAACATTTATTTTTCTGTGTATGTGTTATGTCTGAGTGCATATATAAGCACCACATGCATGCAGGGGTTCAAGGAGGTCAGAAATCAGATCTCCTGGGTCTGGAGTTAGAGAAGGGTTTGTACCATCATGTGGGTGCTGGGAACTAAACCTGGGTCTTCTGTAAGAACAATAAGCATTCTTAGCTGCTGAGCCAAAGATTTTTCTTTCTGGTTTTGTTCCAATACAGCTTTTGAGAGAGTCTTCTTTTCTACTGTGTTTCTATAAAAGTTGTGTAGCAAGCTTTTTTGTTGGACTATTTTTTGAACCACCAGTCCTCAAATAATGACCCAGAGAGTTATTACTAATTATAAAAGCTTGACCATTAACTTAGGTTTGTCTCAACTAGCTGTCATAACTTAAATTAAGAGAGGCATTACCCCTCTTGCATCTTGCACTTCCCTTTTCCTCTCTGTGTCTAGCAACTTGGACTTTTTTCTTCACAGAATCCTCTTTGTCTCTGGAAATCCAGCCTAATCTCTTCTTACCTAGATATTGGCCATTCGGCTCTTTATTAAATCAATCAGCAGGCACCTTGGCAAAGATACCTCTTTACGGTGTAAACAAATATTCCACAACAAAGCAGAATGTACTGAAATATAATATTCACTTTTATATACAACCCAGATCTTATCAAGATCCAGTTAGAGTGATTTTCTAGTGTAACAACATTAAGATAACTATCAGAGCCCTCCAGTGGTGGCACACACCTTTAATCCCAGGACTGGGGATGCAGAGGCAGGTGGATCTCTGAGTTCAAGGCCATCCTGTTCTACAGAACAAGTTCTAGGTCAGGCTACAACTCTATAGAGAAATCCTGTTTCAAACAAAAGGTCCTCCCTCACTTTGGTTGTGCCCCAGGAGTTTGGCTTATTAGTTCTGGATTTCTGCATCTGCTTCCATCTGTTTTTGGAAGAGGGTTCAAGCTTAGTGACAATATGAAAAAGGAGTCAAAACCATGACGGGGAAATCCAGAGGATCAGCAGAGCCAAGCTAGTGAGGGATCACTGACTCAGGTCTGACAAATGGGGAACTTGCATAAGACCAAACTAGACTCCTCTAATATAGGTGACAATGGTGGGACTAGGAAAATATATGAGGTCACTGGCAGTGGGTCCAAGATCTAACACTAATGCATAAACCTTGCCCAGCCTAGACATAGGGGGGATGGAGAGCTGCCTTGGTCCTGCCTCAATGAGATGATGAGACAGACTTAGTAGACTTCCTAGGGGAGGCTTTACCCTCTTTGAGGAGCAGACGGGAGGTGGCAGGGTGAGTAGGAAGAGAAGGGATTGGAATGTCAAAACTAAATTAATAAAAAAATGTAAAAGAGCCCCACAAAAACAAAAGATAACTATCAGTCTGGCAAGATGACTTAGTGGGCAAGAGTGCTTACTGCTAAGCCTGGAGTTCAATTCTCTGAAAACAAGGTAGAAGGGGCGAACTGACTCCAGAAAGTTGCCCTCTGACCTCCACATATGAGAACACACACACACGTAATACAGTTTAAGATAAATATCCATTCAAAGTGCATCTGATTTCTATATTCCTGGATACTTTTATTTATAGTTATATTCATTATTGTCAAATAACCCATTCTTTTTACTTTAACTTCTTGTTTTTGTGTGTGTTTTTGTGACTCACGATACACACACACACACGTAATACAATTTAAGATAAATATCCATTCAAAGTGCATCTTTGCATTTGTAGTACTTAAATTTGATGTGCTAGAAGCAACAGATTTTTAGATTGAATTAGTTCCTACTTGTCTAAAAATTTCTACTCTTTCAATGCCTCAGTCAAAGTTGGTTGTCCTGATGTTACTGTGAGATCTTGGGTGACTGTCCAGGTAGCCTGTTGTTTCTGTCTTCGCTTGCACCTTTAAGAAGTTGCACACTTGCACTTCCTACCTGCCCTAGTAATGTTATTTTCCTTCTCAGGTCTTTGATGAGGTTGAAGACTAGATATTCACAGCTAATATACTCTTTTACCTTAAATAGAAAATACTAGGCACAAGACTTAGACTTTCCAGATTAGGGCAGCTATCGGAGTAATCTCTGTTATATGCTATTACCCTGGGACTGGACATGTAGAATGTGTCTATTGCTCATTGTTGCTCTTGCTGGTTGTAGGTCTTAATTTGTGTATGTTTTTATATTGCATATAATTTTTATATTAGGCTTAAAACTCTTTTTAGGAAAAAAAGAGGGGGGGAATTGTAGAGGCATCTTGCCTTGCCAGTGAGTTTGTAGTAGTGGCCACACACTTTGAGCATGGTTTCAGGTGGAGAGGTAACCCTTTAAGATAGAGGAGGGCATAGCTCAAGCTCTCTTGGGTCACAGAGAGCATTGGAAGGGCAGAGACTGCATCTTCTGGATCAGAAAGGCCGTGGCAGTTATTTACTCTTATCTGTGTGAGTTCTTCTCTATTAAACACCTATTTATCATTTATCTTGGGTCTGGTGAACTCATTTAAACTACACCTTCAATAGAGATTGTCTTGGTAGAACATTTACCAGCTAACCAGGCCCTTTGCGTTTACACGGAGACTTCTCATGAAAAAAAAAATCCATCATTTTTGAACACTTTAAAGTGCACTGCATGTCATCATAAAGTAGGTTTATCTTAAAAAAAATCATTTTATTAGCTGAGTGGTGGTGGTACACACCTTGAATCACAGCACTAAGGAGGCAGAGGCAGGTGGATCTCTGTGAGTTTGAGGCCACACTGGTCTACAGAGTGAGTTCCAGGATAGCCAATGACAGCTAAAGACAGCTAAGGCTACACAGAGAAACCCTGTATTAAAACACCAAAACACTTTCATTTTTATTTTAATTGTGTGTGTGTGGGGAGGGGGGGTGACTATGCATGTGAGGCCAGAGAATTGTGTAGGATTCTCTGGAGCTGGAATTACATAGTTGTGTGTTACCCAATATGTGTACTGGGAAATGAACTAAGGTCCTCTGCAAGAACTGTACCAGATCTTGATGGCTGAGTCATCTCTCCAGTACCAAACCTGTTTTTCTTAAGAAAAAATGTGTTATAGCACAGAACTAATTTTAATTTGTGAGCCTGAATAGATTCCAGGTAAGTTAGAAATATACTGCATTAGTCTCCCTTCATCTTTAGGGGAAATATTCCATAGTTCCTGGAACTAGGAATGGTATTGAACACACACACACACACACACACACACACACACACACACACACACACACACACAGAGATTTTTCCTCTATTCATATTTATGGTATGTTCTTGTTTGTCTTTGTTACATCCAAATTGCCAGAATTACTAACCCTGTGCCTTGGGGCCATTTTGAAGTAAAATAAGTTATTTGCCCACGTGCACTGCAGCAGCTCATATGAGACCTGAAATGGTTACTGACTCATGGGTGAATCCGTGTATAGTTGGGATGCCAGAGACAAAGGGATGACTCACTATAGGAGGGCACAAGAATTCAATACACTACTGAGAACAGCTTGAAAATTGTGATTCATGGATTGTTAATTTCTGGAAGTTTTCATTTAATACGTTTGGACCATGGTTGACAACAGGCAACTGAAAAATAGTGGAAAGCAAAAACACTGATTTAGAGAGATTACTGCAAAAAAAAAATGAGAGTATTGATTCACTCTGGTGCTTTTACTGGTGACTCTGTGTGTGTGCTCATGCGTGCTCTGAAGCTATTTTATTTTCAAATACATCTCATTCCTTTTTCCTTTCCTGGATGAGAATTGTTTCACAACTTACACATAATGTCTGTGCTGATTTGTGTTTTTGAACAACTTGACATAAGCCAGGGTCATCAACTGAGAAAACGCTTCTGTAAGACTGGCCTTTGTAGTATTTTCTTGATTAATGATTGATGTGTGAGGGCCCAGGCCACTGTGGGTGGTCCACTGCCTGGCAGGTGGTCCTTGGTTATATAAGAAAGCAGGCTGACCAAGTAATGGGAAAAAAGCCAGCAAGCAGTGTCCCTCCGTGGTCTTTACTTTAGTTTCTGCCCTAACTTCCCCAGCTGTAAGATGAAATAATCCTTTCCTCCCCAAGTTACTTTTGGTTATGGTGTTTCATCATCTCTTTGGAAATCAAGCCCTTTTGGAGAAACAGCATATTCTATCTGTTTGAATATTGTCTATTCTCATCCCTGGTGTATTTCCAAATTAAATGTGTTTCTTTATTTTTCTACATCAACGAAATTTCCATTTATATCAGAGCAACATTTTAATATCTTTTCTGTGACCAGTAACAATAGTTACTTTGCAGGTACATGTCTTAAGTTATCCCTTCCATTTCAGTAAACTAAAACTTTTCAGATGCCTTTGTACATTTTAAGGAAACCAGAAAGTACACAAAAACTTCCAATATGGTTCCAAACTGTTCTCAATAGTGTATTAAATTCTTGTGCCCTCCCATAGTGAGTCATCCCTTTATCTCTGGCATCCCAACTATACACGGATTCACCCATGAGTCAGTAACCATTTCAGGTCTCATATGAGCTGCTGCAGTGCATGTGGGCAAATAACTGTTATTTTACTTCAAAATGGCCCCAAGACACAGGATTAGCAATTCTGGGAGTTTGGATGTAACAAAGACAAACAAGAATTAACGTTTATCTTATGTATATATGAAAAGACTGTGTGTGTGTGTGTGTGTTCAATATCACCCCTAGATCTTCAATATCATAGGCAAGAAAATCCCATCCTTCTTCATCAGAATTGTGTACAAGACTTGCATATTGTATATATACTTGGTTAATACCTTGTAATTTTCTTTGCTTGTAGTTTGTGGACTGACAGAGAGAGTGGAATAGATTACAATTCATATTTACATGTTACTTGAATAGGAACACAACTAAGAAAATGCACTTTCTATTTGGACAAAATAACAATATTTTTATATTTTCTACAGATTTTAAATTTATTTTTATTTTACATATCGATCCCAGTTACCTCTCCCTCCCTCTTTCCCTCTCTGCCACCCTCTCATGACCCCAGGCCCCCCTCCCCTCCCATCTCCCCACTCCACATGTAGGGTGATGCCTTCCAGGAGGGGTCATCTAAATCTGTCAAGTCATTTGGAGTAGGGTCTAGGACTTCTCTCATGTCTCTAGGTTAAGGGAGTATCCCTCCATGGGGGATGTGCCCCCAAAGTCCTTTTGTGCACCAGGGATACATCCTGGTTCCATTGTCTGAGGCCCTTTAGACTGCCCAGGTCTTCTACCCGAGACCCATGTTCAGGGGGTCTGAGTCAGTCCCATGCTGGATTCCCAGCTATCAGTCTGGGGGACCATTAGCTCCTCCTTGTTCAGGTCGGCTGTCTCTATGTGTTTCTGTAGCCTGGTCTTGTCCTCCCTCTCTGCATCTGAATTCAAGTTCAGCTCAGTGTTTAGTTGTGGGTGTTTGTGTCTGTTTCCATCAGCTACTATATGAGGGCTCTATGATGGTGGATAAGTTAGTCATTGATTTCATTATCAGGGAAGGGCATTTATGGTAACCTTTCCACTGTTGCTCAAATTGTTTGTTGGGGTCAGTCTTGTAAGTCTCTGGACATTTCTCTAGGTTCAGTTTTCTCTTTAAACCTATAATGGCTCCCTCTTTTATGGTCTCTCTCTTTGTCTCTCTCTGTCTCTGTTTCTTTCTCTGTCTTATCTCATCTATTCCTCCCCTGAATCAATCTCAATCTTCCTAGTCCCATGTGCTTTCCTCTCCTCCCCTTCTCTTTCTCTTAGTTCCCTCTCCACTCACTGCCCTCTCACTCCCCATATGCTCAGGAAATCTTGTCCCTTTCCCCTTCTGTGAGGGACCCTATATGAATCTCTTAGACTCCTCCTTGTATCCTAGTTTCTCTAGTGATGTGAATTAATAGGCTAGTGATCCTTTGCTCTAGGTCTAAATTCCGTATATGAATGAGTACATACCATTTTCCTCTTTTTGTGACTGGGTTACCTCATTCTGGATGGTTTCTTCAAGTTCTATCCACTTGCCTGCGAATTTCAAGATTCCATTGTTTTTTTTTCCCGAAGAGTAGTATTCCATTGTGTAAATGTGCCACATCTTTTTTAATCCATTCTTCAGTTGAGGGGCATCTAGGTTGCTTCCAGGTTCTTGCTATTACAAATAATGCTTCTATGAGCATCGTTGAGCACATGTCTTTGTTGCATGGATGTGGATCATTTGGGGGATTGTTGGGTCTTGTGGAAGACTGATTCCCATTTTTACTGAGGAACAGCCATATTGATCTCCAAAATGGCTGTACAAATTTGTGCTCCCACCTGCAGTGGAGGAGTGTTCCTTTTTCTCTACATCCTCTCCGGCATAAGTTGTCATTGTTTTTTCTAATTTTAGCCATTCTGGCAGGAGTAAGATGGTATCTCAAAGTTGTTTTGATTTGCATTTCCCTGATTGCTAAGGATGTTGAGCACTTTCTTAAGTGTCTTTCAGCCTTTTTGATTTTCTCTATTGAGAGTTCTCTATTCAGATCTGTACCTCATTTTTAATTGGATTGTTTGGTGTTTTGGTGACTAGTTTCTTGAGTTCTTTGTATATTTTGGAGACCAGCCCTCTGTCAGATGTAGCATTGGTGAAGATCTTTTCCCAGTCTCTCTCTGGGCTGCCATTTGGTCTTATCAATTGTGTCAAAGAAGGTATATTCTTTTGTGTTTGGATGGAATGTTCTATAGATGTCTGTTAAACCCAATTGTGACATAACACTCTGTGTGAGGTTTTATGTGATCTTTGAGTTTTAGTAGCATTTCTTTTATGAATGTGGGTGTCTTTGTATTTGGAACATAGATGTTCAGAATTGAGACTTTGTGCTGATGGATTTCTCCTATGATGAATATGAAATGACCTTCTTCATCTCTTTTGATTGATTTTGGTTTGAAGTCTAACTTGTTAGACATTAGGATAGCCACACCTGCTTGCTTCTTGGGTCCATTTGTTTGGAAGATCTATTCCCAACCTTTCGCCCTCAGGTAATGTCTGTCTTTGAAGCTTAGATGCGTTTCTTGTATGCAGCAGAAGGATGGATTCTGTCTTCGTATTCATTCTGTTAGCCTGTGTCTTTTTATAGTTGAGTTAAGACCATTAATGTTGAGGGAAAGTAAGGACCATTGATTGTTAATGCTTGTTTGTTTTAGATTTGTTGTTGGCGGTGATATTGTGAATATATTTGCCCTACTTTACCTTTGGGTTCTGGTGAAGTGCCATGATCTATTGCACTGGTGAAGTGCATGATCTTTGTGAGCATAGTTAACTTCCTTGGGTTGGAGTTTTCCTTCCAGAAGTTTCTGTCGGGCTGGATTTATAGATATGTGTTGTGAAAATCTGTCTTTGTCATTAAATATCTTGTTTTCTCCGGCTATAGTGATTGAGAGTTTTGCTGGGTATAGTAGCCTGAGCTGCTATCCATGGATTCTTAGTACTTGTAGAACATCTATGCAGGACCTTCTGGCCTTGAGAGTTTCCATGGAGAAGTCAGGTGTAATTTTGATAGGTCTGCCTTTATATGTTACCTGGCCTTTTTCTTTCGCTGCTCTTAATATTCTTTCTTTATTCTGTATGTTAGGTATTTTGATTATTATGTGTCGAAGGGTCTTTTTTCTTTGGTCCAGTCTATTTGGTGTTCGGTATGCTTCCCGTACTTTTATGGGCATGTCCTTCTTCAGATTGGGAAAGTTTTCTTCAATGATTTTGTTGAATATGTTTTCTGCACCTTTGAGCTGGGCTTCTTCCCCTTCCTCTATGCCTATTATTCTCAGGTTTGGCCTTTTCACGGTGTCTCACATTTCCTGGATGTTTTGTGGTAAGGATTTGTTGGATTTACGGTTTTCTTTGGTTGATGAATCTATCTCCTCTAGTTTATCTTCAGCACCTGAGATTCTCTCTTCTATCTCTTGTATTCTGTTGGTTATGCTTGTGTCTGTAGTTCCCCATCGTTTGCCCAGTTTTTCTACTTCCAGCATTCCTTCAGTTTGTCTTTTCTTTTTTGTCTCTATTTCTGTTTCAAGTCTTGATCTGTTTCCTTCACCTGTTTAATTGTTTTTTTCTTGGCTTATCGTACTGTCTTTAAGAGATTTTTTCATTTCTTCTAATTTTTTTTGTTTATTTTATCTTCCATTTCTTTAAGGGAGTTTCTCACATCATCTTTGAAGGTCTCTATCATTTTTATGAAGATGATTTTTAAGTCGTTCTCTTCTGCTTCATCTGCTTTGCAATGTTCTTGTCTAGTTGGTGTAGAGTCCCTAGATTCTGTTGGTGTCATGTTTGTCTTTCTATTGTTAGGTTGTATTGCCGTCTTCCCATCACTTCTTCCAGTGGGTGCATGTGGTCTCTCTCTCTCTCCCTCCCCCCCCCCCCCTCTCTCTCTCTCTCTCTCTCTCTCTCTCTCTCTCTCTCACTCTCTCTCTCTCCCTCTCTCTCTCCTACTCCCCCAGTGGGTTTAGGTGGGTCGGAAGTTTGATGTCTGTAGCTCTGGATGGTCCAAGCTTTCTAGGAGGTCTCTCCTCAGGCAGGGGCCTGGCGATGGGAGGGGGCAGTCAAAGATCAGGCTCCAGCAGAGGCCCAGCAAAGGGGGTCAAAGATCCATCAGGCAGGGACTCAGGATGGTCTCGCAGAGATAGGCGGGTCTCTGGCTGGGGCCTGGAACTCCAGCAGAGGACCAGTGTTGGGAGTCAGACATCAGGGTGGTCCTGCTTGAATAGGCTGGTTTAGTGTGCTCAGAGCAGCTCCAGGAAGTTCCCTGAAGGTGGCGGGATTGTTGGATCCACCCTCTGTTCCAGTGCTCAACCAGAGAGGTGGGACATTAGGCAAGGTATGGCACAGGGTGGGGGGAGGGCAGGCTCTTCGTAGGTGTGGGTGTGGGTGTGGGTGTGGGTGTGAGTGTGGGTGTGGGTGTGGGTGTGTCTCAGAGCACCAGGAGTGCTCTTGCTGGGGACAGGACACAGGGGGAGCAAGATTCGGGGCCAATCCAGGGCGTTCCCAGGGCATTCAACCTGAACTGGTCCCAGACTCACCTCTAGCAGAGGCGATGAGGGTCAAAGATTAAGCAGGAAGGGACTCAGCTATTTTCTACAGTTTTATTAATATCTACAGCTTTATTAATCCAGTTAGTATGTTTGGAACTCCATTATCTTCAAGTAACACTCCTGAAAACCCAGTATGACTGGGTTCTGTCTGTACTGTGAGAGCCCAGTTCATCTACTGTCAGAAGCATCCTTTTCATTTGTTCATAGACTGTTTCAGTTATATCTTCTGAATCAGGTGCAGTAACCTAACTACACAGAGCACCCAAAGGAACTTTGTAATAATTTTTATATTTTTGAATCTCGAATTCAACAACTGTTCTTTTCTTTATTTCTTTACTTATGACAGTTGTTGGCTTGAGACAGGGTCTTTGTTATGTAGCTCAGGCTGGCTTTAAACTCACCATGTAGAGCAGGTGGGCCTTAAACTTGGGATTTTCATGTCTCAACTGGCCAAGTTCTGCAATTACACACATTGATCGTTGTGTGTCTGTATGTTGTTTTCAACTCAATATTGGAGTATGAGTGCATGAGTGTCATTGTGCACATGTAGAGATCAGATGACAACATTGGGGACTGAGTCCTCACTTTCCACCTTTTTGAGGTGAAGGTCTCTCTTGCTGTTTCTGCTGCTATATTGCATGCTTCGGCTAGCTGGCTCACAAACTTCCAAGCAGTTCTCTCGTCTACATTCCCATCTCATCACACCAGTATTATATATGCTCAATTTGGAGGTGAACAAACTGGATTTGGTTTCCATATGTCTTTATATTTCCCTTTCTACCATGCCCAATTGTATGTTCTTTTCTGTCTATTATGGAGTATGCTTTATTTTGGTTATTTTCCTTCCTATTCTAGAGTGTATGTCCTGAAAGAGATTAGAAGGACCCAAGTTCCATGATGAATATTTTTCTAGGAGTTAACTACAATTAGATAAAATTCACTGAAGAAATGTGTTACTTTCAAATTTATATTTGAATTTTGTAAAATTATAAATTAACTTTTATTTAAATTAAAAACAATCTTATTTTATATACCAATCTCAGTTCCCTCTCCCTCTTGTCCTCCTATTCCTCTCACCATCTCCCCATCCCACCCCCATCCACTCCTCAGGGAGGGTGAAGCCTTCCATGGACACATTCAATAGCAGTAAGTACTCTGAATTGCTGGGCCATCTCTCCAGACTTCTTTCCCTTTAAGTGACTAAAGACCTCAGCCACCAGCAGTTGGGCTGTTCAGGTGACTAGCTTATCTGACTCTTCCTTTCTGGTGCCTTAAGGGCAACTTCCAGGGAGTGGAATTGGGTGACTCAGCCAGGTTGAGGCCAAAATGGAGGCCAGACAGGAACTATAATGTTTTTCCTGAAATTTTTCAAGGCTGCCAGAACCATGCATCCATTAGCATGGTGGCAAGCACATCTACAGCATGGACTTTGTCTCAGAGGCTGCACAAACTATCAGCCAAACACTCACTTCTTAGGTAATTGTTTTAAGTATATTCTAACAGCCATGATAGCTTTAAGCACCCACATCTGCCTGAAGAACTGGTTCATTCAAATACCCAGGAAAGATTCTGGTTTAGCTACTGATGACCTGGGAAAATTTTCTTCTGGCCATTGGAATTACTGTATTTGTCATGGCTACTACTCAAACCTTGGCTTTGCTTCTATCCTGGCTACACCAAACACCCAGAAACAGTGCTAGGAGCCTTCTACTGGGCCATGATAGCTTCAGGTGACCCTTATATGTATGGGAAAAAGTAGTGACAGGCACTATGGAAAGCAGATCATCTGGGTATACAATAGAGACAGTGTTGCTTTTAAACTTTATTTATTTGGCCACTGTTTACAATTCAGCTGTTTTCACCCATCATCTAAGATTTCACCCATCAAAAAGATTTAGGAACAAGATTTTTAGTGCTCAAATCATGGCAGTGCATGGGGTGGGGAGATAACTTACTAGGTAAAAACACTCATCCTGCAAATAAGATGACCTGAGTTCCACCCCAGAACACACATATAAAAAACGTTGGATGTAGTGGTGAGCATATGTAATACTGGTGTGATGAGATGGGAATGTAGACGAGAGAACTGCTTGGAAGTTTGTGAGCCAGCATGCAATATAGCAGCAGAAACAGCAAGAGAGACCTTCACCTCAAAAAGGTGGAAAGTGAGGACTCAGTCCCCAATGTTGTCATCTGATCTCTACATGTGCACAATGACACTCATGCACTCATACTCTGTTCCCACAAAATTAAGACAGTCCTGGGCAAACCAGGGTGCTTGTGATTGATCTAGATTTTGTTTAAACTTTCTAAGAATGATATTGGTTCCATATTACTGTCTATAGAAACACCTCATTCTTACTTAAAATAACTACTTCACTAAGACAGACTTTGCCAGGCAGATGTGGCACACGTCTTTAACCCCAGTACTCGGGAGGCAGAGGCAGGCAGAATTCTGAATTTGAGGCCAGCCTGATCTACAGAGCGAGTTTCAGGATAGCCAGGGTTGTTACATAGAGAAACCCTGTCCCCAAAGTAAAGAGGAGGGGGCAGGAGACAGGCAGACTGACTTACTTTACACACCATAAAAATTCACATATTTCTGGATTCAGTGGATTTTAGTTTAGTCAGAGAATTATGTGACAATTATGCTGTCAATTTTGGAAACTATTCCTAATTCTTCAAAGAAACCTTACTTGGGGGGGGGGGATGACCTGAACTAAAAGTCTTGGAGCTTCCCTATCAGTATGGCTGGAAGTCTACATGTATGGGTCTCTAAAGGGTGGCTTTGTATTGGTCATGAACAATAAGCAGGGGGAGAGAAGAGAGGCAGGCAACTAGCAGCATGTATTAAGGAAGAAGGCATGTGTCCTTTTAACTTCATTGATAAATAGGCAGGAGAGTTGGGAGTCCAGTCTACTAGGTGAATGTCTTTAAGTTTTGATCCTGTCCATTACTGAAGCTATTTGGTTGTGGTACAGAGTTCAAAACTGTGACTAGGCTTTGTCTCTGGAACTACAAAGCTAAACTTGCATTTAAAGTGGATGTTGCAGCAACCCCAAATTATTATTAGCGTGTGTCGTGTATGTAAATGTGTATGGATGTGGGTATGTGCACCTCTGCTTGCTAAATCATAAGCCAGAGGATGATGGATGCCATGCTCTAAACAAAACATTGCAAGCTTTCACCACAGGGACACAAAGAGATAATTTTTTTGCACTAAATAGTACATCCATTCCCAGTACAGTCTGTTTCATTGGGGCATTATTTGTTATAGTGACATCAGGCTTATCCTTGTTTACTACACAGTAAGTTATGTTGAGCTTTTGGAGATAGCTGTTAGAGTTTTTCATATACTAACAACTATCATCCATCCAGTAGACCATGTTTTCTTGAGAATGCTACCCTGAAGCTCTTTTAAATTAGTTCAATACAGGAGGAGGATGGCTTCTTTGAGGATCAAAGGCAGATTCTCTCTCCATATAAATATTATGATGTGCAGTTTCCTCATTGAGAATAATACAGCTAAAAAGTGGCTCCATGTTTCTCCCTGGAAGCCTAACAAGCTAGTCTAAATCTGTGATCTATGATCATAAGTATAATAGATAAAAATAGTATAATTCAATAATGAGTTGTTAAGATGGGTTTTTCACATAGCTCCTGATTTCCCCTTGGACAGTCAAGTGAATATTTGTACCACTACAAATACTTCATATTATACTTACACCAATATTATAGGAGAGACAGAGTAGCCTGAGACTTTCCAGAAAGAAAAACAAATTGACTCTCTAAGAGACACCCAGTTGCATTTTGGGAGATAATTTAGTGGCCCAAGTTTCATAATATAACTTCCTGGTTGTGAGATCTGTAATGAGAACCAGCAATCATTTTGTTTCTAAAATAGCCTATATGAAAGTTTTGTGCTGGATTACAACCAGTAGCACTGCAAACCACTGTCACGTAAGATAGCCCAGCAAGTAATGCCACTGACCACCCCAGCCGGGTATAGGATCCCTGGGATGAGGGTTCTCGAAGATGAGGTGGGTAAGGATTCAGCAGTGGCAAACAGAAACAAACACAGAGGCAGTTTGGATCTGAGTGTATTTTGCAGCTTTCAAGTGAGACTTTTTATGCAGGATATAGAATAGTTTCTCAGAAATTGTATTCATTGAAGCATATCCAGATAGAACAAATGACATCATCGTTGTTAGGTACAGTAACCTACAACTTATTCAAAGATAACAATAAATCAGAAAATCATTAAAGGCTAACCACAACTAACTGCCTATTTTCTAAGATCAGGTTAATAAATCTTTATGGTCAGTTATTGTTTAATATTTGTTGCCTAGCTCTTAAGAATCTTTGAAATATTGAGCTATTTTGACTTTTTCCTATCAAAAGACTTTCTTTACCAAATGTTTAAACCCACTCTCATTACACATGTACAGCCACATGAAGTTCTATTGTTGGGAAAGTTTTCATCAATACTATTTGTACTTATGTGATTGATGTGAATGATTTAAAAAGTGCTGGTTTGCCTGGCAACAAGGTCATGGTCTGTGACCATGTCTCAGGGGATGGTTTCTCATTTGTATCTTTTGTTTAAAATGTCAGCATAGGCTTTCAGGAGCATTTTGATAATATGAGAAAAAGAATAGAGGAACAGAGATTGCCAAGAGAACTATGATTCAATATATTTTTTTCTTTGGCCAAGAGTTCCACAACCGTTTCCAGGAGACCTCCTTCTTTTGAAGTTATTGCCTCAGTCTGTGGAACTTGTCACACGGAATCTACTGGATTTGGTGTGGTAAAGTAACCCTGTGTACTGGCTAGTTTTCTGTCAACTTGTCACAAACTCGAGTTATCTGAAAGGAAGGAATCTCAATTGAGAAAATGCCTATGTAAGATCCAGCTGTAGGCACTTTCTTAATTCTGGATTGATAGGGGAGTGCTCATTCTATTGTGGGTGGTGCCATCCATGGGCTGGTGGTCTTGGGTTCTATACATGGGAAGCAAGCCAATAAACAGTACCCCTCCTTGGCCTCTGCATCAGTTTCTGCATCTAGTCTGCTTGAATTCCTGTCCTGACTTCCTTCAATGATGGACTATGATGTGGAAGCATAAGCCAAATAAACCCATTCATCCTCGAGTTGTTTTTGGCCATCGTGTTTCATTACAGAAATTGAAGCCCTAATCAGGACACCCTGTAACAAGATAATGGAAGATGAACCTGAGTCTCTGCTAAACTATACTTGACACTTTTCTGAGTTTGACCTATGGTGAAACTCTGATTATATTGGGTTGAAGTCTGATTTTAGCTAAAAGTAGGAACTGTTCCACCCAAGCATCCCTTCACATCAAGAGGCTTCTCTATTATGATAAGTACTGAGTGTGGTTAGGTGTTTGCCAGGTGTACAGTGAGAGGTCATATCATTTTCTTGTTGGTCGTAATATCAAGGAACACCAATTTCAGAGTCTACTAAAACAAGACATGACTAAATCCCTTTATAGCTTATTCTAAACTTAGGATAAAATCAAGGTTACAGATTGGAGAGAGGCTCAGCAATTGAGAGAACTTTGGTGGCTCCAACTAGCTATCATTTTCAGTTCCAGGGGATCCAAAAACCTTTTCTGTCTCCATGGGCACCATGAACATACCTGATGCACATGCATGTGAACGAAACCCCCATACGTGCAAAATAAAATAAAACAAAACTGAAAAAAGTTTAAAAAACCAAAGCCAAAGGGTATTAAGACCTACAAATACTAAATGCCTCCCTTGGTGTAGTTGCTACTTTACCAATTGCAGCTTTATTCTTGAAAAATCCTCATTCCCTGAATGTGAGATTTGTCGTGAATCTCAACTGTAGAGTTGTTTCACCTGATAGCACTCTGAAAAGCTCCCATAGTGCAGTAGTGCTTGAGTTCTCCCCCCCCCCGGCCCTGACTACTTTATGTGTATGGCTATTTTGCCCGGATGTGTGTCTGTGCACCACATGTGTATAGTGCAATGGGGGCTGGAAGAGGGCATTGAATCCCCTGGGACTAGAGGTGCAGAAGGTTATGAGCCACCCTGTTAGTTCTGGAAATCAATTCCAGGTCCTCTTGGAAGAGCAGTCAAGCTTTTAAGCATGGAGCCATCTCTTCAGCTCCTGCTTGCTTGTTCTTGCTACAAGTAATGAATCAAACTTTTCTTACTATTGTAATGTTCTTGGTGAGCATTGGCTCAAAGGAAATTGGCATTTTCTATCTCCATGTCCTGTTTAGTGAAGAAGCTCATCGTTTTAACTCATAGCTGATTTTTTTTTACAGAGTTTTAAGATTTCTCTTAAGTTTTGAACACAAATTTTCTATCAAGTTCACAAATATTGCCTAGTTTGTGTTCTCAGTTTTAGTGTGTGGGTGTGTATGTGTGTTTATGAGTGTGCATATGTATATGTATGTGTGAGACTATGCATGCATGTGGAAGCCAGAGGACAATCTTGGATGTCATTCTTAAGATGCTGTCAACTATTATTTACTGTACAGAATTGGCCTGGAACTCATAAAGTATGATAAATGATTGACTGGCCAGGGAGCCCCAGACACTTGCATGTCTATGTCTCTCCAACACTGGGACAAGTATATACCCTACACCTGACAGTTTTTGAATGGGTTTTGGGGATTTTGACAATGTAAGCACTTTACCAATACAGCTAGCTATCTTCCCAGTCCACCACTTCCATGTTTAAATGCTGCCTCTTAAGGCTCAGAAAATAACTTGGAATCAATCTAATTTGCCATTTAAAATATATCATGTATTTTGGATATATATATATTCATACATATATGAATTAGGAAATCTCAAAGCTCTTCTGTTTTTCTTAAAGCTATTCTAATGCTTCCTCTAAAAGTTCTATAGTTTTAGCTCTCATATTTAATCTATATTCTTTTTTATGTATGGTGTAAGGTAAGAATCTAAATTGTTGCATGTGGATATTCAATTGTCCCGGTGCCATTTGTTAACAAAAGATAATTTCTTTCTTGAATTGTTTTGTGAATCTTTATGGAAAACAAACTGATCCAAATTTTAAGAGTATTTTCTTCTTGTATCATTCATTTATATATTTATCCTTATGCCATTATGGAAGTGTCCTGATCAGCATAGCATTATAACCACTTTTGTTGAGACATGATCTCACTACATAGCTCTAGATGGCCTTAAACTCATGGAAATCCACCAGCCTCTGCTACCCAAGTGCTGTTTAAATCTTGTGCCCCCACAGCTGGCTGTAATCACTTTTGAAATTAAAATGTGTAATCTTAACTTTTTATTTTCTTACATTGTTTTCTCTTATTCTTTTTGTCATTTATTTAAATTTTTAAAAAATTAAAAAAAGTCTTATTTTGTCTTCTCTATTCTTTATCTTTTGTGTTTTCATTAAATTACTGGAGTAGGCTACATTCAAAAGTGGTATGGTGGTTACGGGTGTAACTAACTGTTTTGATTAAATATGAAGTTTGACTCATAGGATAGATTTCCTGTTTGGCACTTTAGACCTTGTTAAAAGCTCATGACTAGGAAGATTATAGGCCCTGTGAGAGAACGTAATGTTGTTGCTAAATGATCAAGCTATCAAACTGCTTTCTAAATGCCTATGTTCATACCCATCAATTTGTTGCTCTTACATTTGGCCAGAGAAACTTCTTTTTGCAGCATAGACTCCTGAGAAAGTGCCATGTATAATTAACTGTCAATGAAGTGTGAGTGATTATCTGTGGATGAATCATGTATATCAACCTTTCCCAATTCAGGGCTCAAGGAACATCTTGGAAGACTGAGTGAAAAGAATGTAAGAACTGGGAGATGAGTGCTGTGAAAAGCTGAGCTCTGGGCAGGATATGGCTACTGCACAAATCTTCATCAATCACATCAGTTGTGCCTTCCTGCACAAGATCAAACCAGTTAAAAACTTCATCCAGGTTAGGAGAGGGGGTCTCAAGTCTCTATTCCTATTGGAGGTGCTATTGGCAATTGATGGCTGTTGGGGGAGAGAGTTTCTTTTGCTGGTAGGTTGTGTACCAGACATCGGCTGGCCCCACACCCATGCATATATGGGGAACACTAATCATACTCAAGGAATTGTTAGTAGCATAAAGGAAGACATGATGTTGTGTGTGAGAAGGGGTAGTGGCAATAGGATGAATTAAAGGAACTTAGTAGTGGATGAATATAATCAGAATACAGTGTTTAAATTTTAATAAATATTTTTAGGCATTTTTTATGGCCAGGGTGTGGTCCACTTTAGTGAATGCTCCATCAGAGCTTATAAAGAATATATATATTTATAAAGAATATATATATATACATATATATTCTACTGGTCTTAGATATAGGTATCAATTGTGATGAATTGGCTGGTGGTACAGGTGAGTTCAGCTATGCTATATTCTTTATTTTCTGCCTGCTCTATCTTAGTAAATGGTGTTGATATTTCCAAATAGAATAGTAAATTTTTTTTATCTTCCATAGCTTTTTGTTAATGTTTGTTTTACGTATTTTGGAACTCTATATGTTGTTACACATATACAAATTAAGGATAAAGGATTAGAGAATTGATCCTTTTGTCATTATGTCATATCTTTTTTATCCTTGGTAATTTTCCTTATTCTAAAGCCTTCATTTCCTGAAATATAGATAGCCACTCCTGCCTTCTTCATGGCTTCTCTGTGTATCTCTTTACTTTTATCTATGTCTACATATTTAAACAGTTGGAACTTATTTTTAATTCTTATTGCTAATCTCTTAAAATATTAATATAGTTATTTTGTTTTTTCATCCATAGAAAATATATGAACAGTTTATAAACCCTGCTTATAACATTAGAACATTTTGAATTTGAATAGTTATCCATAGCAGTGATTTTTATTCATCTTGATATTTTCTTCTTCTTAGTTTTCATTTGCCTGAAGTAGTCTCTAGCATTTCTTATAGTACAGGTCAAGTGGCCCTAAATTTGCTTGGTCTTTACTGTCTGGGAACCTTTATTTCTCTTTCATTTGTAAAGATTAACCTTCACTAGGTAATAATATTTTGAATTGGCATGGTTTGTGTTGTTGTTTGGTACTGTGAAAATCTTTGTCTATTCTCTTTGTTTTTAGTTTCTGTCAAGAACTCTGATTTATGTGAATCATTAAATGTTGTTTTTCTTCGTTCATTGGTAGCACATTTTTTTTTTAAAAAATCATTTGCCTTTGGAAATGGATTATAAAATACCTTGAGATAGATTCAGTTGAGTTGAACCTAACTGGTGAGCTTTGACCTTCTTGTATGGTTAGTTGTATGTTTGTCTTGAAGATCCTTCTTGCTCTTCTTGATTTGTTTTGTGCTGCCCTGGTTAGTTTGGAAGTTGAAGAGATCTGCCTGCCTCTGCCTCCTGAGTGCCAGGATTAAAGGTGCATGGCACCACTCTGGGACTCTTTTAAGAAAAGATTTATTTTATGTATGTGGGTGTTCTGTCTGCATGTGCATCTGGGCACCATGTGTGTGTCATGCTGAGGAGGCCAGAAAAGGTCATTAGATCCTCTGGAACTGGAGTTAACAGATTGTTGTGAGCAGCCATGTGGGTCCTCTGTAAGAACAGCAAACACATTGAGCCATCTCTGTCATTGCCACACCCTCATTTTCTTTTTGAATAAGGTTTCTACCCCTTTGGCATCCTTGTATCTCTTGCCTTAATAACTAAATTTTGCTCTTCTAGTGCTGTCTTGGAGTTCCCATGTGCTTTCTTAATTTCTCCTAGTTTCCTTTCTCACATGATTATGTATTTCCAAGTAGCCAGTCTTAAAGCTTCCTCATTTTGTTTCCTGTTTGATCTGTTCTACCACCCAAATTTTCTATCATATTTTAATTTTCACTTAGTGTAAGTTTCAGTTCAAGAACCTTGATAGGTTGGGTGTGGTAGTACACATCACATCTATACTTCCAGCACTCAGGAGGCAATAGCCAATAGATTTTGAATGATTTCTCAGCCTGGGCATAAATAACAACATCAACAAATCAAAAAAGAATTTATCTTTAATTTAAAAAATCACCCTGTCTAAGTTACTCCATTTTTCTATTATATTATTTTTCTGTCCTCCTAAAGTTCATTGAGTTTCTCTAAAGTGGCTGCTTTGAACTTTTTGTTATGAAGCTTTTCAGGTATGGGTTATTATATAGTCAATTTCTACAGCCTTATTTTTGTCTCGTAAGTGGAGTACTGGTTCCTGAAAGTACTTGGTGCTTGTTTGTGTACAACAGTGTGTTCGATGAAGGATTTGGCATCTTTAAAAAAATATTCACCATCTGATTTTGTCAATCCAGAAATTGTAGGCTGTTTTTTAGTCTTACTCATTTCTGCTATTTAAACACTAGAGGGCACCTCAAGCCTGGTTTGTCCTAAACTGCAGTTGGTGTCTAAGAATGGTAGTCTATCTTTGCAAGCTTCCAGCCGAGCTACAATGAACCTTGTTCCCTTTTTCCTGGCAACTGGCCCATAGTCAGTCGTTGCTTAAGGATTCTGCTTACTCCTGGACTTTATTGTTGAGAGATAGTCCTCCGCTCCTATGCAGTGAGTTGGCACTCATATTTTCTTTGTTCTTGGCTTGTGCACTTACAGCTTAGAAGTCAGTCTCACCAAAGAGTAGGTTCCTTCCTGATGCTGGGCATGTTTTAAAGTTCCGTCTATAAATGATGGCCTGGGAGATAGAGGCATATGGGCTTTGTCAGGTACCAGGTCTCGGTGTAATGGTCCAGGCACTGAGCTCTAAGGAAAAGTGTTAGTCTCACTTTCCTTCTCAGGACCTCGGTGGGTGGGATGCTCTCACTGCTCTTCTACCTGAGGTTGGGAGGTGGCTGGTGCAGGTGGTCCCTTAGCTACCAGGCTAGGGAGGGTCCAGATACTCAGTTTGAGGATACAGGCCTGGAATCAGGGGGTATGGGGACTTGCATGGCATTGGGATTCAAGTCCAAAGTCTGAACCTAATTCTGTTTCCCAAGTGGGAGGTGTCTTTAGCTGAGCTCCATAGAGGAGAGGGAGGGGTATCACAGGCAACTCTTTCCCTTTTGCTTCCTTCAGTGTTTCTTTTATAGACCAGCAACTTTGAGGCTTTCCCTGCCCCCACTGGAAGCCTGCGCAAACAGGTGCATGGATCACTGTTTAAATTAGCACCTTCGGAGGAGATGATCACTGGCCCATCTCACTCAGTTGCCATCTTTCTGCGAACCCTGTAATGTAATTCACTGTTTCATTTGAATACTTTCAATTGGTATTTCACTTTATTAACACTTAACAATTGCATATATATTAAGGAGTACAGTGTAATATTTTAACACATATATGCAACATTCATTGATCAAACTGTCATTATCTATTTGACACTTAATGTTTTGAGGATCCTTATTGGCCTGAGTTTTTTATGCTTATAGCCTTTGAGCATCTCTCTTGTAATTCTTCATAAAGTTATGACTATTATTTAGTTCATTATGCTGTGGAACACTATGAATTATTACTTCTGTCTGGTTTCCAATACTCCTTAACCAACTTCTATCTTTCCTTCTCCTCCCCTTCCTAACCTTTAGTACTCTATAGTCTGACTTCTTCAGGTTTTTGTATACAAGTAACATATTTCTCTTTCTGCATCTGGCTTATTTCAATTAATAGATTGTTGTTCAGTTCTGACAGTTCTGCTACAGATGACAGGATTTTGTGTTTCTTCATGGCTGAGTAATATTCAATTATGTACCTACCATAAGCAACATTTAAAAAATATTTTAAAGTAACACTTTTTCATTTATTTTACATACCAACCTGTTTCCCCTCCCTGCTCTCTTCTCATCTCTTCCCTTTCCCATCTACCCCCCTCACCAGCCACCCTTCCACCATCCCACCATCTCCACTCAGAAAGATGCAGGCTTCCCATGGGCTTGCACAGGGCGTGGCACATCAAGGTGAGGCAGGGCCATCCTTCTCCCCTTACATTGAGGAGGGGCCAGGTAATCCAGCACGGGGAACATGTTACCAAAAGCCAGCTACATGGCAGGCAGAGCTCCCGCTCTCACTGTTAGAAGCCTTACTAAGAGACAAAGCTGCACGTGCAGAGGGTCTAGGTTGTTTCATGTAGATTCCCTGACTGTTGGTCCAGTGTCCACGAGCTCCTGTGAGTCAGGTTAGTTCAGTCAGCTGTCTCTGAGGATTCCCCCATCATGATTCCCCTTGCTTGTACAATCCCTCCTCCCTTTCTTCTAAAGTCTGGACTTAATGTTTTCCCAAGTGGGAGGTGTCTTTAGCTGAGCTGCAAGGAGGAGAGGGATGGGCACCACAGGTAACTCTTTCCTTTTGCTTCCTTCAGTGTTTCTTTTTTGGACCAGCAACAAGCCCAGTGCTTGTCTGTGGATCTCTGCCTCTATCAGCAACACTTTCTTAATCAATGGGCACTTACTGTAGATAGTGATACTGTTTAATACTCATTCTTCTTCAATGTCTAATCTATTGCAAAGGTTTAGGAAATCAAGTGGAATACACATGGAACTGGATTTGTTGTAATTCTCATCTGGACCAACAGCTACTTGCTCAGTGAAAACAAAATGCTACCTGTCACGTGATGGCAGTCACAGTGCTTTCAGAAAAGCAAGACTGAGCCAATATCTAACAACATGTCCTGATACTTTTATAATATAATTTATATCACTTATCAGTGCCCAATAAATCATATGTCATAGAATATGAACAAATTGTCAGTGATGGGCATCTTCTTACTGAATTTAAATACTGTTCTAAAACATTAATAAAACTACTGAAATAGGAGATAGCATTTAAACATTTTCAGTGTGTGTGGTGATTTGAAAGAAAATGGTTTCCAAAGGGAGTGGCACTATTAGGGATGTGGCTTTGTTGGAGTAGGTGTGGCCTTATGGAGGAAGCGCGTCACTGTGGAGGCGGGTTTTGAGATCTCATATATGCTCAAGCACTCCCAGGTATCCGTTCATTTCCTGTTGCCTTTGGATCAAGATGTAAGGATTCTCAGCTCCTGTTTCAGCACCATATCTGCCTGCATGCCATGATCACCAGGGTGATAATGGACTGAACTTCTGAACTGCAAGCCACCTCCACAATGAAATGTTTCCCTTTATACGAGTTGCCATGGTCATGGTGTCACTTCATAGCAATAGAAACCTTAACTAAGACACTGAGGGTAGTAAGTTTCTGGTGGTAGCCACATCAAAGGACACAGAAGAAGGAAGTGTTTTTTGCCTGTTTCACTCTCCTTGGCAAGTTCATCTGTCCTGTTGTGATGGCCAGTAGTAAATCCAACTTCTTCAGGATTCCAATGCAGTTTGAAAACCAGTAGCTCTCCAGGAATCCTACAGGACTCCAGTACCAGACTGGGACTGCTGAGACACAGCCATATGGATGAAACAACTACTGATTCTTGGCCTTTCTGTTGTGAGACAGCCATTGTTGGACTATATGGACCACATCATGTCAGGGCATCCAATAAATCCCCCTTTAGTATGTTAGATGTATAATCACACTGTCAGTTCTGTTTCTTTAGAGAACTCTAATATATCAAGTATTTATCAGGGTAAAAACCAATCACTGATTATAATATTTTGAACAAATTAGAGCACAAAAGTTTGGTAGATACTTTTTATTTCTTCATATGGATGTTAACTGGACATATAGAAGTGATTTTTCTCATTTTGTTCCAAATAAAATTCCCAAACACTGATGTTATCCCATAGTCCCCAAAATTTTGGAAAAGGTTGACTTGAAAAGATAAGGCAGGAAATAGTTTTAACAAATGGTACAATGTAATTTTTTGTTGAAAAATGATGGAGTTCAAAGTACACCTATTTCCTTTAAAATATCTTCCACTGTCACATTAAAAGTTCTTAATTATTAAGCAGTCCTTTTTGCCATTATTAGTTTCTACCAATAAGCTTTATTTTTAAGTATTAATTAAGATGTATCTAAGGTTTTCTAGGTTTAGTGTAATGCGCTTTCCTACTTCCTAAAAGAATACACTAGTTGATCAGGAAGTACTGAATTGCAACAGCACACAAAATGGCAATAAGTGCAAATCCTATCAGAAGGATTAGAACAAAGGTATCATCACTCATTTCTGTCTTGTACTTTTCATCTCTGTCATTGTGGTTGCCTTTTCCTTTACCTCCACCACCTTTACCATGCCCAGACTGATGCTTGTAAGTTGAGAAAAGTGTGCTGGGGCTATATGGGCCCCAGAGTTCTTGCACACCATCAGAATTTTCATACTGGCGTCCGGCACAGACTTTGAAGCGATATCTTGAATTTGCAAGATAGTTGGAAAAGGAAAAGGTAGTATTCGGTCCTTTGTAAATCTAAAGGAAAAGGAATCAAATGAAAATTATATTTTCTTTCCAATTAAAACTATATTGTATAGTTTTTACAACAAGAAAAATATTCATTAGTTTCATGAACATGTTCACAACAAAAGTAAAATTTTACTCAATGTTTCTAATGTTCTGAGGGGACTTAGTATTGATTAGATAATTTTGTTCAATAAAGCATAGCAAAACCCTATGACATCAAGTTTAAGTGGAATCAAGAAATACTAAACAATTCAATGGTAATGAGCCAATTAAATGAATAAGCTAGTTTCTCCAAATAAAGATTATGTACATAAATGTTACAGATGAGATGGAACTTTGGGCTAAGATTTAGTTACTTTAAACACCTTTAAAAATAATACACTCCCGGCCAAAAAGCACTAAACTTAGCAGGACATAGAACTACATTTTCCTTATTTTTCCTTTCCTTTCCTTTCCTTTCCTTTCCTTTCCTTTCCTTTCCTTTCCTTTCCTTTCCTTTCCTTTCCTTTCCTTTCCTTTCCTTTCCTTTCCTTTTCTTTCCTTTCCTTTCCTTTTATTTCCTTCTCCCCTTCCCTTCCTTCCTTCCCCTCCCCTTCCCTTTTCCCTTCCCTTCTCTCCCCCCTCTCTATTTTGAGACAAGGTTTCTCTTCGCAGCCCTGGTTGTCTTGGAACTCGCTCTATACACCAGGGTGACCTAGAACTCAGAGATCTGCCTGTCTCTGCATCCCAATTGCTGGGATTAAAGGTGTGACACTACACTGGCATACTTTTTTTTTTTTTTTTTTTTTTTAAACAAGGCTTCAAAGCACCCAGGTTACCCTCAAACTTGCTATGTAGTCAAAGAGTACATTGATCCTCCTGCATTTGCCCCTCAAGTGCTGAAGCTACAGACGTGTCCTACCATGCCTGGCAGAATGATAAAGACTACATTTGAAAGAATATACCTGTTCAGCTTTCTTTCCAGTGATGACTTGAAGACAGTAAATGATGGGATCACCTTTAACTGGCTCCAAGGAAGCCCATTTGATCTCACAACTGTTGTTATTCAGTGGATGTAGTTTAGGTGCTGGAAAAGGAAAATTACATTTTAGAAGGTTCTAATTTTTTTCTAAATGATGCTGTATACATTGAAATGACTCATAACCACACAATCGTTATAAGCACATGTAGACCTAATGTGAGAAATATGTACCCATACTTAAATAGCTATTTATGTATCTTGAGAGATGGTCTCCCTATGTAGTCATGGCTGGCCTTGAAGTCACAGATGTTCACCTGCCTCTGCCCAATTTGTGCAGTTATTAAAGGTTCACACTACCATACCCAACAGAAGTATACTTATAATTGAAATTACTTTTGTTATACCATCAGGCATGATTATTGTAGCAAAACCTTAAAAAAGTTATAAATTAATAATGCATGTTTAGATTTTCTATTCATATTTTACACGTTTTAATTATTTTCCTTCTAGAATTATTTGCATTGTGTTTATATGGTGTGTTGTACATTTAGAAACATTTTATTTATTTTTTTGAAAGATGATTTCTGTGTGTAACAGTCCTAGCTGTCCTGGAACTAGCTCTGTAGACTAAGCTGGCCTTGAATTTAGAGATCCTCCTGCCTCTGCTTCCTGAGTGCTTGGGATTAAAGGTGTGTGTCACCACTGCTCGGCTAGAAACATATTCATATGGATAAGCAATTTTATTTTAGGAGTTCAGCCACTGTGTGAGTTATGGAGGAGCAAATTCTATTTCATATCACTAGTTGCTACATTTTAGTAAAATGGGGCTTAAATATATAGGGACAGTAGTCAGGAAAGGAAAGCATTATTGTCATCAAAGCACAATTAATTTAATTTGAATGTGTTTCAGGTAGCATTACACTGGAGAAGAATGATTTCATATTAGTGATTAAACTTGGGGGCTAGAGAGATGGCTCAGCAATTAATAGCATCGGCTGCTCTTCCAGAGGACCCAGGTTCAATTTTTCACACCTACATGGCAGCTTACAAATATCTGTTATTCTAGTTCCAGGGGTCCGACAACCTCACACAGGCATACATGCAGGGAAAACACCAATGTACATAAAATAAATAAAAATAGTGATTGACCTCATGTAGGAAGAAGATTGGATCAACCAAACATCACACCTGGGAGAGGAAACATAATCCTCAAACCTGAGGTTCTGAGACCTGCGAACTTGGACTCATTGTTAGGATCATTTTATTGTTCTGATTGGAACAGGCTCCAAGACCTTAGCACAACTGACTCCATGATGGAAGTGCATTCAGGCTGCAAAACTCAGCACATAGATAGCACCACCTGCCACTAAAACAAAGGTCTAATCCACCAAAGTCCATAGTTCTGGGAAAGTCTCTAAAAGTACTAACCTTGCTTTTTGGCTGCTATATCTCTGCTCCTGGCTACTGTTACTTTTAAATGGAGTTTGTCAACCCAGAACATGGTTTTGTTCTTAAAAGCTTACCCAAAGAAAGACTCAGTGCTCCAGTGGGATTCCAAATACCTAGTGTAGTTTTGGGCCCACTAATAAAAACTTTCTATTGGCTTAAATACTGTTGGAGCAGTCTTCTCTGGTGGATACACCACAACACTGATAAGGACAGTAGATTAAGTTTTAGAAGTAAATGTATTAAAATTTACATATTAGTTTAGCTTTAATCAGTATAGCTACACCTGTCAACTGATAATTGCTTCATAACACCATTTGAGAAAATATAATGTTTAGCAATGAATGGATATGACAATGTGGAAGGCACACCATTATGGAAATCAGGAGCCTGTGTTTTGCCTACATGTAGGCATCAGATTCCCTGGAACTGGAGTTATGGATGGTTGTGAACCACCAAGTGGGTGCTGGGAACATAACCTGGGTCCTCTGGAAGAGCAATAAGAACTCTTAACTTTGAGGCATCTCTTCAGCCCCATGTCTTAGTTTTTAATGTGATAGTGGTAGAATTAGATGATCTCTAAGATACTTGAAAAATATTGTCGAAGTCTTATTAATCTTTTTTAAATGCTTCTTTGAGACAGGGTTTCTTTATGAAGCTCTGACTGTTCTGTAACTCACTCTGTAGACTAGGCTGACTTTGAATTCAGAGATCTGCCTGCCTCTGCTTCCCAAGTGCTGGGGTTAAAGGAGTGTGCCACCATCACCAGGCCTGAAGTCTTAATAAATCTTTTCACTCCTTAAATACACAATTAAGCACTACTTTTTAAAAATTAACTATTAGTGAATTTTAAAAATTATAACTACTATTTTTATAAGATTTAGTTTAATTTAAATTTTAATTAATTTATTTTATGTGTGTGAATGCTTTGCCTGCATATATGTATGGCTGCATTATGTGAGCGCCTGGTACCTGTGGAGGCCAGAAGAGGTTATTGGATCCCCTGGGCTGTAGTTAGAGACAGTTGTGAGCTGCCATGTAGGCACTGGGAATCAAACTCTGGTCATCTGGAAGAGCATCCAGTGCTCCTAACCACTGAGACATCACTCTAACCCCAAGGCTTAATTTAATTTTTAAAATCAGCAAGCAGGTTTCCTTATGTCATATATTTTTAGTTTTGGTTAATTCCTCCATTTGCTGTTCATCTCTCTTCCTACTCTCTCTTCCTACTTCTAATTACTGCCCAATTTTCTATATGTGCTGAGGAAGCTCTAATAAAACATTCAGTGTCTGTGTGCACCATTTACCTTTAAGTGCAGCAGGTGGGGTTTTTGTTGTAGTAAAGGTGTAGACATCAGACTGGGGCCCCTCACCAGCTTCATTACATGCCTGGATTTTAAACTTGTACTGTGTATATTCATTCAGTTTTTGCACTTTGTAAGTCAGATCAGGCCCATGGTAAATCACAGAAAATCTGAGAAGAAAAAGATAAAGATTAGGGGAGCAATATTATAATCAATTCTTGAGCCCAAGAAATTAAAAATAAGCCAGAGAGGGGAAAAAACTCCAAAAAGTAAAAAAGAAATGAAGCCACAAGATCATATACTGTCAAGGCACTGGGCTTTCTCTTTTTCTCTTGTAACTTCTGTTCTCTGGTACATACAATGCACCAGGTAAACGAAAAAGTGGTTAGGAAGAAGAGAAAACACACAGCTTAACCATGAACAATAATTGAAAGTATTATGTCTCACCCAGCAATGGGCTGTTTTCACGCCTATTTAGTTCACTGAAACTACTTCAGATTAAGACGTGTGTGTGTGTGTGTGTGTGTGTGTGTGTGTGTGTGTGTGTGTGTGTGTAGTGAGAGAGAGAGAGAGAGAGAGAGAGAGAGAGAGAGAAAGAGAGAGAGAGAGAGAGAGAGAGAGAGAGAGAGAGAGAGAGAGAGAGAGAGAGAGAGAGAGAGAGAGAGAGAGAGAGAGAGAGAGAGAGAGAGAGAGAACAATTTAAGCCTTTTTAAAAAAATTGCAGTAGATACGAAGTGGTAAAAGTAGTTACCTGCCAGATCGATCTTCCATTAATAAGTTGTAACTTATAAAGTTGGCAAGTGACTTTTTGCTTGAGGCATTACCCCATTTCAATCTGAGACTCTGGTGTCCATAGACTACACAATCAAGCAGTGGAGGCTCTGGTGGTAGTGGTTTGGTTTTACTTCTAATTGGTGGGCTGAAAGGGCTTAGTCCATAATGATTGATAGCTTGAATTCTGATTCTAATGGTAAAAATAAATTAAAATTATAAATTTATATTTAGTAAAGGAAATGCTTTTTTTAAAAAATATAAACCAACCCACTATATCTCTCTATAGAAGGACTATTATATTAACTATAAGACAGGTTTCCAAGATAGAACTATTACTGAAAATTACTAATGAGAAGCAGAAATGGCTCTTACTAATATCAAATTTCACCAGTGAAACAGAACTCTTTTCAAAAGGAATCTGAAGTATATTAAATACACAAGTGCAGATCTGCTCAAAATTCTCAACCTTTTTTTCATTGACCCCAAATAAGATATGAGTGATTTACCTGTATGTAGTATTAGGTTGCAAATTTTTTAAAACATACTCTGTAACTCTATCAACAGTCAAGATTTTTTTATCTCCATATTCGATGTTATATCCGGTGATCGGAGAGCCATGGCAGTCTGGTTCTTCCCATTGGATTGCTATGCAGGATGACGACAATTTGGCAGGCACTTTGTCTTCAACTTCTTGTAGCATTGGAACTATGGCAGGTACAGTTCCTGGTGTAGTTACTTTTCCAGTTCCTCCAAACATTCCAACCCCAACTATATTTACAGCCTGAAAAAATGTACAGTTTGTTAGCAATTCTTTTTAATGATTTTCTATTCATGAACCATTTTGTTGTGTAACAATGTCCATCCTAAACTCATAGACTAACAATTTCATTCTATGTTGCAGAAATGCATGCTGTGACTTGCAGACTGCATCTTTAGGAAAGTAAAGAGTACACATGGGGGAAGGAAAGTCAGGAGTGCTAATAGGAATATTTTAGGAAAATTACACCTCCACAAGACTCATCAACTACATCATTAAGCTTTCCTCCATTCTCCATGCTTGAGTTTCTGTCTCTGTTACATTCCCATCCAGTCAATCAGTTTCACTCATCTTGAGAAAGCATTATTTTTCATTTTGAGATCATTAAAAATATATGTATATCCTATACCTACTTTCATCTGGAGACAATATTTTCAATAGTTACAGCTCAGTACTACAACCAGGAAACTACCATTGATAAAATCCACTGGTGTTATTCAGAATTGTAGGCACTTATTTGTGTATGTACTTAAGTTTTAGTCAGTGACCATGGACACTTCAAAGAAGTTTATCAGAGGATTCCATGTGCTTCACTTACAGCCACAGTATCTTCTTACCCTGCCCATCTTCTAACTTCTGGAAACCACTTGCCATCATTACTACAATTTTGTCATTTCCAGAATATTTTATAAATATAAATTGAATAATGCAACACATAACTGATGTGAGCTCAGCTTTTAGTTACTGTAGTTCTTTGGAGTGCTCTCTGCTATCGTATATAGTAATACTTTGTTCATTTTTATTACTGAATAGTGTGGCACAGTACAGATGTATCATAGCTTATATAGCCACACATCTGTTGAAAGATGTTTGATCTGTTTTTACTTTTTGACTCCTATAAATAAACGTAAGATGCTATTATGCTCTCTTCTGGAAAGGCTATAATTCTTTCTCATCAGTGAAGTGTGAGTGACCAGTTTCCGTAAGTCTTTGACAGCTTTTGGTGTTAGCATTATTCTTCAGCTTAGGCATTCTAGAAGACAGGGAATGGAATCTCCTTGTGTATTTCCCTAATATTAAACAATGGTAGCCATCTGTATGTTTTCTCTAGTTATTAATCTATATATTTTCCAGCAGAGTTATCTGAAGTAACTCCTTAGTTTTGAGGGTTTTTTATATATTTTAGGTGCTAGTCATTTGCGAGATATGTGTATTGCAAACATCTCTCAGCCTGCAGGTGCACCTTTCATGTTTTTCAGAGGGTAGAAAAGTTTTAAATTTTGAGCAGGTGAAATTTACCACTATTTCATTTTGTCGGCTAGCGTAGTCTACATAGCAAGTTCCAGGCCAGTCATAAGTTGCTTACAAGAAACTCATTTTTCCTTCCACTCGTTGTCCAAGTCAGCAATATTTAAAAAATGAGTTCTTAATTCCTTTTTTTTTTAACTTCTGGGAAAAGGACATCAGTTAGCCCAGGCTAACCTGGAACTTGTGATCCTCCTGCCTCCATCTCCCCAGTGTTGGGATTCTAACTGTGAACTACCATGTTCAGCTTTGTCTGCTTTCTTTCCTTTTGGTAGCACTGGGTAGTGCTGAGTATGTAACCCAGGGCTTTTGTATATGCTAGGTGAGTGGCTTACTATTAAGGCTCACATAAGTCTTATGATATTGTGATGGCTTAAATTTTACAGAGAGCACATTTCAAATTATTTTAAGTTTGTGCTTCCCTGGAAAGCTTTAACTTACATATATTATAATTCCAGTTGTTCAGAGGAAAAAAACAGCAGATCACTTCTAGTTGGTATATGGGAAACATTTATGCGATAACTGGCTTTGAGGGATAAGTCAGGCAGAGGGGCATGGTTTCTGGAATTATTTATGTGGAATTAAGATTCTGTAACTGTAACAACTGTCATTAGAGAGCTTATTTTGAAGCTATCCCATTCCAACCTGAAGAGATCTCCAGGCCTTTCTATGCTCCATTCCTTTAAAATTCACGACCTCTGATTGTTTATTATTGCTACACACACATGCACAAGCACATAAATGCAACTTCTGAGTCTGTTTAATGTTGCGCGCGCGCGCGCGCGTGTGTATGTGTGTGTGTGTGTGTGTGTGTTTGTATGTGTATGTTTAATGCTGACCATTTGTGATTGCATGACCTATTTGGGATCTCATTCCTGGAGAAGAGCGACTCACCTTCTCACAGCAGTCTTTAGTTGCCTGTAGCTCTTCATCTAGGACAGGGGCCTATGGCATTTTCCTAATCTATGTTGGCATGTCAACTGGTGTCATAGTGCAGGTCTTATTTAAACAACCATATTAGCTCCTTCTTTCATGCCATTAACAGTTTTCAATTTCTCTAAAGTCAAAACCACTAATACCATTCCTACAAAGCCTAGTTTGACACACCATCCCAGCTAACTGATAAGGCCATTCTGCCCCACCAGAAAATGGCCAGCCCACTGACTATCCTGTCACCTATAAACTCCAGCCTGTATAAGAGAAGCTGGCTCTAACATTCTCTTCTTCTGACAAGAGCCCTTAGGTTTAACTGAAATAAATGTGTCCTTGTCTCTTCTTGATGTTTTTCTCAGGCACACCACATTGTATGGGATACAAGTTGTCCAAATAATTGCCCGACACCACCAACTGGTGCACACCTCCCTCAAAGATACTTCCTCAGTATATTTCAATACACCAATAGCCATTTTTCGCCTGTAGGCCTATGGAGACTCAAACACATCATCCTCCTTGTGTTGGGCAGTCTCATTCCCAGTATTCTTTCATGCCAAATACTATTATCCTTGCAGTCAGCCCTTAGATCCAAGGATTCTTATCACTTCATAAAGGGCCTTCACATGGGGCAACTGTTCAGTTGTTCCCATGTACCCAGTGGTCTCTATCCCTTATTCCCACCTTTTTTCACCCTTCCCAACATCATCAAAAACTCACTTCACTCTTTTAATCTCAAGGGTGCTTTCTTCACCATGGGCTTTTCACCTTTACTTCCACAGCATCTGCAACCAGTCCTTAGTTCTTCTAGCCCAATTGCTGTGATTAGTTCCAACCTGTATCCTATTTCTCTAAACAAACTGATGCCATATATCAGAGCTGGCGCCTTATGTTTCTAACTGCTGTTCCCACAGCCTTCAAACTATCTTTCATCAATCTGGTTTTTCCTGTCCTCTCCTCTATTTCCTCCTTTTGCCTCCAGTCATGTCACAAACGCTTTCTCTTCCCTGCAGTCTCGGTACAGTCCTGACCTCCAGTATCCCTGACACTCTGCTCCCAGCTACAGACAACACCCTGCTTGTGACTCACACACACCTCACAATTACTCCAACACAGTAAATGAGGCCCTTAAGGAGAAGGAGGAGAAAGAAAGAAAGAAAGAAAGAAAGAAAAGGAAAGAAAAGAGAAGAAAAAGAAAGAAGCTGATTGTACAGGCCTGAAAGGGTGTATTTGCTTATTTTAGGTGGGGTCTCTATACTCCAGGCCAGCCGTAATCTTACTTTGTATCCCAGGCTGACCTCAAAAGCGTGGTAATCCTCCTGCATCTTCCTCTAAAATTCTGGGACTATATGCATGTACTGCAGGCCTGGCTGGAGTCAGTGTTTTTAATAAGCATTTTAGGTGATTGCTAAATTCAGAGAAATTTGAAAATCACAGAAGTATAAAGGAAATACGGTAGGTCAAGCTAGATTGGGAAGTACATGTAAGATCATATAGGGCTTTAAATAACACAAGAAAGAACTCCAGATGCTATAGTTAAAGATAAGCAATACTCTTAGAAAACCTTCCCTTCTTGACTTTAATCTTTACAATGGAAACGACACTAGTATTATGCATATGAGAAATATAGGTTAAGAGCTGTTGCTTTCTTTACAGTGAAAAAAAATGACAGCTCTACCTGGACTCTGCAGAAATATGTGGTTGCTGGAATTAGACCTTTAACTTCATAGCGCAAACAAGGGCCAGTGTAAATCAAATGCATGGAATTTTCAACTTGTCCCCACTGCAGTCGGTAATCAATGATTTCAGCACCATTGCATTTAGGAATCTGAAAGATGAAATGCACATAGAAAATGAATTCTTGTTCTTAGTTGTTATTATGTTAGATATTGTGGAGAGGAATAACACATGAAAACTTGGAATCCATCAAGTGATACAGGATAGAGATGGCTAGAAACAAACACAGACAGGACACTATAATAACATAAAAGGCATAAGTTAAAGAAAAAGGACTTGCTAGTTTTACATGCCAGATGAATGAAAACAAATATATTAATATTGTTTAATATTCAGTTGGTTAGTATGATAAATCACTAATCACATGCCATGGTGATTTTGGCCTTTATAAGTTAAAAATCAGCTCTGCCATGCATTATTAACAGACTAAAGCTTTTTTGTCAGTGTTAACAAAACAAAACAAAAAACAAGTCATTGCTTGAGACTTGGAAAAAAGAACAACCCAAACAAACCTATATGCCTAAATAATTAGGTTGACTCTTATTTTTAAGAACTAAATTGCTTTGGTAAGGCAGTCACATGGTTGATGAAAGTATATTTTTAAATCTTTAACATTCCTTGTGTAGCACATTGTAGTTACAAGTTAGAGATAGAACCAGAGGATTTCCCAATGAAGTTATTCAAAGAATACTAAGTCCTGGGTTTGGAATATTGTTCAGAAGTAGAGTTCTTGTATAGCATGTATGAAGCCCTGTGTTCAGTTCTTAGCACCTCAAAAAATTAAATTTCTTATAAATTGATTTACCTTTGCTGCCTCTTGCATTAGCTTTAAAGATTCATTTAGTTACCCACTGATGAACTATTTTGATCCTCAAATTTATAATTGAGATCTGAAGAGCAGATTATCAGATATGCAGTCTTTATGATATTGCAATCAAGTCCTAGGTATGTTCTAGAAACCATAGTCTGAGGGTTCTGGGATCCTAATTCTAATCTATGATTCAGTAGAGATTTCAGTTTTTTCCCCCTAAAATGTCTAAAACATTGACATGTTTGTGTATCAGCAGAATCAATAAGAAGTTGAATTGGTAACATACTTCCCAACTGACAATAACACAGGTTGGACCCTTGCAGGTTAGCACAGGTGTACCACACTGAGAAGGAGGGTGTCGGGCTGGTACAGTTCCACACTTCATTGAATGAGATCCAAGCTACAAATTAAACATACATACAAATAAACAAACACATGCATGACTTTGCAGGCGTGGCCACTCCTCACCTTGACAACAAGTACAGCACAAGCATGTATTCACTCAAAGCGAAATGAAGTACAGTCAGGTCACCTGAACAGCCAAACTTTTATACTCCTATTTTGTGCTTGTAGCATGAACATGTGGGCTCTTCAGGAATTAATTTACTTACTGAACATTTCTTTTCAGAGCCAGGACTCTTTCTGTCATTCCGGGGACCTTTTGCTTTTTTGCCACGCACAACTCTTTCCAAGTTCCCATTAACAGAACGTTTGTCTACAAAATATGTAAAATACACTCAGTTCCCTCATCCCCAATGTAGTTATTTTGATAGTAGTGATTGAGCCCAGTCTTGTTTATATTTAGCACACACACTATCATTTAGCTCCACACCAAGTCCTTAGTTTTTAGGAATGGTTCTTTAAAACAATACGACATACTGTAGAGTGACTTAGGACAACTCTTTTAGACTTTGGGAGCACGTTCCCCATGGAGGAAGCAGGAAGGAGGGCCTAGTCCCTACTCCAAATGACTTGACAGATTTAGATGACCCCTCCAGGAAGGCATCACCCTACATGTGGAGTGGGGGGGATGAGATGAGATAGTGGTCAGGGGGGCATGGAAGGGTGGGAGAGAGAGAGGGAGGGAGGGATGGAGAGGGAACTGGGATCGATATGTAAAATAAGAAAAATAAATAAAGATAACTCTTTTAAAATGTTCAGAAACACAAAGCTTATTGTGTCTTAAAATTAACCTCATAATTTGACACAAACATTAAAAAGTTAGATTTCAATTATCAAGGATTGGTTTGCTAAGAATTATTCAATTCAGACTAAAAGGAAACTCTACTTGATACTTGAAACTCTACTACATGCAAAAAGGCAAAAGTCATGGGATAGGAAGCTTAGGTGCAGTTGTCAATCACATAAGGAAGCCTTACTTACCAAGGAGAAGGTTGGTGTCTTTGCACTTGGTTTTACCATTTAAGGGCAGTGAACGACAAGACTCAGGAGGCAGAGTAGGTGTCTGAATTGTCAATACATCTGAAGGCTGAGAAATACAGAATATTTTACTATTATCCTAAATTCAAGATCAGCTTTAGAAAACATTTATTAATATAAACAGTTTTATTTTAATCCTCAAGTTGAGAGCTTTCCTCTTTCTGTTTTCATACCTGGCTTTGACCTACAGGTGAAGTGCAAAAGACTCTCAGTTTATATATGGTTCCTGGTTGGAGGTCATCATACAGAAATTCCTGTAGCATGCCATTGTAGATTATCTTCCAGACATTTGCTGGATGAAGAAGAGAAAATTGATTCAATTTATTCATAAGCCACATAAACTGTGTAAGTCACCAAAACAATTGATGTATGCATGATATATGCTAAGAAACAACCATTTTGGAAAATAACTTGATTCAATAATCTTTTGGGCAGAGGTGTCAATAATCTTTTTCTTGGGGGAGACATGGGGTGTTCAAGACTGGATTTCTCTGTGTAGCATTGGCTGTCCTGGAACTTGCTCTGTAGATCAGGCTGGCCTGGAATTCAGGGATCTGCCTGCCTCTGCCTCCCAAGTGCTGTGATTAAAGGTGTGTGCCACCACTGCCCTGCTATATCCAATAATCTTTTCATGATTGTTAAATTATTTTATTCCCAGTAGAACTAAACAAAAATGTAAAGGATAAGTCAATAATGATTTCTTATCAAAACTTGAAGGAATCCAATTAAATTCTGGGGTTTGATTACATAGGTATATATTTTATTGATTTTTTGGTTCTGGTAATTGTACTATAGTTACATAAGATACTACTATTAGGTGAAGCTAAAGTTTTGCAGGACAGCTCTATATTATTTTTTCATAATGTTTAGATGAGTGTAAGATTATTTCAAAATAAAATCTTTTAAAATTTGTGTTGTCTTACCACCATCTGAATTTTCACTGACTTCTAAGCTGTAACTTGAAATGTGCATTCCACCATTATCTTTGGGGCAGCCTAAAAAGAGAAATGCATTTTAAGTGATTCTTGAAAAAACTTGCAAGTCTTTCACTATAATTTTGTCTTATAAATTATAGCTTCCCTATAATTTTTCTCATAGATAAAAATATAACCATGGCACATTGTTATATCTACATATTAGTAACAATCTAAAAACATAATACATCCTACATACACTTGATATCACTCATCAAGTATTTAGATAGTATTTCAAAGTTCTTGGGAAGAAACTAAAACGATAAGAATTGTGGAATAATTTTAATTTATCTACTTTAGAGGCAATAAATCTAAGTAAATAAAATTTCTGGTTAAGATGACTGACATTTATCTATGACACAGACTTCTTACTATAGTACCTCTGTTAGATATAATTTTCTTGGAAGAAGATTATTTAAAGATCCATATAAAGCTCAATAGTTTGTTCATATGTGAACAATTAAGCTAGTAACAGGAAATTCAGTGGCAAATTAGAAAAAAATAATAGGGTCTACAACTACGTTCATTATGATGGCAGAATACTTCACATGTAAGTGAGAATATTTTATTAAGTTTAGAGAAATTGCAGCAAGACTTCTTCTCAATAGTAAATGTGGAGAGAACAAAGTTTAGACACAGAAGAATTATTTACCCCATCCAATTTTTACTTGGCGTGCATGAATTGCTCCCACTACATATGGTTTTTTAGGGTATCCAGGCTTGGCTGGACAAGTAGAATATTTTACTTCTCCACTGGGATTGCTTCTTCCTTCCAGATTGTAGGCAAAAATCTGTGTAAAAGAGGATATTTTGTTGAACACTAGAAATAAATGTCTGGCTTGATATTGTGTAATGTGTCACCTGAGTGAGAATTTCTAAAAATTAAATGCAAAGTAAAGTTTTATTTCAAAGAAAAACAAACAAACAAACAAAAAACAAACAAAAAAACCCAGCAATCAGTCCCGTCCCCCCCACTCCGGTGAAGAGTTTAATCTTTGTTGTTTTTGTTTTTTTTTTTTTTTTGTTTTGTTTTGTTTTGGAGACAGGGTTTCTCTGTGGCTTTGCAGCCTGTCCTGGAACTAGCTCTTGTAGACAAGGCTGGCCTCAAACTCACAGAGATCCACCTGCCTCTGCCTCCCTAGTGCTGGGATCAAAGGCATGCGCCACCACCACCTGGTGAAGAGTTTAATCTTATCCGAAAACACAATACCAATTTATAAATCACAGCACATACCCGAAACTTGTATGCAGTATTTCTCTGAAGGTTTCTTATGGTGCAGGAGAGGTCTTCTCCATTGTATTTAGGTTTAAAACCCAACCCCTGAAAATGGAGTACAGTGAATTCAGGAACAAAGCCTAGGTTCTAGGCCTAACTTCAATGTACTGTCTACTTGAATGGTCTTGAGAAAGTTCCTTAGTCTTCTGAACCCTGAAGGGTCTGGATCATGTCCTCTGCATATATGTTATGCCGTTAGCTTGGTGTTTTTGTGAGACTCCTAACAGTGGGAGTGGGTGTATCTCTGATTCTGTTGCCTGCTCTTGGAATTTTTTCCCCCTCCTATTGGGTTGCCTCATCCAGCCTTGATATGAGGTCTTTTGCCTTGTCTTATGTATACTCTTTTGTTGTGTTTGGTTGTCTCTTGTAAGCCTTCTCATTTCTGAAGGGAAACAGAGTGGGAACAGATATCTGGAGACAGTTGTATGTGTGATGGGGAGGGGTTTGGGGCTGGAGGTGCTGTAGTCGGAATATACTGTATGAGAGAAGAATTTTTTTTTGAGACAGGGTTTCTCTGTGTAATAGCCCTGGCTGTTCTGGGACTCGCTCTGCAGACCAGGCTGGCCTCAAACTCACAGAGATCTGCCTGCCTTTGCCTCCTGAGTGCTGGGATTAAAGGCCCGTGCCACCACTGCCTGGCTCTGAGCATTTTTTTGAAGAATCTATTTTTCAATAAAAATGGAGATGATTTTTATTTTCAAAGTTTTCATTTTTCAAGATGTAATGAGATAGCACATGTAAAAGCAGCCAACCTATTAGTTAACAACCCAGAACACATCTTAATATTATCTATTTTATATAAAGTTTGGTAACGTGCATAGTAATTTGTGGCTGCTTTTTAAATGACTAGCTCTTTGACAGAGATATTAAAATTTGGAATGGAATGACATAGTTGCTCATGCACATGAGGAAACTGAGATGAAGAAAGGACAGCTTGGCAGAATTGTGTTAAGGTGCTGAAAGATATGTGTGACCACAGAGAGTCATCCAGAACAGGCCTGGAGTTGAAGATGCTAACAGACTTCTTTGGCTAGAGACCAAGTAGGTGCTGCTCTTGCAATAGCTAGTTACAGGTTGAGGGGGCCTATGCCCAACAGTTGCTCTGTACCCTACTCAAGGTTGTTGTTTTTCTTTTTCTAAGTGAGGTGTATAAAAAATGTATTGAAAGATGAAGCTAAAGATCATAGCGCATGCGCGCGCACACACACACACACACACACACACACACACACACACACACACACACACACGAAAGAAAGAATGAAAGAAAGAAAAAAGAGAAAAAGAAAAAAAAAGAAAAAAAAACTTACAGATTTTGGTTCTTCCATTTCTAGTACATAAGTAAGAGTGTCATTTGGGTTTGGGTTTGTTGGGGCACACCATTCTAGTGACAGACTGTAGACTCCTGCTTCTTTCAACTTAGGTGGCAGCGGTGCTGGAGGTGTGTTTCCTGATGTATAGAAGATTGCTATTTCACTGAAATTACTAAAAGGATATGTTAAAATGGAAGCATCAGTTTCAGGGTCTCATGGCAGTATAGAGTTTTCAATAGTGAAAATAATTCAGTGTACCTGAGGCCGAAGTTATTTTTGGCAGCTAATCTGAATGAATACTTCGTGGAAGCTGTCAGTTTAAAGATCTTGTGCTGTTTCATGGGACCACTGTAGCAACTTTTGAACTCTTCACCTTTACCCTTGACAATGCACACAAAATATTAGGATATTTTAAAATCATTCACTTACCAACAGATGCACATCACAGCATTAATCGTTCACAGTCAGGTTATTTTTTAAAGGTAACTTGCCAGATGGTGTCCCAGTGCGGAGGGAAATGGACACAAGCCCTCATCCCTAGCCCAGAAGCTATCTTCAAATGATAACTGCTTGCAATGGAAAATTTAGCTTTCTCCCACACAGTTTCACTGGGTACACAAACCACACAAGGGTAGGCCCAATGCCCAGCCATAGTTGGCTAACACAAAATGAACTCAACGTTAATTTTGGAGAGTTTTTAGTGACTCATAATGCTTTGTGGGTACATTAAAAGAAAACAACCCTAGAGGTATCTTCTTATATATTATGGTTTTTGTTTTGTATCTTTATGAGATTTCTGTGTGCAAATGTGTGTGTCTTTGTGTCTACATGTGTTTCTTGTGCTTTTTGTTTGGCTCTTTTTTCTATTCATTTGTTTGTTTTGTCCTATTCCGATTTGTTGGTTTTAATTTTCTCTTATTTTCTTCTTTCTTGCTTTAGATGCCTATTTTCTAATGAGAGAGAACAAGAAAGGGGTGTGGATTTGCATGGGGGTTGGGGAAGGGGATCTGGAATTGAGGGAGGGAAAACACTGATCTGCATATATTATATGAAAAGAACTGTTTTAATAAAAATAAAATAAATGTGCATACCTCATCCCATTCCAAAAGAAAGCTGCTTATTTTAGATCCATTATCATTGGGACCCTGAAAATATCAGAATGGTAATATTATGATGTTATTTCTACATGCATATATATGTTGCAGGTATTATGTACAGTGTGTATACATTTAAAGTTGTATAAACTACTGCACAAATTTGTCCCATATCTTGTTTTCATGGCAATTCAGATTTAAGGTTAAAACACATGGTTTCCAGTCTACGAGGCACACATTGGTCCTGTACTTTGTTTTCAGGCTGCATAAAAGGAAGGAAATTAAAATTAATACCTAAGGAAATGGAGAGGTAGATTTATTGGTAACTGTGATGACTAATGCCAAAATTTAAGTGCTAGAAAGGAGCAGTTCACTTTTTATTAATTACCCAAATTATATTGACATTTCTTTTTTCTTTTTCTTAATCTTTTTTAATTTTTGTTTTTTAATTGTCTTTCTTATTTTACATATTGATCTCAGTTCCCTCTCCTTCCCACCTTCCCTCCCTTCTTCTCTCCCTCCTTTTTTTTAATTCACTTGGCAGGACTTCTTAGATAGAAGAGAAAGAGGAATAAGTTAGATGAAACATGCATAACCTGTCTTTCAAGTTCAGGATACAGGAAAGTGTTTTAAAGTCACATCTCTGAGGCGCTTTTGTCAGTAAAACCCTTACTTTCCACTGTAGATTCAGGCTATTCTTGGTTCTGCTAATTAGTTTGGGTGCAAGTGGAGGGTCTGGTTCACAGCCAGGTGTTGTGAAGCTAACCACTTCAGACACACTTCTGTGCTCTTCATCTCTTATGGTTGTAACTCTGAAAGGGTAACAGCATTTGTTGTAAGCTTTCAAGTACTGAGTGGCAAGACTGTGTTTCTAAACACATTTCTTTGTTGTTATTTTATCAGCCCATATTGATTATACATAGTAATGGCTTTCATTATGACATTTCATTTACGATCACACTACCTTCTTCCCTGTTATGCTCTTTTGCTTCCTTCCCACTCCCACTGACCCTTTTTTTCTTTCTAACTAGTCCCTCACTTTCTACTTCCATGGCTTTTCTTTTCTGGGTAACCTAATGAGTTTAACTAGGATTGCTTACATCAGTACGGAGGTGGGGTTATTTGAAGTGGCAGGTTGGGGGGCACTTTGCCAATAAACAGCAAGGCCGACTTCAGAAATTCTAAGTACCAAACTCATATAGGTTAAGGAGTCTTGGAAGGTTGCTTAGGATAGAGTTCTTACCTTAAAAAGTAGACTGTGCAGGGTTGTAGGTCATGTAGTGCCACAGTAACTTCTTTGCCGCTATGAAGATAACCTTTGTTTATATGGGATCTCATATATATTTAACAGCTAAGTAAGCAGTCCTAGTCTCATAATAACTGGCATAGAACCACAATTTTCCTTGAAGTTTGAATGACTTTAAATCACTTTATATCTGAGCAAAATAATGGGGAGTAGCAGTGCCTCACCAAACATACCAAGTTTCTGAGGGATATGATCTGGAAGGTATGTGGTTTTCACTAGCTAGTTGACAGACTACAGAGATGCTCTACGTTTCTACAGCAGATGCTCAAGTTCAGAAAGTGGGGATGTCCATCCACACATCTGCACCAAGAGGAAGTTGGAGGAGCTCAGCAACATGCTGCTAGTCATCAAGAAAGTGGCCACTAAGAATGACCAAGTTTGTCCTGTCCCTTGCATCAATACATCATTATACCAAAGACAAAACATCATAATACTAATTCCAGTCAATTTGCATTTAATTGTGCATGCATTTAACCACAATAGTACAGATTTCATTCATTCATTTTCAGAGGGATGTTTCTGAGATGGGATCCTATCTGGCCACAGGGACAGAAGGCTTATATTCCTGAAACTATGTCTTCCTGAGCAAACACTTAAAACACCTAAGTCTATTTCACCACACCAAGGAACTTCTAAAAAGACCTCTCTAAAAATGGAAAGGATTGATGCTTTTGAGCAAAGTCTGGTTAAAAGCCTTTAAGGGTAATCAGAGATGTAAGCAAACAGGCAACCTCCTCCTCTTCACCCTCCTTTTCCTCCCAGTGTTGAAAGTTAAGTTCTATTTATTTTTAAACTAATGATGTGTGTAAAGTGCATGACATTCCACAAAAAGATTTCCATGCAAGTTAATTTTGCATTTCCCTGTCTTCTACCCAGTACAGATGATTATGGGTTGTGATTTTTATCTCATAACTTTATCTGCTAATTATCAAATAAATGAAACTTTACATAAATTCCCACTTTTTACTTTGAGTATTTGGCCAAAATGAAAAAAATTATAGAAAATAAAATTGTTGTGTATGACTTTCAAAGTATTGTATACCATTTCTTATTTTCTGCCTAAGCTGAACAGTGGGTAAAAGATTCTCTTTCTCTTTATTTGCATGTCGTTCCTTCTTTATTTTTCTCTGCTTGCATCTTCATCCAGGCTTTCCACTGTTCAGAACATCTGGGTGTGTGCATGCTGTCTTCTACTGTATTCTCCCTAGTTGTGTATCTATCTTTCGATTCACATCTCTGAACTTATCTTGCTATTGTCACCTCTTTTTTATAGCCACCTCCCAGAATTTAATTCCTAGCAGAGTCCACATCTTGAATTCTCACTGCAATTTAAATCGTCTCACTTGTTTATCTAAAGACACCATCATATTTCCTAAAATGGATCAAATGAAAAATGAGGGAGGAATTAGAGGTTTATTTTTTATGCTCATTAAAGTCAAATTTGTCTAATAGGAAACCTGTAGCTAAAAATGGATGAGCTGATATCTAAATAACATACTGCGATCTAATGAGCTTTGTGGATTGATTTGGGAACCTGCTACTAGAAAACTACCCCAGTCAAAAGGAATAACTTAGGAAAAAAAAACGAAGAATGTAGCCTAGGCATAAGTTGGGGGCACAAAGACTATTTGTTTATACAGTGTACTTGAATTGAATAATGAGAAATAATTAAAAGACTTACTTATAAATGTTTTTATAGACTCCATTTTTACCATTGCTAGACAGTGCCAATTCAAATGTCACAGGAGAATTAATATGATCACAGTTTTCAGTACTGTTCAGATTCCATGAAACAGTAGCAGATCGTGTTTGGATATTAGAAACCTAAAATAATGAAAATGCAAGGAATATACTTAAAAAATCATAATATGTAATTTGAATACAGTCTTTTTTGTTTTGTTTTGTTTTAGGTTTTTTGAGACAGTGTTTCTCGAAACTTTGGAGCCTGTCCTGGAACTTGCTCTGTAGACCAGGCTGGCTTCGAACTCACAGAGATCCTCTGCCTCCCGAGTGCTGGGATTAGTGGCATGCACCACCAACTCCCAGCTTTTTTAAAAGTCTTGTTTGATATTAGGTGTAATTCCCATATTAGGTGCTGAGATATTGTGATTAAATGATTAGCCATTAATTTTTAAAAATGTTGTTGCATTGGATATTATTGCTTTGCTGAAGGAGTTCATGAAAATTTTAACATTGTAAATGTTTCAAATGAATCTTCTGCTAAAGAAAAATTGCAGTGAATTTTCAGGGTTTAGACAGAAAAGATAAAAGCATGAAATCATCACCTTTTATACTTACCACAGGTTTTTCAATGTTGAAAGAGTATGGCTGTGTTCTGTATTCTGTATTGTATTCTAAAAGTAAGAAAAAAACCCACCTCAAACAAAATAATATATTGGCAAAAACAAGAGAAAAAAAGTTAGATCTATCATCACTCTACAAAAAAAAAATCAGCACAATGAAAGCTACTAAGACCTTATGACAACTTACATAAAAAACACTTAAAACAGAACCTGGTCAAAGTATGTATTAAACTCTAGCAGGATGTTTACAAAATTCCTCATCTTAAATAAAATCAGATGAACTTAGTAGTATTGAAATACGCAATGTTTCATTTGAATACAACTAATTTTCAAGAAGATGCAAATTTTAAAAGATGATGTATTTTTTTTAGTGTGTATTTGTGTGTGTTGCTAGGAATTTAATCCAGAACCTTTGGCATACTACGCAAACACTCTCCCACTGTGATGCACTCTAACAATTTTCATGATTTTAAAAGGCAGCCTAACTATAATTTTGCACATACTATTTGACCTTCAAAAGAAGAATGAGAGTTCTGCCATTTGCTACAACATATATAAACCCAAAGAACATTATATTAAATGAAATAAATGAAGCAGAAGAAAACAAATACACCACAATCTCACTTATATGTAGAATTTAGTAAAGATGAAAGAAATATTACCAGAAGTGGGGTGGAAGTTAGAGAATGGGTAATTGCTAAACAAAGGAAATAAAATTTCATATTCAAGAAATGGGTTTTGAGTGTTATTGCATGACAGGGTGACTCTAGTTAATATAAGGTATATTATATAACATACATGCAATTCAAATGTTTCAACATAAAAAACCTGATTGGTAAGTGAGATGACAGATAGTTAGTTTCACCTACTAATTCCACATTATATTTATATATTACATATGTGTGTGTCAAAATGTCACACTGTACTTTATAAATGTATGCTTATTATTTGCCAAATTAGAAAAATTTGAAGGTACAAGTATAAAGAGGTTAAGAGAAAGCAGAAGCAGAGAATGGCGCGTTAATATTTAAAGTGGCTGGCGAGGTGTCATTGGAGAATAATGGTGCTTTCCACCAAGCACTACGACCTGAGTTTGTTCCGGGGACCTGCATTTTTGAAACGAGAAAACGAACTCCCACAAATTTCCCTCTGATCTCCCTCATTCACATACATACACAGACTAAATAAATAATTATGTGTAATAGAAATTTATTTAACAATGCATCGAGAGTCCAAAATATTTGACTTGAGTACTCATTGGCAACAAAAATGGATTCTTGGTCCTGTGATCTCCCTTGTTCACAAACATAGAGAGATTAAATAATTATGTGTAGTAGAAATTTATTTAAAAATGCATTGAGAGTCCAAAAAATTTGGGTTGAGTACTCATTGGCAACAAAACAGGATTCCTGGGTTTACCTTTTAGTGCTGCATTTGACGATTGATTCTTCTTTTGTTTTCCACCTGATACTTTCTTATTGTCTCCACCTCCCATATTATTCTCTTTCTTTCCATGTTTATTTTCAGTATAAGCCCTGGTATTTTTGGAAATGCTGGCAGCACCAGAAGGTCTGAGAGCATTATTATTTGAAGAGGGGAAATGAGCATTTTCAGAGATTAAAGCATTGTGAGCACTCTTGGAAATACAGCGTGAAGTACTATTAGTATTTGGTAATTTTTGAGTTTCATCAGAGGTGATTGGATCATGACTAATTCTGGAAGAGGCAGGAACACTATTAATGGTGTCAGAGCAAAGAGTAGTGTTTGAGGTAGATGTGCTAGGAGCATGATCAGAGGAACTAGTGATTTTGTCAGTAGCGTTAATGTCTGGAAGACTGTCAGCAATGTAGTTTCTTGGAGTATTGTCAATAGTGCAAGCGCTTAAGATGGCGTTCAGAGAGCAAGTGCTTGAAGAATTGTTATCAATGTGAATGCCTGGAGTGTAAGGGCATAGAGTACCAGAAGAAGCAGACATGTCAATAGCTTTGTTCAGAAGCAAAGGAGTATCATTAAACATGGAGCTAGTCTTATGTTCACCAAATTGGCGATCTCTCATTTTCCTCTTTGAATATTCTCCCATTTTAACAGTTCTTTCATCAAATTGGTTATGGTTTATTCTTCCATGAGGATAGATTTCTGAAAAAGATAATGTGATAATGTTTAGTAATTATAATAGTCACACTCTCTCAAGTTCTTACTTTCACTTAACAATCAAAATAACACTGATAAATCATGCTTTACTTATTTTTTTTACATTACTTCAATCTAAATATTTGGTATTTATGTATATGTGCTTGTGATATACTGATAGGTATGGAAAAATATGAGCAAATGCAGTATTTTCATATTTAGTAACCTCATATTCAAATCTGAAGGTCTTATGATTGTGATGACAATCCTCCAGTGCCTTTTATATTTCCAACAGATAGAATTAATAGTCAAGATTTTTATGATTTTCCAATCTGATTTTATAGACCAGTCAGGAAAATATGTACCATAAATTACATGTTACATAGAAGCAAAATAAGTACTTATAAAACTGCAGTTTAATGAGTATTTTACCTAAGACATAAACTTTAGGCATTATAAGCATTTTGCCTAGGGACTATCATCAGCCCTAAGATGTATGCATGTTATACAATCATTCGTGGAAATATCACTATCTTCACTTTCTCCACTTTAATAACTGTTCAAATTTGCTTTTAATGAACTGAAAATATTTCATTTTTCCACTTTTACAAAATTTTGTTTCGAATGGCACATATTCATTGTATTGTAGTGATGGATTTCATAAAAACATTTTTATACACCTATATTATGTACTTTGCCCATATTTACCCCCTTATCTTCCTATTTTACCCCTTCCCACAACTGCTCTTCTTTAGTTTTTGAGATAGTCCTTCTTTTTCTCCTCCTATACCACCTCTGCCTTCATCTCCTCTTGAGACAAAAAGCACACGCATCCTAAGTAGACCTCAAACTCGAGCAGAGGACCAGACAACAGCAAACAACTGCCTGTTGTTAACTCCAGTCCCAGAGAATCTGATGCCCTCTACTGGTTTCCAAGCACACTCACACAGTGCACAGGCATATACATTCAGGCAAACACCTTGTACAAGTAAAAACAAATAAAATCTCAAAAGAAGAAAGGATACACTACCACGATGCTCCTGGTACATAAATGTTGCTGGTGGTGGTAGCAGCGGTGGTGGTGGTAGGAACTGTGGAGGTTGTGGCATCTGCTGTGGAACAGCTTCTTGGATGTAAGGTAATGGAAATTCTCCTTGAACTGGGGGATACATAAATTGAGGGACCTGTGGGTATGTGAACTGCGGTGGTGCTATGAAGGGGGGAAGCTGTTGCACAGGAATACTCAGGGGCATGTTGTAGTCAAGTGCCTGAGGCACAACGACAATTTTTTGAATTCCATTTTCTTCCACCACCTAAACCAGAAGATAGAATCATATGTACATATTAAAGTCCATAGAAATCATTATGTTTTAGATTTATATCATAGCCTGTTAATTTGGAAATCTAAAGCACCAAGGGCCAATAATCAAGATGGCAAGATCATTTTTCTTTCCCCCCAGGTATCTTGATGTTATTTGAGACAGGGTCTCACTAGTAATAGTAAGTCTCTGGAACTCATTATGTAGACCAGGCTGACTTCAAACTCACAGAGATCAACCTGCCTCTTCTACCTCCTGAGTGCTGGGGATTAAAAGCATGTATCGCCATGCTTGGTTGCAAGTAGGGTTGTTTTTTTTTTTTTTAATTTTTTTAAAAGAGGTATTTCTGACATATTTCAAAATCTTAAAGTGTACCATGCAATTTAAAAGTAACCTTCCTAATCCTTACTTTCTCAATGATTCACAACTGGAAACTACTGTGATTTTTTTAAAGAACACTCATAAAATTTCTTGTTTTCCTTCTTTTTATTATATCACAGTAGATTTTTTTCTATTCTGTGCTTTCTCTTTTTATTTAGTAATATACATTTAAAGACTTTTCTGTATAGGTATATAATTGCTCTCCCTCCTTATTTTGAAAGAGTCCCAGTGATTGTTCTGGAACTCACTGTGTAGACCAGGCTGGCCTCAATCTCACAGAGATTCATCTATCTCTGCTTCCCAAGTGCTGGGATTAAAGGCGTGTGCCACCACCACCCATCTCTATTTTCCTAATTGTTTGCATGGTATTATAGTGCTCCATTATTCGCACATGTTGTACAGTCACTTATTTATAGGCTTCAGGTTTATTTTCAGACATTTGTGATTATAAACAGCACTGGAAGGAATATTATGTATTTTATATATCATTCCAAAGCTGTAAAAAATGTGTCTGTCTGATAAAATAAGACTTTATTTATTAAAGAATTTAAAGTGAAATTTCTGAGTGCAGGCACACGTGCACTCATATTTTTATTAGATATTTCCTTGCAAGTAATTTTGTTTAGAATTGAAGTACATTATACTAACTTGGTTTGCATATTATGCATGTACACAACCAAATATGCCACGAAGACTAAGGTTATGAAGAAGGATAACAAAACACCTTTTCTCAAGTACTATATTTTCATATTTGCATATTTTCTTAATTTCAATGGCAGTGTTATCTGCCTGCTCATTTTAGGCACCCAATAAATAATTGAGGCTTTTCTTAAAAGTTTTTTTTAAGCCTTTATGAAAGAAACACTACTGAGTTAAAAATATTATTAGATTTTTAAGGACTAAAGATTATGCATTATCAGAAGCCATTATTGTAAGAATTGTAATGTTACTTTAGGTGGATTAACAAACCCTACAAAGCAATTGAAATTATTAAATATTACATGATATAAACTCAGTAAACAATTAAGTATCACTTATGAGGCAATCTGAGGGAGGTTTGGCTAAAGTCAATTGCTTGAAATAATTACAATTAAAGGTTTAGTTAAAGAAACTGACAATAAATACATATTTCTGAAAATCTATTATCATACAGTGACATAGTAAAATATTAAATGATAATAAAGAGCTGGACACCAAACAAAAACCACATTAGCATACCTGAGATATGTAACCAGGAGGAAGGTATATTGGTGGCAAATTACCAGTTGGTGCTATCAGAGGTACGTCTGCAGGTCCTAAGAGAATTATTAATGAATATTAAACAAAGTTCATTACAGAATCCAGTTAACTGTGCATAGTGAAAATAAGCACTCAGTTTCAACAATGGCCATTTTGAAAGGATATTGTTACTGTTGTTCTTTTGATACAGCTGCTGTGATGCAGCTGCTATGGCCTAAGAAACACAAACACGAGATTGAGCGCCCACGTGGAGTTTATTGAGAGAGGGGAGAGGAAAGCGGGGAGAGAGAGAGATAAAGGGGGCCCCAGAGAGAGCGAGAGAGGGAAGCAAGAGAGAGGGACAAGAGGAGCAAGAGAGAGCAAGAGAGAGAGGGACACTTGGCGCGCTTGCTTTAAAAGGGGAGCTTGCGCATGCGTAACCCAGTCTCTGCGGCCAGGTAGCTTGGGCAGTGGGGCTTGCATAACCCAGTCTCCGCCCAGCCAGGTAAGGCCTGACTTAGTGATTATACGTCCCGCCCATCAGAGGCGGGGCCCACAGACTGCCCAGCCTCAACAGTTACATATTCACAAAGCCTATTTCCAAAATATAGATGAATCACTGAAAACTCATTTCAACCAATGGAGTATAATCAAGGGATATAATGAATACTGGGTAAAATATATACTCTAAAAATATTGGCAAGTTCACTGTAAATGAAAATGAACTATTAGCTTTCTGCTAGTGCTCCCTCACTTAGTGTGGTGATATTTCCTATAGCTTTACTCTGTGTCATAAAACAATTTCTTTTTTACTTGCTCTCCTCTATTCTTTCCCTGATTCAATCTCCCTGCTCCCTCATGCCCACCTCTCCCCGCCCTTTCCTCCTAACTCCCTCTCCCCTCCCCCCATGCTCACAATTTGCTTGGGAGATCTTGTCCCTTTCCCCTTCTCTGGGGAACCATGCATGTCTCTCTTAGGGTCCTCCTTGTTTCCTAGCTTTTCTGGCAGTGTGGATTGTAGGCTGGTGATCCTTTGCTCTATGTCCAAAATCCATATATCATTATGCTGACCTGAACAAGGGGGAGTCCGATAGCTGGGAAGCCAGCATAGGACCAACATAGACCCTCTGAAGGTGGGTGTCAGTTAGGAGGCCTGGGAAGTCTTTGTGGCCTCTGGTAGTGGGTCAGTATTTATCCCTAGTATATGAATGGGCTTTGGAAATACATTTCACATAGAGGGATACTCCCGTAGCCTAGACACATGGGGGAGAGCCTAGGCCCTGCTTCAAATGATATGACAGACTTTGAAGACTCCTTGTGGAAGGTCTCACCCTCCCTGGGGAGCAGAAAGGGGATGGGATGGGGGTTGGTGTGGGGAGGCAGGAGAGGAGGGGAGGGTGAGGGAACTGGGACTGACATGTAAAACAATCTTGTTTCAAATTTAAATAAAATTATTAATAAAATAAAATAATTTCTGGCAGTGATATTACCTAATAAAAATGAAAGGAATTTATATTTTAAGGCTTCCTTCCAATAATATATATATATATATATTATGTGTGTGTGTGTGTGTGTGTGTGTGTGAGAGAGAGAGAGAGAGAGAGAGAGAGAGAGAGAGAGAGAGAGAGAGAGAGAGAGAGAGAGAGAGAGAGAGAAAAACAATTAATGAAAAAAGAGGCCTGTAAGAGAGCAAGGAGGGGTATATAGGATAGTTTGGAGGAAGGAAAGTGTAGGGGGGGGAATGATGCAATTATATTATAATCTCAAAGTAAAAGAAATAATTAGAAAAGTGAAACAGGGGCCTGGAGGAATGGCTCATTGGTTAAGAACACTGGCTGATCTTCCAGAGGAACTGGATTCGATTCCCAGCTCCCACATGGTGACTGGCAACCATTTGTTAACTCCAGTTTCAGGGCATCTGATACTCTTTTTTTTAGACCCAATCAGCACTGCATACACATGCTGCACAGACATACTTGCAGGTAAAACACACATACACATAAAATAAAAATAATAAATCCTCAAAAAAATAATAAATTGAACATGCTTTGGGAAATTACCTAGTATCACAAAAGGGCTTAGTATTGTTCATGCAATGTTATGCGTTTTATCACATATTCTTATTATACCTCAAACATACATTTGTACAGCAGCTAAAAAGTTACAGTAAGACACTTATTTGTCATCCTTCTTTGGGTTATTTGAAATTATTAAGATTAGTATTTAGTCTAAGAATACACGAGTTTTTAAGGATGGTAATTTGTGCATTCATGATGAGCATTCCATAACAACCATTTAAAATACATAGTTAGATGATATTTTCAGAAATTCTGGAGACACAGGTGCAGAGACAAAAAGCCCAACAAGATAAAAACAGAAATTCCCACTTTCAAAATCAGACTGACTAATCAGTGACTTGAGATGTCTTAGATAAACATTTAGACTAATTTCTTTCTACAACGATTTGGTTTATTTTGTGTATATGAGTGTTTATCTGCATGTGTGTATGTGGACCATGTGTTTGCCTGCTGCCTGCAGAGTTCATAAAAGGGTGTTGGATCCACTGAAGTTGGAGTTACAAATTGTTGTGGGCTGTTTTGCAACAGCTAGGAAATAAACCTGGACCCTCTGCAAGAGCAAACAGACTTCTTTAACTCCTTAGGAAGAGTATAAATTTTGATGAATCTTACTCCAAATGGCCAATCTCAAGAAAGGAAATGGTGCTATGAAATTTACTAATTAACAAAATTGTTGGATGTTTACTACCCTATCCAGATATGGACTCACACAAATGGCATGAAATAAGACTAAATGACTTTCCTTTAAAAGAACTCTCATTTTATTTCAAGGGGTGATTTTTTTCCTGAAATTTTCTTGGTTTTTGTCTTTACAGCACATTGTATTTTAGTTTTTTTTTTTTAAATTTCCCTTATGTATACACTGTATCTTGATCATACGTACCCCGTACTTCTTCCCTCCAGCTCCCATCACCCTCCCATCATATCTTCCATTTCCATTTTTCATCTTATTTTTTTAAACTATAATCCAGTAAGTTCAATTAGTGCTGTTGCTTGTGTGTGTGTGTGTGTGTGTGTGTGTGTGTGTGTGTGTGTGTGTGTAGTGTGTTCAATCACCGAGGCATGGTCAACGTACCAATGGAAGCCCTCCCACAAAGAGAAGTGACCCTCCCTCAATAGCCATCACCTGCCATTACCTCCTCAGGTAGGGGTGGAGCATGAAAGCTGGAATTTAACTCTCTTGATCTTGTGTCAGTCTTATGCAATGACCACAGCTGCTGAGTTCATGTGTACAACAGCCATATCACGTCCAGAGGCCAGCCTTTCACAGATCTCTCCATCCTCTGACTCTTAACGTTCTATCTGATCTTACTTCCAAGGTATTCCCTGAGCCTGTTTTTGGTATGTGTACGTGCGTGTGTGCATGTGTGTGTGTTAATATAGATGCTCTGTCTACTGCAGAGCAGTCACAATTGCTAATTATTAGCATTTTGAAGTGTTATGTGAGTCTCTGCATTAACCACTATCCTCTGTGGTAAGAAGCTTCTCTGGCCAGGGTTGAGAGAAGCACAAGTCTGCCACTCCCTGGAGCTAGAGAGTTTAGTGTATTTAAATTAATATTTCCTTGTCTGTTGTGTCTGGTAAATACTTTCACCCTGGTGCCTTTGGCTTGCCACTGTTGCTTCTGATACATTTTGGTGGCTGGAAGAACACTGTCATTGTGCCTCTTTTGGCCTTTTTCTAGTCTGGTGATTATGGTAGCCAGCCAACTAGGCTTGGGCTTTTTCAGTGAGATCCAAAGGCTTCTGAGCTAACTAGTACTACTTACTAAGTAGTAAGTTTGGATCCCTTGTGGAAAGTCTTACTTTTTGTTTGCAACTGGAATGCTCTGGCCAAAGCTATTCTTTGGTGGGAACTGAAGGCAGTGGAGAGGAGGAAAGTCTATTACAAGTCTGCAAGGCTAAGGAGACATTGTTATCATGTGGTATGGCTAGCAGTCTGTTCAGAAGGAATTCACGTGTCCTGTGAGGAGGACTCCTTCTTTTGCCTCTTCCTTTTCTCTTTCCCACTGTTTGCTGCTGCTTTCCAAAGCAGAAGAGTTACCTTGTTACCTTCTACAGGACCATGAGTCATCTCCTTCCCCTCACAACTGTGTTTTTTTTTAGATTTATTTATTGTGTACACAGTGTTCTGCTGTATGTATTTGTGCAGGCCATACAAGGACACCAGATCTCATTACAGACAGCTGTGAGTCATCATGTGGCTGCTGAGAATTGAACTCAGGACCTCTGGAAGAGCAGTTAGTGTTCTTAACCACTGAGCCATCTCTCTAGCTTCTCCCTACCCCCCCCCCCGAACTGTTTTATGGTCAATCTTGGTCTGTGAGATTTTCTTTCAAGGTTCATCTAGCCTGACTAACTGAATAGGTTTGATTTTGGAGTAAAACTGTTCCACCTCTGCAAGCCAGAAGGTTCTCTATTCTCAGAGGATGTCCCAGCTTAGAATACACTTCAGACACACCAGTACAGTGAAACTGGCTCTCATCTATGACTACAGGGAAAGCCTACTTCCCTCAAGAAGTACATTCTGGGTGAACACTGCAACCCTTGTCAGACACCCCTATATCCTCTGAGACTGAGCCTGGGATGTGGTCTCTAAAACTGGACCCACGAAATTCGGTCCTTACATCCACCCCAGATCAAGAGTACTTATCACCTCATGGCATATGAAGCTATAACTAGATCCTACAGTTAGATCTATTTTGTTGTAGTTTATGAAAAGGCTCTGAAGTCCCTCCATGGCTGTGCCATGACTTTCAGTTATGAAAAAGATGCCCTATGTACCTTAATAGATTCTCCTACACTATTACATGAATTCTAAACTTAGTCTGGGGTGATATCCTTGATAAGTATTCATTTGTGAGTACTCAAAGCTCTGCTCAGTCTGAGGTTAGTTAGGTCAGTGTTATGGTGTGGTACCTGACATGTAGCACCACTGGTCATATTAGGCCACTGGACTAGAAACTAGGCCTGGGGGGGTTCCAAGACTGTATCCTGTCTATTAGAGGGGATTTTGAAAGGGGTTATTATCAAACTTAATAACTACAACATTTTGTGGGATATAATACAGGGATGCTCCCAAGAATCCTACTTGCTTTCAGTCTAGGCTACTTGGAACCGTATAGAAGTATACCGATCTGACAGCATGTCAGAAAGCTGTACCTTTTACAAGTCAAATCTTTCCAGGTACTAGATCAAAGCTTAAACTCTTGCTTCATTTTGTTAGACATGGCCTTCAAGATCTTAACCATAAGGAGACCTAGAGAGCCAAGGGTGCATACTAAAAGAGTAAACAAAGAAGGAGCAACATCAGTCCATAGCTGCTACAATTGTCCATTACCTGCTCATCTCAAGAAACCCTAGAGCTCTATCTGCTAGTCGCCATGTTCTGTCACAAGGGACTAGCTCATTTATAGTCCACAGGACTCTTTCCTGTTATTGCAGTTTTTAGCTTCCCCCGGGGACATGTCCAATCTACAAAGTATAGGCCAATGGGAGGCAAGGCAGTCCCCCACTTCCTGGTGAGGGAAGACCAATTTGCACCCAAAGAATCCATCTTCAGATCAAAGAAAAAAAACTGCTCATGATTTTGTGAGAGAAAAAGAGCATAACTCAGAGGCAGCCTCCATTCCAGCCTCAGCATCTCCTGTCATTAAATTCCAGTTTGAATAGCCCTTTCTTCCGATAACTACCAGTTTTAATTTCTCATAGTCAGTGTTCCAAAGTTCACACCACTAATAATAATACCATTCCTGCACATATGAATTGAACCATGACTATTACTTGCCTGACCTGACCTCAGTTCCTTCCCCAGCTCTGATAAAACCATAGCCTGAAAGAGAAGTTTGCTCTCTCACCTTCAATGATGAGAGACCATCTTAGGTTTATTTCAAAACAAACCTGTCCACACAGCTGTCCACCTATCTCCTCAGAGTATCTTCTTGCATCCCATGAAGCAGCTAACAGCAGTAGCTTTTCCTGGGCTCAGTTCTGGGGAGTCCTTGGCTTTCACCCCATTCTACTTCATTTCCTTCTTTCAGCCTTGCCCTCAGATTGCAAAGTTGGTTGTCAACTTTCTAGGCAAATGTGGTCCTCATCAGGAAATTTCTCCCTGCCAGACACCCAAAACCATCTGCATGATTTAGCCCATCTTCAACCTTCTCTGGGTACTGGATAATTCACTGAGCTGGATCTCTCTCTCTCTCCTCTCCTCCTCGCCCTTTCTTTCCTCTATTTATCTCTCCTTTTATTCCCCTTCCCCTCTCTCCATCACTTTCTTTCATATCCCATTCTTTAGCAGCTCTGCCACTGTGTAGGCATCCTGCTCTGTTCTTGTAGTGTTGAGTGGCTCCTTCTGTCTGCTTCTATCCCAAGGTGACTGGGAGATTACCTGGGGTACTGCCCAGATTGAGAGGTCAAGGAGATGCTACTGGGAAGTTCGCCATTTCTTTTTCTGACCTCTCCAGGAGATGTTTCACAGGTGAGTTACATCTTGACAGGGACACTGGTCTGGGGTCATCAGAACATCCTTGGCTCTCATCATCACCATGGGTTTCCAAATTTCCCTCAAATACCCTCAACATCTCCTTTGAGGTGTCTTTTGTCTAACCTCTGTAAATTGGGTTTTGGGAATGAAATCTAACCCAGTAAATGGCCTGTCACCAATATAAATTGGACAATGTCTCTCTGTGGTCTGAATGGAACATCTGACTTGGCAAATCCTCACGGACATTGATCATTTTAGGACTAGAACCAGAAAGTGTCAGGAAGTTCTCTAAGTACAAACTTTCTCCCTGCTTGATGGCTTTTCTTGTGTCAATCCTGTTCCCCTACTCAAATTCTCCTCTTGAAAGAGACTACTCCCTTTATCTCCCTTGTACCTCAACCCATTGCTCTTGAGTTCAGTGCATGGCTCATTGAGGAGAGCACTTCTGCTGGTTAACTCCTTTACACTGCCCTTCCAACTATAAGAACACACTTCCTGTTACTGGCATGAAAGACCAACCCAAGGTTCCACATGCCATGCCTCCATTCATTTTATACCTTCTAAGACCTAACACTTACACACGCATTTCTCATCTTACCTTATTGTCCATTTCATTTGTTAAGAAGGGATTTGCTCTACAAACTTGGATCTGCCACAATTCTCTCTTGGCTATCAGATTATCCTCAATTTATCCACCTGTGTTAGGCCACACCTGAGGGTGACTCTCACATCCATCAATCCTGTTTTTGTCTCTAAAGACAGCCCCATTGTATAGGACAGAAGCCATCTGACCACTGCCCAACACAATCACATGGTGCTCATTTCCCTCAGACATCCTTCTTGATTTATCTCAAATCTGCAGTACCTATTTTCCCCTGCCAGGCTGCAGGGACTTAAACTCATCACCTTTTACTTCCTTGTGAATATCCCCATGCTCACAAATTCCCCCAACAATAATATGCCTATCCTTACTGTTTGAAAGCCCAATGTTCCCACCACCTTGTACCTTTGCCAGCTCTACTATCCCCTAGTTCCCATCCACACACGTATCCCTCAACCTTCTTCTATTTTCTCTCTGATCCCCCAGAAATCAACTAACTCCCTTTTCAGTCGTGGACTCAATGCCGCTTTCTTCACCATTATCCTCTAGCCAAATCTTAGTACTTTCTCCTTTCACTTGGACAGGACCTTGAGTCTAACGTCTCTCAGCAACTTACCTGGATTGTTCTCTGCAGGGATTCTGTGATAGCTCCAACCACTTTGGAAAATTTCAACGGCACTCAGATCCTCTTCTTCCCTCTCGTCTGCCTCTCTCATCGGATCTCCCTCTTTCTCCTCCCAAATATTCCCCTCTTCCCACAACATTCTACTCCAAGACATAGTAGACCTGCTGTGGAATCAATTCCCGTTCCTAAGACAGAGTTCAATCTTCTGTCTCAGAGACCACTTGAGGCTGTAGCTCTCCAATGGTGCTAGTCTCTCCCAACCTTTTAATGCTGCATCCAAAGATGATCTCATGGTCACCTGATTTCCAGTCCAGATACGCATGGAGGTTTTGTCACCCTGAAACAGGCCCTCAGGAACTCTTGCCCTTGGGCTCCCCAACCCCTTCTGACCTTTCTCTACCTTTACCTCTATAGTGCTCGTAACCAGGCCTTAGTTCTTCTAGCCCAACCAGTAGGAGACTTGTTCCGACCTGTTGCCTATTTCTCTAAACAAACTGAACTGTATGTCAAAGCTGGCCTCCTATGCCATAAAGTTCTAGAAACTGCCATTCTGCTCATCCTGAGAGCCTTCAATGTTACCTTCCTTCAAAATCTGTTTTCTCCTCCCACCCATTGTGCTACATGAGCAGACATCTTTCACTCTCTTCCACTTCCTCTTTTGCTCCTAGTCTTGTTATACTATCCTCCCCCAACTTGCAGTTTCTCTTCAGCCCTGCCATCCACTCAACCCTTGCCACTCTGCTCCCAAACACAGATAACATCTTTCTTGTGGTCAAAATACTTCACAATTACTCTAAGAAAACAGATGAGACACTTAAGTTTTTTTTTTTTTTTTTAACCACCTCCCATTCCTATACCTTTGGATTGGTTCATTTATGGTAGTTTTCTCAAATAACCCCCTTATCCTGCTAACTATGATATCTGTTGTTATCTTAAGTGGTACCATGTTATTTTAAGTGGTACCATGATGATCTTGATTGCTTCCTCCAACATGTGGCAGAATCAAGACATCTTTTTCAGGCTACTTTTCAGCAGGCAGAGATCATTGCACTCACTAGGGTCCTAAACCTAGCTTGGTATAACACAGTTAGCATCTACACTCTAAATATATCTATGACATCATTCATTCAAACTCTAAAACTTGGAGAGTGTAGTGTTTCCTCACTTCAAAGGGCATCTTGTCATTAACAGGGAAAGTATCTCCTGTCTCCTTGAAGCAGCCCCATTACCAAAAGGTTCTACTTTTGGGAAATGACTGCCTACCCCTGAATCTGTTAGTTGACTAATGGCTAAGATGTGCCCCACTATCTTTCCCCTTTGGCTATATTACTTATTTTTTCTCCTTTTCAAACTCACCTTACCATACCAGTGGAATACCTCAGATCCACTAAAGCCAACCTTTGAGAACACTACTGATATATTAATAACCTAGTACTCTCTTTCTCAACCTTTCTTTCCTTCAAGAGAGTCACTCCTACTTTCCAGGCCCAACATTTTCCCCTCTGAAATGTCCTTAGTAAACATGTTCATCTCACTACTCTTATGAAAGAATACTTTCAGGATGTCTGTAAACAGTGTACCATCTCTCGAAGGGTTTCTCTTTGAGCTACTATTAGGCCCCCAGCTTTTCCAACTCATCTACTTATGGTACAAATCATGCCTCCCATAGGACACACCAATTACTTCCTGGTAGTGGTTGTAGTTTACACTTTCAAAGGTTGGGTAGAGGCTTTTCCCACCTTCAAACAAATGTACCCCCACTGTGGCCTCTAGGCTACTAAATGAAATCATTTCTCATTTATGGGTACAGGCCTCCCATTTAATTTGACAATGACTTTGAATTTGTTAATCAAATAACTCAATGGATCAGTCGTGCCTGAACATTTCTGGAAGTTTCTACATTCCTTATCATATCCAGTCATCTGGAAAAGGAGAGACAGTGAATGGCATCTTCAGAACAATCTAGCCTGCTTCTCTCTTCAACTACATAAGGACTGGATATCTTTCCTGCCCCTAGCATTTCTCAAACTTCCTGAGGTTCCTTATAACCCTCTCCTTCTCAGTCCTTCTGAGTTACTGTATAGATACCCCCTTTTGCCGCACATCCTTCTAATTTGAATCTATCAAAAGGCCCTCCTCCTTTACTAACTCTGCATTTTTGTTTCTTAAGACCCTTCTATAGTCTTTTACTAATTCCCATGCTCCCACTCCTATCTCTACTCCACTAGACTGCTCCTTGCTCCTCCTACCTTGAGATCTTATTTTGATTATTGTTTCAGTGAATCCTCTAAAGTCCACATGAGAGAGCCCACACAGGCTCATTCTAACCACCCCTACCACATTCAGACTTCAAGATTTTTCCCATTGGTACCACTTCTCCATAAGGAAGGACCACTAGGACCCTGGGGAACTGACTACACTATTGACTAAATAACCTTCCACTTGCAAAGGACCTACCTTAATGTGCCTCATATGTATCCTACAGAATATGTACTAATGCACCCTCTTCAGTCTACCACCTAAACCTGCCCCTACTTTTTCTTTCCCTGTCTCATCTCAGACAAGGGTCTGGGTCCTTACCTAATAACAGAACACGACTGTCTCACTACTAATTTCCTGAACTCCTTTAATGATGCCATCTTCTTGTTGGGTCTGCCTTCACTTGCCTCAGGTAGCCAAGGCTTTCCTGATACCTATCACTGCCTAGTTCTTTTTAGAAGCAGGACTCCATTGTAACTGACAGGACACTGATTAACCTGAGTACACACATGGGGATGGCTGGAATGGAGGCAAAGATTTATACAAATACAACACCATAATTAGTTTTCAGAGATTTATCTGTCTATAACTTCCTCAGTGTCTCTTCATTGGCAGTAATAAAAAGGCCTTTGCCTGACCTACTAATGCTCCCTATGCAGCTCCTGACCACTATCCCCTATTTCCTTGATTGTTGGCAGCTTACTACCTGATCTTTTTAACCTTACCCTAACCATTCTTGCCCTAACTCACTACATTAACATACCTTGCCTTGCTCAATCTGAAGAACTCCTTAGAACAACTGAACTACACACCATTAATCAATCAGAAACCAAAACCCAGATGCATTGCCTGCTAGGGAAGACATTTGCTTTCTGATCCTTCCTTTGTGTCCTACTTTTCCCACCCTATAGTCCTCTTCTATACTTTTCTTCCCCTGATACATCTACACCTCATATAAAATTCATACCAATAATTTCTCTGAAATCCTGTTCTTAAAAATATTTTTAATTTAGCCTTGGAAGTGTCCCCTCCAGACTGTCCTGCCACCCCTTTGTAGCTTGTCACAACTCTAGCTTTCAGATACTCCATCTCCCTCTGGCACACTCATTCTTAACACCAAATGTGTCTTAACACTCAGGGAAGCTCTTCCAGATATCCTGCTTTGACCTTTCCAATGCCTGGCATACACCACTGGAATCTTTTGGATTTGCAGTTCCCAGGCATACATGTGTCTTCCTGTTAATTGTACAAGGGTATGCACTCTTACCTTCCGCTGCCCCATAATCTCACTCTTTCCTCCTGACACACAAATCCCAAAGCATAGCTTGACCTCTGCTAGGACACAGTGGACTGTGAAGATGATCTTCTTCCTAGTAGTCTTAGGGGTTCTGATGAAAGTGGGTATGGGGACCTCCATCCTGTGAGTAAACTTTCACCAGTAAACCCCTCTTTTCAAATAAGTATTAGAGGCTCAATGATGTTGTACATCAGATCCTGGCAGTACAAGATCAGATCTGTTTGTTCCCTAGTTGTTACCACGCAGGATCTCAGTATCCTGGAGGCCACCCATAGGGGTATATGTGCATTTGTGAATGAACAGCGCTACTTCTTTATCAGTAAGTCAGCTCTGATAGAGATGAAACACAAAGGTTAAGGAATAGAGCTACTGTCTTTCTGCAGAACCCCAACTCATGGTTAGCATCTTCATTGCCCTGGTTGCTTCCTTTTGCTGTCTCTTTCATCCTCATCATCCTGTGGCTACTCTGCCTCCCTTGCTTACTAACCTCTTCCAGAAGTTTTGGTTCACAGGCTCACTTTAATTTCTCCTAGCAGAGTGAACTCACAAGGATACCTCAAAGCTGTCCTTTTCTTTCAGACCATTCTTACTATGACCCATCGCCCCTCCTTAGCAGGAAGTGCTATTAGAGACTTGGCTGTCCTGTCTTCCCACTGAGCCTGAACTGAATGATAAAGTTCATGATCATGTTGTCTTGAAAGCAGTCCCATTTCTTCTGTGCTGATGCTGTCAACTGAGGAATGAAGGTGCCCAGGATCCTTAGCCCTGACAGCACCTGAGTCCACAGAACACAGGGTGATTATGATGGCATATGACAAGACCATGTCCTTTCTTTTGGATACAACTGCAATTGACTAATTTTGTTCTGATTGACTATCAGGGAACAACTACAGAACTTTCTTTTCCTTTTGCTGATGTGAGAGGACAACCTGAGATTCTACCTATCCCACTCTTATTTATCTTCTTCCAGAACCTTATCCCTATGCACTCATTTCTTGTCTAACCCTCCTTTCCCTTTTGATTACCAGTTAGGGACTTACTTCATAAGCTTGGAGACTGTCAAATTACCCTCTCATGCTAGGCTGCTGCTGATAGAGACCCCATTCATTCCTTGAGCTTAACTCTGACTCTGAGAGTGACGTCATTTTATGAGACATAAAGTTTGTCCAGTATTACCCAAAATCACCAATTGTCTCACATGTCCCTCAGTAACCCTTCTGAATATATTTTGATAACTCAATACCCATTCTCCTCTGTGGGGCTATGGGTACTAATCCCATTATCTTTCATTTCCTTGTTTCTGTTAGTACCATTTCTGAGAACTTCCAAAGTATGCCTATTGTTACAGTCTGGAAACCCAAGGGGTCTTACTAATTGTGAGCCCATCCACGTAGTAGTCTTTAACCCTTAACCCCTTCTTTCTCAAATCTTCCCTGATCACCACTTGAAAGTCTTGGACCTCCAGGGTCCACCTCAAGCAAGTCCTGTGACAATTTTCCTGACTCATGACTCAAATTTCTTCCAACAACATACCTTGACTGTCCTCCCTCAGGGATACTTAGTGTCCATTACTTTGGACAAACTTTTCCAAAGTCCCTTTTCTCCTCACCAACACCCCTTTTCAAGACATAGAAAGCCTGCTCCTGTACTTCCCCCTCCATTAATTGTCTCCTAAAATCCATAGCCTCCTCAGTTTCCTAGCCAACCTTAGATATCAAGTCTCCAGATAAAAGACTTGGCTCATTCAATCCCAGAACCCCATTTGTGTGTGAACATCACCCCCATACCCTGCCTAATTTCTGCTTCCTGAAAGGAGAACATTAACCCAATCCTTTTCTCTAATACTAAGAAGGATCTTCTTTTATTTTTAGGTCTCATAAGCTCCTGCCACTTGTATCCCCATCATTGCTATTATCTCAGAACTCTTTTATACTACAGCAAATGGTGGCATCACTGATCACTTGATTTTGACTCTATAAATACATAAAGACTTTACAATCCTGAAGCTGGATCTTTCTGGACCTCCTGCTCTTGGGCTACCAACCTATTTCAACATTTCCAACTTTACCCCTTCAGTACATGAAACCAGGTCTTAGTTCTTCTAGCCCAATTGCTGTAATTATTTCTAACCTGTAGCCTATTTCTCTATACAAACAGATGCCATATATCAGAGCTGGCGTCTTATGTCTCTAACTTCAGGCAACTGCTGTTCCCCACAGCCTTCAAGCTATGTTTCACCAGTCTGTTTTTTCCTGTCCTCTCCTCTATTTCCTCCTTTTGCCTCAAGTCTTGTCACATAAGCTTTCTCTACCCTGCAGTCTCTGTACAGCCCTGTCCTCCAGTATCCCTGACACTCTGCTCCCAGCTACAGACAACACCATGCTTGTGACTCACACACACCTCACAATTACTCCAACACAGTAGATGAAGCCCTTAAGGTTTTTTAGCAGCTCAATACCACTCCCATTCCTGGGACCCTTGATAGGTTGATTGATGGTAGCACCCTCAAGGACCCTCTTGTTGGGTTCCCATTGTTGAGTGCTATCATGAGACTCTCAACTGCTTCCATTCTCAGTTTGTGGAGGAGGCAGGCTTCCTCTTCCTAAGACCACACCTTAGCAGACAGAGCTCATTTTATTCATCAGGGTCCTACTCTAAGCCTGGAACCCTACAGTCATCATCTATCCTGACTCTATATATTTATAGCATCAATTATTCCATCTCCTAGAATTGCATTAGAATTGCATTTCCTTACACTGAAGACCACAACCAGCATCGAGGAGAGGCTTCTCCACCCCTCCCCCATCCTCAAAGCATCCATATTTTCTCAAAGGGATACTATCATCCACTGAAAAGGCCACCAGACAAAGGCTTTGTCACCCTGTGGAATTGAATGTCCCATTTTTGGGTTGTCCTAGCAGTCTAGGGCCAAGATAATCCCTGCTATCTCTCTCCTTTGCATACATCAATTCTCTCCTCTTCCTATATCACTGCATCACAAGGTAGGAACTCAACCAGAGCTTGAGTTTCAGGAGCCCTATTGGCATCTCACCAAAAGACATAGCTTGGTATGCTTCAGCTGAATCCTGGAGGATAAGAAGGGCTGTTGGTATCCACTCTGATTCACTTCCCAATCTGCCCCTCCTCTTACTAGCCTCTCTCCCCCTCAGACAGGGGTCCTTACTTCCATACCTCAACCAGACTGTCTTACTACCTACCAGTCCTGTGAAATTCCATACCTCCTCCATGTTCTCGTGTTGGGACTATGTTCACATGTTCCTGGAAGCAGACAGAGTTTTCCTGTCCTGTATCTACTTGGCTTTCCTCAACAGGGAAACTGTACCATGCCCAGTAGAAACCCCTGAAATTGACTTTGTGCATAGGATGGCTGGAGTTGAGGCGAAGACTTCAGCAATCAGGCCACTACAATTAATTTCCATAGATTTCTTACCTGTGTACAACCCCCTCAACATCCCTTCAGGAGGCCATGCCAAAGGTCACTCTTGGTGGCCTCTACTCCTTTCTGTGGGCCTCTGCGCCATACACATTGTGATGTAAAAGTGGAGGACAGCACAAGGCTGACAGTCAGGAGACCAACTTGCTATTAGAGAGGAAACCCCTTCACTCACTGGCCTTCACAGAGATATTTGGATGATTCAGTGGTCCACACATTCTATCTGCTGCGTTATATATGTCAAAAAGCCCCTTGCCTATCCTTGCATTTCCTTTCTCCACAACCTTCACTTCTCTCTGTACAATTGCAAGTTAACTACACTTTCCCCCTCTACCACACTGACACACCTCTTTCTCTTCAGTCTGGTGAACTCCTCAGACTAATTGAACTGCCTACCTCTAAGCAATCAGAGAGCAAAGCCTGATCCCTTGGCTTCCTGGGAAGTGGTCACCATCCTGACTTCCCTTCTCCATGTCCTACTTTCCTCTCCCACAATCCTCTTCTATCTCTCTCCAACTCTATCTCAACCTGATGTTTGAGCCTTACAATTTCTCTAATATCCTAAAATCCTAAAATCTAGTACCTTCAACTTAACCTTGGAGGTGTCCCCTTCAGACTGTCATGACACCCCTATGCAGCCTGTCACATTCTTAGCTTTTGAGCACTACATTTCCCTTTGGGACACTCATTCAAACACCAAATGCAGACACCCAAGGAAGCTTTTCCAGATACCCTGCTTTGACCTTTCCCCTGCCTGGCACATACCACAGGCCTCTTCTGGCTTTGTGGCCCCCAGGCCTGTGTGTACGTGTTAATTACTGAACAGATGTACATACTCTTACATTCCTGTAACCCACAATCTCGCTCTATTCTTCTGGTGTAGCCATTCCAATACACATTTTGACCTCTGTCAGGACACACCTGGCTGTACAGATGATCCTCTCCCTAGCAACCTTGGGAGTCACAATCTCTTGAGTAACAGCTCAGGAACAAGTCAAAGGTGTCCTGCACCTTCAGGCCCTTCTTTTCCGTGACTGATGGCCTTCTGCAGGAAACAGAGCAAGAATAATGCCACCCACTTGGAGGCCACTGTATTCCAGTCCCTTCCTCCCTATAAACTACATTCCAGCTTGAATGCCTCTTCTTTCTGTGATTACATTCCAGCTTGACCAGCCTTCCTGTGGCCAACAGTTTCACCTCCCCATAATCAACTTCCTCAAATCAACACCACTAATGTCATGCCTGCAAATCCTAGTTTAAACATGCTTACAACCTGATCTCACTCGCTTCTTCGACTCTGATAAAAATTCTAGGCTGTAAGCAAAGTTTGTTCAATCTTTTCTCTGATGACAGCCCTTCTCAGGTTAAATTAGACACAGCCCTCTCCCTACCACTGTGTGTTTGCTTTCCTTCCTTCCTTCTCTCTCTCTCTCTCTCTCTCTCTCTCTCTCTCTCTCTCTCTCTCTTCTTTTCTTTCTCTCTCTCCCTTCCTTCCTTCCTTCCTTCCTTCCTTCCTTCCTTCCTTCCTCCCTCCCTTCCTTTCTTTTTATTTTATTTTTGAGGTAGGGATTCTCTGTATTGCTTTGGAGCCTGTCCTGGAACTCGCTCTGAAGACTAGGCTGGCCGTGAACTCACAGAAATCCACCTGCCTCTGCTTTCCGAGTGCAGGGGTTAAAGGCTTGCGCTACCACCGCCTGGCTGCCTCTTTTCTTCTTACACTTTCCTCCTGGACTATGAGAATACCAGTAAGGAAAGAGGTACTTCTCCTTAAGGACTGATGAGGCCCCATGGTGGATTGAACAAGAATGTCCCCATAGGCTTATATATTTGAATGTTTGGTTCCCAGTTGGTGGTTTGTTAGGAATGATTAAGAGGTGTGGTCTGGAGTAGCTGTGGCTTTGTAGGAAGAGTTGTATCACTGGGGTTGGGTTTTGTGGTTTCAAAAGCCCAAGCCAGGCCCACTCTCTCTCTCGCCATCACTATTTGGGGATGTAAGCTCCACCATTATGCTTGCCTGTTTCCTCCCATGCTCCCCACCATGATGATCATGGACTCACTCTTTGAAACTATAAGCAAGCTGCAAATTAAATTAGATTCGTTTTATAAGTTACCTTGGTCATAGTGTTTTTTCACAGTAATAGCCTAAGACAGACCGTAAGGTTGTACAGAATTTTGTATTCTCTGTCTTTGTGAATAAACCTTTAGCAACTCTAGAACTGGCAGAGATGAAAATAATTTATTATCAGTAAGAATGTGAAATTTTGTGTCTTTTGGTTTTTCAAGACAGGGTTTTTCTATATAGTCCTTTCTGTCCTGGAACTCACTCTGTAGACCAGGTTGGCCTCAAAGTGACGGAGATTCTCAGGCCTCTGCCTCATGAGTTCTGAGGTTGAAGGTGTGAGGGCCACTAATGTCTGGCTGAAATTTTGTGTCTTGATCACCTTCTCAGGTTTAACATTTTCGGCTCAGGTTCTTCTCACTGGTGTTAATGGCAAGCCTGCCTTATAACCTTTTAAATTTGTATGAAAGGCAAACAGCTTTCCACTCATTGTTTGTCTTTGTCCTACCTAGCTGCTCCCTTCTCGTTCTAGGTAGGAACATAATGTTTAAACATAAGATCCATTTAAGTCTGCAGAGACTCTTTGCCTTTCTTAACACTGCATCTTCTGTCCTGGTGTGATCTGTTGTTGTCTGGAACCTCAAAGGTCCTCCATATTTTCTCCAAAGTAGATGTTTACATCATATAAGAAGTTCTACCTGAAGCCTGGGGTACCTCCATTCTTGTGTTCCCTAAGAGCCACTTCTATCACAGTTGTCCTTAAGAGTCCTAAAGGCTTTTCTGGAATGCTCCAATATCTTTAAATTCTGAAGTAGGGAGAGACTTATAGTCTCTCATTGATAAATTCTGGGTTAGTGGGCTACTTACTATACCCCTGTAACTCTTCATGCCATGCCCTTGTCTGGGCAGTAAACAAGTCAAATGAGAACTACAGAACAGCCTAAGATTTGAGAACTATGAAAGAGGCTGTGGTTCTGATATGTGCCATGGTTTAAAATCTGTACATTTCCATAGAAGAGACACCTTCCAATATCTTCTGGTTCTCAGTGTTAAACTCTTAAGGATGCTTTTTTTTGTATTCCTATTGACCCAAACACTCAGCTTCTGCTGACATTCAAATGTCAGGATCCCCTCACCCAAGTTACTCAGCAGTCTTACCTCGGGGCTTTTGGAATAACCCTATCTTTCAGTTCTTTACAGAGATCTTTCCTCTTTTAATTTTCTCCCTAGTAATAGCCTCCTTCAGTATGTAGATATTAATCTGTAACTAAAATAAATCCAGTTCAGATCAAAACACTGTCCTAACTCTTCAAAAACTGTCTCCATATGGCTACAAGGCTTCTCTTTCAAAGGCCCAGATCTCTCAAATAAGGGTCAACTAATTGTGACTTCTACTTAGCAAAGTAGTCTTTCCAGTTACTGCAGCAGTCTTGTTTTAACTATATGCATTCTAGCCACAAGACATCCAAAGACTTTCTTAGGAATTAGGATTTTTACAGAATCTGGATTCCCAGTGTGACCTGATAGCTAAACTTGTCTATGAAGACTTGAGGGAACATGAGGAGGAACCATTAGATTGTATGTCTGAAATGACATGAACCCTAGACTTCCTAAAGCAGACACTTACCTCCTACCCAGCATTAGCTGTGATAGATCTTATTAAAACTTTTTTTTCTTCATGTGAGCACCAACAAAATGGAGCAGCAGTGTGATTTTCCACAAAGGCTTTGGGACCTCTCAGTGACCAACTGCTTATTTTTCCAAACCTGGTGGCATGAAGCTGCTGCCCTGGTGGCATGGAGCTGCTGCTCTTACCTCAGGGCATTGGCACCCATGACACTCTTAGTTTGGAAGACCTCTCAGTTAACCCTGTGCCAGAGCAAGATGAGTCATGCACCATACTAGAGCCTCGAAAATCTCAAATTAAGAGTTGTCCACTGGGGATCAGCTAGAACCAGCAACTCTCAGACTATTCTGTTGTAAACTGCAGAGCTTACTGTAAAAACAGTGGCTAACAAATCCTCATCCATTACTCCCAAATCCTAAGCCAGACAACATTCTCCAGCATACCTATGTGGAAATAATTGGCTTTGTTTACAATACCAGACTGGATCTACAGGACTCCTGTCTTTCCCATCTGAAGGATACATAGTTCAAGTACAACAGAAGCTTTATGGGGGCAGGACAAAAAGCTTTCAGGGTATGTTGAGGGAGTCTCACTGACTCTTCCAGATAATTCCAGAACTAATGGCCATCACTAGGGCTCTCTGGCTGGAAGCAGAGAGGAGATGACTTTCACATGGATTTTGCCTGTGCTTTCTTTGTAATTAACACCCAGGAAGGACCTGAAGAGGAAGCACTGTTCAGGATGCCCCCATTAAACATGCCCTAAGACTTTGGTCTTACTTGAAGCCATTTGGCTTCTAACCCAGCTGACCTTTATACATGGCAAGGCCCATCAAAAAGACCATTATCTACACAGTGAGACCCTGTCCCCCCAAAAAAAAGACCAGTCTGACATTTATTAGGAAACCACTGAGCAGGACAACAGGTTTAACAGGCAGCATGTCTTCCAATCCAGGCTGCCTTAGCTCTCAATTCCATTCTGTCACATCCACAGGAGACTCAAGAGGCTTTATCAGGGCTTTACAAGCACTCCAGAGTTACAAGCCCACCTTCAAAACTTTTACTCAATGGATCTCTCTCATGAAAGATCTTTGTTTTCATCAGTCTACATATTTAGGGGACTAAGCCTTTATTTTCCAATTGAGGCTCTCTTCACAGGAATAACAATACCTTGGGGTCCATTTATAAAGTTTGTCTTTTTTGCTGTCAGGCCAATTCTGAAGGTACCTGATGCTTCCATTTTTATACACTGTCCAGCATAGAAGCACAATGCTGGGGCAGAGATTGACAAATATGTTTCACTTGCATGCCCCCATGCAAGAGATTAAAATATCTATTAGTTAGTTGTGTCTTTTCACCATATGGCTAGAAACATTTCCCATTGAAACAGACAGGGCCTTATTGGTAAGCTAGCCACTGAACTCATAGAGAACATTATTCTTTGCTTTGGTTTCATCCAATCTCTATAATACTAAAAGGTCCAGTTTTTTAGTTTCAATATGACCCAGCTAGAGTGGATGGGGAGGTGGGGAGTATGTGGGAGAAGTTGGGAGAGGAGAAAAATGTCATCAGAATATATTGCATGAACTTTTTTTTTCCTTTTAAAGTCTAATAAATTGCACTTGAGCTTCTGGTTGTGTCTGTTCTTTAATTATTTTATTAATGAGACTAAGAACCCCAAGAAGGAATGGACCCCCATTTCCTTAATATGTGATGGCTCTCCTGAGATTCCCCAAGATTCCTGGCAACAACATTCCTTTCCTACTTTTCAAGTTTTTAATAAGCAGAATTCCTTCCTGTACCCCTAGGTGGTACTACTATTTCAGCCATTTCAAAGTACTCCCTTGAGGCAGACCTGATGCATCTAAAGGCACATTGCCTATTTCAGTATATCACTAGGACAGGTGATCAGGGCTATCTTTCATTACCAAGGTAAGTCTAACTCCAGGTAAGTCTAGCTCAAATCTGTCCTAACCTTTTTGATATTATCCCTTTATATTGACTTACAAAACTGTCTTGAGCCAGTATTGGTTGAAGTACAGATAAACAGAAAACACTGAACCCCTTCTAGAGTCTAAACATTTGCACCCCCACAACCTGCACTTTGCTAAGCTAAGCCCACACACCCAAACTAGAAGTTAAAAATAGAAAAATAATAACCATCAAACCACAAACACAAGGTCACATACCTAATAAGTTTTAAAATAAACATGTTGTAAATTGTCTAGATGAACCTATAACAATTGGCAGAGATAAATGTAACACTTAGACAACATGTTAGTATGTATCCTTCTGGTTACTAAGCCAAAGGAGAAAGGAAGGAAGAGGCTTGTGTTAGGGCTATAGAGACAATTTTCTGTGTTTAATCTGTGAATCTGCCATTCTGCACTGATGCTCAGATTTGCAAGGTCATGAAATAAACTAATTTTCATACTGCTGAGTTTCTAGTACTCTTATTATAAATTAATGACCATTTCTCACATTAACCCAGGGGATTCAGCCTATCTTAAAGGCCATCCCATATTTTAAAAATTTAAATTAAAAGCAATATTATTTTACATACCAATCCCAGTTCCCTCTCCCTTGCATCCTGCTGCTCTCCCTATCTGCCCCCCCCCACTTTGCCCCATCCACTCTTCAGAAAGTTTGAGGCCTCCCATGGGGTATCGTCAAAGTCTGCCATGTCATTTGGGGCAGGACTGAGGCCCTCCTCCCTGTATCTAGGGAAGGGGCTCCAAAAGGCCAGTTTATACACTAGGCCATCCCACATTTTAAAAAGACCTCTTGAAGTTGTTTGGATCAGATTTTATTAAGTGTTACTCATGTCACAAAAGTAGCCAGTCTATAATGCCTATTTCACATGGCTTCATCTGTCCAGAGTGAACATTGTTCCAGCACTAGAAGCTCAAAAGGTCTGCTCCACGAGCCTCTTAGTGGTCTCTGACTCATCTTATACCAAGACCCAAGTGAAACAGACCTTTAATGCCCTTTAGGTCCCAAGGAGTAGCTAGTTCTCTCTCTCTCATTTTTCTGAATTCTGTGACATCATTTTACAAGTTCTTTCCTCATATTCCCTCGCTAGTCTTTCTACAAGACCCAACTCAGTTTATGGAACTCATACTAGACTTTTTCCTTCAGAGAGATTTCTATGTACGTATGTATGTATGTATGTATGTATGTATGTATGTATGTATGTATGTATGTATGTATTTTATTGTATGAATAATATGTGTATGTATGTATGAGTGCAGGCATGAAGGACAACTTTGGAAGTCAGTTCTCTCCTTGTTCATGGGCTCTGGGGACTAAACTCGGTTTCTCAGGTTTGCATGGCAAGAACTTTTTCCTGCAGAGCCATCTTGTGGTCCTTAGGGAGATTTCTTAAACTATTCTTGGACTGAAGTTATCACTTACCTTGACACAGTACTCCATCTTTACTCCTTTCTTTCATGCTTCAACTTTCTCCTTTTAAAATGACTTAACCACTCAATTTTCTATCTAGTCATCACCATGAGCTTTAATTCCTCAGCAGCCTTATTCCCATGTAGAAGTAATGTCTCTTGTTGTCTTCTCGCTAATTTATCTGATACCTGTACCAGTGCCTTTACTGCTCCTGATATCTGATTCCTTTCCTAGTGGGATGAGTCATTATGGCAGGCATAGGTACCAGAATAAGAATACTCACAATGGCTGCTTACGTTTAACATACTTAGGCAAATTAGCCTATGGGACTAGACTACATTTCAGAATCCCTGAAGGCCCTTCAGACCAGTATACTCTTCCAAAGGCCTCATCTGTAGTGTTGCTTACAGTAGTCCAAGGAGTACCTGCTTGACTCTGGGACAGAAATGTCATGTATATGCTAATCAAGTATGTATAGTACAGGATAAAGTTTTAAGACTAAAAGAGCAGGCATCTGATTTAAGGAAGATAACCTCTGAGGGATTGCTCCTATGGAGGGACACAGGGACTGGAATTCACGGACATATTTTCTCTCCCTTCCTTCCTTTCTCCCTCCCTCCCTCTCTCTCTCCTTCCTTCCCTCTCTCCTTTTTTCTCTTTCTCCCTCCCTTCCCCCCTCAGTCTTTTCTTATTTACCTTTCAGTATAATTGGTATTTTCCATATTAAAGGCCATTAAGTTCTCATGGTAATGTTGCAGAGTCATTACCATTACCATTATCATTGACAACAGTGCTCATCTTCCTCAGTCAACGACTTTGACTTCATAATCTCCAAGTTGATATTACAGTTAGGCCTTCAGCTTCTTGAGACAGTCATTCCCTCCTTCCCCTCTAACATGCCTCTTAAACCTTCTATGCATTGCCCATGGTCTTAATACTACGGCATATCAGCAACATCAGTAAGGTCCCTTTTCTAACCCTTCTGAAGATGATTTTTGGCCCCTTGTCAATGAATTCACCTTGGTGCTGTATCAGGGAGCAAATTTAGAGATAAAATGTCTAAAAATAAAAGTAAACCTGCTACATTTTAACAATCAATCCCTCACTAGTTGGATCCTGACCACAGTGCCTTGTGAAGCCTTATACAAGTATGTAAAGCCTAGTCCTCCTCCTCCTCCTCCTCCTCCTCCTCCTCCTCCTCCTCCTCCTCCTCCTTCTTCTTCTCCTTCTCCTTCTCCCCTTCTCCTTCTCCTCCTCCTCCTCCTCCTCCTCCTCCTCCTCCTCCTCCTCCTCCTCCTCCTTCTTTTTCTTCTTCTATTTCTTTTCTTGAGACAGGATCTTTCTATTTAGCCCTGGATGTCCTGGAACTCTCTATATAGACCAGTCTAACTTTGAACTCACATAGATCCTCCTGCCTCTGCCTCCTGAATGTGAAATTAAAGGCATGACTATATCCTGTTTTAAAGCCTAATTCTTCTTTCATTTTGTTAAGACAGAGTTCCTTTGTGTAGCCCTGGCTGTCTTGAAACTCACCCTGTAAACCAGGCTGGCTTCAAATGCACAGAGATTTGCCTGCCTCTGCCTCCAAAGTGCTGGGATTAAAGGCATGTGACACTACCACCTTGCTAAGAAGCGTTATAACTTGTAAAGCTCTATGATGCCTTATTCTAAATGGCCAACCCCTAACAACTGGTGCTATACCGTTTTCTCCTTAAGATTGTGAGATGCTTGCTTATGTATCCAAATACAGACGCACACAAATGGCACATGAGGTAAGACTAAATAGTTTTCTTTAACTGTATAAAAGAATACCATATCCTTTCAGGGGGATGATTTTCTCTGTTACAAACTACCCACTGTGTGTCTATTTCCAATTTAATTCATCTTTTCTACATTTATTCTGGCCTGGTAAGTACATTTGCTGGGCCTCTGCATTTTATTGTATTCCTGTCACAGCAGTATAGATCAAAATCACCTTAGAATATAAAACAATTAGCATAAAAACAGTCATCTTAATTTAAAATAGTTAATACTAAGTCTATGAATAAAAAGCAATATACTTCATTATTGACTATTTGAAATTGAAATAATTTGTTTTTATACATAAATGAAATGTGTATGCATAATTAAAATACACATAAAAGCACTATATACAATACTTTATATGTGTGTCCTCTCTTCTGGACATTATTATTACTAGGCATCTACTACAATGATGGTGCATGCTAGGATTAAAAAAAATCTGTTGGGAGTGTGAAAGAATGAACTCTCAAAAGGTTTCATCTGTAGAACAGTCTAAAATGGATTAATTTAACACTTGTATATATATGATACATATTTGTATAATATATATCTAGTTTTGTTGCTATAGATTGCTGGTTAATAGGAGATGCTACCCTTTAACAGCATGCTTTTTAAAAATATTAGAATGCATATGTCTTTGGAGATTTATAGGCAGTTAACTGTTCTTAGTGAGAAGGGATTCCCAAGGCTCCACACACCCCTGAGGAATTATTGGCAGTTAATGGTGGTTGAAGAGGTATACATGTTCTTTAGTGTTGTACCCATTCCTAAAATGCCCACACTCCTATACAATGTCCTTCTTCCATGCTCATGCAAGAAACCCTCATAATCTCAATTTATCACCAAAACCAGCAGCTACATCCATGAAAACAGAAGAGATGCTAGATGGGGAAAGGAAGGGCATCAGTCAAAGGGGAGTAAAAGAGGGTGGTGGAGGTGTGGTCACAATACATTGTGTACATGGAGTAAAAGACTGTATATATTTGCATCTTTTTAAAAGAGGAGAAAGGCCATTATATGTGATGACATTGCCTTTGAATATTTATGTTTCATTCTGTTTATGAGTTATACTGAGCTTTATAAATTCAATAAACTTAGTTTTATCATAGTATATGCCATTATAATTCAGATGTTGCAAATATAGATAGAACTCTAAAAAGTAGCCTACATAGCTTGATATGTTAGCTTGCCTTTTTGTGGCCTTATATTTTGATGTAAACATTAAAAGTATATGAAGATATTTTCATTACCTTTTGATATTCTCCAGTTTGACAAATATGTCAAACATCTCAACAGACATAAATATTTCTCTGTATTACCTGTACTACATTAACTGCTTCAAAGATTTTACTATTGAATTAAAAGTATTAGCACAGGTCATATTGTAAGGTAAGTGTTAAATTCCCATATTGAAATAAAAAGTAGTATTATAAGTAGCAATCGTTATCTACAATATCTGTACTTCTTTGAACAAAATTCTTCAATTAACTTGCTTTCATGTTTTAAAAGTTGGTTTAGAACTTCTAGAAAGATTAGCGAGATTAGCTATTGTGATATTGATGCTAAACTCCTGTGAAGAGCATTTTAGGAGATATTACTGAATTTTTAGTAATTTTGCAACAATATTTAGGCTCACTCGCTCTGATTATAAGATAACACATATCTAATTCTACTTTAACAAACCTTGAATATGCTGAATGGTCCCATCATCAGCTTTTATGGTAAGGACTTCTCCAGGGTTTACTTGAACGAATACGATCTAGAAATAGATAATTATTTAATGACATACTTTCTTGCAAATCTATGGAAAAAGTCATTATTACCCTTTTGAATAATATTCAGGCCCCGTAATTATGGGGATTTCAAAATCCTTAAGGAGAAGAGTACAATTGGATCAATGGGCACTTAGGAGAAATTCAATACCCTTTAGTAAGAGCAGGTCACTCCCCAACCCAAGAAAAGCTTAATGAAGGCCATAGAAAATAGGTGCATTGAGGTGGAAACACATTATTCTCCTCTGCATCTGCCCCCGGAACAAAACCTCTACAAATAAACAAATCCCAGCAAATAAAACTTATCTGAAGGTAAAAGTCAGACATACTTGAGTCCAGTATTGGGGACAAGAAGGCCAGGTGTTATATATCTTGGGCTGAATCATGGTCTGTGAATAATGAGAATATGTTGCCATGGCATTGGGGTCCAGAATGCAACTCTCCATCTAAAAGAATGTAATTCTGATTACAAAACCATTTTATTTTTAGAATAAAAAAAATAAAACTTATCATACACTAATAAAAATGAACATTAGTTTGACATTTTCATGCATGCATATATCTCAATCATTTCTTTCCATGTTGTTTTGCTAAAGTACCATCTTTTTTTTTTAATTCAAGATACAAAAGGTCTCTCATCTTTTTGCATTATATATTAAGTTAGGCCTTCTACTGAATCTATTAAATGGGCAAATGCTAAATTTGAAGAACATTTTTTTCTTTCTAGAAACCAATGTTACTCATAGAAGTCATTGATATTCAGATACAATACTTTCAAATATTATATGATTGAACTACTAACTGAATGTGCATGAAAGAACATTTGTCTTCATTAGACCCACAATTTCAAAAGATATACTTTATGAACTTATAGGTAGTAGAAACTTTACAATATAGGGTTAGACCTTTTAAGTTATGCAAAAGAATATTTAAAAGCACCTAAATTAATTCAAAAGGAAATTTTATGTGGGATAAGCTAATGTTGAATATCTTAAGATCTTAAGTGAGTGATTTTCAAAAGGCCTATAAGGAAAATAACCCATGCTGAAAAGAAGAAAAAAAAAAGGCAATGACAATAAGAAAAAAAACTGTCCAAGTGACAAATAGTCTAAATGAAAACCAATGCCAGATTTTATAACATTTAAACCAGTTATAGTGTAAACAAAAAGAAGCAAAATTTCTCTTACAGGATATATGGGATCTCCATTGATAATTGGCACTGCCGGAGGTATTTCAGAAAGAATAGATGCAAGTTGATGTTCCATTGAGTCTAAAAGGACTGACTTTCACATTAATTGATACTCTAAAAACAAACAAAAAACAGAAAATTACAGATTAATTAAATGTAGTCAGAATCATGTTTTTATATCAGAAAACATTACAAGATAATTCTGAGAAAAATCCATCTTAATTTTCCACTCTAGGAACGTTTGACTTAAGCAGAATTATGTTAAGACATCCTATAAAGTAATCATTGATCTTCATAAATGACAGAACCAAGTGTGGAGCCGGTGGTCTCTGCTTCATTGTTTTCTCTTCATTCATGTGAAGACAAAGATAGCTCATTAAACAACACAAATAAGGGGTTAGTTAAACAACTCATTGCCTATTTGATCTACTTACATCTAGCCCAAACAACTGATTTCCAATTTATGACATTAATTACAAATAAGATTACTTTTATATTGTAAAGATAGCTGTAAGAACTAATTAGTTCCCACTAATTATGCTAGAAATACAGAAATTTGCCTTAACTGTCTTGGATACTAAGCCAAACAGTTCAAACCTAATGTAAAACCAAATATTTAAACTTGTATTTCTTTTCTGATTGAAATAATTCATCTATCAATGACATGGAACAACAAAACAAACATTAAAGTGAAAACCAGAAAGGAAAATGTGATTACTTTCAAGCCAGAGAGGGAGATGCTCAAGAGAGAACCTCTTTGGAGTGAGGCAAATCTTGAAATGAGAGCCTTGTGACACAACACTTTAGGAAAAGAACACGTCTATGTCATAATTTGTCGACATCATTTCCTTTACAAGTTTTTAAAGTGCTCTTAGGAGACTTTTTATTTGTTAATAATGTTTTCACACAAAGTCGAGATAAGTGTTTGAAAAGAAAACTGTTTTTGGAGTCATGAAGAAATCTGGGTTATATCTAGCAGGGAAAAACACACATTTGTTTAGGTTTGAGGGATAGTGAATAGTCACCCCTTTAAGAGCTTTCAAATGTCTCTGCAGGAGTGCCAAGCAACTTATATTATTCTAAATCTCTCTTTTGTAATCAAAGTATTGGTTTAATTTAGGACAAAACTCATTGTTCTGTTGTCTATTCTGATGGCTGGTTTGGTCAACTTAAAATATCATTTAAAAGCAGTCTATCCCTCCACCCCTTTCCTCTCTCTCTTTCCCTCTTTTCTCCCTCTCTTCTCTCCCCTTCTTTCCTTTTTTCTTCCCTTCCCTCCTACCTCTTCTTTTCCCTCTCCCCTCTTTCCCTCCTTTCCTCTCCATCTCCTCTCTCCTTAATTTCCTTTCTTTTTCTCTCTCCCCTACTTTCTCTCCTTCTCTTCTTTTTCACTCCATAATGTACTAAATTTCATCAGAACTTCCAATAATTTGTGTAAAATTAATCTTGAATTGATATCATTTACTATGTCACCACTGCTAGAATCTGTTGACTTGTGGATGCCATTCATACACCAACAGATTCATAGTGGACAGACTGAGGGAGAGAACTACTCCAGTATAAATTGACAAAGGAGTTTTACTTGTTCTGAAATTATAATTGGTATCAGCTTCTCTAACAAACATCATATGAGATTCAGTTCCCATTTTGGACTTTTAAACCTTTAAATCTTATGGGTTAAGTTCCATCTATTGTGTTAGGAATCCAATTCCCTTTTGCAGCATGGGGTTTTCCCTTATAACTTGACCATTAATTTAATAATTAAAAATTAACTGTTAAACTAATGTTTAGATCTTCAATTGCTTAAAGATAGTATGACTATTTGGGGGCTGGAGAGATAGCTCAGAGGTCAAGAGCACTGGCTGTTCTTCCAGAGGACCTTGGTTCAATTCACAATACCCACATGACAGCTCAAACCTTCTGTAATTCCAGATCCAAGTGATCCAACACCATCTTCTGGCCTCCATGGACACTAGGCAAGCACATAGTGTACAGATATACATATAGGCAAAATATTCACACACATAAAATAAAATGTTATTAAATTTTTAAGACTCTATGGCTATTTACATAACCACTGCCAAAATTTAAGCATAACAATAACACAACAATTTTAATGAGGTCACTCTTATCCTTTTGAGCATACACAATAAAATACCAGCAAATTATAATAGCTACAGACTGAATTTCCATAGTTATATTAGTATTATTACAAACACAAGCAGACTAAACGAACAAGAATACATACTTTTCCTATCTACAACTTTAGTTTAACAACTTCTTTAAATACAGCTTTCATCCTTTAGGTACAAGTAAGATAAATAAGTACACAATGAAGAACAATTTGACAAAGGCTTGGTTGCTAAGGATTTTTTTTTTTTTAGTGTAGGGAATTTCTACGGTTGCTTCATTAAATACCTCTCACTTAACATAATCTATTTTCCACCTCATTAAGTAGGTCAATTAACTACTCTATAAGGTGAAGTACCTTTTTCAATGAAGTTTTAATAGTTTTGCTTTTCAAAAGTTTTCTGAAAAAAAATCTCAAGCTTCCATTTTTCTGTTCCATTTTCCTCATAAATTTACTATTATCCTGCTACTACTTTGTACTGTAATTGCCTATGAATGTAATGCGTTAACTGAAACAGCTCTGAAGAAAAATGCTGTGTCAGAAAAAGTACAAAAATGGTGACTGGAATTTGTACAACTACAAATCCCCTGAAATTCATTTTAATAAATTTACTACATATGAGCAAAATTAATTAACTGTGTCCAAAATAAGGAATTGCAAAACACAGAGGAGAAATGTGCTTTTCAGAAGGAGAAAAAGCTTTAGAAATTGATCAGAACATGTTAAAGTAGACACATCCAGGCGTCTTAGCTGTTTTTATACTTTTAATTTCAAGGTGGTTCCAGATTCATGCATTTTCAAATGCAGAAGTTCAGATACTGTTACATTTTAAAAGTACTTATGCCTTATTACATGCTGTAATAAAGGATTTTTTTATTTTGCTTCTCACTCACTACGTAAATGTTGACCCTAAACAGTGTAACTAGACACATTTATCATAAACATCAAATGCAACAGAGGATCCCGAGGAGACACTCTGCTTTGGTAATTGTTACAGTTTAATTCAATGAATGATCTGATATAAGCATTCAATGTTATTCTGTTGTAAGAAAATAAAGAAATTTAAAATAGGCAGCTTTGGTATCTGAATCTGTATCTGCTCCAACAACCGGAGTGCTTCAGAAGTCACTTATGACGTTATACTAGGCTGTGTGTGAGTTATTTCAAAAGAAATACATGAACCTTAGACATTATTTTCATTATTTTTGTTGAAAAGCAGAAAAATACATCTTATGTGTGTAACCTGATTAGGAACTAGTGCTTGTAAATACTGGTTGCTATGATTGGAAAGACCGTATTTTTAAAGATATTTTTAGAATTTTTCTTGCCCCAGATTTGTCGTTTCAATTTATCTTTTAACCTTATAGAAAGCACACTTTGTATTTCTTTTCTATCCATATTAATTATGCAAGAATTTGGTAGGGCTTATTCAGTCTTGGTGAATGAGAACAGGTGGTGCTAATATTTTAGTATTTGTGTTTTATGTCAGAGAAGGTAGGGTGCATTGTTTTATAGCAATGTCTGATGGTCAAAAGACCTGGGGTCAAATTCTTGCTTTGCCCCTTATTAGGCAAGTTCTGTTTTGTTTGTATTCTATACTGCTGAGTACTTAATAGGCACTTTAGAAATGCTGAATGAAGGCTGGACATTTTCAGCTACAAATGCCCTACTCTAGTAGGCAATCACTGGAAAATAGTCACAATTACAAAATGTTCCAGATTAAATGCTCTATTTCCAAAGAAAAGAAAGTTTGCTAAATAATACAGTTCAATATATAAATGAGTTATTACCATAAGGATCACTGGTTTTCCCTGTGCATAGCATGAACAGATGTTCAAGCTTCAAATTAAAAAGGGAAAATTGCCAATTTATAGATAAAAGCATTTCTGTAACAATCACTCAAGGTATTTGCTAATTTAAGTAGCTACTATCAGAGGAAACTATTTAAATGAAAACAGCAAAGTTCTCTAACATTAGCTACTGAAAGTGCATTCCAACTACATTTTTCTGATGAATACAAACAGTTGGATCAGGAAACAGACTCTGAAGATTGCAACCTCAGGAAATTTAAAAAATTACCAATATATTTTAGGTATTCACCAAATTAAGGGGGCACAAAGATGACATAGTTGGAGCTTACCTCTAGGCTCCTTTCAAGTCAATCCTAGTCCTTGTTTCAAAAGACCAGTTTAATTCTGAAGCTGAGATTGAAGTCCACACACACTGTAAGGCAATGTTTACTAGCTAGTATCTGGTAAATGTCCCCACATAAAAATATATTGCATTTTTGATTGATACATCATATTTATGATATGATCATATTTACAAAATATTTACAACAGGATGCTTTAATTCATGTAACAAATCAACTAACTCATAGGAACTAGCATGTCCATTACTTTAAACTTTTATAATTTCTTTATGAGAGCACTCATATTCCTTCTATTTTGAGACACACAGCATAATATTGTATTCATCCTGCTGTACACCATATTATTTTTGCTACAAATGACTTCTCAGAGTATTGCAAGAAGTTTAATCAAAGAAAACAAACAATAAGGGGATTGGGAGATGGCTCCATGGGTAAAGTGCCTGTAGCACAAGCATGATGACCTGAGATCAGAGTCACAGCTCCTATGTGAAAGCAGATGCAGAAGTGCATGCTTAGGGTCCCAGCACTCTGAGGATGAGCAGGTAGCTCCCTGGGGCTTACTGGATAGCCAGTCTATCAATCAGGAAGCTGCAGGTTTAATCACAGAACCCGTCTCAAAAAAATAAGGTGGAGAAAGATTTAGAAAGGTACACTGCACTCTGATCTCCACATGTACCTCATTATTTATGTGTGCACCTAAATACACTCATGTACACATACCTATACATCACACATACATACACACATTCACAAGATGAACATTAAAAATAGTTGAAACAGCAACAATAATAACAGAAAGTGCATAGTTCCTTCAGTACATACTAAGCACCATTCTAAGCATTATTCACACATAAGCCCATCTGATCCTTACAATAGCACATGAAGTAGGCTTTGTATTATACTGTATTATGTACTGAGTGTCTAACATGTGACTGTCATATGCCTGATATTATGTGGAACCAGGGAAACGCACAGTATTTTCTATTGCTGTCCACCTGTCTGCCTGGAAGTTTCAAGGCTTAAGTTCTTTTGAGGAAGGACATTTAATTGTATTCTTCCTTGGCTGCCCCCTCCTGCTCCTCTCTTGCTTCTCCTTTGCAGAGCTGAGGGTCAAAGCCAGGGTCTTGCACATATTGAGCAAGTGGTCTACCATTGAGCTACATTCCCAGCTCAGACAAAGGGCATTTACAAATACGACAGTGTAAGAATTTCATGACTGCTCAGTCTTGCTCTGCCCACATAATCTGGTAGCCAAAACAGAACTGATTTAAGATCATTTCCTTTCCAGTCTATCTTCTAACCCAATTTACCTTGTAACCTATTATCTAATCTATCTGTATTTATTTGTTTATTACTTAGTCCATGCACTGAGGCTGTGCAGTCTTAACTTTGGATTTTCACTCTTGCATAATTCTCATTAAAAATTGCTTTCCAATCTTCAGGTCTCAGGTGAAAATACTGTATCCTCATGTATTAATAAAGAACAATGCTGGTAATACATCTAAAACAAAGTATCAAATTTATAAATGAATGTGCATGTGGCAAATAAATACCATCTACCTGCTTGCCTAGAAGTTTATTTTTTAATTAAAAACATGATTTATTTATTCTAGTTTATTTATATGAGTGTTTTACCTCTGTGTATGTATGTGCACTGCGTGTGTGCCTAGTGACCACAGAGGTCAGAAGATGGGGCAGATTCCCAGAACTGGAGTTTTAGATGGTTGTGAGCCCCCACGTAGGAAATGGGAACTGAACCTAGGTCATCTGTAGCTGTTGATTTATCTCTCCATCTCTAGCTAGAAGTTCCTTAAGAATTCCCATGTCTTATGGCTTTTGCATTCATGAAGCCAGAACAGCCAGTGGTTGGGGAGGGACTCACGAGACCCCACACATAGTAAGGAGCTATTGGCAGTTGAGAGTTGCTGCTGGAGAGGGAGACAGTTTTCTTTGACTGTGTGGCCATTGGCCACTGGTTGACCCCACACCCATGGGCTTCCTGGCAGTACCGATTTGGACTCAGTGTGTTATAAAACAAAAGAAAAGAAAGAACACCATAAAGGGTAGGAGGGTACTGGGGACAGTTAGATTGGAGCAGGGGTTGGTTATGATTAAAATACATGGCATACAAGTATGAAATCCTCCAAGTATAAAACAATACTAAAAAAAATTCTAGTGTCTTACTACTCTTTCAGTATACTTTAACTTAATTCATCTTCCCCATTAAGTACTAGCATTTAAAATTCAAGAAGGATTTGAACTTTCTGGGAATAGGAGTTACTATTTTGCGGTATTACTTATTTGTTAAAATGCACCAAAGTTTCCAGATTAATGAGCCTACACTTATTTAGCATGAACCTATTTGTTAAATGGGGTCACTTATATAAAACAAAATGCTAAACTGAGTACAGCAAAATATTAAAATATATGATAATGTTAACTTACAGAATTAGTAAGAAAAGGGAGAGATCAATGGTGCTTGAAATGATAGATAAATGGTTCTTGAAGTGATCTATGAACTATCTATTTATATAAGGAAACCTCAAATATCTCTTGTTATCTTGCAAATCTTTAATTAAGTTAGTTTACATATACATATGAATTATATCTAGTAAAACATAGTTAGATTAAAAAATATATATGTATATAGACTATACACTGTAAAAGAAATGACAAAACATAGGAATATTAAAAGGTCTAAACTTTTATATACTGAAGTCAGAGGAGATATTTCAACCCCATGAATAGTAGCTTATAGTTAAAACTCTCACCTTAAATTTTTTCCCTCATAAAATTAGAGACCATCATCATCTATCCATCTGCTTCTGTGACAAAGATTACATAAATGTTCACCACAATCCCCAGTGGAATCTACAGCAATACTTGGAGAATGTGGAAAATCAATGGAAGAGGACCAAGTCAGACATAGACCAGATATACACTCACAACTACACCCCCTCCACATCACCTCCACCACCACTATCACCATCACCACTGCCATCACCATCCCCACTATTGCGGTTTTCCAAAATTGCTTAGCTCTAGAAACCCATATTTATAATATTTGAATAATTATTGCTTAGCCAGTAAGCTTGATAAAAAATATATTATGTGAAAAAGCACATACTTAGGTTGAAAAATATAAATAATATCAATGAGATGTTTCCCTAAAATTGGCAGTAGTATTGGAGAATAAATATTTAAAATTTGAAATTACTACATTGTATGGAATGGAATCTTTTAAAAATTGGAAATGCAGAATTTGGGCATGGCAGTGCACTCCTGTCATACTGGCACTCAGGGTGCTGAGACAGAGAATCATGTCTGATACCAGACTTAACTGTACAGGGAGACGTTGTTCGAAGGGAAATCAGGGACTTAATATGTTATCATTACTTTACGTGGATGGAAACAAAAATTAAAGGTAACACTTAATGTTATGTTTAATAATTTATGCATAGAATACATTTGGAAAAGATGGTGATTACAATTTAAGAATCATTAGAGAATTTCCCATAAATCAGTTGTTAACCAAAAGACACAACACTTGCTTTTCAATAAAATGCAGAGAAATAACACCAGATGAAATAGAAAAATGGTTTGAAATCTCAATGCCTAAGTAGTTTAGGCATCAGGAAAGACTGATTTAAAGCTAGAATTTTAGGATAAAAAGATAAAGAATGGCAGTGGTGCGTGTCTGTAATCCCAGCTACACAAGAGGTTGAGGAAGAATGATCATAGGTTTGAGGGCAGCATGGCAAAAAACAAAACAAAAATAACTCCACATATGACTCCTTCAAAACACAAAACAACCTCCAAACCATAAACAAACAAAACAAAAAATAAAAAGAACTTCCAATCAAACAAACAAACCACCCCCTCAAAAAAATCCTATGTGCAGCATGTATCTATCCAATAGCAACTAGTAGTTTTGTGTGCATTTACACATACACAAAAATAGATTGGACACAAATATAATTGGACTTTACCAGTGGCTGACTCTGGCTGGGTGGTGTCACAAGTGACTTATATTTTAAAAAAAATATTTAACTTTTAAAATTTAAACACATGCGTAATTGGAGAAAAGGAGACTGAAAACCTAGGATCAATGTGCATTTCTATAAACATACATTGAAATACCAAAATCAAGATCCTCCTGGTACTTTTCCATCCCTTATTCATGGTGTGTGTGCTGTGTGGAGGAAACTCAAAGTTGAAGTAATGATTTTAAAGACAAATATAAAGAGAAATTGAAACATCACTCAAGTAGATGAGCATATATAGTTTTTATACAAAATGCCCATGGAAAAATAGCATATAAATAAACTTGATAGGCTAGGGAAGTAGTTAAAATATTGACCATTTTGTGCTATTAATGGAAACTAAGGATGTATGAAATGCCAGTCTGGTGTTCTGAGGCCTATGATAAAAATCAGGCATATTCTTCACAAAACTTCTTTTGCTGTCACTACTAGATATGGACTATGGCAATGGATGTTAATTGGGCTGTCTTAGAATGGCTTGTTTAACTCCAAAGTTTCTTAATTTAATATCTTTCTCACATTTTAAAGATAATGCCTCCAATAGAGGCCAAAACCACAAATGCCATTCATAATTGAGAAATTATGTTTAGCTTTGTCAATGGTCAGTGAGGTCATATGTTGTGTGTGTCCTTCCTGGACAGACTCAAGATACAGGATTTTTAATGTTGTCTCCTTTTGACAAAATAAATGATACTTTTTGATAAAAACATTTTGAAGAATTAAGATGTTACAAATTATTAGAGTAAGATCTCTAAAAACATATTCTATTTTGGCAAATATTCCTATTTAAAATTATTTTAACAGCAAAACCCCACTGAATTTCCTATATGAAGGGAACACAACCTTTCTTATTATAGAACAAGATGTTATCATTAAAAGGTTGATTTTTAAATGTCACTTATTCTTTAATTTTTGATAATTCACTGAATTTGTGCTCTCAAATTATCATTAAGCATCAAATTATTCCAAGCATCAAAAACATGACCAAAATAGAATATCTTAAATTATACATTTCAAAAATCTGAACTTTTACATAGTAAACTACTTTTAATTGCTGAATCTTTTAAGCAGAAAAGTGACTCACTTTATCAAAGTAATAAAGAGAGAATGTTTAAAAAGTTTAAATCCGTCTTTTAGCTTCTATAATTCACTAGTATAATTACAAGAGCATGAGAATTTGTGATTAATCTGTTTTCATTTTGAGGTGAAAATATTGGTGATAGTGTCAAACTCTAATTCTCAATCACAACAAAACAAAGGAAAACAAAGAAATCTGAATGAACACACAAACACAAAACTGCTATTGAGTGATGATTTGAGAGTCCGTGAAAGCTCGCATATCTAAGCAGATCATCATAAATTTACCTTTTCTCAAGTATTTCCAGAATAAATTTCATTATGAATTGCAATTTCAATTTATAGCACATTCCAATATAATTGAAAGGAAATTGAGATTTCGTTTTCTTGGTCAATCTAATTTTACTGGAACAGAGCACAAGGAGTTTTGCCTAGAGCTTAAAACTGGATTTGAAGTCCTAGAAAGTCAAGATTGTGTTAGTGGGCAGAGAGCAATTTAAAATAAGAGGTGATACTGGTTTTACAATCAGGGCTTCAAGGGCTTAATAAGTCAGTGCAGTAAAAGGTACTTACTCTTCTGCTAAAATGTGGCATTCAGCACTGATGAGCTGCATGGAGCCACATCGGTCTGGAGATTTCAACACAAAACAGGTGGAAAAAATTCACCTAAAGCAATGCTTTACAATTCTGCCATTTAGATTTCTACTTACTGTTGAATGAAAAAGTCGTTATTAGGAACTTCTCAAACAAAAATATTCTCAGGAGACAAACCAGCTTTTATTTGCCACTATTTGTGAACATTTTATGCCTTGATGAGTGATTAAAATTAACATATATTCCACTTGTGGAGAAAGACATGAGCACACGCTTTTGAGAACTAATTTTTCTGTTCTTTCCAGAACAAACAGAAAAAGGGAAGGTAACAAAAAATAATTGTGGTGGTCATTAACAAAAATAAACCATGAAAGCTCCCTGGTATTTCTGCTACTCACTCTATACGGCACAGCTATTACTTTAAGAGTCATATTTCAAGCATATTCATTATGTGGAATGTCAAAGGAGGGGGTGGAGTGCTCCAGAGCCCAGCAAGGCACAGGCAACTTTGATACAGGGAACTTGGGTGTGCAGAGTCCAGCACTGAGGTAGCAAAAAGAATGAGTTCCCCGTCTCAGGTGTTTAAGTTTTGAATCAATGTTTAAATTTCTTGACCCCCTTTAATCTGCCACAGTACCGAGAAAATAATTACTAATTTCTTAAAGGAATTCGGCATCAAGAAAAGCCTTTGAAAATAATTAAGTTGTTCTTTCGTTAAATAGACAAAATTCGGGATGACAAATTTCCAAGTATATATACCATCAGGAAAGAGCCATACAACTTGATTCTGAGTATTTCACAAGGCACCCCATTCAAGCAAGCAAGCAAGCAAGCAAACAAGCAAGCAAACAATCAATAATAGCAACAATAATAAAATAGGTAAGAAACACAAGGACATTGCCAGTTAGTTTACATCCACGAAAATAACGATACCCTCAAGGCGCAATACAAAAATTGCAGATATAAAACAAAACACTAATGATTTCCAAACAATCTCCCCAATCTAAGCCATAAATAGTTATTCCTTAGGTGGCTAAATAAATGATGCCCAGCGCAGGGTACATTCCTCAAGGAATCTAAATTTCTCCCCTCAGTAAAGTAAGCACCTAGTTCACTTACCAGTTAATGTATAACGAAAAAGAAAAAGGGAGGGGGGGGGAGGAAGCCTGGACAGAATTAGACAAGATTTTCTGCAAAGCGTTCACAGAGAGTAGGAGCTCCAAATTCTGTGACTAATTGCACATAGAAAAGTATAGTTCCTGCAAAGTCAAGGAGCATAGCTAAGCAGATACAAAAATGCTTCTTCCAAAGCGTCACTCTTCATTCAGGTACTTCTCGATCTGATTTCCAATAGTAAGAGAATCAGCAACAGTGGCCAGTTCAAGATTAAGAAAGATAAAAGACTGAACTGGAAAACAGTCGCAAATACAAAGACAAGCAAGGGAAGCTAAGCGAAGAAAGACAGAGCTGGCGGGACCTATGGGGCCGACCGCTGGTCGCGAGGCACTGGTGAGCGTTGGAAGGTCCATGCGGCAACAACGGCTGGCGGGGACCGCTCCTTTTACATGGTCTGAATCCAGACGAAAACCCAGATGTCGGAGGAACTTTTGGTGTCCTTTTCGCCCTCCCCCCACTCCCGATCCCAAACTCAGAAACTCTTCCCTCCAAAAATATCCCCTCACCTCCTCGAGCCGGCCCCAGCAGCCTTGTAACCCTATCCATCAGCATCCCAGCAACAGGCACATCCAGCCTCTGGCCTGCTGGCCCCGCCCCTCTCCGCCCCCTTGCCCCTCCCTCGCCGCCTCGTGCTGCTTTCCCCGTTCCATCCGGTCACCGCCGCACGGTTCGTGCCCCTTCGGCGCGCACCCGGGCTGCTTACGCCCCCTTGGCGGGGTGGCCGGGCCGCGTCTCCAGTCTCCAAAGACGCCAACAGCCGTTGTGGGGGAGAAGAAAGGCACAAAGTTAGGAGCTACAGCAGCAGCTGTTCTGAGCCCAAAGACTGAGAGGGGAGGGGTGAGAAAAAAAAGTGACAGGAAAAGAAAAACAAGAGTAGCTGCGAGCCTGCGCCCCCCCGCTGTCGACGCAGCAGGGTCACAGGCCCACGGCCCCAGGAGGGTACAAACAGACTAACCAGGCCACCAGGTCAGGGGAAAAGGGAGGGAGGGGGCGGGGACTGGCCATGGCTCCTTGACCGCCCCTCTCACCCGGTGCTGACAAAGATCCCATTCTTTCCTATTATCCCGGATGGGTCTTCTCTGTCCTTTAAGCCCCTGAGCTTTTCCGAAAGCCCTGGATCGCATTGCTATAGTGTGCAAGCAACAAGTTATTTCAGGAACAACTGATTGGTGGACTGAGCACTCCTAGATTTCAACGTCTGAGGTCTGCAAGGGGCGCAGAACGACGTCTGCCTTTGAGCTCTGGGCAGAGCAAAGTGAGGCCAACAGAGTGCCAGGCTGGGTGCAAGGGAGCTGCCTGAAAGACATTGCCACCTCCACCCCACCCCATCCCTAGGGGAGGAATGCTAGGCACCAAACTTTGCCTACTTGCTCTTCTCTTGTCCTTTTGGCATTCTTCACTAGGTCTCTTAATCTGAGCCCCAAAACTCACTAGTGACTGTGCAGCGGCTCTCATTTTTTGGTCAAGGTCTGTTGAGAGAGGTTCCCATTCCTAAATCTAGATAGTTTTGAGCCTACTGAGACTCAGCAGGCGGTCCTTAGCCATTCCCAGATCTGTCCCGCACAGCTGCCAGCCTCTGTAGCCTGGCTTTCTGAAAGGGGGTTAAAACTCATCGATGGACATCAAAGGACATTGACTCAGTGCGTGTCTCCCCCCACCCCCCCAAGCCCGGGAATGGAAAGCCATTGCTCCGAGTTCTTTCATATGAGGGCCTTTTACCTCTTTGTATACTACGCTATTCACTCATTTGCGCAATCGTGGGACCGGCCAACCTTTTCTTCCGTTCTCTTGAGAGATTAGCACTCCCAATTTGCAAACCTATCTCCTTGGCCATTTTATTGTGTGGATTCTGTTTCGTAAGGGTCTGTGGCAGCTGCAGCCCCAAAGTGAAAGGGTCCAGAAGAGGAAATTGCTGAATCATAGGATTGGACACAAACGTTCTCTAACAAAAGGATTTGTGAGGGGAAAGGGCAGGGGCACTTATAAAATACTATAACTCACAAAGAACGGTGTGGCCAGGCTCCCTCTTCTCTGTCAACCTCCACCCCCATCCCTGTCATCTCCAATAAGAGGATTTGAAAATTTCCCTAGCCTGGTTAGGGCCAGAGTAAACAAACTGTCCTTAAGAGTTGTAGAGATGCTAATGTCTGACAGGAGATAAGTGCCAGGAGCCCAGATTGGGATATGGTGATTCTCAGAGAGAAGTTCAGTCAATTCAATTCAGTTCAGCTGCCTTATATTTTAGAGCTGTTTGATGCTGGCATCAGACAGAAAGAGATGCATCCCTCACTTCAAACTGAGGCAGTCTGGGGGATTGGGAGACTATGTGTGGGGGCAGCAAGGACTGAAGACATCAGACAAGCAAGACAGCTCTGTGGAATGGAGTGGGAACTACCTGTCTCAGACCAAGGTAAGACTAGTGCAAAAAGAGACAACAATAAAGAACAAAGTGAGCTTCCAGAGAGTTGGGAGGGACCTGAAAATTAGAAATCAGAAGCTAGTAGGGAAGTTAATGGGACCTTAAGATTTAAATTCCCATAGGAACTAATCTATAAGACCCAGGGGGCAGAAACAAGAAGTGACTGGAAGAGACTACACAGGTCAACGATTGGAAAGAAAATGACTTGATTGTTGCAACTCAGAGGATAGAATGTATGACTTATTAAATCATTCAAATATCTCACTGACAGGAGCAGTGAAGGCCAGTGGGTAAAGGGGTTTGCTCTCTAGTGGCAAGAGGGCCCTCCTGACTATCAGCTTTGTGCTGTCCTCCACTTGTACATCACAATGTGTATGGCACAGAGGCTCATGTTTCCATTTGCAGGACTTCAGTGTGTCTGGTTGAGGACTGGGGAGGGCTGCCACAGTTGAAAGAAGATCTTTTGAGCGTCTAGGGCTCTGTCAGTTTTACTAAGATTTCTATCTCTTTCATGATCTGGTTTGACTGGCTTGCTGAGCATTGCTTTGTTAGTATATGTGACCTGAGACAGTTTCTTTGTATAGGCATTTGAAAGCTCATAGATAGATAACTTATGGACCAGGACATACTACTTCAAGGAATGTAGTCTAGGTCTGGGCAACCAAGAAACAGAGAATTTCAAAAACTGGTGTGTAGAGAGATATATTGAAAATACCCTTGGCAAAGCTTAGTGGCCAAGTTAAGCCTAAGTAACTCAATAGCCAAAAACTCTTAGAGGCTGGCAGTACTCAATCTTAGAAAATAGTGACATCCTACAAATAGATGCACATGCCTCTTTTTAATAGGACTTTGGTTGGACTTCTGGAAATATGAGCCTTATTCCAAATAATTTTATAAACATCTTAAGTGCAAACATGCAACCAAAGAACAAATAAGCATTGTTTAGCATTTCTTTTCTCTTTCTTTTTAAAATTTGGTGTGTGTGTGTGTGTGTGTGTGTGTGTGTGTGTGTGTGTGTGTGTGTGGCGTGTGTGTGTGTTTGAGACAGGGATCCTCTTAGTAACAGTCCTGGCTGTCCAGGGACTCACTTTGTAGATCAGGCTGGCTTTGAACTCACAGAAATCTGCCTGCTTCTGGATTAAAGATGTGGGCCACTACTGCCTTTTTATTTTCCCTTTTTTTTTGTTTGTTAACAAAAAAACATTTGTAACAACTTTTTGGCTTTGTTTTTTGAGACAAAGTCTTACATTGTAAACCAGCATGGCCTGGAATTTACTATGCAGCCCAGCCTGGCGATAAACTCTCCATAATCCTCCTGCCTCTGCCTCTAGAGAGGTAGGATTACAGATGTGAGCCCATGCTAGGCTTTTAACAGTTTAAGATTTTCACTGTAGCAGTGTGGTTACTACAAAAAACGAACAAAGCCATGGTAAAGATGTGGCAGGTTGAATCTGGAGGAGACTTCATGTAGCAGATTTAATACAAATTGTTGTTTGTGACAACTAATTTCAGGGCTCTTATTGCACTTAATAGTAGTTGCTTTAAAAAGCATATCATAATCTAATAAATCCATATTCAAAGGTATTTATAGTCCAATGACAGGCAATTTATAAAGAGATATGAAAATTACAAACTGAAATTATTGTTATTTGGGGGGATTACCTCAATGTTTTTATTTATTTATTTATTTATTTATTTATTTATTTATTTATTTATCTTATTTTACATATCGATCCCAGTTCCCTCTCCCTCCCTTCCTCCCTCTCTCCCACCATCCCATGCCTTCCATCCCACCCCCATACCCCACAGGGAGGGTGATAGAATTTTTCTAGTTTTATTGAGGTATAAAAACAATAAAAATTTGTATTTGTTACTTTTTCATTGCTGCCATAGATTACTTGAATTCACAACTTAAAAAAGAGGACAGACTTATTTTAGCTCATGGTTTCAGGAGACTTGGCCCTTTATGTGTAGAGAGTATGGCAGAGCAGACTAATTGGTAGCATGGTGCCAGAGTAATTGATGGCCCATAAGCAGGAAGGGAGGAAGTGTAGGAGATAGAATGAACATGAGAGTGGATGAACATGAATGTCTGAGTATGAGATGCTAGCCGGCTTTCTCTTTTATTCCCTTTTATTCCAATTGGGCCCGAGGACCTGTAGATTGATGCTATCCATATGGAGGGTATATCTTCTCTGGAAATGGCTTCACATTCATTCTTAGAAGTGAGCTTTACTAATTTCCCAGGCACTTCTTAAACCAACTAAGTTGATGAATCAAGACTATCTATGGCAAAATTATATGTATTTGAGGTGTATAATGCATCTTTTTGACATTCCTATATACTGTGAAGACAGCCACAATACCCTAGCATTTTTACCATTTGTGTGACCATTCTAAGTGTGTAAATATTACAAGTACATAATAAATCATTAATTATTGTTACTGTGCCATGGGTTAGAATTCCCCAGAATTTATTCATTTTATAATGGAAACATTGCAACCCTTTATCGTTATTTCTTTGTTACCTTACCCTTGATCTGCTAACCTCAATTCTACTCAGCATTTGTGAGTTTGATTTTTCAAAATTTCACATAACAGTGAAATCAGGCAGCATTTGTCTTTCTGGGGCTGAGTAATATTTCATGACTTATATGTAATACACATATGTAATAGCAATCTTCTTTACCTGTTACCTGATAGGTTGTTTCCATGTCTTGGCTATTGTGGCTAATTTTGCGATGATCTTGAGACTGCAGATATCTTCATGAGGTGCTAATTTTGTTTCCTTTGGACATACTCCGAGAAGTAGTTTTACAGGATTGTATGTTATTTCTATTTTTAATGTCTTGAGTATCTTATATGCTTATTTTCCATGATGTGTTAATTTACCTTCCCATCAACAATTAGAAGATTTCCTATTTCTCCACATTGTTACTAGTACTTGTTATCTTTGACTTTTGATAAAACCATCCTAATAGATGTGGTATTTCATTGTGGTCTTGATGTGCTTTCCTGTGATGATGAGTAATGTTAGTCCATTTATGAACCCCTGTTGGCCATTTATGTGTTTTCTTTGAAAAATATCTAAAGTTTCCCACCTATTTTTTGTAACTGGGATATTGGTAGTTTTAAATATATATATATATATAAACATATAATTAAATACATATAATTAAAATACATATAATTAAATACATATAATTAAATATTTGATATGAGTTGTAATGTATTTTGGATATTAGCTCCATATTACATACGTGATTCGAAAATACTTTTTCCCACATTATCTATGGTCTTTTAATCTTGTTGATTGTTTCCTTTACTGTGCAGAATGATTTTAGTTTAATCTTACATATCTACTTGTGCTTTTTTTTTTGCTGTGCTTCTAGTGTCATATTCAAAGAACCACTGCTATCCTTAATGCTATGAATCATATCTTCTGGTTTCTTTTCTCAAAAATTCAAAGTCTTAAGTATTTAATTAATTGATCTTTGTTTATGGTGCTTGGAATCCTTTTCCTGTTTTTATACCTATACAAAAATCTTTCTGGTCTGTGATGCTATGATGTTAGCTGTAGGATTGTCCTACATGGTGTCTTTATCATATTTTGAAGCATTCATTTTCTACCTAATTTAAGAGTTTCAAATAAAGAAAAGATGTGTTTGTCAAAACGCTTTTATCCACCTATTGAAATGTTCAAATGTTTTTGCCCTTCATTCTGTTAACGTGTGTCTTGTTCATGAATTTGCTTTTGTTGAACCATCTTTTCATCCTTGAAATGGATCTCAGTTGATTGTAATGAATGATTTTTAAAAATGTACTATTGGATTTGATTTGCTTATGTTTTGCTGGGTATTCTCATATTTGTGTTAATCAGAGAGGTTGTTATTTAATTTTCCTTACTCGAAGTATCTTTGTCTGGTACTGCCCTCATAAAATTAGTTCAGAAGAGTTCCTCTTCCTCATTTTTCTTTGGAGCAGTCTGAGAAGGAATAGTACTAATTAATTTAAAAATGTTTATAGAATTATCATTTCTTCTAGGTTACTCTGGCTAAAGATTTATGAATTTTCTTGATATTTTTAAGGAAACAACTTTTTTGATAACATTTTTTTATTTAAATTTGCAACATGCTCTTTTTACATGTCAATTCCAGGTCCCTCACTCTCCACTCCTACCCTTTCCCCCTCCCAATCCCCATTCCATCTCCTTTCTGCTCCTCAGGGAGGGTGAGGCCTTCCATGAGGAGTCTTCAAAGGCTGTCATATCATTTTGAGCAGGGCCTAGGCCCTCCCCCATATGTCTAGACTGAGAGAGTATCCCTCTATGTAGGATTGGCTCCCAAAGTCCATTCAAATGCTAGGGATAGACTGCCCAGTCCTCTTTACTAACACCCATGTTTAGAGGGTTTGGGGGGGGTCCTATGCTGGTTTCCCATTTATCAGACTGGGTTCCATGAGCTCCCCCTTGTTCAGGTCAGCTGTTTCTGTGAGTTTGTCCAGCCTGGTCTTAACCCCTTTGCTCATCATTCTTCCCTCTCTGCAATTGGCTTGCAGGAGTTCAGCTCAGTGTTTAGCTGTGGGTGTCTGCTTCTGCTTCCAACAGCTACTGGATGAAGGCTCTAGGAAGGCATATAAGGTAGTCATCAATCTCATTATTGGGGAAGGGCAATTACGGTAGCGCTACTCTCCACTATTGCTTAGGTTTTTAGTTTGGGTCATCCTTATAGATCTCTGGACATTGCTCTAGTGCCAGATTTCTCTTTATACCCTCTATTATGGTATACTTTTTCTTGTACTCCTCTATTCTTTCCCTGACCCAATTTTCCTGCTCCCTCATGCCCTCCTCTCCCCTCCTCTTCTCCCCTTCTCTTTCTCCTAACTCCCTCTCCCCTCCCCCCATGAGGCCAATTTGCCCAGGAGATCTTGTCCCTTTCCTCTTCTCAGGGGGACCATGTATGTCTGTCATAAGGTCTTCCTTGTTTCTTAGCTTTTCTAGTGGTGTTGATTGTAGGCTAGCATTCATTTTCTCTATGTCTAAAATCCATATATGAGTGAGTACATACCATGTTTGTCTTTTTGTTGCTGGGTTACCTCACTCAGGATGGTTTCTTCTAGTTCCATCCACTTGCCTGTGTATTTTAAGATTCCTTTGTTTTTTCCACTGAATAGTACTTCATTGTGTAAATATACCACATTTTTTTCATCCATTCTTCAGTTGAGGGGCATTTATGTTGCTTCCAGGTCCTGGATACTGCAAATAATGCTGCTATGAACATAGCTGAACATATGTCCTTGGTGTATGAATGTGCATCATTTGGGTATATGCCTAAGAGGGGGATTGCTGGATCTTGTGGTAGACTGATTCCCATTTTGCTGAGGAACTGCCATACTGATTTCCAAAGTGGCTGTATGAGTTTGCACTCCCACCAGTAGTGGAGGAGTGTTCCCCTCTCTCCACATCCTCTACAGCACAAACTGTCATTGGTGTTTTTTATTTTAGTCATTCTGACAGGAGTAAGATGGTATCTCAGAGTTGTTTTGATTTGCATTTCCCTGATGGCTAAGGATGGTGAGCACTTAGTCTTAAGTGTCTTCCTGCCATTTTAGATTCCTCTATTGAGAATTCCTTATTTATTTCTGTACCCCACCTTTTAATTGGATTATTTGGTGTTTTGGTAACTAGCTTCTTGAGTTCTTTGTATATTTTGGAAATCAGCCCTCTGATGTGGGGTTGGTAAAGATCTTTTCCCATTCTGTGGGCTGCCAAGGAAGCAACTTTTGGTTTTAATAGTTTTCTCTGTTCCTTGTTTCCAGTTTCATTATTTGTGCTTAGTGTTTGCTATTCTGTTTCATTTGGATTTACTATTCTTTTTTTTTCTAGTTTCCTAGGATAGACTCTCAGGTGATGAATTTTAGCTCTTTGTTATTTTTAACATATTAATACAACGCTATACATTTTTTTATTAATTCCAATTTTACCGTATTTGACAAATTTTGGTAATTGGCTTTTTACGGTATGCCATGTTTGGTCGGATTGGGAGGCCTGCTTTTTTCTGAAGGGAAACCAAGGAAGAGTGGATATGGGGGAGAGGGAAAATGGGGGGATATGGAGAAGGGAGGTGGAGATTAGGGCAGGCAGGGGAGGCTGCCCTTTGTGATGTATTGTATGAAAGAAGAATAAATAAATGAAAATTAAAAAAACCTATACATTTGGAGATTTTTTAAGCCTTAATTCTTCTAATGATTTGTATTTTAATATGATCATGGTCGGATAACTTGCATATTGTGATTCTGTTACTAATTAAAAACCTTTTACAACCTGGTATGTTGTCTATCTTGATGAATATTCTGAATGAGTTGGAAGAATGTATATTCTGAAGTTGGGTGAAGTAAAGAGTGTGTAGATAATCCAACATAGCTAGCTAAATAATGGTTCTGTTAAATTAAAAAAATGTGCATATTGATTATCTGATTACTTAGTCTTTCTGTTCTTCTTTCTGTATAGAATGCTCCAAAAATAACCATGAATTCATCTGTTTCTCCTTTCAGTTGCCTCAGTTATTTTGTTGGTAGATTATTAGGTGCAAATAAGCTAAAGTATATTGACAATGTTGTCATTATATAATGCCTCGCGAGTGCAGGGATTAAAGACATATGACTATGTCCTGTTTTAAAGACTAACAATTCTTAAGGATCCATGTGCCGTATCCTAATTGGCCAACCCCCAACAACTGCTGCTATACAGTTTACTACCTATGATTGTGAGATGCTTGTATTCAATATAAACCAACACAAATAGCATATGATGTAAGACTAAGTAATTTTCTTTAACTGTATAAAAGAATTCCATTCCTTTTCAGAGAGTAATTTTTCTCTGTCACAAACTGCCCACTGAATCTCTACTTCTGCCAATTTAATCAATCTTTTCTGTATCTATTGTGGCCTGGTAAAAACACTATAAACCCTCAATGGCTTTCCTTACAGCTAAACTTGCTTCCTCTGGAATTAATATTACTAACTAATATTCTCCTTTTATCTGTAGTTTCTTTTACCATAGTTTTAGTTATTCATTGATAACTGCAGAACAAAAACAGTAAACTGAAATTCCACAAAGAAATATTTTAGGAGTTTTAACCACATGTTGTTCTTAGTAATGTGAGGCTACTTGCACTACCTTGTTCTGTTCTTCCTGGGATATGAATCATCTCTTTGCCCAGTGTATCTATACTCTATATGCTATTTGCCCATTAGTCATTTAGTATATGTTTCATTCTCAGCTTGTTGTGGCATTGTGCTTGTGTATGAGAAATCTTTATTTTTCTTAGTTATGGCTCTAAAGCACAGAAGTAATGATGTTGGCTTGCTATTCCAATATGTCAAATAGAAGCTGTGAAGTGTTTGTTTCCTTTCAGTGAGTAGGTGAAAGGTCTCAACTTAATGAGAAAAGTAAATTGTTGTATGGTAAATTTGCTGGGATCTATAATAAGTTATTGTTATTCATCTACTATTATGTCTAACTCATACAGTAAACTTTATCAGAGGTGTGTATGTATAGGAAGACATTTAAAATATATAGTTTTTGTTACTACTGGATTAGGCACCCAGGGAGGATCTTGGATTATAATTCTTGAAGATTAGGAGGGGATTATACTATTATTGAATCCTATTGGCTAGGGTAAGCAAATGTGTTAGAATTCCATCACCATGATGAATACCCAAGAAAAGTAATTTAAAGGGAAAATGCTTTGGTTTATTCATTTTGGTTCATATCCTCAGTGGGTTCTTTCTATCATGGTTGGAAGGATGTGGCAGAGCAGGGTGGCTCACAGAAGGAATGCTTGTTTTAGACCTTAGCATGTGGATGCTGCCATCCACATTTGAGTGGCTGTTCTCTTAATTAACTTGCCCTCACAGACATACCCAGAGGAGTGCTTTAGTAATCTCTGAAGAACTTCTCAGTATGGTCATGATAATCAAGAATAGTTATCATACATTAAGCATATTTTCTCCATTAATTTAGGTATTTTTCTAGAGAAGTTCTTACTATGTAGCTCTGGCTGACCAAGAGCTCTCTATGTAGACCAGGCTGGCCTCAAATTCACAGAGATCTGTTTGCCTCTGCCTCTTGTGTGCCATGATGAAAGGTGTGCACCACCATCCCTCGCTTTCATTAATTCAGTTTTACTCTATATGTATTACTATACTTAAAGTAAGTCTTGATCCTCTCTGATCCTTTCAAATTAGTGCTTTAGATCACTGACATTTAAGGCTTATTGTTAGAATTGGTTTTATAGTTATTATATTTATAAGATTTTTATTACATTTATGTATTATAGTGATATTTTATTTGTGTTTTAACAAGTAAAGTTTGCTTGAAGATCGGTGTACAGAGCTGAGTCACTAGAGGCCAGGGAGTGGTGGCACACATCATTAATCCTAGCACTCTAGAGACAGAGACAGACAGATCTCTGTGAGTTCACGGCCACCCTGGACTACTACACAAGATTGAGTCAGTCTAAAAGAGAAACAGAGCTCATGTCTTTAATCCCATCACTAGGGATGTGGAGACAGGAGTTATATGACTGGGTGGAGAGAGGAAAATAAGGCAGGAGGAGACAGACTTCAGAGCATTTAGTGTAAGGATTTGTAGGGACAGGATGATCCATTTGGTCTGAGTCTTGGTAGAGGTAAGAGGTCTTTCTAGGAGCTGGCTCCTTTACTTCCCTGGCCATTCAGCATTTCCCCTGATATTTGGCTCTGTGTTATTATTAATTGTGCTACAATATATGTGTATGTGTGTACACATATGTACCTGCTATGGTGGGCATGTAGTATTAAGAGGACTACCACAGGAGTTGGTTCTATCCTTCTACAGTATGGACTCTGGGGATTGAACTCAGGTCTTCTGGCTTGGTGGCAAGCATCTTCATCTGCTTTGCAAAGTAAGGCTAGTACTATACCACCAAGACACGTATATACCAAGATTTCAGTGTTTTGAGATGGGGTCTTAATATGTGGCTGAGGTTGACTGTGTGCTTGTTATATAGTTCAGGCTTGTTATAAACTGTGGTCCTTTTACATGTACTTCATTCATACTGCAAGCATAGAAATTCACATACATATCTACTGGCCTTTGTGGTTTTAACTGCATTTTCATCTCATTTTCCTTTTTGAGACTGTGTTTCTCTCTAGAGCCCTGGCTGTCCTGGCACTCTCTCTGTGGACCAGACTGGCCTTGAACTCAGAGATTTGCTGCCTCTGCCTCCCAAATTCTGGAATTAAAGGCTTGTACCACCACTCTAACTTAAATTCCATCTTTAATAATCTCATTTTTGCTCCATTTTTGTCATATTAGTTATCCTTCATTTCTATTAAGTTATCCTAATTTCTTCCTGTTCTTTGTCTTTCATTTTTTTTGTTTATGAGCATACATACATACTGTGATGGTTAGTTTTAAATGTCATCTTGTCACAATCTAACATCATCTGGAAAGAGAACCAGGATAAAGAATTGCCTACATCAGGTTGAAATGTTGGCATATCTGTTGACAGTTGCCTCTATTGTTTCAAATAAGGTAGGATAGAAAAACCATCCTGAATGTGTGCAGCAGTATTTCATAGGCTGGACCCTGAACTATGTAAGATGAAGAACACTAGCTGAGAGCAAGCAAAAAGGCATCTTGGGTGTATTTTTTCCTGCTCTTAACTAGGAATGCAGATGGGATGAGACCAGCTGTCTCAAGCTCTTGCCTACGTGACTTCCCTGTAAACTGGATTCATACATAAGTCATGTTACTTTTCATCAGGGTATTTATTAACGTAAAGGAACCAGAACATGTACAAACACAGGGTTAGAAAATTGATATCATTGTTGCTATTCTTACTGTTTAATTTGAAAGTATGTATTACTATGTAGGTAAGATTGTTCTTGAAATCACTATGTTGCCCATGCTGGCCTGGAGTTCATGACTCTTGTTTCTCTGCCTCTTGAGAACTTGTAGAGACCAGAGGTATTAGAATCAATACGAATCAACACCTCTTAATAGTGCCACTCCCTTTGGGAGGCACTTTCTTTTCTTTCAAACCACCACAGCCCCAAACACAGTTGTGAGTTGCCAGATACAGATGCTGGTAATCAAACTCTGATCCAATGGACACACAGGATTCAGCTGGGAGAGAAATCCAAACAGGGATAGAGAAAGGTAGTAGGCAGAGTGAAGCAGTAGCTGTCAAGGAAGCAAAAGATTGGGGCATCACCAGTAAGCTAAGACCACGTGGAGATATACAAATTAACAGAAGTGGGTTGACAATTAAGAGAGAGCTAGTCAATAAGAAACTGGTGTCACCAGCCAAACAGTTTATAGTTAATAAAAGCCTCTGTGTGTTTATTTGGGAATAAAGGGAAGCAGGACAGGGTGGGACAGAAACTTCCGTCCATACAACCTCCAGCCTAGAGATACATTGTAGTTGTTAAATTGCATGAATATTACACTTTTTGTGGTACTCTGGATCAAACCCTTGAGAAGCCAGTATTTTAACACAGCTGTACCCTGGACTCTACCTGTTTTACATTTAGTAGTTGTCCTACAGTTTTTGGCTTTTTTGTTGTTTTTTTCCCCTTAGTATTTCTGTCTTTGATTCAGTTTTGATATTTCTAATAAGATATTTTCTAGCTGGTGGATTCTTTCCATAGCCACATCTAGTCTACTAATAAACGCTCATTTTTTAGTTTATTCTGTTGCTTTGATAAATACCATGATAAAATGTGTATACTTGGCTTGTAGTTTTTGGTTATAACCCATCATTAAGGGAAATCAGAGCAGGAACTTAGGGCAGGAAATATTGAGGAAAGCTGCTTGCTTGCTTGCTATCTGGTCCATGCTCAGCTAGCTTTCTTATACAGTTCAGAACAACCTTTGTAGGGATGGTGATTCCTACAGTGGGCTGGGCCCCTCCAAATCTATCATCAACCAAGTTAATTTCTCACAGACATTACCATAGGCCATTCTGATTTGGGCAATTTGTTAATTGAGATTCCCCATTCCCAAATGACACTACATTGTGTCAGGTTGACAATAAAAAAATTATTACAACTTTAAAGACATTACTTCATTTTTACTAGGGTTTTTCTTTTCTATTAATTTTTCTTGATTCTTTCTAGATTTGTGTATTGTTTGTTGCTTACTATTTTCACATATTCTTGCATGTTGTCTGTTACTTTTGTCTATTAGAGACTTTAAATATTAATTATAGTTACGCCAAGTTCCTAATAATTTCAGCACTTGATAGGCAGAGACAGGTCAGTCTCTGTGAGTTTGAGGCTAGGCTGATCTACATATAAGTTCAGGCTAACTAGGGCTACATGGCAAGACTCTATCTCAAAAATATTTTTGTAATATAATAATCCATTTTTGCTATATCTAAGCCTGGTTTTTAGACTGTATTTTTGTCTTTTAGTGTATCATCTTATAAAATTTTCTTAATATATATATATATATGTATATATATATATATATTGAACCAAATGTTGTGAAATTATTTGGGTTTATAGTGGTAAGGTGTGTGGCCAGAGGTGAAAATTTTTATGTGAGTAAAAGAGTAGGCTTTTCTTTACATGGATAGTCAGATACAGCTGTATTTTCATAGTTCTTTTCTCTTAGATTATTTAGGCTCTGATAAAAGGACAGCCACTTAGCTGCTAGTTAAATAGTTTCATATGAAAGCTTGCTTTGTTAAGAAGAGTAGATTGCTCTGATGAATTAAAAAGTGATTAATACAAACTTCATTCTGGTTGAAGCACAGTAATTTTCTTCAATATTCTTAATAAAAACCTCAGATGAAACAACCACAACATAAAACCTTGTGTGGCACCTCCTCCATGGGAATTTTATGTTTTAGACTTCTCTATGCTGGGCTCTAGCCACTTATCTGCTACAGTACAGATTTTTCTACGTCAGTAATTACAGGTATCTGTGAAAATGTGATTGTTTCTACTGTATTTGTGTAAAGTTTTGATTATCCAAATTGTCATACATTTTCTTCAATTTTGGGATCTGTGGTTTGTCTTGTGACCTGCACCTGGATACTGGATCTAAGAAGTGGTAACTTTGCAGGTCAGCTTTTTCCTTGTTAGAATGAAATGGTAACTTCTAGGTTCTAATTTGTTGAACCCAGAAGTATCTACAATAGTCTTCTATTTAAACAATAAATATTCTATTGTGTACATTTAAAGTATTTGATGTGATGTTACAAAATGTAGGCAGATGGCAAACTGTTTACTGCAATGAGGCCCAGTAACACATTTACCTATGTTTTGTTTTTGTTACATGAACTGCTAACCTCTGGCAGGAATCTTCAGTGTAGGATAGTTTTATTAACATTGGTCCTCATTGTTCAATAGGTCTCTAGACTTGTTAGTTATATGGATCTGCCATGTTAAAACTTCTGAGTTGAATCTTGCCATTTCCTTCCCCTCTCAGAAAGAAAGAAAAAAAAAAAAGAATACAACCTAAACCACAAGTAAACTTTAGTATGTTTCATAACTTTTTAATTATGTGTAAGCTTTAATAATTTCTTTGATATTTCTTATTTGATATCCTTCTTTGTTTAAAAAATGTAGCCAAGAGTTTGATAATATTTGTAATATTTTTCTTTTCAAAAACAAAGTCAGACTTCTTGACTTTTTTTATTTTTTGAAAAGAGCGTTAGATTGTCAGGCTAGTTCCAAGCTCCCAATACTCTCATGTCTGTCTCCAGAATACAGTCTGTATCTTTTGACTGTAGACATTAATACATTTGGGTTGGAAATAATTATTGATAGATAAAAGTTGTTTCTATTACTTCTGTCTCAATTTTGGTTCATTTTTGCCATTTCCTTTTTGATTTGTTGAGTTTTAATAGCTCTATTGCATATTTATCTTTTTATTTTCACTTTTGACCAGACAGTCTTTCTGTTATATATCCCATGCTAGGTTGAAACTCATAATCTTTCTGCTTCAGTCTCCTGAGGGCTGGGGTTACAGGTGCATGCCATCATGCCTAGCTACAAGTTTCCTATAGTGATGCTTATTCTTGGTTGTCACCTTGACTACATTTGGAATTAACTAAAATATGGTACACTAATGAGGACTTTTGAGTTAATTGCATCATTTGAGGTAGGAAGACCCACTTTAAATCTGTATAAGTGGGTTGAGATTTAAAGTGGGTTTCACTTTAAATCTGGGTCACACCTTCTCCTAGCAGCCTATGTAAAGGGCAAAGAAGAAGGAAGCACTTGCTCTTTGTCAGTTTACCCTCACTCTTGTAGACAAGTTCATCCCTTCACTGGTGTTAGAGCCTACTTCTTTTGGATTTCAACATATACTTAAGACAAGCTGACATGTCCAATCTCATGGACATAACAAATACTCAACTACTCAACTACTTGGAATTTCCATTTGGAGACAGTCATTATGGAGTCGCTGGACCACAGCCTGTAAGGTATTCTAAGAAATACCAATCTACTATGTACATTCTGTCAGTTCTGTTTCTCTAGAGAACTATGACTAATACAATGATTAAATGGGGATTACATAAGGCTTCATAGATGTAAATTTCTACTTAAGCTAATAATAACTCCAATAAGATACAAAATTTATATTTTTACTTCATTAGATCCTATATGTGGTAAACATTGTCAATTTTTAACTTACAGTAATTATTTTCTTTGTTTTGTTTTATTTAAAGGGATGAGAATTTCTTATTTATTTATTTATTTAGTTTACATATCCACACCAGTTTCCTTCCCTTCCCATCCTCCCATGACCCCCCACACCTTCCATTCCCCACCCACTACACAGGGAGGGTGAGGCCTTCTAAGAGGGACCATCAAAATTTGCCAAGTTATTTGGAGTAGGGCCTAGGCCCTCCCTCCTGTCTCTTGGGAGCATCTCTCCATGGAGAATGTGCTCCCAAAGTCCTTTCGTGCACCAGGGATACATCCTGGTTCCACTGTCAGAGGTCCTGTAGATTGCTCGGGCCCTCCAACTGAGACCCACGTACAGAGGGTCTGGGTCAGTCCAATGCTGCTGGCATCGAAGCTATCAGTCTGGGGGTCCATGAGCTCCCCCTTGTTCAGGTCAGCTGTCTCTGTGGATCTCTGCATCTTGGTCTTGACTCCTTTGCTCATCATTCCTTTTTTTCTACAACTGGACTCCTGGAGTTTGGCTCAGTGTTTAGCTGTGGGTGTCTGCTTTTGCTTCCATCAGCTGCTGGATGAAGACTCTATGATGGCATTTAAGGTAGTCATCAATCTCATTATAGGGGAAGGGCATTTAAGGTAGCCTCTCTACTATTGCTTAGATTGTTAGTTGGTGTCATCCTTGTAGGTCTCTGGACATTTCTCCAGTGTCAGTTCTCTCTTCAAACCTATAATGGCTCCCTCTATTATGGCATCTGTTTTCTTGTTATTATCTATTCATCCCCCGACTCAATCTTCCTGGTACCTCATGTTCTTCTTTACCCTCCTCTTATCCCCTTCTCTTTCTTCTAACTCCCTGTCTACTCACTGCCCATCCCCCCCAATATGCACAGGAGATCTTGTCTCTTTCTCCTTCTGTGGGGGACCTTGTATGGCTCTTTTAGGGCCCTCCTTGTATTCTAGCTTTTGTGGTGGTGTGAATTGTAGGCTGGCGATCCTTTGGTGTATATCTAAAATCCCTATATGAGTGAGTACATACCATGTTCCTTTTTGTGTTCTCACTCAGGATGGTTTCTTCAAGTTCCACCCATTTGCCTGCGAATTTCAAGATTGCATTTTTTCCTGCTAAATTGTACTCCATTGTGTAAATGTACTACATTTTATTTTTTTAATTCATTCTTCAGTTGAGAGACATCTAGGTTGCTTCCAGGTTCTTGCTATTACAAATAATGCTTCTATGAACGTAGTTGAACAGATGTCTTTGTTGCATGGATGTGGATCATTTGGGTATATGCCTAAGAATGGAATTGCTGGATCTTGTGGTAGACTGATTGCCATTTTACCAAGAAACTCCCGTACTGATCTTCAAAATGGCTGTACAAGTTTGAACTCCACTGGCAGTGGAGGAGTGTGCCCCTTTCTGCAATCCTCTCCAGCATAAGCTGTCAATGGTGTTTCTGATTTTAGCCACTCTGACAGGAGTGAAATGGTATCTCAGAATTGCCTTGATTTGCATTTCCCTGATGGCTGAGGATGTTGAGCACTTTCTTAAGTATCTTCCAGCCATTTTGGGTTCCTCTATTGAGAATTCTCTATTTCTGTACTCAACTTTTTAATTGAATTATTTAGTGTTTTGGTGTATTTTCTTTTTATATTTTGGAGATCAGCCCTCACTCTGATGTGGGGTTGGTTAAGATCTTTTCCTACTCAGTGGGTGCCTTTTTATCTTGTTGACTATGTCCTTTCCCTTACAGAGGGATGAGAATTTCTTATATGAACATTGTTTTTACATAATTTCTACCCCTTCCTTCACCCACTGCACCATTGCAACCTGCAACTACTCCAGTGTCTCTCCAATTTCCTTTCAAATTCATTACCTCTATTTCCTCAGTCTCTCTCTTAAACACACACACACACACACACACACACACACACACACACACACATATATATAAACCCTAATGAGGTGTTGGTCATATGTATATTTGTTTAAGGTTGACCATTTGGGATTGGATAACTTGTTAGGGGGCTCATTCTTACAGAAGACTGATTTTTCCTCTCTCAGCATCCACTAGTTGCCTATAGCTCTTCATCTAGGGGCCTTGTGAGAATGCCAACATTCATAGTAGCATACTAACTGGTATTGTTGTGTCTTGTTTAGGTGACCATATTATTGCTATTTCATAGGTGCAGCTTCTCTGTCATATGTAGAAGATATTCTCTCTGGCTCTTACAGTCTTTATCTCCTGCCTTCCATGATGTTTCCTGAGCCTTAGATGTGGAGCTTGTGTTGTAGATATATCAGTTGGGATTGGTCACCCCCAAGTCAATTATTTTCTGCATTTTGATCAGTTGTGGATTTTGTAATGGTCTCCCTCTTCTGGATAAAGCTTCTTTGAAGAATAACAAGAGCTACACTTATCTGTAGGCATAAGGCAAGTATTTAGGATACAATTTGAAATTATACTGGTTTAGGAAGGTGACAATAGTAGGTTCTCTTCTAGTACTCATGACCTCATCAGCCTTTGGTAGTTGGCTAGGTTTACAATAATAGGTATAATTTTCCTCCTTCTGAGCTGGCTTAAGTCTGCTCAGGCAGATAGTGCTTATCCTCAGATGACTTGTGGTTGGTATATAAAAAACTACTAATTTTTGTACTTTCATATCTTGCCACTTTTCTGAATTTGTTGGTCATTTCTGGAAGTTTTTGGTAGATTTTTTAATAATATCATATAATTTTAAATATGAATAATTTGACTTCCTTTCCTACTTCCCTCCATTTAATTTCGTTCTCTTGTCTTATTGCCCTAGCTAGTGCTTTAATCACCATATTGAAAAGGAGTGAAGATAGTGAACAATCTTGTCTCATTACTGATTTTAATGGAATTGCTTAGAGATTTGTGTTCATTTAGGATGGTGATGGCTGTGGGCTTGTCATATACTGTCTTTATGATGTTTAGGCATATTTCCTTAATTCCTATTCTTTCTAGCATCTTTAGCATGAAGGCATATTTGATTCCACTAAATTTTTCAGAATCCATTGAGATGATCATGTGGTTTTTATCATTAAACTCATTTATATGATCTATTGCATTTATTTACTTGAATTTCTGAGATAAAGCCAACTTGATTATGATGGATGGTCTTTTTGATATATATGCCTGTGTTTGACTTTGAGTATTTTATGGAGGAATTTTGCATCTGTTTTCATCAGGAATATTGGCCTCTTCCTTCCTTCCTTCCTTTCTTCCTTTCTTTTTGTAGTGTCACTCCTTGGTTTTGTTACTAGGGTTACACTTCTCTGTAGGAGTAGTTTGTGAGTTTTCTTTTTTTCTTTCTTTCTTTTCTTTCTTTCTTTTTTTTGAAGGTCTTCATCTTTTTATTCTTTATGTACAAAGACTAGCATGATCTGTTTCACTGGGTAGACAGTCTTGAATAATCCTATTTTGTTTCTTATTTTACATATCGATCCCCATTCCCTCTCCCTCCCTCTCTCCCTCCCTCCCTCCCTCCCTCCCTCCCTCCCTCCCTCCCTCCTTTGTTCTCTTGCTCCCTCCATCCCTCCCATGCCCCCTGACCACCTTCCCAACCGCCCCCACACACTCCACAGGGAGGGTCATGCCTTCTAGGAGGGATCAACAAGTCATTTGGAGTAGGGACAAGGCCCTCCCTCCTGCCTCTAGGTTAAGGGAGTATCCCTCTATGGGAAATGTGCTCCCAAAGTCCTTTTCTGCACCAGGGATACATCCTGGTTTCAATGTCAGAGGTCCCTTAGACTGCCAAGGCCTTCTAACTGAGATCCATGTTCAGGGGGTCTGAGTCGGTCCAATGCTGGATTCCCAGCTATTAGTCTGGGGGTCCATTAGCTCCCCCTTTGTTCAGTTCTGCTGTCTCTGTGGGTTCCTGTAGCCTGGTCTTGCCCCAGTTTTCTTATCACTCCTCCTTCTCTGAATCTGGATTCCAGTTTGGCCCACTGTTTAGCTGTGGGTGTCTGCTTCTGTTTCCATCAGCTACTAGATGAGGGCTCTATCTTTTGTTTCTATGTTTTGAAACAATTTAAGAGGTATCAGTTATAGTTCTTTTTTGAAAGTCTGATAGAATTCTGCTGTGAATCCATGTTTTTTTTTTTTGTTTTTTGTCAGAAGGCTTTTCATTATTGCTTCAATTTCCTTGTTCATTATGGGTCTTTTATGTTGCTGTTCTCCTCTTGGTTTAATTTTGGTGGTTTGGATGAATCTAGAAATCGATCCATAATGGAACACAGGTTTTTTACTGTATTATCTTAAGCATTCTGAGTTTCTGTGGTGTCTGTTGTAAAGTTTAAGGTTTTCCTGTTCATCTCGGATTCTGCTAATTTGGGTTTTTTCTTTCTTTCTTCCTTTTGGTTAGCTGGGCTGAGGCTTTATTAATCTTTGAATTCCGAAAGAACCAGCTCTTAAGACTTTCTGCATTGTTTTCTTTGTTTCTATTTCATTAATGAATGTCCTGATTTTTATTACTGCCTTCCATTTACTGCTTACTTCCTGGTCTCATTCCTTTTGAATACATTTTCCCCATCTTTTCACTTTTAATGTGGTACCACCGTTTAAAACGAAAACGAACTTTTGATGACAACAGAAAGATAGGTTTTCCTTTTAATTCCATCCAACACTCCTGTGCCTTTTGGTTAGGAGTTGGGAATACTTGTTATTATTGATTGATTGTGTCAATTGTGGCCATTTTATTATTTATATTTGTGTTCTTATTCCTATTTTGTGTTTCAGTAGTTATATCTTCATTTGTTTCTTTTTATAGTTTCTCAATTATGCTTTTATATTTCTTCAGTTTAAAGTATTGCTTCCAGTAATTTCTGTGAGACTGGTTTGGTGCACATGAATTATTTTACCTTGTTATAGAATCAATATTTTGTTTTGTCCATCAACCAGTTTGATCTTGGTATATTATTTTTCTTAATGTGTTTTAGATTTTGGTTGCAAGAATTTAAAACTTTTTATTATTTATTTAGTATTCTTTGATAATTTTGTATATATGCAACATATTTTTGTTATTTCACTCCCATTACCTTTTATTGTCCTCTTTCTATTCTTACAAAGCTTCTTCCCAACAAGTATCCCTTCAATTTTCATATCACTTTTGTTTTTGTAACCATGTTTATTATCTTGGCATGAGAATGGACAACTTAACTGTGGCTACATCATTATAGAAAATGACTCTCATGTTCAGCAACTGTCAACTTCTAATAGCATTTCAGTAACTGTTAACTACAGCACCTCCTCAGGCATGTGTGGAACCTCATCAGCCTTTTTCCAGCAATTCTTAACAGCCAATAGCTTCTCAGGAAGGGGTGGGACCTCATGAGCACCCCAATACCACAATTGTTAACAGTCAATAGTTTCTCAGAGATGGGTGAGGTATTATGAGCTTGTTCTTCAGCAAATGTTAACTGTGAATAGTTCCAAAGGGAGTGATAGGGACTCATGAACTTCCTTCCTTAACATTGAGTAACTGCCCATAGCTCTCTAGGGAAGAGGTCCCGTCTTATACATGGTGGAATACTGATAGCTCAGTCTTGGCATGGGTTGTGTTCAGGGAACCAGAACTATTGGTGTCCAGGATTTTAAAACAAAACAAAACAAATCACCAAAGCCATTGTATTAGGCTGGAGAGTTGTGTCAGCAGTTTAGAGCACAGGTTGCTCTTCTAGGACCCTGGGTTTGATTCCTAACACTCACATGATGGCTAACAACCACCTGGAAATCTAGATCCAGAGGATTCCATTCATCCTTTTGGCATTTGCAGGCACTGCATGGAGGTGGTGCACAGACATGCATACAGCAAAATATCAACAATATACACAAAACAAAATTTAAGATTGCATTACATTTTATTTAGTCGCATGCCAGCAGGCATGTTCATGCACTTTCCATGGCACACATGTGGAGGTCAGAGAATAACTTGCAGGAATGTAATCTCTCTTTCCACCATGGAGGTCTCGGTGATCAAACTCAGGTTGTCAGTCTTGAGTCTTTACAAGTTAAAAAGATCTTTAACAAGCAACGAAACCAATGCATCAAAGAAAAACCCAGGAGTTGCCATATTCACTGCTGAATTCCACCAGAACTTTAAAACATTTTTATATATGTAGGCTTATATTTTGGGAAGCTTCTGCTGTTAGTTTTATATATGACTTTTTCAAAAGGTTTTTAGTGTTAGTTACCCCTCCCCACATTCCCTCCTCTGCCCCTGCCCTCCCATCCCCCCAACCTAGTTAACCCTTCCTGTTCCATTAGTCCCCTTTCCTCTTTTTTTTTTTTTTAAAATCACTGTGTTCTATCTTCTCGCCCTTGAAAGCTCTCTCTCCATGGCCCCTTTCTAATTACCTGACCTCTGTGGGTATTCCAAATAAAACACACATATCTAAAGGTTCAAAGCTAACATCCACAAATGACAGAAAGCATGTGACATCTGTCTTTCTGGGTCTGTGTTATGTCACTCAGAATGATTGTTTCCAGCTCTAGCCATTTACCTGTGAATTTCATTTTTCTTTAAAGGAAAGTGTGTTTATCTTTAGGAAATACAAATTCAAGTACTATGGGTAAAGGAGTTACTGCATCTGTAACAAACATTTAAATGGTTCAAATCATAAGCATTTTTCCTAGACTTGTTACAGATAACAGGCAATCTCGTCATTAGAGACAAACGACAAATACACAAGGAATATCGAGTTTAAAGAGACACAATTTTACAAATATTCTAATAAAATTGTTCTGATAAGAATCATCAAAAGATATTCAATATAGGAGAGGTTGGTGTGACAAGAATAGAAGTAACATGGCCTAAAATTTCCTTTTCACAAGTTCTGAACTACAAAAAGGAAAACAGTAACTGCACGAGGGTGAAAGTGGACCCCATCTTCCATGTGACTCAGATTAGCATCATCACTAAAAGGAGACATGCTGTGCATGTGGGTATGATGCTTAGTGAACATCACTTGATGTTATTCCCGCCCACACTGCACAATGCAGCCATAAGGCACAACAGAAAATATCCAACTATTCTCTAGCTCTTCACTATTTTTTCCAATTTAAAAAGACATTAAACAACAGAGCGCTCTTTCTTCCTCAGAGTCCTGCAGGTATCATGAAATTCTGGGTTGGATCCCACTGCTGATAGGGAATGGAATGGTGAAACTGGAACACAGACTGCCAGCTAGACAAAACTGTTGCACAAATGTTCAGCCCCTGAGTTCCTAACAACACATAGGTGCAATCTTACACTTAACTCTACAAAGGATGTGTGTAGTAGGAAAGGTCACAGGTATGATCCTTACACTATACTGTCAAAATGGTTCAAAGGGAAATAAATTAAAAAATAGAAAGATTAAACAGTGAATGCAGCAAATATTTCAAAAAGAAGTCAAAACAATGACTAGATCTTCAACCTGAAGTTCCAGAAATATTAAATTCTAAAATGCTTGGTACTAGCATGTTCTCCTGGGTAAGAGAGCTGGGAGCTAAAAGACTGATGTAGTCCACACAAGGGGCTAAGTCTCTTCCTAGAGGAAATAGCAGTAGACTTGTTAAGGGTTTCCCATGGCTGCACAAACTTCTGCACACACATAGATAGCTATATCATTGGCCGTGGATATATGCTATACATTTTCATCACACTTAGTCTTTGCCAAAACATACTCTTGGCATTGAGTCTACTACCTTGTTTTGCCATGTACCTTGCTGTCTTGCTACTTTTTAGAAAATATTTTATGTTCATGCTTTTCTGAACATTTTCATCTCGAATCTATATCTACTCAGTTGATGAGACCTATTTTTGTTACTCCTCAATGTGAAGCCCATTAATCCCCACATTCTGCTCTGAGGCCTAATACAGAATTCTTAGGAACATCTGCATCTGGCCATTTGGACTGCTCATGCAAGGAAGCTACTCAAGGTAGACATAAGAGGGGATATTTGTGACTTGTGACACAGATGACCCTGAGAAATGCACCTTTCCCAAAGGGAATCAACCTATATTTTTAATGGACCTGTGCCTGACTGGCTACTGTTAAAAATTCCATGTTATGAATTTGGTTCAGATCACCAAACTGATTAAAGCATGGAATGATATTATTTTGTCCTCAGAGATAACATGTGTATTCTGCATTATACTTGTGATCTTTCTTCGATACAGAAATAATAATGTGTCTCAGAAAAACATTGACAAATCATATCAATAAAATGAGGTTAAAACTTTGGATGTACTCTCCAGTCATTTCAAGATAATAAAAATGTGAAATCCATTTGTCATTATCAATAGCACTTGGCCTGTTATCCAGCACTTTGTACTTAGAAATTCTTCAGGGGTAAACAGGGTATACTTTTTTAGGTGCCCAGTGGGCTGCAGGATTTAAAAGTATAATGTCCAAACCTAAGAATGCATTATAAGAAAAATATTCACTTGAAAACTTAAAATAGTCTCCTAACAGTCTACACTGTTTATTGGAGGGAGAGGGAGAGATGAGTAAGGAGGAGAGAAGAGGAGAGGGAGAGTAGGAAAAATGAGAGTGTGAACAGAGGTAGAGAGGAAGGAAAAAGGGAGAGAGTGTGGAGCAGGGGAAGAGCAGATGGAGAGGTTTATTTTTTGTTTGCCTTTTTGTTCTTTTTTTAAAAGTTTGTTTCCTGCTTCAAAGAGATCTTTCAAAATGTAAAGATTCATTTTCATTGAATAAGAACCTAGGCAGATACAGTCATGGGCAAACACGGTTCTCTGGGCAATTTCATGACAATTTAAATTTAAGATAATGTGGATAATATGTGTTTCTGTGAAATCTGGTGTACTCATTTGGACTAATGAATGCTCCTTGGGTTCTTGTTCACATGTCAAAGGAGTTGGCACTTTAGCTTCAACAACAAACTTAAAAGAAAATAATTCAACTTGTCTTTAATATGGGTTTGTACTAATTACTGAGGAACCATTCAGTAATAGTGGCCTCAAACATTTAAATAGCTCATGAAACTGCAATTAATTAAGGGACTGTTGATTCTAAGAACTGTGACATTTTTGAAGAATGAGGGGGGGGAATTCTAAGTGTGGACATCAAGTTCCGAGTAAAGCATAAATAATTTCACACACACAATATTTCTATATATATCACATGGATCAGACAAGAACTATAAGGATAATGTTAAATATAACATGAATTCAGAGCTCAGGAATATCTTTGCTTGAAAATTTCCCACTTATTCTAGTTCAGTGAAATGCTCATAAGAAAAATACTTAAGGCAGGAGACAATTTATGTTACTGTTTTTCAGAACTTCTTAAGAGACATTGATTGAATGCTGATCAGCTTCCCTGGTTTAAATTCAGTCCTCTGAGGTGCTGGAGAGATGGCTCCATGGTGGAGAGCATTTACTGCTCTTGCAAAGGACCGGGATTTGATTCCCAGAACCCCGTGGGTGCTGATAACTAGCTGTAATTCCAGTTCCAGAGGCTCTGTCACCGTTTTTTGCCACCCGTGGCACAGATGTCCTTTCTGTAGCACCGGCAGTAATAAGAATCTGGCTGGTATACAAAACTTTCTACAAATTCTGAAAGTGGAGAACTTACCCTTTCCATGTGGATGAAATCTTGCTTGTTTGAAGCCATTTTTCCACTGTCACTTCCCCGCCTTCTTTGTTTTCCTTTGTATCATGTTTCCATGTGTCTGGAGTGATGACTGAACCAGGCTTCCTCTCACATTTTTCATATGCCTTCCTTCCACAGACTATTTACTGGGCCCCAGAAGCAGCAAAAACCACAAAGCCAATTTCACTTTTCTTAACAGCTGAATAATATTCCACTGTGTAAATATTCCACATGTTTATTAGTCCTTCAAGAGTTGATGGGCATCTAGGCTCTGTCTGTTTCCTAGCAGGCGAGGACACAGAGATTCTCAATAAAATTCTTGCCAATTAGGCTACATCTATTTCATATGCTTGGAATGTGGTTTCAGGGACACCACACTGTTATATTTTTGTGCTCTCCTGTGTTTCTCTTCTGTGTTGTGCACATCTGTTGAATAATATCTTCTATGATTTTGTGGTCCCAGTGATTGGCCTTCTCTTGAGAACTCAGTCCTCAGTACTACTCAGAGCAGAGAAAGTTAAACTTTGTAATAACAGCAATGCTGAAGCAAACAATATATAGACAGACACTATATATTGATTACAGCAAGGACTGATACACCAGTGATCACAGTAGTGAAAATGGCAGAGGTTTGGAGAGATGACTCATTGGTTAACAGCACCAACTACTCTTTCAGAGGACCTGAATTTCGACCCCAGCAATCAAGCCAGGTAGCTCACAGCTGCCTGCTATTCTAACTTTAGGAGATCTGACTCCATGTTCTGTATTATTTGGGCACCTACACACACACACACACACACACACACACACACACACACACACACACACGGAGTTTTAAAAAATTAAATCTTTGAAAAATGTACAATAATATTAAAAGTTAAAAATTATGTAAAGCAAAAATAAAAAGAGTAATGAAATGCTTTAAGGAAAAGGGCAAGGGGAAATGAATATAGAACCCAGTATAAGTGAAAAAGAAACAGGCAGAAGATGGGGGAAGAATGCTTGGAAGAGGGAGATTAAAGAGGAAGAGATAAAGAACTTACAGAAAAATAAAGAAATATACAAGTAAATTACATACAGTTCAGAGGAAAAGCCTGTAAACTGCCTTTGAAAATAAAATTAAAATATCTGTTAAGACTAGAATAAAAGTGAAAATATGCAATAGGGAGGAAAATCCCTAAACCGCCAATGTAACAACCCTAAACACAGAGACAATGCCTCAGACTAGCTTTTCTGTCTTCTCCTATACTGGAGCTTGTCAGTTGCAAGGGCTGGTCCACAGCACATTCTTAGGAACACAACCACCAGGATTGGGGTAGATCTTTTACGCTTATTCTTCCTACGGAACTGAAAATTTGTGTTCTTTGGCCAATATTTTCCCATTAACCTTTTTTCTCCCCCAACTTTAATGGATATCATTCTTAACTTGTTCATGTTCTACTGCTTTAGATTTACTGAGGCCACATCTTGTGTGTCTTTCTGTTCTTACTGAATTCCATTTAATAATAGTTTACTTTTAGTTGTGGTTGTGGTGTTGCAAACGACAGTATGTCTTTTTTTTTTTTTTTTGGTATGTCCTTTTAAATACTGAATAGTATTCTACAGATCGTATTATTTTTGTATATTTCTTACTTCAATTTCTAGATTTGTGTAAGTACAATGAACATGGATGTATAGCTCTCTTTTAAACATACTGATTAATTCCATTTGGCTGTAGATATACGGTAGTGGAATTTTCTGGGATATCTGGCAGTCTGGTTTTAATATTTTCAGGAATCCCCATGCTATTTTACATACTGGATATACTCATTTACATTTTCATCAATTGTGTGCAGGGTTTAGGTTTACATTTTCTCCACATCTTTTTCAGCACTTACTTTTAATTGTTATAGTCTCTTGATGAACTGAGTTCCTTAATGGTTTCTATGATTTATTTTACAGGGTTGGAATTGAAGTCTCCTTTATCCATTATAAACATGTCTATCTTGCTGCTTTCTTTTGTTTCCCACTACTATGAGACATCATTTTTTAATCTCCTTGAATGTGAATTGAAGGCAGTTCTTGCAGATTGCATGCAGTTGTGACCTTTTAACAGCAACCTATTCAGCCACTTTAGGTCTTTTAATTGGAGAACTTAATTCACTTAGATTCAAGTAAACAACTGTCAGTTTGTTAATTATTCTCTGGTTGTTTTGTGGATACAATTTTTAAAAACTCTTTTGGTGTTTTCTTTAGAAGATTTGATTAAAAAGTTTCTATAGTGGTAGGCTTTGATATGGTTCTTTCAAAAATCTATTACAGGTTTTTACTTAATTACCATAATGCTTGAAAAATATAGGCAGAAGAGAACATTGCAAGCTCATAATAACTACTTTGACAGCATAAAAATTTACATGGTTACTCCATTTTCTTATTTAAAATATTTGATGTCATAATTTACCTTATTTTATTGTGTATGTTTTAAATTATTTTAGTAGTTCTATGTTTGAATCTTCTTGCTAAAGATAAGCGATTTACATGAATTTGACTGTGTATTTACTTTTACCAGTGAATTTAATATTTTGTATACTTTCATGTCATTATTTAGCATCCTGGAACTCTTAGAACACCCTACTTAGCATGACATTATAACACTGATCTTACAGTGATGAGCTCTCTTAGTTTTTGCTCCTATGAGGAAGTCTTTGTCTCTTCTTTTATATCTAAAGGACAGATTTGCTAAATACAAAGTTGTTGGTTAGAAGGTATTTCCTTTGGTACTTTGATATGTCATTGCATTCTGTTTTGGCCTGTAATGTAAATGTTGAAAAAATCTACTGGCAGTTTTGCTGGAACATAATTATGTTACTTGTATCTTTTCTCCTTCTGCTTTCTTGTTTTGATCATGTCTCATTGGTTCCAAAAATTCTTTATTCTTTATTCATTCCCTTTTCTTTTAAACTGCATTTTAAAATAATTTATCTTCAAATTTAGATTCTTACCTCTGAATGATTCTGCTACTGATGCTATTCCATTTTTTTCCATTTACATTATTTCACTTTCTAGTTACAGAATTTTTCTTTGATTTAAAAAAATATTTTCAGTCTCTGAAATCTCTCACTTTGCTAATTCCTGCTTTCCTGAACTGATGGGAGATGTCATTCTATAAATATGTTTCTCTTATTGGTTAGTTAATAAAACACTGTTGACAAATAGGAAGGCAAGATAGGCAGAACTAGGAGACAAGGAGGATTCTGGGAGATGTAGTCGAGAGGAGTTGAAATGTAGGACAAAGAGGAGTAAGATGTCTGGACCCTTTCTCCGGTAAGATAAGACCACGTGGAAATACTTAGATCTATAGAGATGGGTTCATATTTAAGACAAGAGCTAGCCAATAAGAAGCTCTAGCCATTGGCCAACAGCTTTATAACTAAGAGAGTCGCTTGGCTCTGGGACCAGGCTGGGGGGAAACTGTAACACTGATCTTTGTTAATTGTTTCTTTAAATTCATTGGAGTTCCTTAAAATATTTGTTTTTGAGGGGCTGGAGAATAGACTCAGTAGTTAAGAGCACTTGCTATTCTCACAGAAGACCAGGACTTGGTTCCCAGCACCAATATGATGGCTAGTGGTAGTTAGAATGTAATTGGCCCCCATAAGCACATAGGGTGTGGCATTATTAGAAGGTATGGCTTTGTTGGAGTAGGTGTGGCCTTGTTGGAGGAAGTGTACCACTGGGTGGGGTGGGGTGGGCTTTGCAGTCTTCTTTGCTCATGCTTCATTGAGTGTGACACTCAGACCAATATAGGATACTTAGTTCCTTCTCCAGCACTGTGTCTGCCTGCTCACTACTATGTACCACCATGACGATAATGGACTAACCTTCTGAAAATGTAAGTGACCCAAATTAAATGTTTTTCCTTTATAAGGGTTGCCATAGTCATGGCATCTCTTCACAGCAATAGAAATCCTAAGATAGTAGTTGGTACCAGGGACTGGGGTATTTCTGTGATAAGCATGACCATGTTTTTGTTTGGAGGAATATGTACTTTGATACTTTGGGTTAGGATAGCAGTGGAAAGCTTTAAATACTGCTTAATGGGTAATACTAGTAGGAACATGGGTAATTTGAACTGTGGGGGCCTGGTTCAAGAGATTTCAAAGGAGAAGAATTTAAGTATGTGGCCTAGAGCTCATTCTTGTGACATTTTGGTGAAGACTGTGACTCTTTTTGACTTAGTCTGAAGATTCTCCATGAGGCTAAAGTAAAGATCTTTGGATTAATTTTGTTGGCAGAGTAAATCTCAAAACTTCCTCATATAGATTCTTTTGTGTGGTTACTAGTGTTCATGCTTATAAAGATTCATAATGAAAAAAAAGAAAGTGGAACAAGGAGAAATATAAAATGCATAATTTGAGTAGAAAAAGAGAACCAGGAAGTGGAATGGAACTAAATCCCGTGTTCAAGGACATAAACAGGTTAAGAGATGGAATAAAAGGAGTGACTTTAGGGCAAGATTCCACTCAGCTAAGCTTCCAACTTGGGAAAGAAATTAAAACAAAGCTCAGAGCCTGGTGAGGTGGTGCACACCTTCAATTTCAATATTGTGAAGGCAGATGATGGTGGATCTATGAGTTTGAGCCCAGCCTGGTCTACAGAGTAAGTTCCAGGACACCAAATTTAGGCAGTGAAGAAAACCACCAAAAACAGAAAGCTGGTGAAGATATATTTGAACAAGAGGGACACAATCCATCCCCAGTAAGCAACAGAACTTAGCAGCTTCAGCTATGAGCTTCTGAATTTAAGGATAGAAGAAAGAGGTTATGGAATTTGCCTTTGTGACTAAGGAAAGCCTTGGAGGCCAAGCATGTGTCAGAGGCCATTGCATGAAGCTGTGAAGCTAAAGCCTGGTTTGCTGTGGAGATCCCAAAATGTTGGAGATGACAGAGTCATAGGATACCTGCTAAGGAGAGCTGCTAACAGGAAATGGAAGCAGCCCAAGGGAGAGAAGTATGTCGCAGTCAACAAAGATGAACAGAGTTGGAAATCTAAAGAGCATTTTGATATTAGATATGGAAATTCAGAGTTTTGAGTTTGTCCAGCTGGGTTTAGGTCTTGCTTTGGTCTAGTATTTCCTCATTATACTCCCTTCTCTACTTTTTAAAAATGGTAATGTATATCCTGTGTCATTATATACTGGAAATATGTGATCTGTTCTGTGATTTTGATTTTATTGGGGATTACAGTTAAGCAGTTGCATGGATCTCAGAAGAGACTTTGAACTTTGGGATTTTAAATATTTTTCTCTTGAAGTTGGACTAAATGCATTTTGCATTATAATGTTTTGATAAGCTTATGGAGACAAGGGAGAGAGATGTGGAAGTTTGGAAGTTTGAATGCTATTGGCCCCATAAGCTCTTAGGGAGTAGTAGTATTGGGAGGTGAGTCTTTGTTGGATTAAATGTGGCATTATTGGAGAAAGTGTGTCACTGGGGATGGGCTTTGTGTTGTCCTTTGCTCAAGCTTCACTGAGTATGACTCTCAGACCACTTCCTGTTGCCTACAGGTCAAAATGTATGACTCTTAGTTACTTCTCCAGCATCATGTCTGCCTGCTTGCCACCATGTCACACCAATATGATAATGGACTAGCTCTCTGAAAATGTGAGCCACATGGTTGGTGATGTGATTTCTCAGTTGCCTGCTCTGATTACAGTCAATTATGGCTCCCTCTGTAGTTGTATGTCAAATCATTCTCTTCCTTCTTTTTATTTAATGTTTATTTTTATTTTTAAAACAATCTTATTTTACCTACCAATTTCCCTCTTCCTCACATCCTCTCACTCCCCGAACCATCTTGCCATCCCACCCCCAGTGGCTTCTCAGAGATGGTGAGGCCTCCCATGGGGGATCATCAAAGTCTGTCACATCACTTGGGGCAGGACCTAGGCACTTCCTGTGGATCTAGGCTGAGAGAGTATCCCTCTATAAGGAACGGGATCCCAAAGCCCATTCATTCACTAGGAACAAATACTGGTTCTACTGACAGTGGCTTCATAGATTGCCCTAGACCCCCAACTGACACCTACTTTCAGGGGGCCTAGTTTGGTCTTATGAAGGTTTCCCAGCTGTCAATCTGGAATCAGCGAGCTCCATTTTGCTCAGGTCAGCTATTTCTGTGGGTTTCCCCAACATGGTCTTGACCCCTTTGCTTATTTTGCCTCCCTCACTACAACTTTACTCCAGGAGTTCGGCCCAGTGCTTGGCTGTGAATCTCTGCTTCTGCTTACATCAGGTAATGAATGAAGGCTCTATGATAGCATTTAAGATAGTCAACCAATTTCATTATAGGGGACGGGCATTTAAGATACCTTGTCCACTATTGTTTAGATTCTTAGTTGAGGTCATCCTTGTAGAATCCTGGGAATTTCTCTAGTGCCAGTTTTCTCATTAACCCTATAATGGGTCTTTTTTTATCAAGGTATCACTTTCCTTTTGCTCACTTTCTGTCCTTCCACAACTCGGCCTTCCTGATCCCTCATGTTCTGCTCCCCCCTTTCTCCCATCCTCCCTCTTCTACACCCTTTTCCCTACCCCATGCTCCAAATTTACTCAGTAGATGTTGTCCATTTTTCCTTCTTGAGGGGAGGTCCATGCATGTCTCTATAAGAGGCTTTTTTGCTTCCTAGCTTCTCTGGGGTTGTGTATTGTAGGCTGATTATCCTTTGGTTTATGTCAATTATTCACTTATGAGTGAATACATACCATGTTTGTCTCTCTGTGTCTGGGTTACCTCACTCAAGATGATTTCTTCTAGTTTCATCCATTTGCCTGTGTTTTAAGATGTCATTGATCTTTATTGCTGAGTAGTTACTCCATTGTGTAAATGTACCACAGTTTCCTCAACCATTCTTTGGTTGATGGGTATCTAGGTTGCTTCCAGGTTCTGGTTGCTATGAACATAGTTGAACAGATATCTTGAGTGGTATTGCTGGATCTTGAGGTAGATCAATTCCCAGTTTTCTGAGAAACCGCCATACTGATTCCCAGAGTGATTGTACAAGTTTGCACTCCCATCAGCAATAAAGGAGTGTTCCCCTTTCTCCACATCCTCTCCAGCATAAGTTTTCATTAGTGTATTTGATCTTAGCCATTCTGACAGGTGTAAGATGGTATCTCAGAGTTGTTTTGATTCATATTTACCTGATAGCTAAGGATGTTGAGCAATCCCTTAAGTGCCTTCCAGCAATTTGAGATTCCTCTGTGGAAAATTCTCTATTTAGATCTGTACCCCATTTTTTAAATTGGATCATCAGGTGTTTTGGTGTCTAGTTTCTTGAGTTCTTTGTATATTTTGGAGATCAACTCTGTCAGATGTGGGGTTGGTGGAAATTTTTTCCCATTCTATAGGCTGCCATTTTCTCTCATTGATTGTGTCCCAGTTTGAGTTTGAGGAGGTCCCGTTTATTAATTGTCAATCTCAGTGTCTGTGCTAGTGGTGTTATGTTCAGGAAGCAGTCTCTTGTATCATTTTGTTCGAGGGTACTTCCCACTTTCTATTCTAAGAGGTTCAGTGTGGCTGGATTTATGTTGAGATATTTGATCAATTTGTACTTAAGTTTCGTGCAGACATTCAAAACCATCAAGTGCTTCCTTCTACAAGTCACTTTTGGTCATGACATTTTATCACATCAACAAAAGAGTAACTAGAGTCATGTAGAGGGCAAAGTTTAGGGTTTTATGAAGACTTTTCCAAGTATGGGTTCAGCTTTGTGTAAGAGTATAAGATTCTAGATGTCTTAGTGTATGCCATAGTTTTAGAAATTCCTCTTTCTTTGTGATGTTTTCTTTTAAACCTCTTTGTATCAAGGATTTTGATTCTGCATCTGGCTTTTTCTGATTGTTTTATCCTGTTCCAGTCACTAAGCCCAATTATTTTGCCTTAAAATGATCTTTATTGGAGTTCCCCAGAAAGCCACCTCAGTCCTTGGATTATTTCATGTCAGTGGGAATAAAAGAGCTTCCTACTAGCTCTTGAGGTAGCAGCCAGACAACTAAAACCATATGTAAGTATGATTCTTTGAGAGCAATCCCATGTTGTTCCTTCTGTCACAATTAGCAATCATGAATGAGAGTTGCTGTCTTCATGGCTGCCAGGAAGCTATGGGACAGAGGAAGGTAAACATTAGCCACAGTGTTCCCTTATTACATGTAGCAAAGACTTTCTTCATTAAACTCTCCTGAGACTGCTGTAGTATTTTTTTAAAAAATAGATTCCAGAGTTCTGTAAAAGTTGATTATGATAGTTTTGTTATATTATTGTAGTTTTTTCATTCTGAATAATGAGAGAAGGCAGACATTGATCTTTTGACTGTTTTATTGATTTTTAAATTTTTACTAAAAATTCAAAAATTTACACATGTGTGTATTTGCTGGTGTGCATTTGAAATCAGGCATGCATTTTGAGGTCAGAGGTCAACTTTCTGGAGTCAGCTCTCTACTCCCATCATGTGAGGTCTGGGGATCAAACTCAGGTCATCAGCCTTGGTGGTAAGCACCAAGTTGCTGAAGGACTTTGCTGACTAGTTTTTATGTCAACTTGACACAAGCCAGAGTCATTTTGGAATAGGGAACCTCAATTGAGAAACTGCCCCACCAGACTGGCCTGTGGGCAAACCTGTGGTGCAGTTTCTTAATTGATTTCTGATGTGGGAGGACTCAGATTACTGTAGTCAGTGTCACTCCTGGGTGGTATAAGAAGGCAGGCTGAACAAGCCGTGAGAAGCAAGCCAGTAAGATGGCCATGCCAACTCCTGCTGCCTCCAGGTTCCTGCCTGTTTGAGTACCTGTCTTGACAGCCTTTGAAAATGAACTGTGATGTGAATGCATAACCCAAATAAACCCTTCTTCTCTAAGTTGCTTTTGGTTATGGTAAGCGATAGAAACTGTATCTAAGCCATCTTACCAGCTTATGACTCTAATTTTTGTTGACATCACTTCTTCTTAAAAGTTTACTGTTTGTGCAATTTTACTATTTAACTGAAGATTTTCTTGGTTTACTCTTCTACATACTGTTTCCAGTATGTAAACTATATTAGAGTAAACTATATTAGAGGAAAACATATAAAATACACAGACTAAGTAGGCAGAAGATGATGGGTCAGTAATATCTTCCAAGAGTTGTCACATCACAGTTGCATCAATTTGAACAGTTAGCATACATCAAACCACTTTCATGAGAGCTAAGGAATTCAGAGAAAGGACATTATTTTTAGGTTTAGTATGAAAATACTAAAAAGGCAGATGCATTGAAGAAGTCAGAAAGTTTAAACAATTGATTATATTAGCATTCTCCAAAATCCTATTAGTGGAGATATACCTCTCACTTTTTAAGGAAGGGGGAATATACATCTTAGACTTGGCTTGCTACAGCAAAACAAGCTCTCTGATTCTTGGGGAGCAGGGCAGTCATCAAAGCTAGCAGAAGATTATATATTGGTATTCAGTGAAGGATTTACTGTGGTGAGATCATATACCACATGAAAATAAGCCTCTACATCCACACCAGAGTTTGTAGATGGAGCCTCCATAGCTGAACTGGAACTAGAGAACTATGTACTGCTAGGATGTATTTGTGTTTCAGTATGGTTCACTTGTCATCCTTGGAATGGGCCTAGGATACCACCTCTCTTCAATTGTTGGTGGATATTACTCTGCCATGTATAGCTCTCTGTAGCAATGAAATCACATGTGACCCAACTTAATGTCATTCCTGGTGACCAAGGAACTATTTTCACCATATGCTTCCCAACTTGAGGCAGGCAACACATATGTACTCATGTTACTGTGCCTGTGCATTGCCATCAACTGGAACATGGGTCTTGGTGCATGCCTGAGATTACAGAGGACTGTGAAATTATAAGTTTGAGGTGCAACTCTGATTAGTGATAATTTGTATAGCGGAAGGACTGTCTTTATCTATACCACATCAATCTCAGACAAGAGAGCAAAACCCTATTCTCTTTAATTAGGACATGGTAGAAAGTCCAGGATTTGGCCTTGGAATTTGGTGTTGGGCTGGCAAATGATAATATCAATAACCATTGCTTGAAATTGAAGTCATTGGAACAACTTTGCAGGTAGGTATAGATGTGACCTCAGACTACAAGATGTTTATTCCAGCAAGCATCCACTGTAATTGGCTATAGGGACCTTAGACCACAATTCCATCTGAGCAGTCAACACAGCATAACAATGTGGCCTGTGGTCTTAAATCAGGGCTGTACTCATCAAACGTTGGTTCATGGTTTGCATAATGCTATGACAGATGCCACTTGACAAAGTTAAATCAAGATAAGAGGAACAATTTAAATAGACCTCTAGCCTCTAAGGAAATAGAAACATTGATTAAACATCCCACCCCAAAAGCCTGATGGTTTTAGCACAGAATCCTACCAGGCTTTCAAAGAAGAGTTATCATCAATATTCCTCAATTATTCCACAAAATAGAAATGGATGAAATGTTGCCAAATTCACTTTATGAGATTATAGTTTCCCTGATAACCAAATCATGCAAAGATTCAACAAAGAAAGAGAATTCTGAATATAGATGTAAAAATATTCAATGAAATCCAAACAGAGTCCAAGAACACAGGAAATAGATTATCCACTATGAGCAAGTAGGTTTCATCCCAGAAATGAAGGAATGGTTCAACATATGAAAGTCTGGCAATGTAATTTGCCATAAAAATAACTGAAAGAAAGAAAAAGAAACCACACGATAATCTCATTAAATGCTTAAAAAGCCTTTGACAAAATCCAACACTCTTTCATGATAAAAGATCATGAAAGATCAGGGACACAAGGAACATACCTAAACATAATAAAAGCAATATTCATTAAACCAACAGCCAACATCAAACTGAATGGAGAGAAACTCAAAGCAATTCCACTAAAATCAGGAATAACACAAGGCTGTCCACTATCTTCATATCTTTTCAATATTGTACTTGAAGTTGTAGCTAGAGCAATAAGACAACTAAAGGAGATTAAGAGGATGTGAATTGGAAAGGAAGAAGTCAAACTTTCACTATTTGTGAATGAAATGATAGTAATATAAAATATCTTGGGGGTAACTCTAACCAAGCAAGTGAAAGACTTCTATGACAAAACCTTCAAGGGGGAAGAAATTGAAGAAGGTATCAGCAGATGGAAAGATCTCCCATGTTCATGGATAAGTACCACAAACATAGTAAAAATGTCCATCTTATCAAAAGCAATTTACACATTCAGTGCATTCCCCATCCAAATTCCAACAGAATTCTTTTTTTAATGTTTTTTCTTATTTTACCTATTGATCCCAGTACCCCCCTCCCTCCCTCCTTCCCTCCACCCCTCCCTCTCTCCATCTCTCCCTCCCTCCCTCCCATGCCCCTGACCACCCTCTCATCCCATCCCTCCCTACTCCACAGGGAGGATAATGCCTTCCAGGAGGGATCAACAAAATTTGTCAAGTCATTTGGAGTAAGGACTAGGCCCTCCCTCCTGCCCTTTGGTTAAGTGAGTATCTTTTCATGGGGAATGTGCTCCCAAAGTCCTTTTGTGCAGCAAGGATACATTCTGGTTCCACTGTCAGAGGTCCCTTAGACTGCCTAGGACTTCTAACTGAGACCCATGTTCAGGGGGTCTGAGTTGGTCCAATGCTGGTTTTCCAGCTATCAGTCTGGGGGTCCATTAGCTCCCCTTGTTCAGGTCAGCTGTCTCTGCCAACACAATTCTTTACAGACCTTGGAAGAACAACACTCACCTTCAAATGGAAAAATAAAATAGCTAGGATAACAAAAACATTCCTGAACAACAAAAGAACTGGAGGTAACACAGTCCAGGATTTCAAGCTGTACTACAGGGCTAAAGTAACAAAAACTGTAGATTGATGACTACCTTAATGCCTTCATCCAGTAGCTGATGGAAGCAGAAGCAGACACCCACAGCTAAACACAGAGCCAAACTCATGGAATCCAGTTGCAGAGAGGGAGGAGTGATGAGCAAAAGGGTCACGACCAGGCTGGAGAAACCCATAGAAATAGCTGACCTAAACAAGGGGGATGTCATGGACCCCAGACTGATAGCAGGGAAACCATCATAGGACCCACTCAGCAACCCTGCCCATGGGTGTCATTTGGGAGGCCTGGGACTCTATGGGGCCTCTGGTAGTGTATCCCTAGTGTAAGAATGGACTTTGGGAGCCTATTCCACATAGAGGGATACTCTTTCAGCCTAGACACATGGAGGGGAACCTAGGCCTTGTTTCAAATGATATGTCAGACTTTGAAGATCCCCCATGGAAGGCCTCACCCTCCTTGGGGAACAGAACGGGGACAGAATAGGGGGTTGGTTGGGAGCAGGGGAAGGAGGCAAGAAAGAGGGAAGTGGATTGATATGTAAAACAAGCTTGTTTCTAATTTAGATAAAAAAGTAATAAAAACTGCATGGTATTGGCATAAAAACAGACACATTGACAAATGGAATGAAATTGAAGACACAGAAGTAAATCCACACATTTATAGGCACCTAATTTTTGACAAAGAAGTCAGAAACACACACTGGAAAAAGAAAACATCCTCACCAAATGGTGTTATTCAAACTGACTGCATGTAGAAAAATGCAAATAGATCCATGTCTATCACCCTGCACAAAACTCAAGTCTAAGTGGATCAAAGACCTCAACATAAATCCAGATACACTGAATCTGATAGAAGAGAAATTGGAGAGCAACCTGGAATGCATTGGCATGGGAGAAGACTTTCTAAGAATACTGATAGCACAGGCACTAAGATTCACACATAATAAATTAGATCTCATGAAACTGAAAAGCCTCTGTAAGGCAAAGGACACCATCAATAGGACAAGATGGGAAAATATTTTCAGCAACTGCACATCGGATAGAGGGCTAATATCCAAAATATATGAAGAACTCGAGAAACTACACATCACCAAACCAATCAATCCAATTAAAAAAATGAGGCACACATCTAGACAGAATTCTCACTAGAAGAATCTCAAATGGCTGATAAACACTTAAAGAAATGTTCGGTAACCTTAGCCATCAAGGTAATGCAAATCAAAGACTCTGAGATTTCATTACATCTGTCAGAATGGCTAAGTTCAATAACACAAGTGACAGCTCTTGCTGTTGAGGTTGTGGAGCAAGTGGAATACTGCCACATTGTTGGGGAGAGTGCAAACTTGTACAGCCACTTTGAAAATCAATATGGCAGTTTCTCCAAAAATTGGGAATCAATATACCTAAAGACCCAAATATGGGACTCTTGGGCATATATTCAAAGGGCCTTCCATCCTTGCTTAACTATGTTCACAGTGGCTTTATTCATAATACTCAAAAACTGAACAGAGAACAAAAGCACACATTTACACAATGGGATATTATTAAACTGTTAAAAATGGCATCATGAAATTTGCAGGCAAATGAATGGAACTAGAAAAAAATCATACTGAGTGAGGTAACCCAGACCCAGAAAGACAAACTTGATATGCACTCAGTTATAAGTGTGTATTAGCTATTAAGTAAATGATAACCATGCTACTATCCATAGACACAGAAAGGCTAAGTAACTGCTGGGTGTGGCATCCAGGTGACAACCAGATCTCCCTGGGATGAAGAAATAGAATAGATTTTATGGGTTCACTGGAGACTGGTGGGGATGGGATTAAGAGGGATCAGGGAACCATAGCCTAGGTAGCCCAGAGACTTAGGGGTAGAACCAAACATGACTGGCAAAAATATCAATAAAAATATTCCTAATTATATTATATTATACTTATAGATCAGTGCCTAGCCCAGTCATCATGAGAAGCTTATACTGGGAGCAGATGGGAGTGGATGCAAAGGCCCACAGCCAAACACTAGGCAGTCAGAGAACCCAGAATGGAGGTCTTCATTGAGTCCCTCTCCTTAGTACTTGGGTAACTCCATGTAAGATGGTGACTAGGAATTCTGGGAGCCAGGGAGTTTAACATACTTGGAAGATCAAGGCCTGCAGAATCAACTAAGCAGGGCTCATAGGGGCTCACAAAGATTGAAGTGGCAATTGTGGACTCTACATGGGTCTGTACTAGATACTTTGCATATTTGTTATGGTTGTTGGTGTGATACTTTTGTGGGAGTCCTAACAGTGGGAGAAGGGATGTCTCTCACTCTTTTGCCTGCTCATGGGACCCCTTTTCTCTTACTGCATCCTTGATGTGAAGGTTTCTGCCTAGTCTTATTGTATCTTGTTGTGCCATGTTTGGTTGATGTCCCTGGGAGGCTTGCACCTTTCTGGGGAGAGAGAGGTAGCAGAGTGGATCTGGGGATAGAGGCATGGAGGAGAAACTGTGAGGAGTGGAGGGAGGGAATCTGCGGATAGGGATGTATTTTTTTGAGAGGAGAATAAAAAATGTTAAAATTTTACAGGGAAATAAATGAATTTGGGGTATAAAATATTAAATGATGCCCAACAGTTTTAGAAATAAAAGCATCTACAAGTCACATGTGGAATCTCGCCAATAACATGTGTATATATGTAAAGACATTTGCATGCAGTAAAATGATAACATAAGAAAAGAGAACAAGAGCCTAAGCCCTGGGGCCTACATGTGCATGGGGGAGCCTGTCCAGGAGGACAGGCCTGCCTAGAGTCTGCCAGGGTCCTGGTCCTGCCTCCACTCACAGAAGGAGCCTGCCTTCCGTTGTACTGCTTGGAGCCTCTTGAGGACTAAGGACCGTGCCTAGGGTAACCAGTCTCAGTGGACCAGCCCATCCACAGTCTGCCAACACTCTAGTCCTACTTCCACCGACTGGACAAGGAGAGCCATTGGAGTATAGGACATGCTTGCACCCACAGGAAGAGAACCCACCACGAGAGGAGAGACCCTGCCAGTATGCACTGAAAGAAAGGATGGGTAGATGACAGTATAAGAACAAAATCAATAACAGAAAGATCAATATGACATCCCCAGAGTCTAGGAACTCCACACCAGTTAGAATTGAACATCCCAACACAGATGAAGCAGAAGAGAACAACCCTAAAAACAACTTCATGAAGATGACAGACACCATAAAAGAGGAGATGGAAAAATCCTTTAAAGAAATGGAAGAAAAAACAACCACCCCAAAATGCAAAAACTCAACAAATCTCTTAAAGAAAGCAAGGAAAGCCAAGAAAAAAAAAACAGATGAAGAAAACAATTCAAATAGTTCATGACCTGAAAACTGAAATAGAGGCAATAAAGAAAACACAAACTGAGGGAATGCTGAAAATAGAAAAGCTAGGTAAATGGTCAGGAACTACAGATGAAAGCATAACTAATACAACACAAGAGATGGAAGACAGAAACTCAGGCATTGAAGATACACTAGGAGAAATAGATTCATCAACCAAAGAAAATCTTAAGTCCAACAAATCCCTAACACAAAATATCCAGAAAATATGGGATACCATGAATAGACTAAACTTAAGAACAATAGGTATAGAAGAAGGTAAAGAAACCAAACTCAAAGATGGAGAAAATATATTCAACACAATCATAGAATAAAACTTTCCCAATCTAAAGAAAGACATGCCAATGAAAGTACAAGAAGCTTACAGAACACCGAATAGAGACCACAATATAAGTCCTCTCATCACAGAATAAAGCACCAAATGTACAGAATAAAGAAAGAGCAGCAAAGGAAAAAGGCCAAGTAACATACAAAAGCAAACCTATCAGAATTACACATGACTTCTTAACGGAAACTCTGAAGGCCAGAAGGTCCTGGATAGATATTCTACCAACAATAAGAGACCATGGATGGCAGCCCAGAGTACTATAACCAGCAAAGCTTTCAATCACAATAGATGGAGAAACCAAGATATTCTATGACAAAACGAGACTTACACAATACTTATCAACTAATCCAGGCCTACAGAAAGGTGTGGAAGGAAAACTCCAACCTAAGGAAGTCAACTACTCCAACAAAAACATAGGCAGTAGATGATCCCACTTTACCAACAGCCATAAAAAGGGGGGGGAACTCAACACACAATACCACAACCATCAACAAATCCCAAACAAACAAGAATTAACAATCAATGGTCACTAATATTCCTCAATATCAATGGTCTTAACTCGCCTACAAAAAGACACAGGCTAACAGAATGCATACAAAGATAGGATCCATCCTTTTGCTGCATACAAGAAACACACCTCAATTTCAAAGACACGTTAACTCAGAGTTACGGATTGGGAAAAGATTTTCTAATTAAATAGACCCAAGAAACAAGAGGATGTAGCAATCCTAATATCAAACAAATTAGACTTTAAACTAAAATTAATCAAAAGAGATGATTAGGGCATTTCTTATTCATCACAGGAGAAATCCATTAAGATGAAGCCTCAATTCTGAACATCTATGCCCCAAATACAAATACAAATACAAGTACAAACACACATTTGTAAAAGAAACATTATTAAAACTCAAATCCCATATAAAACCTCACACACTTACAGTGGGAGATTTCAACACCCCACTCTCAACACTGGACAGGTCCACCAGACAGAAGATTAACAAAGAAGCAAAGGAACTAACAGAAGTAATGACCCAATTGGGTTTAAAAGACATTTGTAGAACATTCCATCCAGACACAAAAGAATATTCCTTCTTCTAAGTGCCACATGGAACCTTCTCTAAAAACAACCACATATTCAGCAATATAGGATTCCCTGTTGTTCTTTTGCTGCAGCTATTGCCTAAGAAATACAAACACGAGACTCAGCACCCACGTGGAGTTTATTGAAAGAGGGGAGAGAAAGGGGGGTAGGTGGTGGCCAACCGAAAGTGGAGAGAGAGAGAGGGGGGTCAAAGAAAGAGAGAAGGAGCCCCAGACACACACACACACACACACACACACACACACACACCAGAGAGAGAGAGAGAGAGAGAGAGAGAGAGAGAGGTGCACTTGGAGAGCTTGCTTTAAAAGGGGGGCTTGCACATGCGCGTAACTGGGTCCCCTGCGCAACCAGGTAAAAGCTTGAACAGCCAGGTAAAGCCTGATGTAGTGATGACATGGCCATGAGCATCTTGCCCATTGTCAGGGCGGAGTCAGGAGACTGCAGGTTCCCAACATTCCCAGTAGGTACAAAAATTTGGAATAACTCCCTGTATCTTATCAGGCCACCATGCTTTAAAGTTGCAGAAACCCTACAAACTCACAGAAATTGCACAATGGGCAATTGCACCATTCCTGGGTCAAGGAAGAAATAAGAAAGAAATTAAAGACTTCCTAGAATTCAACGAGAATGTAGACACATCATACCCAAACTTATAGGATACCTCCAAAGCAGTGTTAAGAGGAAAGTTCATACCACCAAGTGCCCACATGAAGAAAAGAGAAGTAAATAGCACAACTGAAAGCCCTAGAACAAAAAGAAGCAAACTCACTCTGGTGGAGTAGATGCCAGGAAATAATCAAAAAGAGGGCTGAAATCAATAAAGTAGAAACTAGGAAAACAATACAAATAATCAATGAAACAAAAAGTTGGTTCTTCAAGAAAATCAACAGGATAGATAAACTTTTATCCAAACTAACCATAAGGCTGAGAGAGAACATGCAAATTAATAAGATCAGAAATGAAAAGGGGGACATAACAACAGACACTGAGGAAATCCACAGAATCTTCAGGTCATTTTCAGGATATGTATCATTTATCAGATAAGCAATTTAAATAAACCTATAACCCCTAATGCAATAGAAGTAGTTAGCAAAAGTCTTCCAAAAAAAAAAAAAAAAAAACCAGGGCCGGTTGGCTTCAGTGCTTCAGTGCAGAATTCTACGAGAAATTCAAAGAACCACTAATACCAATAGTCCTCAAAGTGTTCCACACAATAGAAGCATAAAAGTTGTTGCCAAACTCTTTTTAAGAGGTTACAATTACCTTAGTACCCAAGCCACACAAAGACACAACTAAGAAGGAGAACTACAGACCAATATCCCTCAAGAACATTGATGCAAAAATACTCAACAAGATACTGGCAAATCGAATCCAAGAACACATCAGAGAAATCATTCACCATGACCAAGTAGGCTTCTTTGTGGGGATGCCGGGATGGTTCAACATATGTAAATCCATCAATGTAATCCACCATATAAATAAACTGAAAAAGAAAAACCACATTATTATTTCACTAGATGCTGACAAAGCCTTTGTCAAAATCCAACACCCCTTCATAGTTAAAAGTATTGGAAAGATTAGGGATAACAGGAACCTAAACATAATAAAAAAATATATAGTAAACCAACAGCCAACATCAAACTAAATGGTGAGAAAATTAGTATGATTCCTCTAAGATCAAGAACAAGGAAGGCTGTTCACTCTCTCCATATCTCAATATTGTACTTGAAGTTCTAGTTAGAGCAATAAGAAAACAAAAGAAAACCAAAAAGGATATAAATTGGATAAAAGGATATAAATTGGAAAGGAAGAAGTCAAACTCTTACTATTTGCAGATGATATGATAGTTGATATGTGACCCGAAAAACACTACCAGGAAACTCCTACAGCTGATAAACACCTTCAGCAAAGTGGCAGGATACAAGATTAATTCAAAAATTGAGCAGCCCTACTATACACAGACTACAAAGTGGCTGAGAAGGAAATCAGAGAAACATCACCTTTTACAATAGCCCCAAACAGCATAAAATAGCTCGGTTATTGTAACGCTAACAAAAAAATGGAAAGACCTATATATTAAGAACTTGGAGTCTTTAAAGAAAGAAATTAAAGAAGATACCAGAAAATGAAAATATCTTCCATGCTCTTGGACAGGTAGTATCAACATAGTAAAAATGGAAATGTTCCCAAAAGCAATCTACATATTCAATGCAATCCCTATCAAAACCCCAGCACAAGTCTTCACAGCTTTTGAAAGAACGATCTTCAACTTATTTGGAAAAACAAAAGACACAGGATAGACAAAACAACCCTGTACAGTAAATGAACTTCCAGAGGCATCACCATCCCTGACTTCATGCTCTGTTATAGAGCTATAGTCCTGAAAACAGCTTGGTATGGTTTTAAAAATATTAAGACCAATGAAATCAGATTGAAAACCCTGATATTAACCCACATACTTATGAACACCTGATTTTTAACAAAGAAGCTAAAATTGTACAACGGAAAAAACAAAGCGTCTTTAACAAATGGTGCTGGCATAACTGGATGCTGACTTGTAGAAGACTGCAGATAGATCCATATCTATCACCATGCACAAAACTTAAGTCCAAATGGATCAAGGACCTCAACATAAATCCAGTCACACTGAACCTCTTAGAAGAGAAAGTGGGAGGTACCCTTGAACAAATTGGTACACGGGAGCATTTCCTGAACAAAACACCAGTTGCACAGACACTGAAATAAATAATCAATAAATGGGACTCCCTGAAACTGAGCACCTTCTGTATGGCAAAGGAAACTGTCAAGACAAAATGGGAGCACACAGAATGAGAGAAGTTATTCTCAAATCCCACATCTGACAGGGCTGGTTTCCAAAATATACAAAGAATTCAAGAAGCTAGTTATCAAAACACCAAATAATCCAATTTAAAAAAGTGGGGTACAGAAATAGAGAATTCTCAATAGAGGAATATAAAATGGCAGAAAGATACTTAAGAAAGCGCTCAACATTCTTAGCCATCAGGGAAATGCAAATCAAAACAACTCTGAGATACCATCTTACTCCTGTCAGAATGGCTAAAATCAAAAACACCAATGACAGTTCGTGCTGTATAGGATGTGGAGAGAGGGGAATACTCCTTTACTGCTAGTGGGAGTGCAAAGTCATACAACCACTTTGGAAATCAGTGCGGCAGTTCCTCAGGAAAGTGGGAATCAGTCTACCTCAAGATCCAGCAATTCCACTCTTAGCCATATACCCAAAAGATGCACATTGGTACAACAAGGACATCTGTTCAACTATTTTCATGGCAGCGTTATTTGTAATAGCCAGAACCTGAAAGCAACCTAAATGCTCCTCAACTGAAGAATGGATGGAGAAAATGAGGTACATTTACACAATGGAGTACTACTTAGTGGGGAAAAGCAATGGAATCTTGAAATTCACAGGCAAATGGATAGAACTAGAAGAAACCATCCTGAGTGAGATAACCCAGTCACAAAAAACACAAACACAGTATGTACTCAGGCATATATGGTTTTTATACATAGAGCAAAGGATTACCAGCCTGCAGTCCACACTGCTAGAAAAGCTGGGTGATAAGGAGGACCCTAAGAGAGACACACATGGTCCCCTGGATAAAGGGAAAGGGACAGGAGCTCCCAAGCAAATTGGGAGCATGGGGGAGGGGAGAAGGAGTTAGGAGGAAGAGGAGGGGAAAGGTGAGCATGAGGGAGCAGAAAGATTGAGTCAGGGAAAGAATAGAGGAGAGCAAGAAAAAAGATACCATAATAGAGGGAGCCATTATAGGTTTTAAGAGAAATCTAGGGAAATGTCCAGAGATCTATAAGGATGACCCCAGATAACAATCTAAGCAATAGTGGAGAGACTACCTTAAATGCCCTTTCCTGATAATGAGATTGATGACTACCGTATATGCCATCCTAGAGCCTTCATCTAGTAGCTGATGGAAGCAGAAGCAAACACCCGTGGCTAAATACTGAGCCGAACTCTTGGTATCCAGTTGCAAATAGGGAGGAGTGATGAGCAAAGGGGTCAAGACCAGGCTGGAGAAACACACAGAAATGCTGACCTGAACAAGGGGGATATCATGGACCCCAGTCTGATAGCTGGGAAGTCAGCATAGGATTGACCCAGATTCCCTGAATGTGGTGTTATTTGGGAGGACTGGGCAGTCTATGGGGCCTCTGGTAGTGGATCAGTATTTATCTCTAGTATAAGCATGGACTTTGGGAGCCCATTCCACATAGAGGGAGCAGACTTTGAAGACTCCCCATGGAAGTCCTCACCCTTCCTGGGGAGCAAAAAGGAAATGGGATGGGGTTTTATGGGGAAAATGGGGGGCAGGTGGGTGAAGGAACTGGGATTGATATATAAAACTAGCTTGTTTCAAATTTAAATAAAAAAGTATAAAAAAGAAAAACAGAAATGAGAACAAGAAAGGCTAGATATAAGTGGATGAAGAAGGAGTAAATGTCAGTAACAGACAGGTTATAAAAGAGGATATATAGGTGTTATCTAGTTGTAAGTCATGCATTCTTGTGTTTTGGTGGTGGACAAGTGGATAGAATATATTAGATACTGAAAATATAAAATTTAGCTTTCTCTTTTTTTCTTTTTTATTATTATTTATTTTACATATCGATCCCAGTTCCCTCTCCCTTCCATCGTCCCATGCACTCTGACCTCCCCCCCATCCTATTCCCCACCCACCCCACTCCACAGGGAGGATAGGGACTTCCAGGAAGGATCATCAAAATCTGTCAAGTATTTGGAGTAGGGCCTAGGTCTTCTCCCCCCCACGCCCTCTTCCCCCCCACACCCGTCTCTAGGTTAAGAGAGTATTCCTCCATGGGGGAATGTGCTCCCAAAGTCCTTTCATGCACCATGAACACATCCTGGTTCCACTGTCACAGGTTCCTTAGACTGCCAGGCCCTCCAACTGAGACCCACGTTCAGGAGGTCTGGGTTGGTCCAATGCTGGTTTCCCAGCAATCAGTCTGGGATTTATGAGCTCCCCCTGTTAAGTTCAGCTGTCTCTGTGGGTTTCTCCAGTCTGTTCTTGACCCCCTTGCACATCACTCCTCCCTCTCTACAATTGGACTCCAGGAATTTGGCTCAGCGTTTAGTTGTGGGTATCTGCTTCTGTCTCCATCGGCTACTAGATGAGGGCTCTAGGATGGCATATAAGTTATTTATCAATCTCATTATCAGGGGACAGCATTTAAGGTAGTCTCTCCACTGTTGCTCAGATTGTAGGTCTCTGCATTTCTCCAGAGTCATTTTTCTCTTCAAACCTATAATGGCTGCCTCTATTATTGGTCTTAAACAAGCTCTTCTTTCACACTTAAATCAAAAATTTTATACTTACCTAACTTCCTGAGGCCAACTTGTAAGAAAATAAATTTTCTGATGAACCTGAAACATATTCATTCACCTTGGCATCTGAACATATCAGTTGAAGCAGACTTCAGAAAGATTAAAACAAAGAGTTTATCCATCCAGAACCACTTAAATGCAAGGTACTTGCAAAAGAAGATATGGAAGATATGACCTATGGAACCACACAACCTAGGATGACATGCCAGCTCTTGTTACCTGTTAGCCATACATCCTCCAGCAAATAGAGATCAATTCTGTGCCTTAGTTATCTACGTATAAAGTAAGGAAAGTAACAGACAAGTTACAGCTCCTAATTCTTCCTAAACAATGCACCAATTGGGAACTAAACATTCAAATATATGAGCTTATGGGGGCCCTTCTTATTCAAAAAATTTAGCTTTCTTTCAGAATACCTGTATCTGTTTAGAAATTCATTGAATTGTATAGACTGAGTATGGTTAATTTCGGTATGTGATATTTTTATTCATTCTCAAAATTATTTTTAACTAATAAGGTTTATTAAAACCAAACCAAACAAACAAGGGACAAAATTGTGTTGGGGTTGCCTTCTAGTGCCCAAATGGTGGCAACACATGAACAATAGATTTGTGGTAAACCTGGGCCTGGCTGCCACCTAGCGTTGAAACAGAGGAAGTGAATACAACTCAAAGAAAGTAAGCCCTGGCTGAGAATTTCTTGGAAGACAGCAAAGACAAAGCCAAATTATGGAGATGGCAACAAGCGCTCAATTCTTCAGTGTACAGATGGTGCTGAATAGTAACAAGGGTTAAGATTATAATGGAGCCATGATATCTGCCGGACAGCAGAAATGAGGTGCTAGAGACTGAGGATACCCAAGCCAGTAATGGGCTAACATTCCCACTGAGAATTTAAAACAGTTTAGGAAAGCGATTTAATACTCTAAGCTGAATGTTTATAGACATGGAAACAGTATGAAAACACAAGTCCTTAAGCCAAAAATACATTAAGTAAAATCAAATACATAAACAGAGCAATATCAGAACAGCTTAAATGAAGAATACATTAGTAATCTCAAGGATAAGCTATTTGAAAGTCAACAGTTTGAAGAAATCTGAAAGAGTGATGAGGCATGAAAAATGCTTGTGGAAATTTTGGGTCATTACAAGACCAATATTTGTTTGTTGGTGTTCAAGGAGGATGTGTTAATTCCAAAGGAGGGGAAACTTTACTAAAAAAAAAAAATAACAGAAGCCTCGAGGGGCACATGCCCAGGGGCACATGCCCAGCTTCAGGAAGATTAAGGCAACAGTCAGAATTAACGAAGAAAAGATTTTTCCAAGGCATCAAGAGAAAAGAAAGAAATAACACAGCAGAATCTTAGTTCACCCAGGAACATATTTTTCTTCAGAAACCTACCACCAAGGAAACAATAGTATGGAATTTCCATAGTATTGAAGGAGTAACAAAACTCCAACCAACTCAGAACATTAGCAAAGAATAGAAGCTAAGAAAGTAGTTCTCCACTTCTTCTGTCTTAAAAGATATGATAAAAGGAACTCTACATACTTAAAGAGAAACTTAAGAAAGCAGAAAGCCCACTGCTATGTGAAACAATATAGACAATCCCAGAATGATGTAGTATTGTAAATATGGTATGTAAACCATTATATCTTCAGCATGAAAACAAAACAAAGTAATTAGAATTTAAAGAGTTACACTAATGTGTAAAGAGAGGGTAACAGGGACAGATGTAAAGTGACATAATAAAATTTTTAATAAATTGAATGTGGAATTGCATGCCAGTGATCCCAGTGGTTGGAAAGCAAAAGCAAGGAGAATCAAGCCATATGGATATAGTGAGTCCTCGGAAAGGCAGGGCTAAGACCTTGTCTCAAAAACAAAGCAAAGCAATTCAAAGAAACCAAATGGCGGGGAGGAACAGAGCACAAGGGTAGAATAAGCTTATGACTATGTTTCTTGCTTTTTCTCTTTATTAATCATGTAAAGTTGCTATCACTTCAAAGTCGCTTGTTATAGAAATGTTTAAAGTTTAACAGAAGAAAGAGAAGATGTGGTTTTTGCCTTCTGGTGATTGGAGTATTTAACCTAATATCCTCCAGTTACCAGCCATTTGCTATAAACATGCTGTGGAATGCATGTAGAAGTTAGAGACCAACTTGTAGAAGAAGATTCTATCCTACCATGTGGACCTTAGGGATTGAATTTAGGTCAACTACAATCCAAAGCTAGTACAATCCCTATCAAAGTATCAATGACATTCTTCATAGAATTAAGGAAAAACATAATATGTATATGAAATCTCTCTCTCTCCCTCCCTCCCTCCCTCCCTCCCTCCCTCCCTCTCTCTCTCTCTCTCTCTCTCTCTCTCTCTCTCTCTCTCTCTCTCTCTCTCTCTCTCTCTCTCTCTCACACACACACACACACACACACACACACATACACACCAAAGCAATAATGAGAAAACAACAAAACAAAACAAAACAAAAAAACACCAAAAACAAAAAAACCAAGTATGAGGCTTTACACTTTCTGATTAATTTTCCTGGTGTTGTTATGTTTTCCTCACGGCCTCTTGGGTGTGTTTATCCTTCTCATAAGTCTGAAGTAGTCCTCCCAATATCTTTTGTAGAGCTGGATTAGTGAGTGTAAATTACTTTAGTTTCTTTTTGTTATGCCAAGTTTTTATTTTTTCTTCTATTGTAGTAGATAGCTTTGCTAGGTATAACATTCTGTGTTGCCAATTGTGGTTGTTCAGAACTTGGAGTACATCTTTCCAGGTCCTTCTGGCTTTAAACTTTTTTTTAAATTTAATAATCAGCTATTACTATTCTGATGGGTTCATCTTTAAAGTAATTTTGTCCTTCTCTTTTTGCAGCTTTCAATACCCTATCTTTATTCTTTACTTTTAGAATTTTAACTATAATATATCATAGGGAATTTATTTTTAGGTTTTGTCTATTTGTTGTTATATAGGCCTCTTGTTCCTGGATAGGCATTGGTTTCTTCCTGTTTGGGGAAGTTTGTTGTGTAATTTGTTGAAAATATTTTTTGTGTCTTTGATATGATATTCTTCTGTGCCCACAATTCATAGATTTGGTCTTTTCATGGCACCTCAAAACACCCCCATGTTTATTTCATTTTTAATATGTATTTTAAAAATCTATCATTGACTTTTACAGAATTATCAAATTCTTCTACCTTGTATTCCTATCCTGATACTTCACTTTCCATATGATCCATTCTGTTAGTAAGTCTTTATGTTGAGCTTTTCATTTGGATTATTGAGCTTTTAATTTCGAGTGTAATTTTAGTTTGTTTTCTTAAGAAGTTTTATTTGTTTTTCTTTCCTTCTTCTTTTTGAGTGTGTTTGTATGTACATGTACCTGGCATGTGTTTGGGAGTCAGAGGACAACCTGAGAGTATTGGTTTTCTCCTTCCAACATGTAGGTCATAGGAACTAAATTTAGGGTGTCAGTTATGGCAGGGTGTCAGTTATGGCAACAACTGCCTTCACCCACTAAAGCCATCTCACTGGCCCAATTCTATCTCATTATGAACTCCATTTTTCTATTATGGATTGATTTCCTATTTCATTCAGTTTTTTTGTTTTTGTTCTTTTTGAGTATGTTCATGTTTTCTTTGAGTTGTAACTATGTCTATAATCACTCTTTTCAATTCTTTGTTTGGAAGCTCTTCTGAATCACTCTTTTTGGGGCCTATTACTATGGGCCTGGTTATTTGGGAGGAGACATGTTGCCTTGTTTTTGTTTTTGTGTATTTCTGTTGTTTTTGTTTCTATACTGGGACTTGTACATCTGAGTAGGCTCTGGCACCCTTCCTAGATGAAATTCTGCTGTCTGGGAGGGTTTTCTTTAGTGACTGTTTCCAGAGACGGCCCATATAGTAATTTTAGATACACATCGCATTTTAATATTATTTAGACCTTAATTTTCTCTTCTTCAGTCAACTTGCTGAGAGACTTACCCATGAAGATTATTCCAGCCAACATGCTCTTACAGGTATGGGCTGAAGGAGAAAATACAATGCAGTTGGAGTTGGAACCATGGACACTTGGTCGGCTTTCCTATCTCATCATATGTATATAATTTGATGATGAAATCTTATGCTGGAGATGTGTAATTATGAGGCTTGATGGTCATAGAACATTCATCCTGATGGATGGCTCAGATTACATCTGTGGACCATGCTGATGGTCCAGTAACAAGTGCCAAACTAGTTCATAAAAGGAACATAGTAATGTGCACAGGATAGTAAGTCTTTGCTCCAATATTCTAAGTATTAGGAGTTGTGATTGTAGGTGACCAATTGTAAAGCATTTTATTGTCATAGGATGCACTCAAAACCAGTAGCTTTTCAAGTCTTATGGTAACAGCCTGAAGGAGTACAAGTAACAAGAAAAGTTGCTTTCTTAATACAAAGGTACTTACTGAACACTCTTCCTCATTTGGTTAGAGGACAGGAGTTAGAAGGGGTAGCAGACTCACACTGCTGCTTCTCCAGAAAAAATTTCTAAGGTGGAAGACTTCTGAATCTGGGCTAGATTTGCACTTCATTCTCTGACATTCAAATATCTTGACAATATATCTACTGTAGTTATTACTTCTGTCCGAGTTCAATCCACATAATATTACTAATGGAAAACTCCAGTGTGATATCTTTGGAAATATGGAGGCAATTAAGTGTTCGTTCTTTAGATTAAATTATGACAAAGGGACAGAGAGTTGATTTATCACCTAAGGGAGGATGGTTTTTAAAAAAGTATATTACTAGGCTTGGTGACTGTAAAATGAACTGCTTCATGGTCTTTTGAACAGATATGAAGATAAAAAGACTTGGCGTATAAATAGCTACAGATTGGATTCCAGGAGATGAGTTAGTTGGCTGAAGTAGCCAAACCAGCTGAAGCTGGTACAATAACAGCTGCAGTGCAGTCATCACCAACTTAAGCTTACAATATTGTACTGTTATTCTTCAAGGTCCATCTGTTTCTGCACAGGCTGACTGTGTAAGTTTAGTGGAGGTGTTGTGGAGATCACTACCTTTTCTCTTCCAAGTTCTCGATGATGGCATTAATCTCTGAAATCTCTCCAGAAATCCAGTACTATACTTTTTGTAGAAGAGGTTCTGGAGTCTTCAAGTTGCTGAGTATGTCTATATGCATTATGCTTTTTTGAATGTGAGAAATAGCCACAGCATATATTCAGGAATCCACTAGCCTCACTGTTTGATTGACCCCAGTTTAAACCCTATGAGTATGGATCACAGATTTCAATTTCCCTGAAATAAATGTCATTTCAGAGCCCGTGTCTAGTAATCCTCCAACTGTCTGATTTTTCATTACTGTAAAGTTACTTTAGGATATAGTGTAACCAAGAGAAAACAGCAACACATTTCTCTTTCTTGAACTGGAGAAAGTAGGGTGGATATTATTTGCAAAATGCCCTGTTCAGTCTGGTAAATATTTGAGAGATAACTGAAATCAGTTAGTAAAACATGGTATAGCTCACACTTCAGTTCCAGAAAAAGGTAAAGACTTTGGATAAGAGATCACAGAGTAACACAAGAGAATGAATAATTGTCTATAAGAATCAAGAGTAATATATTTTGGAAATTATATTGTTTAAAATTATAATGGAATGGGTATCTACCTACCTATCTACCCACCCACCCACCCACCCACCCATTCATCCATCCATCCATCCATCTGTCATCATCTATTCATTCATCTCTTTATCCATCCATCTAGGCACATACTCAGTGAATACCCAAGGATATTAATCTTCCATTTTACACTGACTTCAAGGCTGAGACTATGCCTTACTAATTAGTAAAGGTCTATCTTGACTAGTTAAACTGTGAAAACTGGAAAAGATGGCTATGATTTCAAATTCTTATTAACCCAAATTCATAAGGCATCCAAAAAAGAAGAAAAAGAACAATCTTGCCATTATTAAAAGAAAATAAACTGGCACAAAATATTTGGAGGGAAAACTGACAACAAACCTGTAAGTCAAACACTTCTGTTATTTATATTTTTAAAATTAAAATATTAGGTTACTATGCAATGTAATTGCATCTTCATATATATATATATAGTGTGTATATATATATATATATTGTGTGTGTGTGTGTGTGTGTGTGTGTGTGTGTGTGTGTGATTATACTTTGTCCTCATTCATTCCTCTCTACCACTGATGAACTCCATGCTTCCTCTCCCTTCCAGCTAATTCTCCTCCTCTCAGTTCAGGCTTCTGCTTTTTTATTGTAGGTACTCTATGACCTTTTTTATTTCTCACACCTTTATTATTTCTTTGTCTCCTCTCATGACCCACCTACATATATATACATGTACATATACATACATGCATACATATATATATATACATGCTCACACATACACACACATACATACACACACATATATGGAATTTCAAATGTATGTTCTACTCTTGGGAGAAAATATGAGGTATTTGCCCCTTGAAGCCTCATTTAAAGTAATGATTTTCAGTTGTATCTGCATTCCTGAAAATGCCATGATTTAATTTTTCTTAGTGGCTGCACAAAATTCCATCTTTTCCATTTATTTGTTGATGAATGTCTAAGTGGCTTCCACTTTTGGCTACTCTGAATAGTGCATCAGTAAACATGTGTATGCAAGTATTTCTGTGATATGTTGAATAGAGTCCTTCAGGTATATATCCAAGAATGGCATTGTTCATATAGTAGTTCTATTATTTTGTGTTTTGAGGAACCTCTATATTTATTTACATAGAAGCTAAACAAGTTTACATTCCCACCAACAGTAAAGTTTCATCTTTCCCCACATCCTTGCTTGCATTAAGACAAATATTTGAAACAAGTTTCTCCCTATTTTCAAATTATTTTTGCAGTAAACATACAATGTAATGAATTTCATTATAGTACTTAAATTCATATATGTTATTATACTTTAAACAACTGCCTTAAAATTTCCAAAGCACTAAGAGAAAACAAATACACAAAGAATTAAAGGAAATCAGGAGAGTCAATTATGAGAAAAAGGAAATATAAGCAAAGATATAAGAAATTACAAAGAAGAATCACATAAAATTTTGGAGCTGAAAATACAGTAACATAATTGAAAACATCCATAGAATCTTTTATTTTAATGGGCAATAAAAGTCTAACTTGAGGTCCACACCAAGAAAGGATGTTCTTGCTTGATGCTGCTTAGATGTCCAGGAACCGGCAGTTGGTTGGCCCTAGGGCAGAATCAAACATGACTAGTAAAAAATGAAATCATTCCTAATGATATTGTGCTATACTCATAGACTGGTGCCTAGTCCAATTATCATTAGATAGGAGCAGATGCAAGACCCACAGCCAAATATTAGGTGGAGCTTTGAGAACCCTACGGAAGAGGTAGAAGGTCAAAGATACCAAAAGAACACAGTCTCAGAATCAACTAAGCAGGGCTCATAGGTGCTCACAGAGACTGAAGCAACAAGCACGCAGAGTGCATAGGTCTGACCTAGGTCCTCTGCATATATGTAATGGATGTGTAGCATGGTCTTCTGTATGGCTCCTAACAGTGGGAGTGGGGGCATCTCTGACTCTTTTGCCTGCTCTTTCTTTCTCCTGAGTTGCCTCATCAAGCCTTGATATGAGGGGTAATATCTAGTCCTATTGCATCTTGCTATGCTGTGTTCAGTTGATGTCCCTAGGAGGCCAGCTCTTTTCTGAAGGGAAACACAGGAGGAATGAATCTGGGGGAGAGGGGAGGTTGGAGAGCTGGGAGGAGTGGAGGGAGGAGAGGTTGTGATCTGGATGTATTGTGGGGTTGTGATCTGGATATATTGTATAAAAGAAGAATAAGTGAAAAAGAGGAAAACAAGTCTAAATAGGCAATATGAATAACTATTGAACTCTGAGGAACAAAGTGTAAAGAGTGGAGAATAATGAATGGAGGACAAAGAACTTCAAAGTACACTCATGTAGGTATCTGAAGGAGAAAAAACAGACAAAATAGTATTTGAAGAAAATGGATGAAAAGGTCCCCAATTTAAGCAAACACTAACACATGTAATTTTTGCAGATTCTGGACATTAGTTTCCTTTCTGATATGTAGCTGGCAGGTTTTTTTCCTTTTGTTCTGCAGACTGTCTCTTCACTTTTCTTTGTTGTGCAGCTCAGATTTCATGTAATCTCATTTGTCAGTTCTTGGGTCTATTTCCTATGCTGTTGGAGTCTACTCGAGAAAGTCAATGCCTATGTCTGTGTCATGAAATGCTTTACAAATGTTTTTCTCTAGCAGTTTTACAGTTGAAGGTCTTCCATTAGGTGTTTGATCTGTCTGAATTAAAATTTCAGCACAATGAAATAAAAATTTCCAGTTTAACTCTTCTATATGTGGATAACCAGTTTTCTCAATACCATTTGCTGAAGAGGCTGTTTATTTTCCAATGTATCAAAATACATTTATTGAAAATCAGGTGGGCATATATGTGTGAGTTTATTTCTGTGTCCTCTGTTCTATTATGTTTTTCTGCATGTTTGTTTCTGTACCACAATTTCCCCTTTGGTGTCTTTGTAATATAATTTGGGATGAAATGTTGCTCTTTCCACTTAGATTGCTTTGGTTATTTGGAGTACTTTGAACTTCCATATGAAACTTAGTTTCCCGCCCCCCCAGTTTTATAAAGAATGTCATTGAAATGTTGGTTGGGATTTCATTGAATCTGTTAGCTGTCTTTCACAATATGACCATTTCTACCATATTATTTTTCCAATTAATGAGCATGGGTGCTTTTTTTCTGTCTTCTAGTATTTTTATTTCTTTCCTTCTTCAGTGTCTTTGAGTAATCATTGTAGAGGTTTTTCACCTCCATTGTTAAGTTTATCACAAGTATTTCACTCTATTATTTTTAAAAGGTATATTGAATTTTTAAAATTATGTGTGTGTGTGTGTGTGTGTGTGATGTACACATGACTTTGGACGCCTATATAGGCCGGAAGAAGTCACTGGATTTCCTGTAGCTAGGGTTAGAGGTGGCTATGATCCACCAAACATGGGTGCTGGAAACTGAATTTGGGTCCCCTGGAAGAGCAGTATATACTACTAAACATGGAGCCATCTTTCCTTCCCTTTTTAAAATTATTTTTTGAAGTTATAGAGAGTGGGATTTTTTCTCTAATTGAATGTTTGACAAATTCATTATTAAATACAGTAAGACAATTGTATTTTGCATGTCGATTTGTAAATTTACATTTATTAATTTATTTGTGTATGGGTGTATATATTTGCCACTGCTTATATGTGTATGTTAGAGGACAGCTTGGGAAAATTGGTACTGTCTTTCTACTATGTACATTCTAGGGATCGCACTCAGATCATTAAGCTTGGCAGCATGCATCTTCATATACTTAGCCCTTTTCTGGCCTTGTATGTTGATTTTATATCCTGCTACTTTGATGTCACTATTTTCTTTTTGAAAAAATATTTGTTTTATTTTATGTGTATGTGTGTGTGTGCCTGAGTGAATGTGTAGGTACCATGTGTGTGCAGGAGCCTGTAGAGACCAGAGGAAGCATCAGATCCTGTGAAATTTGAGTTACTGATAATTGTGAGCCACAGTGTGCCTGCTGGGGTCTAATCAAGCACTTTTCAAGAGCAGTAAACACTCTCCAATTTTTTAAGTGTTTTTTTTTGTCTTTTGAATTAATTATTTTAATGTTGTTAAACTGAAATAGACTTCTATCCTTACCTTCCTTCCTTTCCTCCTTCTAACACTTCCTAGCTACTACCTTCCCTCAAACCCTTCACATATTTCCCCTCTCAGACTAATATAGTCCCCCTTTTAATTACAATCATTATATACACATATACATGTATGTATGTATGTATGTATGTATGTATGTATGTATTGTATGCACAAATATATCTGTACATTCAGCCTGCTGAGTTAGCTTTTAATGTTTGTGTAAATATGGTTTCAAGGCTCATCCTGGAAAAGGGGCCTCATCCCTGGAAAAGGCCAATTCTCCTCCCAGCAGTCTTTAGTTGCCTATAGTTCTTTGTCTAGAGGTGGGATCTGGTAAATTTCCCCCAATCCACATTAACATGTCCATTGATATTGACATTGTTCTGGTCTTGTTTATGTTTCTATTTCTAAGTGAGTCTGTTTACAGTAGATTTCCAGGTATTTTGACTCTTACATCATAGATGCAGGAGCTGGGCTCCCCATGATCTGTTGATCTCTGCACTGTGCCAAGCTGTGGTTTTCTGTGATGGTCTACATTTGCTGTAAAGAGAGTATGGTGGTTTGGATTAGAACAACCTCCATAATCTCATATATTTGAATATTTGTCCCTAGATGGTACTTGGGAAAGATTAAGAGATCTAGCAATGTTCGATGAGGTGTGTCATTGTGGTGTGAGATTTGAGGTTTTAAAAAGACCATGACACTTCTAGTTAGCTCTCTCTGCCTCCTGCTTGTGGATTAGATGTAGACTCTCAGCTACTGCTCCAGCAACATGCTTTCCTGCGTGCTACCATGCTCCCTGCCATGATGGTCATGGACTAATAACCTTTTTCTTTTATAAGTTGCCTTGGTCATAGTGATTTTATTTTCCTTTTATACCAACAGAAAAGTAACCAAGGCAGAGACTTTTATGAGGGGTGGTAGCTACACTTATCAGTGAGGAAAAGATTTAGAATGTGGTAAGGAATTGTGCTGTTATAACAAATTTAAAGTAGTAGGTGTGTGTGTGTGTGTGTGTGTGTGTGTGAGTGTGTGTGTGTGTGTGTGTATTAGTAACACATAATGAAAAAAGAGGTCATGAATTTGAAAGTGAGCATGGAGAAATATTCAGGAAGGTTTCGAGAGAGGAAAGGGGTGGGGGAAGTGATGTAATTCTAGTATCAAAAACCAAAAGAAAAAATTTAAAAAACATAGGGAAATATACATGAATAGTTTAAGGAAAAGCAATAAAATAAAACTTTAGTGAGATGTGCTAGACTTCATTGACTCCTCATGGGAAAACTTACTCTTTCTTAGGAGTGGATGGGGGTGAGGTTTGGGAAAGGTGGGGAGATTGGGAGGAGGGGAGGGAGTGGGAGCTGGGATTGGTATATAAATGAGAAAAGATTGTTTTAAAATAAAAAATCATAACTTCAAAAACCCTCAAGAACTTTAGCATCTAAATTCCAGACCAAAAACATAAAAAGCCCAAATCTCCTGGCAAGTTATAATTTTCACCCTACAAAAAGAAAAACTAGTTTTGAGAGAGCAGTTTTCTTTGTAATTGTTTGAAGCTATTTTAAAAAGAAAAATAGAAGTTGATATTAATTTGCATTATTCATTCTTAAAGTTGTAGAAAACATAATCTGTTTTTTTTATGGGATGGAAGATGTTATTTGTATTGTCAATGTTATTTAATAGTTAACATTCATGTCTGACCATGTTATTTACAATCATTATTCTTTAAGCATGGAATATTAAAATCAAAAACACGAAACCCACATAGTCATTGGTGTTCAGGAAAAGGTATGATAATTTTTGTTTCCTTATAGTGCAGAGAAAGTGAGCAATAAGAGATGTTAATATTTCCCATTCAATCTTCAACAATATAACTTTCTGCATTGAAAGATAACTTTGTGTCAGGAGAGTTAGACTGTATTAAATATTGAATTTCCAAGATAGCAATAGTGACATGCAATGAATTTCCTAGATAAATTGACTAGCTATTAGGAGAAATGAATTATGTTTATCCTAAAAAATAAAACACAGAATATTTGCTTAAGAAATGTTTTTTTAAGAATACAGAAGCAATACTTGATGAATGAAATAATATGTTATATGTATAATGAGAGTTAATCTGGCTAGATTATAAGATTTGAAAGGGCTGCTGATGACCAAAGGGATGTGTGTGAAGACTGGAATGTTAATGCTATAGGCTATTATTATTTTGCCATTAGGAATTGCAAATATGAATCTCCTTCTAATTTCTATATTCTCATGACATTTTTTGACTAAATTACAGGCATGTGTTCTTATAATTTATACACTTAAGCATATACTTAAATGTGCCTTCTGTCAATCATCATCATATCTATCATTTATCTCTAACCTGTTTTTGGTAAGGGCATAACATACCTGTTCTATTAAAGAAATTAAAGGCCCAGAGATATTGTTAATGGAGGGCATAATTATATATAGTAAATTTCTCCTAGAGGTTTGTTATGTATATCTATTTATCATGTATACCTGAGACTTTGTACCTGAAAGTGGTGTCACAGATAGATATTTAGAAAATTAAGAACATAGACTCTGGCAGCAGAATGTCTTGAGTTGAACCTTGGTTCTGAAGCTTGCTGGCAAAATAAGAATGGTAATGGTACTTACTCCAAAGAGTATGCATTAATGTATTTATACAGGTAAAACATTTAAAACAGAGTATGGTGATAGGGGTCACCATGATATGCTTCATTCTCATCCAGAACTAGGCAGGCAAGATGTACCTGGCCAAGTGGTACATGCATTTTGATGATAACAAGAAACAGAAGTTGATCGAGATGGTGCATGCTGTGGTCACCATTCGGGATGCCAAGCACACCGACTTTGTTGAGTTCTCGAACTTCAAGATCATCTACTGATGGTACCCTGGCCTCTATTTCTGCATCTGCATGGTCATCAAGGACAAAAATCTGGCCTATCTTAAGGCCAAGAACAATTTTGAGGAAATGTTAAGTGAGTATTTCCACAATGTCTATGAACTGGACCTGGTGTTCAACTTCTACAAGGTTTACACAATTTAGATGAGATGTTCCTGGCAGGTGAAATCCGAGACACCAGCCAAATGAAGGTGTTGAAGCGGGTGCTGATGCTGTAGTCCTTGAAGTGAGGTGGCCTCTGCCCAGCCCAGTGTGCTGTACCAACTTACCCTGCCAGGACCAAGTACCCTCCTAGGAGCCCCCTCCCTTCTTAAGCTGCCCCAGAGAAAGGACCCAGCAGGGTTTAGGCTGCAACTCACTGCCTCTGGTCCCTACTTTGAGGGACTACTTTGATGTCCCAAGTAACTGTGCCATTATGTGATGCTGTGAGGGCAGCCACCAATAAAACAAGCAAGCAAACAAACAAACAAACAAACAATGCCTTCTGGAAAAACCCAGCAAAACAAAGTAAAAAACAAAACAAAACAAAAGAAACAAAAACAACAACAAAACCTCAAAACACATCAGTATATAAAATATAGAGTTCATTAAATGTTAGATACCTCCATGTAATGATGTAATTTGTAACCTCAAAAAATTGATAATTCTATATGGAGCAGTTCCCTTTGGGAGAAAATACTGGGAAATACATGGAAAAAAACTGGGAAAACTAGTAAGAAGTGAGTTGTATTGTATAGATTATTAAGAATAATACATTCACTGTGAGTTTTCAGGAGACCAAAGGTTTTGTGACATATTTATATGGTATGCATAAGTACATATGTGAGTAGAAATGCAAACATAGACAAAAGCTTGGATGTAGAAATAAGTAAGCAACATGATTTTTATATGCAACAGAATTTAACTATGGCCATATTTTGTTCTAATTCTTCCAAAATTGAGAATTGATACAATAAATTTGAATCAGCATATTTAACAGCCCCTTCTAAATACTTTAAAATGATATCTTACTGTATATTTTAGGATAAAATTTCAGCATATCTAGTTGTATTTGAATCTTGCAAATGCACACAAGAAAGGCAAAACAAGTGCCATTCTCTTCGTACAGCTGAGAAAGCTGAGGTTCTGTGTTTATGGGACTGGCTTAAAGTTATGTAACTATTAATAGAGACCAGGTTAGCATGCAAGTGTCCTGGATTCCAGTGTTGTGTCCTTCTCCTGCACTATGCTGATTGTGCCAAAGCAGAAATGTAGAGGATGAGACCTGATGCTGTTTGACAAATATATTTGACATTTGTCTCAAGCAAGAGGAAACAATATAAAGCAAAAGTATAGGTACTGCTAGTTTTCAGATATGTTCAACAGAACCAATGAGTTCCTGTTATTTCTGATTCTTAGAAGTCTCTTTTCATTGTATACTTTTTTATTTCCCCAGGAGTTGTAGAAGTAGAACTGAACTAGAAATAGCTCATATGTGGCAGATGTAGACAGAACTCCATTCACGGTTTTCCTTTTTTCCATCTCTATTATCATTTACTTCTTCTGAGGTAATGTGACTTTTGGAACTCAGAGTTAAGAACAGAATGAACTTCCACAAAACTTTGCCGATGAATATCATATTTTAGTCACAACCAAGCTGTTTTCAATGGTTTGTTTTAAGAACAAAGCTTCTACTATAATATAAAAATCACTGCAAATAAATGCTATTACTTTCAACATGCTAATAAAAAACAGAAAGTATAAAACAATAATAAATCTCATAATTAACTAACTATAAATGCATATCATAGGACAAGATAGATTACATATATTAGTATACATATACATAAATGCACTTCTTAAGAGAATGACATGGATATTCAAATTTTTCTTCTGGTATCTTACAGTAAATTTTGATCACAATAAAACTCATGTAGAAATGAAGACCTCTTTTCAGATGAATTTTTATTGTTTATGCTCATATATGGGAATGCCAGTTGTTGTACTCATTAAGGAAGAATTATATTTTGGGTCAGAATTGAATTCCTAATAGGAACGTCAATGAGCAAGAAAAACACCATTCTCTTTTGGGAGATTGAGTCAAGCAAGAGTAGAAGAGAACTGGAGATAAGCTGGCTTTTGGTCATATTACTTTCCTTAGTTTTCAGATTGTAAATTACATGCAGCTTATAGAGATATTTGGCCGACTACTGGTCTGTTCTAGCACATGAACATTGTCTCCTGGAAGATAGGGCCCTATTTCGCCTTGCTAATCAGTACTACAAAGGAAAAGACTGACAGTACATTTTTTTTTTTAGTTTCTGGGTCATCTCCAGGTCTCATCTGATGGCATGCATGCAAAGGCACATGTTGGAATGAGTGATGACTATTTGCTATTTTTAAAGCTATATTTAAAAGCTGGACTCAAAATTCTAGTTTATATCCTTTGTAACTCCTTTTGTTTGAAAAGGAAAAATCTTGATTTCATATTCAGTTTTGTAGTTTAGAACCAGAAATATTTTCCAACTTCTGGTGAATAGAAAAAAAACCACTATGGGTTAGTTCACAGTGATAAACTAAATGTTGAACATTTTAAATATTGAATGATAGAATTTGTAAATGAGATACATTTAATAATTTCCAAGTTATTAATGGGAAACTTTATTTTTTAATTGTGATTTAGGAAAATACTTGCTAGGGAAATTCTTTTTATTGGTCCACACTGGAGATGGATTTGAATTATTCTTTACATATTTCTTCTCCTTTCTCTGGCAAGGAAGCTTTCTTCTTAGGTATGTAAGTCATACTGGACAAAGAATGCTTTCTAAATGTAGACAGTCTTCTCCTAAAATTTCCGCCTGAAAAGAAATATAGGAGAGGGTCAAAGCAACAATTCAATGCAGCTAGGGATAAGGTTATGACCACTGACTTCTGCATCCTTAGCACAGAATCACAGGCTCTAGTTTCACTGTGTAAAAAGTGAAGGTGGATAGTTCGCTGAATATGATATGGCATGAAGCTAATTAAAAAGGCAGCTGTCACAACTATGATCATTCCTATAGCCTTTCTACGACTTGGAAGATTTTTCTTCATTGAATTTTTTAGTAAGGTCAGAATGATCATTGTGTAACAGACAATTATAATGACAAAAGGAATAATGAAGCCAAAGCATAATGACACATAATGCAAGATCAAGACATATTTTTTAGTTTGATTGTCCTTTGGAGGCTCAAAGCATTTAGTATTGTTTTTGTCATCTTGGTAAGATTTGGACATTAAAAATGGAGAACTAGTCAAAATCACAAAAATCCAAATTCCAATACACACAAACCTGGCTTTTTTCTGTGTAACTAAATTAATATTCTGGACTGGAAAAACAATTGCAACACACCGAAAAAAGCTCATGGCTGTCATAAAAAAGATGCTACAATAGAGGTTAACATACAAGGCATAGGTGCTGAGGCGGCACAAAAAGTCACCAAAGAGCCACTTGCCTTTGTGAACATAATAGACCACACGGAGAGGTAATGTACAAACACATAGTAGATCTGCTATGGCTAGATTAATCATGTATACTTGGAAGGCTGATTTCTCATGATATGTTTTTATGAGGACATAGAGCACAAAGCTATTGCCAAAGAAACCCACAACAGAGATCATAGAATACATTGTGGAGTACACTTGATTGCGGAACTCGTCGATCGTATCATGGCATGTGTTATTACTGGCAGAAGATACTGTCATATTTTCAGTTCCATCCATGTTCTCCAGGAATGCTTGCTTTATGCCTTCAACATATGAAAAAGATTTTGTCAATTAAACTATATCTTTGTGCACATCAATTCACTTCCCAGTGTCTTTATATTTTTTATGTGTAATTAAAATATTGATTAGATGTTATTATTCTTGGAAAATTTCATACATATATGCACTGTGTTTTGATCATGCCCAACCTCCACCTCAGTCTCCAAGCCCTTCCTAGCATGTCTCCCTTCAAACTTCATGTTCATTCTCTCTCTTTCTCTTTTCAAAAAACAACCCATGGAGTCCAATTAGTGCTGCTCACATGCACATCCACCACAGCTGGAAGCAATTGTCAGGTTATGAGAGAGCCATTTGAACTTTGCCCCCAGGAGGAAGGCTTGGTCCTCCAGACATGAAGAAAACTTTTTCCTCCTTTCTCATCTATGTACCCTGACAGAATTCTTAATTCCCAAGACCTAGGTAAAATATCTTCCTCATATCGTACTGCTGTAGTATTATTGCAAAACATTTTCATTAAAATGAATTTATGATTTTTACTTACATAAAACAACTTTGAATATACTAGTTTTACATATATGAGTGTGTATGTATGTATCTATTATCATCAATTACCTAATTACCAATGTATTGCTTTATAAATGTTAGTAGCTAAAATCTGCACAAAATACTCGATTTCCCCTAAAAGAGAACTATGTAACATCTTCTGGATGCAGGTCATACCCAGGGAAAATGATTTAGTTTATGTTGGTGAAACTCACTCTTATAGGAGATATTCTTAATCTGGCATTAACTATTTAGTGCAATAGAACACACAGCAGGAGAAACATGGTGGCCATAAATTTATAATAACGATGAGAAAAAAGTTCCAGAGTGGTGAAATTTACAGTTGAAAAATTTGGTCCATAATTTAAGGCTCTGAGGAAAGAAGTGGTATAATTAGTTGGAATACACTTGTCAGATGAGGAAATTGTTGTAGCTGTTCATTCTCATTCTCTTCTCAGACTTGTATTCAAAGCTTCGAGTTTAGCCATACACAGTTCATTCATAGCAAAAGATTGTTATTTGGTCTATCCAACGGCATTCTGGCAGCTAACAACCTTATTAGCAACAGCTAGGGATGGGATAGCATAGACATAGTCATTTATTTCTTCAGCATTCTTTTGCACACATATCAAATACGAAGTCTCTTATTGGTTTGTTGACTTTTATATAGCTTCCTGGTAAACAAGGTGTCTGGAAGAATGCTCAGAAATTCAAGAGCTACTATTGTGGTATAGGATGAATCTTGTCCACATAATGGAAATATGGGAACAGACAGCTCTGATAGTTGCTGTAGGTGGATAGAGCTTGACAGGTTTCTAACCAGGAACAATTTCACCTGCTGTTTGTGATGTGTTATCTATCCATCTTGCCATTCCATCTATTTATAATTTTTTTAGCATTTGAAATGCCATTTTCACCAAGAATGATAGATATACATTTTTTTAACAATGAAGAGGAATAATTCTAAGGCTATAGAGAAAAAACAGCCCACCATTCCTAATGTCTGCATCAGTTTTCAATTTGTGCTCCAGGTTTCTTCTCCTGTGGGTTTTCTGAATTTGGGTAAAGGAAAGGAAACTTTCCCAAATTAATCCAATCTTTTTTTGTTGATACTGCTTTAGATATTTTCTTTAAACTGAGCTATTTTATGCTATGAGGCACTAGATGGTGCTATTGAGATTTTTGAGATAACTTTCTCCTTTCTAGTTTTATTCACAATATTTGAGAAATCAACATAGCATGCTTTTAAAAATGTGTCTATACTAGGATATGCAGCACCACAAATGATAATTTGATATCTGTAAATACTGTGAAATGACTGCCACTAGGAAGTTAGTTAGCAGTTCTTTCTCAAGCCCATCTTGGTGGTAAATTTCTGTAATTCCAGCTGATGCAGGAAGATGGTGGATTTGAAATCAGCTTGGGCTGATTTCATAGGGAGAGCTTGGCTCATTCAATACACAGACCCAATCAAAACCATACCCACCACCCCATTTCTGTCCTGTTTTATTGCTCAGACTGAATTGCACCTTGTTCTTGATTATGCCATTTCTCATTGTCTATCCAAAGATATTACTATCTTGGTAGAACTTGTAGAGAATTTTCACTCTGCCTTGCACATCGGCTATGTGTTATCTTTTCTTCCAGACTCTCTGGTTGATAAATAAGGCAGCACCTTATATGGGACCCGTCACTCATCTTGGTCCATAAATGCTCAGTGTTAACTGGAATGATAGAAACCTTACCATTTGAATGTACAATTATCCATTTGAAACAACTTAGCATGACCATCTCATTGCACTACAATTTAAAGTCTTTTCAACCTCAGAAACTAAAGACACTGATGTAGACAAATTGCTTCCTAAAGTACTCAGATACCAAATTATAAAGCTTAATTACAAGGGTTAAAAATACCCATACCATTGATACACAAATTATTTGTTCAGACATTGCACATTACAAATAAGTTTGGAATTCTCAGCTGCTCGTACAAAAAAAAATTCCAGATAGAGCCATAACAATGAAAAGTACACAAATAAATGAATGACATCTAATTATATTAATAACCAGCTGAGCTCTTTCAAACAGAATAAACTTTCTTATAAATTTCAGTATTCTGGTTTTATTCTTATTTATACACAAAACCAATTATTTATATTAAGACATAAAAAGAAAATTGTAGAATCTTTGAACAAGAACTAAATGTTAAAGGGGTAGAGATCATTTAGTGTAAAGTAGCCATTTCATGTATAATGACATAAAATGTCTGAGCAGCATTTAATTAGGTTTTGTATAATTTACTGTAATTTTCCTAATGATGTGACCTCCTAGGAGATGGATACAGAAAGTTCCTTCGGAAGCCAATGGTTTCTTAAGAACCAAGTCCTGCCTTCAAACAGGTCACAGTTGGGGAAGGAAGTGAGTGCTGAGGAGTAATAACTCAGTTGTTTGGAGAGGCTTGATAAGCCTAATAAAAGACATCTTAGCACAAAGCAAATGAATCACGAATTGATTAATGAAAGAAAGCAGTAGGCACAAATGGTGTTGACTTTATTTCAGCACAGATGATGAAGAACATTACTTCCCTGAGAAAATTGCAAATTGAACAAGGTTCATTCTGAAACTGGAGCCATACCTCTTTCTGGCACCGCAGTACCTTCACAAAGTTTCTTTCTTACTGTGGCCTCTGTTCTTACGGTGCAACGTCAGAGTACACTCAAGCTGAAATCATAGATTGCAAAAAGGAGTTAGTGACCTCAAAAGCAGTCTGGAAGGGTCATGGGAACTTAGCAGCCTTAAGTACAGGTCTAGAGTGTGATGGCACATCAAAGCTATACTGAAAGATTTAGGGCTGCCCATTGGCTTCCATGGCTCCTTGTTTTCCCTTCATCCTTTTTTACATTCCCAAGGGGAGAGGGACTTGGAATTGGGACCATGAGTGGTTACAGATGTTTGCTGATGTCTGCATTCAGCTTTTTCACCTAAAGATGAACATAAGGTTATAAAATATTTTTTCCTATGAAATTATATTTTCTCTATAAAGATTTAATTATAAAGTTCAAAGATGGAATAATTTGGAAATTTTCATCCAAGAACTTAGTTTGCTAGGAATTGGAGTTAGAATACCAAATAATTTTGATTGAAAGAAGAATGGCTTAACAGAGCTTGAACTAGATCCTCAGACTCGTAACAGTACTTGTTGGATTTGGTCACTAACTTCACATATCTAGTTCTGGAGAGCAATAATTTTAGAAACTTGAATATGTAAACTTCAAGGGTGTGTGTCATTCCAACAAAATTACTGTTGTGAATCAAAGAGATACAGCACATATGTCATAAACTAATAAAGAAAGGCTTTCCTGACGCAGTAGCACCCTGGCACTTCTCAATCTTTACTGTGTTATCGCTTTCCTCATTTTTGTCTGCCAGTAAGATTCCCCAGAGTCTGTCACTTTTTCTTTATGTGTGGTCCCAGTGTTAATAAAATAAACACCTTCTTCCAGTTTATTTTTATAAAGTAGACACGGTCTGGAACTTTCCAAAGGAAATCTACTGACAAAAAATGCAAGTAAAAAGAAAATAGAGGAAATTCAAAGATATAAAATGTGTTCACCCTGTACTTAGATAACCACGTTTCACAGAGTCTCCAGCTTTCATTGTTCTTTTTCTCCAGGTAAGGAGTCAACCCTTGGAACCTGCTATAGTCTGGGTCAAGTGTCTGTTGCTGGTTGAGAATTACAGCTGGCTCTAAAATTTTTGTTAATTAGGCAGTAACTGTTTTTTTTTTCTTAATTGCTTTTCCCATGTCTTAACATACTGATAAAGATACGCTAAATGAATGTTAAACATATAAAATATTTTCCATCATAAAATTATGTGATTCCACTCATCTGATCTAAAAAGAAAATTAATTTTGGCACTGTCTTAGATTTTTAAACAAAACTGGAGTTTCTCCTTAGATTGTTTCAAAAAGAAAGCTTATGAATTTCTAAAATTCTGGGAAGTGCAGTCTTACAAATTTAGTGTACTAAGGAGTTATTCATTTCTGTGGTGGTTGTCCAATTATAATCTTGCCTAACATTTACATGCACATATGAGTAAGTATCACATTGTCTGGAATATAGGGTAGTTCCCCCCCATCAAGTTCACAGCTGTGGGGCAATCTGTGCTCCTTTGAATCCCAGAATTTAAAGGAACTGGAATTTCCTCAGAGTTCTTTGCTTTGCATATAGCAATCATTGGTACTCAGTGACCCCACAACTTGCCGCTCTTTCTCTTTTAGTTTGCTTGCAGACTCTTGTTTCTGATAGTAGTTTCTGCCAATATTACATGCTGCCATTTTTAACCATATACAGCAGAGGTGTTGAAGTAAAAGAATAGTTATGTGAGTTTTGTATGTGTATGTGTGTGTGTGTTGGGCATTAAACCTAGGCCCTTACCAATGCTAGGCAAGTTTTCTACCAGCAACCTCACCAATAATCTCTCTCTCTCTCTCTCTCTCTCTCTCTCTCTCTCTCTCTCTCTCTCTCTCTCTCTCTCTCTCTCGTGTGTGTGTGTGTGTGTGTGTGTGTGTGTGTGCGTGTGCATGTGTACGAAATGCATATGCTGTATGTGGTCTATGCATGGGGGTCAGAAGAGGATGTCAGGAGTCTTCTATCAATCTCTGCTTTATTCTCTTAAGGCGGGGTCTCTCATTGAATCTGAGGATGTCCTTTTTTTACTACATTGACTGGGCATCAAGCTCAGGAAATCTTTATCCCCCTACCTCCAGTACTGGGGTTATAGGCATGTGTGGCTATGCCTGGGTTTTTACATGGTTTCAGGGGGATTTGAACTCAGGTTCTGACGGTTGTATAAGTGCTCTTACCCAACGAGCCATACTTTTCAGCATGAATATATGATTCCAATTCAGATCATTTAATTTTTTTTTTACTTGGCTCATGTTCAGTCAATAAAATTTATAGAGCCCCTATTCTTATAAAGGAAAGGGTATTTTCCTACAAGCGAGAGAGTAATTGCTTGTTAGACTTTAAATACATTAAAAGCAAATAGCAGAATAAATTAACAGAGTAAATAAGAGAGTTCAGAAATATTGTAAGAATGCAAGGGCCCAACTTATGTGCTTACAGTTTTGTAGATGTGACACACACACACACACACACATACACACACACAGTGTGTGTGTGCATGCACACACATGTATGTATGGTATGTATGTATGTATTATGCATGTATGTATGCATGAGTCAATCATGTTTAATTTTGACTTAAGCAGACCCCAGAAAGGTATTTTCTACTAAATGAAGTGGGTGCTTTTTTTGTTTTTAGTAAAACAAAAAGTCATAGACCATCTTAACCCAATTTAATATTTCTCTACTCTGATGTGGGTGTGATGTGATATGTTGTTCATGCCTTTCTTGATGATTTTTATTTATTGCTTTGTTATAGTCATCTGTGATCACTCAATATAATTCTCATTATTCTTGCTTGAGTTCTACTAGCACAGAGCAGCAAGCAAATTTTATTAATTTTATATTTCCTGCTGGGCATAGTAGATAGTACATTTTAAATATTGGTTGATTTGAGTTAATACATTTTCTGTATAATTTTATTATGTGTGTTTAAAATGAAAGAGAATTCTTGTACGGAGAAAGACCACAATTGGAAATTTGAAGGACTGGGTGCCTGCAGACCTGGGTCATACCTCAGGCTCTGGTGGGTGATTAATTAAGTGATCTTTTGAAAATCACTTCCTCTCTGTCAAAACGTTACTTATTTGCAATACAATAGGGTTAGATTTTTATGACCTCTAAAGTCCCTTCTAATTTATCACTCAATACATCTGTAAAGATCAGGGCTATTTTTTTTTCTTGAGAGCATGTAATATAAGTGATTTATAACTGCAATGAAAAACACGGACATAAATTGTTTGCAGTCTTGGCTGTATTTACAATGTACCGGCCTTCTAAAGGCAGCACTTTAGTTCTATGATGCTGTTTTCTAAACTAAGTGATAACTATTATGATGAGAAGTAGCTCTACTTTCCAGTGCTCACAGATCCCCTCTCTGTGCTTACCCCTTTCAAAGGTACACTTCTGGTTCTGATAGTATGAAAATAGCTTTAATAACTCATACGTATATATAGGTTGTCTTTATACACTGAACAATTACATAAATTCACTCTATAAACTTGAAGATAATTCTGTAAAGTAAATGTCATTGTTAGTCCAATTTCACATTTTGGAATACCGAGGCAAGGAGAAACAATTAGCTTTGGAGCTCATTAAGCCCTGAAGTTACTGTTTGTTCATTTTTATAATCTGTATCAGGTGCCCATCTTGCTTGATAACATGGCTCCAGGGTTCTAGGACCAGTTATTTATATACCAAGATCTTAGCAGTTGCTTGAAATCTACTTTGCACAGTTTATAGGAAAGAGGCTTAGGTTGCTGGGCCTTTAAAACCTAGATAAACGAGTCACTTTCTTCCCAAGTTAAAAAAATGTTTTTAAATTTGTTTTATTTAAACTAAGTGGAATCAGTGATGTAAAGATCCAAAATTTCACTTAAGACAACTGTTATTTCCTGTGTGTTTCTGGAAAATTTCTTAATCTTCTGGAATCCAAAGTGCAGAATCAGGTCATTGTTTTTAGATAAGTTTTGAGTTCACATGCTTAGAAGCAAGCAAACTTGCTCTTTTTTCCAGAATGATCAAAGGTACCTCTGACATCTTTGCTGGTTGTCAGCTGTATCTAACTGCCTTTGAATATGGTTCTTATAAGAAAGCAAAACTATTTTTGATGAAATAAATAAAAACAAAATAAATTTTTTTGTGTTAAAAAATGATCATGTAATATATTCATCTTGCTTGATTGAAACAATACGTATGTTGACTAGTAGCTTCTTGCACCCCATTCCCCCATTCCACAACAACTGCCTTTTATTCTTCTATCCTGTGAATGTGACTGTTTTTGGTAATTTGTGTAAGTGAAATGATACAGTGTTTTTCTACGACTAGCTTACTTTGCTTAGCATAATGCCCTCAGTATATGCCCATGCTGTTAATAGTTCCTTCTTTTTTAAGGCTGAAGTTTACTTCATTTCATGTTTATCCTTCTTTTAGTTATCCATTCTTTTGTCAATGGAGACTTTCAGTTATAGTCTATATTATTATTTATAATAAGCTTCTTGTTTTATGAAAAAAGGCTGTTCTTTTTTTATCCTAACTGGGAAGAATGCCAACACAGTTGCCTATTACCACAAATTATGCAGTTGAGTTTCCAACATTGGGGGAATCACAGGGGTCAGAACATCCAGAGTGCAATGGATGAGTCTAGCCCTGGAAAGACCACCTTTTTGATCACTGCATCTTCTTTGTCAGGTAAATATGAAGACTACTTCTTATGGATAAGACAAACCACTATTTCCTTTCAAGAAAATAGAAAACAAACCTTGATTTTCTAAGTAGGTAAGAAAAATAGGCATAGAGGTAAAAATATAGTAGTTTTTGAAGAGGAAAAGTTCTACATTTGGATCATTGATGCATCTATACTTAGCTGTGTGATCTTGGGAAAGTTGCTCAATCTTTCTGATACCCTGTTGTCACTTATGCAAAACTAAGTTAATAAAACCAAAGACAAAGATACTTCTTCCCCCCTCTTTGTCTCCCCCCTCGTGTGTGTGTGTGTGTGTGTGTGTGTGTGTGTGTGTGTGTGTGTGTGTGTATAAATGAGTATTAGTTGGGTAAAATATAAGAAACTAGGAAGGAAATCAAGAGTGATAAAAATAGGTGATGAGGATGAAGGGGGATTTGGCAAAACGACACATGGAACATCAAAGAAGAAAAGAGACAAAGGGGAGGGGTTAGGGTTAGCAAAGTGGTGGTGAAGGAGATGAGTGGGAAGAGAATCACTAAAACACCCTTTGACAATGTAATAATATTTAAAATAATTTAGTAATTAAAATAAACATTTAAAAATATGACAAAGGAGCCCAAATAATAGCAAAACCTGAGAATGTAGCTGAAGGTTATAAGGTGAAGGCAGGGTTTTGTGGTGTTGAAGGAAGTATTGAAAGAATTAACAAGATTCCACTAAAGAAGAACCTAACATGGAATCTCACCATTCCTGCTTGTTGTTGATCTGAAGTATCGAACTGTACTGTATGTCCCCAAGTGTGGCTAAAACAGTAGTACAAGTAATATGTCTCTCAGGTACACTTAATCAGTTAGCTGTTCTTAGTGGATAGGGTAAATTGGAAGTTAGCCCTGTGGCTATGTAAGTAAATGGCACATGAAAGTTATAAATTGAATTAACATGCATTAGCCTGAATTGGCTTTGCCCTCACAATTAAAAACGTATGGTCTAATCATAAACAGAATAAGAGGAAATGCCTGTTGAAGCTTATCTAAATTAATCCAAACTGCTAGCTTAATTAATTTTACTAAATATACTGAGATCCAACTAAGTTTTTAATGGCTAGGGTTTTATAATGACTCTATATACAGCTTTATTCTAGAAAGATGTTTATACATAGTCTCATGATAAGTTTATACTAAATGCTAAAGCATCTTAATTAGAAATTTGCTTTATACAGACAAACCAATTATCTTGGTTTAAAACTCCTCCTCTGCATAACAAAGCAATACACATATAGTATATAGCATAGTAATAAAGATGTTTTAAGTCTATCAATGTGTTTTATTTAATTTAACTGAATCTATTTAGGAGAGGCAGTATATCTTATCCATCTTAATGTTCTTAGAAGTAGGTGTTTTTGTTTGTCATTGAATTGGTAGCAGGAATCACACTTGAGTATAACACATGGTTCTTATTGGTCCAGGAATAACACAGCAATTGGGTTATCCCTATCTACCTCTGTGCTATTTATATCTTGGATAAAAGAAAAGAAAGGGAATTATCCAGATGTTATCAACTGTGGGTAGAATTAGAATTCTGAATAACTTTGAAAAACTTAAATGGATTAGGTGATGTTACTAAGGCTTCTAGCAAGTAGATTTATGCAATTTGTTAAATACCAGTCAAGAATGTGCTCATTAGAGGAAGGAGGATGGGAAGGAGAAGGGAGAAGGACAGTGGAGTGAAGAAAAGGAGGGAGAAGCTGAGAGGGAAAGGAGAGATGGGAAGGAGGGTGAGAAGGAGGAGGGTAGGTATGGAATGCAAACTTCAACTTGTTCATAAATCAGAAATGTAAAGTTAGTTGTGATTAACACCATAATCATCACACTTTCTCCTACCTCAGAATCTCTTGATAGTCTATAGTTAAAGTATAAGTCTCCTCAGTGATAAATTTTGAAAGAACTATAAATGTGTTAGTATCAAATTTGCTTCTCTAATGCATAGTCTATTATAAAATCCTACTCAAAGAGTAACTGAAGAGTGTCATGCTTCAGGATTTCATGCGAATCCAAGATCAGTCACTATCATAGAATGAGCCATAAGAAGCACAGCAATAAAATGTTCCCCAATGGCATGTTGCTATACCCATAGACCAGTGTGTTGCTCACTGTTCATGAGAGAAACTTTTTTCAGTGAATGGCAATTAACAAAGAGATACACAGCTGGACAGTGAAAAAGGGTGAGAGACTTTGGGAAACTAAACCTTAAATAGGATTTCTTCATCAAACCCTCATTTTCAAGGCTTAAGGATCTATGCAGAAGAGATTATAAGACTGTAAGAGCCAGAGGTGGTGGATGACTCCAAGGACACAGCTTTTTCGAGACACAGCAGGACTGACACACATATGAACTCACAGAGACTATGGCAGCACACACAGGACCTGCACAGTTCAAACCTGAAAAAGTCCCATCCCCGAGAAAAGGAGGTTGCCACCCTTAACGAAGAGACTGTTTGGAATTGATGCTTGTTGGAAAAGGGGAAATCAGTTTTGTCCAATGGAGTGTCACTGGGATGTCAACCATATCTGGGGCAGGCCCCATGTCCAGGAGTAGTTGGCCAGCACAAAACAGACTTTGTTTTGTTTTTAGTGAACTTCCTGTTTTGCTTTGGTATTTTTTATCTCCCCACCCCAAAGAACATTATAGTGAGTGGAAATGATCTGGGAGGAGTTATGGGAGAGGGAAGAATGAGATCTGAAAATATTGTGTGAAGACAATGTTAAGTAAAAAGAAAAGGGATGAAAACTGTGTTGCCACACACAGCAAGATGAATGAGATCACTAAGCAAGCCGATGAAACTGAAACACATGTTAGAATATTGGAAAGAATCTCAGCTACTGAGTAAAAAGGAAGCTATTAAAAGAGGCTGTAAGAAACAATTTGATGTCCTTGAAAGAGAAAAAGAGACTGGAGTGGGGGAGCTACAAGTGGGGTGTCAGAGTAGTAGTAGGGTGGGAGAGATAGGTGGGGGAAAGGAGGATCATTAAATTACAGTTTGTTCCAAAATGTCATAATAATATTTAACACTTTATATGGTAATTAAAAAACTGACAATTAGCCAGATGGTGGTGACACACACCTTTAATCCCAGTACTTGGGAGGCAGAGGCATTCAGATCTTTGTGAGTTTGAGACCAGCCTGGTCTACAAGAGCTAGTTCCGGGACAGCTTTCAAAGCCACAGAGAAACCCTGTCTTGCAAAAACCAAACAAACCTCAACCAACCAACCAACCAACCAACCAACCAACCAACCAACCAAAGAAACAATCAATCAAAAACTCCAAAACACTGACAATTAAAAATATTTGTTTGGAATTATACGGATAGAGAGTCTAAATAGGATGTTTCCATCAGGTTCTTTCCCTAGGAGTGTGGGGAATCCTGTGGAAGACAGGGAGGAACATTATAATAGTCAGAGGGGATGGAGGACACCAAGAGAACATGGGCCATCGAATCAACTAAGCAGCACTCATATGGGCCCACAGAGATTGAATAGGCAAGTATGAGGCCTGGATGAGTCTGCCCCAGGTCCTCTGTGTATATGTTGTGGCTGGTAACTTGGTGTATGGTGGGATTCTTAACAATGGGACTGCATGTGTCTCTGACTCTTTTTTGCCTCTCTTAGGACTCTTTCTCCTGGTGGGTTGCCTTGTCCAGCCTCAACATGAAGGCTTCTGCCATGTCTTATTGTATCTTGCTTTGTTGTATTTGGTTGTTGTCTCTTGGAGGCCTGCTCTTTTCTGATGGGAGACAGAGGAGGAGTGGATCTGAGGAAGCGGGGGAGGGGGAGACGTGAAGGAAGGGGACACTTTGTTTAAGATGAATGGTATGAGAGAAGAATCTATTTTCAATTAAAAATGTTTGTAATGAATTTGCTTTTATTCATGATGAGAGATAGAAGAGCATCCAGAGAAAATCTAATAGAACCCCGTATTCTTTATGTCCCAGAAAGACAAAACCATTGCTGGAAGTAGCATAAGGAATTATTCTGTAAGCCTGGACACCATAATGGTCTGGTGATCCTCCATGGCAGCACACGGTTATGTTTTAGATGCCTCAAGGTGTTTCACTAAGCACTTATGCATAATACAAAGCCAGCACTTATCTTTTCAAAGGTGTCCAATGAACTCTCAATTCAATTTGAATCACTATTAAGTAGTACAAAAATATTTCATCTTTGCCTTATAGTCACTTTCTCATTGTTATATTGATAGCTTGTAAACATGACCTTATGACTAGCTCCACTTGTCTTTTGATTTCTTTTCCTTTGCTCATGACACATTGCCATACATGAAGTATTCTTTGTCCTCATCCATATCAGGTGTAATTCAAACCATCTTTAAGCCAATCTCTTAGATCATATTCTTCATATCCTCCATAACATACTCCTTTGTGGTGATATGCTAGTTATATTAAAAGATACTTTATTAGCCATTTAATATATCTACATTCTCTGTTATGTCTTTGAAAACAATATATAAACCCTTCCCATGAAGACTTTTCTATATTCTAGAGAAAGATACAGATATATTAACAAGTTAATGTACAGTATCACTGCAGCTTCTGCAATGGAAATATATACATACACAGATAATCATGGTATAGTGGTTCATGCCCCAAATCCCAAAACTTGAAAAAGTACAGAAGATTGTGAGTTCAACTCCAACATTGGCTACATAGTTACTTCCAGGCCAACCTGGGCTACATAGGAAGTACCTGTCTTAGAAGACCAACCCCAACCCCCCAAAAAGAAAAAAGAAAATGAAACATAATAAAATACTTAATGAGAAGTGAATGTATGTTAGAAAAGGCCTTCTAAGATAGAATGGTAGAGCAAGCAATGAGGAGGAAGTAGGATGAGTGAGGCACAGCTGTGTGAAAAGGCCTGGCATGTTTAGGGGATATGGGAACTTGACTGAGTTGAAATGTAAGATGGCAGGTTATTTGTATGTATGTGTGTATATTTGGAAGTGTGTGTATCTGTGCTTGGCTGGAGTATGAGGACCAAAGGTGAGAAATCAATTTGGGGAATAATGCAGGAACTGGGTCACAGAAAGTTAATAAAGATCCTGTATACTATTCTAGAAAAGTTGAGTTCAACTTGTAGGTAATGAGAAGTTTACAAAACAGGATGCAGACTGAAAAAGGAATACTGACAAAAGAAAAAGAAAAACTGTCTAAGTGTGGCAGATGAATTATGGTTTACTGTAGCTGAAAATGAGGTCAGTAGGTTCAACTATATTGCAAGTTCCTTAGAAGCAGGGATTGCATCTTTACATTTCCTCTTTCAACTGTTTGATTTCTCATTCTACTTCCCAAGTTTCTTTCTTGAGTGGTTAGTAAAATCCTTTGCATTTACAGAAGAAACACAATGAACGGCTGGTAAGATTCTGTGCTATAACTTCAAAAGAAATATATATTATTAACTCATGTACAAACAATTGCCCTTTATTATTTTAAGAATTATCACTAGTTTGAGTTGGAGGGTCTTTGAGATCATGTTTCAGTGGAACATGTACCAAAACTGAAGTCTGGAGTTGGAAATAGTGTGGTGACGACTTGCTCAAGAACACACAATTTGTCCAACATAGTGGCACACACCTTTCATCCCCAGAATTCAGGAGAGAAAGGTTGGTGTATATATACAGTGTTCCAGGCCAGTCAGGGGTGCTGAATGATACCCTGTTTCTGTAGTTTCTTTCCCACCAGGTCTCACAACTGCCTTGCCCCACCTTTGTTTTAATTGTTAATCCAATATCCTGTTTCAACAAGCAAGCAAGCAAGCAAACAAGCAAGCAGGCAGGCGGGCAGCTAATGAGAAAGCCAGCATACACTAGACCAGAATCCAATGACAACCAGAGAAATTCTGCTTCCACACTACCGCATCCATCCTTATTGTTTCTCTTAATCTCATCATTGATGGATTTTGCATATCATCTATTGAGGTTGTCATTGTGGTCATGGTCTCTGTTCTTTTTGTTTTGCTTTAGAGACAGGGTCTCACAGGCTGGACTCTGTCTTAGCATTCTGAGTCTTGTAATTACAGGTATTCACCATTATTCCTGGCTCAGTTTTCTGTTCTTTGTTTTTCTTCTACAGTGTTTATCAACTTTCATATGGATGACAGAAATCTCTAACCAGCAAACTACTTGCTTAGACTTTGGTCTCCCATTTTCAGCTGTCTATTCAACTTCTATGCATGGATCATTTGATTTTTTTAAAAACTTCAACCATCTTACCTTTTAAGTTACCTCACAAAGTGACTTCTGTTGTCTTTTTTCTTTATTGTATAAGTTGCTTTCTAATTATGAGTGCATAGAATCTAGTAGTCATATTTCACCCCACCACACCCTTATCTTTCATCAATCCTGTTGAGTCTTATTTTGAAATACTTGGTTCTATTTTATCACTTTAATTCAGGATCCTTATCTCTTTATTCTCTGTCTACTTGAAAAAACTTGAACATTATAACTTTTTGTATTTCCATATGGCCAGAGATGATCCTGGGAGCTTGAGACATCATTGATTATACTTCAAGGTTCAGTTTGAAGTTGTCCCCTATGAATGTATCCATGTACATGTTCATGTACGCCATCTATGACTGTGTGATGGTTATTCTTTTCTGTGAGTACTCTTGTTTACATGACTACCTACTTAGGCAGATAATGAGCCCGATAATGAGAGTGAGTGTGCTTTATTCAGTTTTTCTGCTTTTCCTCCTATCTAGTCAGTTTCAGAGGGGTAACTAAAGTTTTGAGTGCTTTTTCATATTAGAGTACTTAGCTTCTAAAGGTGGGTGTTTAGGAGGTAGAGCACGAGCCATATTTTTGGAGTGGAATGTGGGTGACATTGTGCAGGAATTAAAAATAATACTTGACAATATTTAAAAACTGCAGAGGACCATGAGTTCAAAACTGGCTAGGTCTGATAAGAATCTGAAGACCCAACGATGTGTTTGAGTATGAGCCTGTGTGAGGCTGATGATGTATGTTTTAAAATCAAAAACAGAAGAGATCAAAAGATTAAATCAGTAGCTGGATGCATTTTTATAATTGTTTGGGGTTCAATGCTTCCTTAAGATTTCCTTTACCTTTCTAGTAAATGATGTTCTGTGTGTGTGCTGTTGGAGGGCTGCCAACAGGGGTGGGGTAGCTAGGCTAGGGCCAAAATAGAAAGGGAAGTGTGTGTGGGGGACTCAAGGCTCAGTCACTTCAACAGATACTTCCTCCATTTCTGCTAGGCAGTGGAAAGTTCTAGGTAACATTCTGTGAAGGTGTAGCTCAGTGAAGCCCCACTTTGTTTGAGCAAGTCCCAAGTGCTCTATTTTTCTCCATATAGATTATTACTGTGACATGAAAAATACTGTGGTGTTGTTGATCTTGTAAGTCTGAGGTCAGGGAAAGCAGGGATTCTGGTGTATTATTCTCTTGATAGAGCAGCCACTCATTAATATTTGTTGGATGAATATACAAACTAATAGGAAGACCAACAAATATGAGTCTTTTATAAACTGAAAACACTATAGAGATGAAAGTCTTATTTTTATCCTACTTATACAAGAATGAATTCAGGTTTTACCTTCTGATATTGATTTTGACTGTCTAATCCCTCACTCCTCTCATTTTGTACTTGTATAATTATGCCTATTATCTGTACCAATAATATAACCATCAGTATTTTAATATCGTACATTTCAACATGTAGGAATCTTGTGTTTCTAGTGGAATCCTCTTGGACAGGAGGAGAAAAACCAGTTATTGTTTTCCTAAGCACTGTGACCTCAAATCCTCATCCCAGTGTTTGCGATTATAAAAGTATGTAATAAAAATGTGTATTGATTGTTTGGAGCAAGATAACCCATCTTTCATAAGGATTTATCCATATAAAGTCAAGCTATAGCTATGATTCCATGGCTTTTTGCTGTAATAATAAAAGAATGGCATGCCTATCCTGTCATTCCAATAAGTAATTTCTTTCCTCTTTGTATTTCCAAGGATATGGTTAGATGCATTTTCGTTACTATTGAAAGCTCATGGTGACAGCCCTCAGATATTGATTCTGAAAAAGCTTCTTTTAAGAAGATAGGCAGCTCTACTGTTGGATAGTTGGACTGCAAAAACAGGACACTGAAGTTCCAAGAACCTTAGGTGGTGGCAATCAGAGCTAAAGATACTGTGTGTCTCACTGCACATAAAAGCTACAGAGACCTTGATGAGTGTCTAAGTGTGGGTATGTGGTGGTGGTGATGGGTAATTCTACCCATCGACTGAATGTTAGAAATATTTTATAGAAAATCTACATGCTTTTAAACGTTTTGTAAGGACTTAACTATTCTGTGCCAATTAACAATAATTTGGAATCCCTTGAAACACCATGGCTATTGCTCACAGGTAGTTCTCAGTCATGCTTTTAACCTCTTACTCTTAGTATTTGGACCCCTTAATGTTGGAAGGGAAACTATCTGCTATCAAGGAGATAATTTATGTTAAATAAAAAATTCAAGTTAAGATTAAGCATAAAGGTTAATCATCTTGGAATGAAAAGCAGCTCTTAATACTGCACAAAACCCAGAGACTTCCTAGGAACATTGGAACAAGAACATAGGCTGTGTCAGAGCTGTTTGAGTATTGTTATTGTTAGCTCAGCTTCATTTAGCCTGTTTTAGTTCAAGACAGCACAAGCATAATCCTACGCCAGAACAAAGGCTGCTGATCTGAAAGATGAGAAAGCTTATTCAGTCTAAGGCTTTAAAACTAAAAAATGTGATGCCAAATTATAGTCTCTATTCTTTTTTATAGACTTGGAATTGATGGAAAATAAAAAATCAAAACCCAATTAATCAAAGAAACAGAAAATTAAACAGACAAACCAAAAACTCGAGTGGCCTAGAGACTTCTTAAGTCTGTATCTCAACTCATTTTCTGCCAGTTCTGTTAAAGTGGGACCTCAAATGTTTGGAATATATTCATTCCACAAGCATTAAAATGAAAAAATGACATTCTGTTTATTGAAAGGGAAACCAACCACGATGCACTGGCACGAGGTGTAACACAACGAATAAGACAGTTGCAGTGCAAACTATGTTTAAACAAGAGCCCTCTACCAATCTCTGAAGAATTCTGAAAGGTAAAAGTAAATGTAATTTGAGGATGTTTTAGGACCACGATTGTAATATGGATTAATGTACTTATGATGTCTGTATTTATCTTACTGGATCAAATGGCTTCCTTTATTCCTCCACTGAATTTTTCTGGGCATGAGGATTTGTCAGTACTTGCAATGATTCTGCCAAACTTTACGGGAGTTGCATTTCCTTATTAAAGACCAACACATTGGCACTCTGACTTGTGAATCAATCTCTTTTGTAGGGCTGAGTACTATGATTATTTCTCTCAGGTATTTTACTCATGCTAGAAAAGTTTTTCTCATCAGTCCTTGAATCATACTACATAGGTGTTCACATGGCTAGAAATCCGGATGACATTGAGGTAAGGGGTAAAAGCAGCTGTAAGGCATATTTTACTATGCAATATATGATATATATATATGATTCATATATATGTATATGAAATGTATATATTTATTTGTAAAAAAATGGTTTGCATTATGACTAACTGCCTAATGGTTTTAGGACACAGTAGTGGAGTACTTGTATTACTTTCTGAACTTAATGTCAATTTGTATTTTGATACTTAGCTTTTTTGTTGTTGTTGTTTTGTTTTGTTTTTTGAGACAGGGTTTCGCTATGTAGCTTTGGAGCCTGTCCTGGAACTCACCCTGTAGACCAGGCTGGCCTGGAACTCACAGAAGATCTGCCTGATTCTACCTCCTCAGTGCTTGGATTAAGGGAATGTGCCATTACTACCTGATACTTAAGCTTTTGATTGTAAGAATCAACAGGTTTAATGAAGGCAGGCTAATAGAAAGTAGTATGATCAAGCAAATACTTCTTAAATGCTACATTATTCTCAGAATTCACTCTGAAGCATACAGTTGCTGCCATGAACTGCTAGTGGCATGCCTGGGCTAGATTACACCAACAGGCCTTTGTTCTACAGGTGTTGTATAGAGAGTAGGAAGCAATTAGTGCTACACTCTCCTACATGCATTCAGTTGTGTAATGCATTTCTATTTCTGAATTGAATGCACTTTAAGCAAAACCTTTTGGATGATGACTTGAATTGTAAAGTTGCTTTCACTTTTGTCATTGAACCATATTTGGAAAAAATACCCCTATCATTCATTATCTTAGGGCATTTTGTATATAAAGAAACCAAGATATGCTGATATTCAGTAACTTGTTAGAAAGAAAGCATCTGGTTGAAAGCCAAAGTCAAAGCTAGGATGAACTTTGAGTTCTCTGGTCTAGATTTCTTCCTATTGAGATTTGCCGTGGGACAGTTTGGAGTAGCTACTAGGACACTGCAAAGAACTTATGAATTCAAGCTGGAAGAGACCTTGAGGCAGACATTCCCGATGTTTGTTTATGTTAGAGTATTTAATAGTCATTTTTGTGTTCATGATGTGTATGAGACAATATGCTAGTTATTGCTGGGTGGGAGAGTTAAAAATAAACTTGTTTGAGCCTGGTGTTGGTGGTACATGCTTTTAATGCACCCAGGAGGCAGAGGCAGATGCAGGTGGATCTCTGTGAGTTTGAGGCCAGTTTGGTCTACAGAGCTAGTTCCAAGACAGGCTTCAAAGCAATACAGAGAAACCCTGTCTCAAAAAACCAAATACTACTACTACTACTACTACTACTACTACTACTACTACTACTACTACTTAAAAAAACTGTTTGAGAAAGAGAGAGAGCAAAGAAGGGTATATTTGAGGGGTTAGAAGGAGGAAAGGGAAAATGATGTAATTGAATTTAAATTTCTAACTAAATAAATAACCCAATCAGTTCATTGTAGCCAGGTTATGATTCTTGGTGCATCCTGTAGGTATTAATCTCAGTCCTGATGCTATTTCTGGTACCAGAATTTAGACACTGCAGTATTTTTCCATTTACCACAGGCAAACTTATTCAGCACAGTCCTAAGTTTTATCTCCTTTCTAAAGACTTCTTCAGGCAGTCTATATTTTACCTCCATACTTACTGGTTTAATTATCTCACAATATTACACCCTTTGTGTTTTATAGCCACAGCAGCACTGTAATTTCCCCTAAGCGCATGGCTGTGTCTTGCCTACTTTTGATATAGGACTTTGTTTGAATTGAGTTTTAACAATATTTGCTTTATTAAATTATAATAAATTTGAGATATTTTGATAGGAACACAAAAAATAGTAAAATAGACAAAAGTAAGCTAGAAATGTAGCTCAGTGGTAGAGTAGTTGCTAAACATGTTCAGAAGCCTGGGTTCAATTCCCAGCATTGCCCCTCACCCCAAAATACAAAAGTAGAAGTTCATAGAGAGCTATACTATTGAGAAATTATTACAGTTACCATTCATGGCATCAAGGCCCCAAAGCTTGACATGTCCCTTGAGTATCAGTGATTTCCCTTTAGAATTGCTCATTGTCACTGGGCATTGGTGGCACACGCCTTTAATCACAGCACTTGGGAGGCAGAGGCAGGCAGATCTCTGTGATTTCAAGGCCAGCCTGGTCTACACAGTGAGTTCCAGGACAGGCGCCAAAGCCACACAAAGAAACCCTGTCTCAAAAAAAAATTGCTCATTGTCAGTCCATGGTATCCCAAAGACCATTTGTAATTTTGTGGGTGGTAGGAGAATCTTTCTTTCTTCTTAGATAGTTTATAAATACATCAAAAGTTTGAATAAAGCTAGGAGGGAACAGGTAATAGGAAGTGAAAATGGGTAACAGGAAATTAGGAAGATAATGCTATAGCAGGTTCAGCCTTTACCCAGTCGTTTTTAGGTTGCAATAGATTAGATCATGGCTTAGAATTTTTTGGTAGGGCCTAAATGGCCAGCATAATTAGGATTTCAGAGAACGGGAAATAGTATTTTTAAGAGAGATAAATGTAAATATATATTTAATTTGGCTTATTTCCTATGTAGGCACAGGTAGCTTTTAGTCACAATTGATTATTAATTGTAAAATAATGACAGGAAATCATTTTTCAGTGACTTAAACTTGATGGCACAGATATGATAAACTTAAAATTATGTAGGCACAAATTTTAGCTAAAATGTACTATGGTCATGGAACGTTATAAAACATTATAAAATGTTTGCTATCATTCTTAAACCACTCTACAAACAAATCCAAGTTAGCTGTCCTCTAAATATATGGTAGCTTTGCCTCTTTGATTTCAAAGCAATTGTAGTGTCAGGGATTTAGATTCACTGGATTTAAAGAGATCCTGCCTGCCAGCCTATCTGGATATCACTGAAACTGCTAAGAAAAAAAAAATGCTCTTGCTCTACCATTTGATTAAATTGTGTGATATCTTAGCTCTGTGTTAACCTAGTGTGTTTTATTCTAAGGTACAAAATAGATCATGGCCCCCCAGACTGATAGTTGGGAAACCAGCATTGGACTGACTTAGACCTCCTGAATGTGGGTCTCAGTTAGAAGGCCTGGACAGTTTAAGGGACCTCTGATAGTGGAACCAGGTGGGATCTCTGGTGAACGAAAGGACTTTGGGAGCACATTCCCCATGGAGGGACACTCCTTTAGCCTAGATGCAGGAGGGAGGGCCTAGTCCCTACTTCAAATGATTTGACAGATGTTGATGATCCCTCCTGGAAGGCATCACCCTACATGTGGAGTTGGTTGGGATGCTATGGGTGGGGGGGGGGAATGGGAGGAAGGGAGAGGGAACTGGGATTGATATGTAAAATAAGGAAAAATAATAAATATATATTAAAGACAAAGTAGATAATAAACCTTTCTTCTATTTATCTGCAACTGAGAGGGCTTTCTTTTTGTAGTCTTTAGTCAACTCGCCAATTTCTAGAAGTGCAGTCTGCTTCAAAGAAATTTCTTTTCTCAAAGAAATTTTTTCATTTCTCAAAGCTGGGGGAGGGGAGAATGAGAGCGGAGTGAGTCTGAGGGAGAGATGGGAGAGGGAGAAACATCATGCCTCAATTATAGGATGCTGAGAAATTGAAACGTGTGAAATTTCCTTATGAAAAGTCTAGGTCAGCCTTCAACTGTTTGGTTTACCTGCAGCAGTCACTATACACTTTCATTCCACATTAAAGGCAGCTACCATTGCACTAGAGAAGCTCCACTGCAGCCTTAAGATGGGAACTTAAGGTCCATTTTGCATTTCTTACTGAGCCATAAAGGTGCTGGAGCCATAAATGTGCCTTTATTGTTTGCCATATTGCTGCAGTAGCAGAGGCAGTGAGCGACACTTGTTGATAGGCTGATTCGATGATCAGATCTCTGGCCAAGAACCAAATGCAAAAAGAATTCAGATTAGCAGCCCAATTTAAAGCAGATAAGGCAGAGCAGTTACCCCCAAACTCTGAGGAGTTAGGTAAAATCAGTTGAACTTTATTCCATACATCCAGTTTCCTTACCTGATGATTCCAAGCGTCACAGTTGGAGGGCCCAGTTTGCTCGCTGAAGTTAGAGGCAAATCTTCAGAAAAATCCACCCTGTCAGTTCCCTGGAGAGCTAACCCTGGATAGTGAGCTGCAGAAGAAATCTGGAGACTCTGGATGCTCCACTCCATTCACAGGGCGCCTGCACTTCAGGAAAGTTTCTTTCAAGACGAGAGAGGTCAGGGCATGGCACGCTTGCTAGCCAATATATACCGAATCCTCTTCCTCTTTCTGATTAGTCCTCAAACTGCTTAAACCACGCCGGAGTTTAGCTTTCCTAGTGCAAAGTGGGGGAAGGGAAGGAACAGAGAGGGAGGAAGAATGGAAACTGGAGACTTGCAGGTTATATGTATAAAAATGAGTGTTTATCTCTAGCTACTGCAATGGAATTCTCAGGAAGTCATGCAGCTGCTCTGAGGTGGGAAGTAAGGAGGAGTGTGTGCTGTTCAGCTTAGTTCTCTCTGATTTTTATGACTGGAGGGTGGTTATGCTATTTGTGGGCGGGGAAAGATAATCCTAGCAGTATATGCTAATATAACTGGCATTATGTGAAACTCGATCTTTAGATAAGATACATTTCCTCTCTCCCTTTTCTTTCTGTTTCTCATTCTCCTCCCTCTTTCTTTGCCTCCCTCCTTCCCCCCTCTCTCTGTGTTTCTTTCCATCATGACAGTTGTGATTCTATAAAAAAATTTTAAAAGCCCGTTTATTTTTAGTGCCTTATGTCCTGAGAGAAAAAGGACATGCCAAACTGGTGTGTGCTTATTAGACAGACCCAGAAAAAAGATTTTGATGTTCAAAACAAATTGATAAAGACTAAAAGTAAACCAGGTAAATGAACTACTTTGAATTTCACTATTGAAGTCCTGAGTTGGGATAGACATGCATATCAACACGTTGTAAACATATCCTCCTAATTGTAGTTTGAAGGATTTGTAAATGTCTGGATAGCAGTCATAACATAACATAACATAACATAACATAACATAACATAACATAACATGACAGTCCCACAATGGCTTTCTGGGCTAATGTTATGGGCCACAAGAAAACAAACAAACAAACAAAACCAATACTTAAATTTTGTCTCTTTAGGAAGCAGAGTGACTTTATAGTCACTTTTCATCTTCTTCCACACAATCTTTAGATGTGGTGGTAATGATGGTGCTTGGGAGAAAAGGTCATTCAAGTACATTTAAAAGAAAAGATAATATTTGAACTCAAGACCAGACTCTAATCCTGTTCTCAGGAAGTTTACTAACTGGTATTTTACTTAGCATTTCTTCATTGTAGTTGGGCTCCCCAGACATTCATAAGAAAGTTTGTTAAGAGACATAAAATATGCAGTTTTATTTTTTCTCTAGTGTGAGTTGTTTACAAGCACTTTTACATATGGTAGAAGGGGAATTTCTATTTGGTATTAAAGAAAAGAGCTGTAAGATAGCACCATTGTAGAGTGGCGGTGAGGGGGTGCTCCCCTACTTGTTTACTTCTTTAGTTGGGTCTCTGTTCCTGAGTGATGGGAAGAACAGTGTTATACTCAGCCCCATGGGGCATTGCATGACTGCTTGACTCCTACCATGTTCTCTATAGTTAACTGTATTCCCTTTCTCCTTCCGTCCCCTCACAATTGTTTGCTTTCTTCGCCATCCAGTTTCCTTACTTCTTTCTGCCTACATTGTTTGAAGATGGAGATCTTGGTAAATGGACACTTCTCTGATGTTTTCTTCCCACTTTTTCTCATTTCCTAGATCTTTTCAATTCTGACACACACACACACACACACACACACACACACAATAGTAGAGAAGACCAAGTACGGAGTACTGAGGAAAATTGGGACTCACATGTATGTTATATGGGGAATCTGTTAGTAAAGCTCCACTTGGGAAGAAGGTTAAGTGGTTTTTCAGTCATGTGTTATTCACACAATAACTGTAAGCCACCAGATTTTCTATGGAGATTTTCCAAATTCAGAGCTGGGAGGGCCCTTAAATTTATATTAATTTCAATCCAAACAGACATGGCATACCTGTTTTATTATTGATTTCTCCAGATGTTAGCATATTGCTTTGCTTGGTTTGTTTAATAAATAATACAATTGAGATTTCTTCTATTTCAGATAAGAAAATAGGTCAAAGGAAAAGTGTCTCTCACAAAACGTACCCCATTGGATCACTTTCAAAAATTTTATTTTTTATTGTAATAAAGTTCCTTTCATACAATATAGTATGATGACAGTTTCTCCTCCCCCAACTCCTTCCAGATCTTCTACAACCCTTTGTGATTCTAAATTCATTTCTTTTTTCTCCCTCTCTTAAGAAAACAGACATACAAATTAAAGAGAACTGAACAAACTAACAAAAAAGAGAAAAGAAACAGAGAAAGAACATGAAAAATGCATATACACACACACTATGAAGAAAATAAAAGATGTCTGTACACATTCTCTGTACAGCCCCCCACAATTTAGTTTGCCCTCCTAGTTGCTTGTCTGTGACATTATCAACAGACTCCCTGACACACACACACACACACACACACACACACACACACACACACACACACACAACGGTGGGAAGGCATGATGCATCTATGGTTTTTGTTTACAGAAAATTGGAAAAATCAGTCTGGCTTTTGAAACACAGTCTCCACCCATTAATTTCTTCTTTCTGCTCCAGTACCTAGTCTGTAAGTACAAAGTAGTGCTAAGATGTTATTTCTAATGAGTTAAGTAAGGATACTGTGACTGCATTAGAGTATGTGAAATTGAAAATCATGGAGAACAGAATAGCATAGACCACTTAGTCCCGATGATGCTGATCATCCAAGATAATTCGCCATACCTTTTTATATTCTATTCAATGTGATAGCTGCGAGCCACATGTAGTTATTTAAACTTGAATGTAAATTAATAAAACATAAAAACCTATCCTTTATTCCCCTACCCCAGCTACACTTCAGTAGCATAGCCACATGTGGATGTGAGTACTGTATCTTAAAACAACAATTTAGAATAAGTATTATAAGTAATACCTGGTTTGTGGTAGATGCCACTAGTATGATGTCATATATAAAGCATTGGCCAACTTTTCCAAAGAACTCAGATATTCTCCTTTCAGTCAAGTGTGAACAATTTTATTTTAACTCACTGTGTATCTATTTCTATCTTAGTCCATATCTGTGAGCACTACTTGGGGTGGAGTTTGTGTGGGCTTTGAAGGGTTTGGTTTGGTGTGGGGAGGAGGAAGGGATTTGGCTAGCATGATGATGGAGGTCCTTTGTATAGTTCTTTTTCTTCTCTGATAGGCCCAAAGGAAGAAATATACATTGTACAACAAAGAAAAAGTTATGCAAAATAGAAGCTGTATTAATTATGATCTCTCTAATTTTACCTTCCCTTACACAATGCTTTGGACTTGTCTCTAGCTGGTTATCAGTGGGGACACAGAAGTGAGTTGGTTTGGTGGGTCATTTTGGTTTCTAAGCCTGTTGGGTGTGTGTGGTCAGGAAACTTGCAAATAACCACCAGATTAGGAACTAGGGTGTCTTAGTTAGGGCTACTGTTGCTGTGATGAAACATAACGAACAAAAGCAATGGGGAAGAAAGGGGTTATTTCATTCACAGTCCCACATCATTAAAAACAGCGAGGGCAGGTATTTAAGAGTGGAAACCTGGAAGCATGAGCTGATGCAGAGGCCATGGAAAATGCTGCTTACTGCCTTGCTCTTCCTGGCTTTCTCAGCTTGTTTTCTTATAGAACCCAGGACCACCAGCCCAGGGACTGCACCACACACAATGGGCTAGCCCCCTCATTACTAATTAAGGAAGTGCCCCCGTAGGCTTGTGTACACCCCAAACTTAAGGAGGCATTTTCTTATTTGAGGGTCCCTTGTTTCATATAACTCTAGCTTTGTGTCAAGTTGACATAAAACCAGCTAACTAACACACAGGGCCAGTTTGGACTTGTTTACATCTTAGCCTTTGCTCCCAGGGGTGACTGTAGAGCTGGAATTAGCCAAAGACTGTCTAATGACTGGGGGCTTTTCTTTAACTAGAGGGATTATCTGCTTGATAACCTTTTAAATGTTTGTTAAATTTGGATTTCTCTTTTGAGGAAAATGAAAGAAGAAAAAAGATAAATCATCCTGCTACAAGTTCCTATTGAGAGTTATTTTAGGAGAGTCCAAGTCTGTAACTCCTCAAATCTCTTGATATCCAAAATGACTTGGCATTACTTAGATATTCTTTTTATATGTGCTTCATGGCAAAAAGTCCTTTCATAGATACTTTTAAATTAACATCCACTGAATAGAAAAAGCAGGACTGACTTTCACAGGCAATGCTACCCACTCTAGATAGTGGCATTGTATGTAAAAATCAGGCTTTGGATTATGCAATTATGGGCTGGGTGAACTGACAAGTTTATCTTCCTGGGAAGGTGGGCTCATCAAGGGGATGTAGAGAGGGAATATTGAGATTTCAAAGTATGCTTTCCCACAGTGAATCAGCAGCTAGGTTTAGGAGACACAGAACTTGGATCTGGGATTGACTTTTCCTATAAGTCATGAATTTGTGGTCATGTAGACTTCATTCATGTAGAATGCTGGTGTTACATAGAACCATGGAGGAAACTATAATGCAAATTAGCTGTAGTGTTACCTTGTCTGATTGAGGACTAAATTTAGCTCAATGTTCTTATATGGCAGATAAAGAAATGGAGTGTTCATGCGTTCCCAAAATAAGTTTTGTTAATCTTGGATAAGCTATCCTGTCAATGTGAGTCTTAGTGTTCTTATTAGAATTAATAATGCTACCACCAGTTATGCCTACTTCACAGAATGTAAAATTCAACCAAGGAAGGTATGGAGTTGCTAGAGTGTTTACCTAACATGCTTGAAGCCCTAAGTTTGATCCTCAGCATTACATGCGAGGATGTGATGGCATATATCTGTAATGTCAACACTCGAAGCAGAAGCAGGCAGAGGCAGAGGCAGAGGCAGAGGCAGAGGCAGAGGCAGAGGCAGAGGCAGAGGCAGAGGCAGAGGCAGAGGCAGAGGCAGAGAGGCAGAGAGGCAGAGGCAGAGAAGCAGAGGCAGAGAGGCAGAGGCAGAGGCAGAGGCAAACAATGCCATCCTTAGCAACATAGCAAGTTTGTGGCCAACCTGAACTACTACTTCTGTCTGTCTGTCTGTCTGTCTGTCTCCTCCAAAGCAAACAAGAGCCCAGAAAGTACAGTACAGATAAATTTTCTTCATTTAAAAAATGTTCATTGTCTTTCTACAAAGTGTCTTCTTTCACTCCAAATGTTACATGACTTGTTAAAAGGTTTTGAAATGAGATGACTTGGGATCATGGAGAACATTACACGACAGTGGAAGGGACTGAGAAACTACTTTATCACTGGAACTGTGTTTACCACAATGTCAACATCTGCCAGGTGTATTTGTATATTCTCTGTCTTTGTCTCTGTTTTCTCTTTCTTGAAACTGTAGCTTAAGGACTACTGAAGCACAATTTGTAAAACTAGTGTATAAAGGTGAAATTAAGCCATTCAATTGAGTCAAAGCTGGAGTAAAGATCAAGTTTTATTTCATTTTTTGTTTACCTAGGACATAATAAATAACTTAAATGGTATAATTATCACTTTTCCAAATTATATTTAGTAAAACTAAGGCAGAGGTAATGATACTTCGTCACTAGGATGAGAACCAAAGTGGGATAATGCATGTTATTATCATGAACTCTAAATAGCTATAAAAATAATCTCATGATTATTTCCTAGTAGCAGGGGGAATCCCCAAGGGAGTGCTCATAAATTATCTTTGACCTCTTTCCTTTATCTCATCAGTAACCAGTACAGTCTTTAAAAAAAACAAGCAAAATTTGTTTAACATTTGATTTGTGGCTTAGTCCTTAACCCAGCTTCGCCTCTCTTGTCAAGAAGCCCAGACTTTCAAAAAACAAAACAAAACAAAACAAGCAAGCAAGCAAGCAAGCAAACAAACAAACAAACATAAAACAGGATACAATCCACTATGTAAGGCATGGTGTTCAATTATTTTATTGCAATAAAAAGCTTGTAATATATTTAATAAGACAAAGTATGCATCTACGTCTTAGAGCTGGCTTTGTAGCTCCCTGAAAAATGCTTGCTTAACATACACAAGTTTCTTTGTACCATCTCTAGCACCAAAATTGCAACAGAACTTGAGTTGGGCAAAAATGTTAATTAAATCAAATTTTCAGTGACTGTGTATTTTTCCTTTTTAGAAATACTCCCCCAGAACATGGAGTAGGAGATAGTAGGAAGAGAAATTATATTTCAAGAGGTTGGTTACTTTAGTGCATAGTTAACAACTTAAACTCTGGAGTTAAATTTGGGCTAAATCATCTTTCCATCATTGACCATTGGCTAGTTCTGATTTTGGATAACTGATTCAATTTCTTGGCCCCTCAGAACACTTGCTTCCAAAGTGAAGCCATGTGTTATGAGGCCTAAATGTAATACTTTTGGTCACAAATTATATTTTGAGTAAATGTAGTTTTTGGTTCACATTATGGTTCTTGCTCTATCACAATTATTTATGTTCTAAAAATTTCAGCCATAATTCGATAGTGTATCAAAGAATGACTTCTGGTTTCAGGTCCTAAGAATTTTTCCACATTTTGGATGTGCTGGCTTGGTGGTTTGAACATGTGAAGTCTCAGATAATATTAGGCATCCATTTGAATACAAAATAGGGTCGTGATTTTTAAAAATATTTTCACAGCCACATGATTTTTCAGGGTATATTTTTAGTTTTGCTTATCTTTTAATAAATATGTGAGTCTATATTCTTTTCAGAGGTACCTTAATCTTGGCCAGCTGGAGTCTAGATTGCATTATTGAGGTTTTGACTTCAATTAAAAGAAAAAAGCCCATAAACGAAAATTTTCCTTCTTGGATTTTAGAGAACAGAAAAGATGGTATGTGCCTATTGGGGCTCAGTTGGATCTCTAGATGTATAAATGATATATGTATGAAATCTGGACTCTCTTTGTTTAGTTTCATTATGCCTGATTTAGGACATGCCACTGTGAACCAATCTCAAATGTATTTAGTTTACCAGCTGGGTAAACTCATATGGGAAAAATGGCCTCCAAAGGGACAGACACTATTAGGAGGTGTGGCATTGTTGGAGTATGTATGGCCTTGTTGGAACAAGTTAATGTGTCACTGTGGGTGTGGGATTCTAGGTCTTTTTTGCTCAAGCTTCCCTCAGTGTGGCAGTCAGTTGACTTCGTGCTGCTTTCGGGTCAAGATGTTGTTAGCACCACGCCTGCCTGCATTCTACACTCCCTGTCGTGAACCTCTGAACCTGTAAGCCACCAACTCTATTAAATATTTTCTTTGTAGGAGTTGCTGTAGTCATGGTGTTTCTTCACAGCAATTAAAGGCTCTAAGACAGTTACTAAAAGATAACTAGTTTTTAGTTGAACACGTTCCTCATGAGAATAGGGAAAAATAGAGTGAAGAATTCCCAATACGAAGTGGAAATTTACTTGGCTGTATTTGTTAAATCTCTTAAGACAGTTTGAACTGTAAGTTTTCTCTTTCTCACTGTTAACCAAATGAGGTTTGTGAAAATGGCTTGAAGCTAGGAGCACATAATTCTGAGATTATTATTTGCTGTCATCTTAGTGTTGACTATCATAATTTGAGCTTTCTCTTTTGCACCAAAATGAGTACAATATAATTTAAACAAGCAAACAAACAAATGAACTACAGCCATGAGCAGTCAAAATGGATTCTGTAAGAGCTTTCCTTTTTGTTCCCAAGATATACAAACACCCTCTAGTTTGACTCCTTTGGGGTTTTTTAGCTGTCAGTCCTTCCCTTCCTTCCTGTTTTACTCAGTAAGTGCTGAGCATTCTATATAAATAAGTAGCCCACATTGCATAACTCCTGCCTCCTTTCTGAGTTTGGAGAAGGCTACAGAGAGCCTTGCTGCACTTAGAACCCAGGCAAGCCAATGTGGATGCTTTCTTACCCAAAGAAGAAAGGGAGCTAGAAACATTGCTTTCATCTGTATGTCTGCTGGAGGGGATGTTTTGTCTGCCAACTGCCTGACATTAACTCTAAACTCAGTGGTTCAACAGGGACAGTCCTGAGGAATTAGGGAGTAAAAAGATTTGTTTCTTATTTCTTTTTTTATATAGAGCTATCTTTTATTTTTCCCCCTCTTTTCTAGTTTCCAACTATGAAGTGCTTATATTCCTTTTAATTTTGGTTCCTTTAAGCAATAAATAGTTATTAGAAAATTATTTTTTTGTGCTTAATTTACAAATTCACAATTGAAACATCTTTCCCTAATAATTGTTATTGAATAATTTGTACTTTCAAGTTCAAATTACACTTTTCATTTTGGCACATCAGAAATGAATGCAATAATTAACTTCAATTTGTGCAATTTATTTTCTTTAGAACATTAATGCCGTATTTTATCTCTGTGATGTTGCTTATTTAAATGTTCATTAATGTCCTTCTATAGCTCAGTTAATTGAGCAGAGTAGTATAGAGATATCACCTTAAAAGTTCACTGAAGCCAGGTGGTGGTGATGCATGCACACTTTTAATCTCAGTACTCAGGAGTCAGAGACAGACAGATTTCTGTGAGTTTGAAGCCAGTTTGGTCTACAAAGTCAGTTCTGGGACAGTTAGGTCTGTTACACAAAGAAACTCTGTCTCAAAAAAAACCAAAAAGAATTAATTGAAGGAAATATTTTATAATTTATAACAATAATAGAATTTATACAATTCATTTAAAATATTTTATGTTAAGTTTTTACACTGAAATGTCATTTTTATAATTACTGATCACTGTGTAGTTTTAAATATCTAAAAGTAAAAAAAGAGGAGGAGAAGAGGCAAAGAGTTATTTCATATGGGTATGCAGACTGCTGTACTTTTAACTTCGGGTTATTGGAAATTAAAGAAATAACTCTTCAAGAATATAATTCATTCTATCTTTTTAAAAATCATCTATTTTACACCTCAGCCACAGTTTCTTCTCCCTCTTCTCTGCCCAGTTCTTTCTCTCCACCCCTCTCTTTTACTCTTCTCTCCCTTCCTTTGTTTCTGTTCAGGAAATGTCAGGTCTTTCATGGATATCAACAAAACATGACATATCAAGTTTCAGGAAGACTAAACATCCTCCATGTATTAAGACTAAGCAAGGTGACCCACTATGAGGAGTAAGGGTCTCAAAAGCTCGTAAAAGAATCAGACAACCCATAATATAGTCTCTTTTCATCATGCTCCCCCTAATTTCTCCAAAATCCACACTCCATTCCAAATTTTCTTTTAAATAAAAATAATGTTTACAAGATTGACTCCTTTTCTGAGGCTAATTGTATATATAGTTATATTAGATTTTGTAAAATATTCATTAAGTTATAATTCACAATGCATTCAAATATAATACTATTATTTAACATTAAATAGCAATAATTTGAACATTGGTTAAAACAAGAAAACACAACAATACAATTTTCTTTTTATTGCTTAATTGTTCTTATTTCTATTTACATGATATTTCTAAAAAAGTAAATAAAAATTTCCAAAATATAGTTGGATCTTGCTTTTATTTTGTTCTGTGCAACATATTATTTACAGTTTCTATGCTTTATTTTCAAATGTAGGCTTTCTATTTCTCAACAAACAAGTCTTATTGTCTTAACTAGTAGTTCTTTTCTTAGTTGGAATGAAATTTCAACTAAATGAAATTGGACCTGGCAAGTTGCTAACTCTTCAGTGTAAATGCTTATTTCAATTGTTCTTTTTTTTTTTGTAAAATGAGTCCATGTCACTTCAATTATATAAAATCCTGAGAGATCATGAAAAAAATTAATAAAAACCTCCATGATTCTACCACATAGAATTAACTAATTTTTTCTTTTTCTTTTTTAAAATTTTTTAATTTAAAATGGCTTTTTTTTTCATACAATATATTCTGATTATGGTTTCTTCTCCCCCAAATCCTCCCAAATCCTCCCCAACTCCTCTCTCATCTTACTCTCCCAGGTGTTTAAAATAATAATAAAATAAGATAAAATAAAACAAATAAGAATAGGACATAAGTCAAAACAAACAAGAAAAAGGGCCAAAGAAAAATCACAAGAAACACATAGATGCAGAGACTCAACGTTTGCACACACAGAAATCCCATAAAAACACAAAGCTTGTGTGACTCCCTTAGTGAAAACTAAGTTTTCTTTTGCAAACTTTTATCAATTGGTAGATTCTGGGTTAGGGACAGGGACTTGTGTTCACTTTCCCTTTTAGCACTAAAACCCTCCTCATCCAATCCCATGCAAGCATTGTGTATGCTGCCATAGTCTCTGTGAGTTCATATGTGCACATCAGTCCTCTTGATTTAGAAGGGCATATTTCCTTGATGTCTTTAATCCCCTCTGTCTCTTACACTTTTTCTGCCTCCTCTTCCATAAGATTCCCTCAGCTCCAAGGAGAAGGAATTGATGAAGGCATCTCATTTAGGATTGAGTGTTTCCAAGGTCATCTGTTCTCTACACATTATCCAGTTGGGGGTCTCGGTGTTTCCATCTGTTTTAGGAGCGTCTCTGTGAAGGATGAGGAGGACACAGTGATCATTGAATAGAGCAGAAGGTTGTTTGGAATCATTAGCAGAACAGTATTTTTTTCTTCTTCTAGGTCCATGCTCTATCCAGTCTCCGGTCCTTGGTCATATGGACAGTGTTGAGGACTGTTGTGGGATATTTGCTTGCACTGTGAAACCCTGAGACTGTGTTAAAAACCAACCTTGGATCAGAGGGGCCAAGAAGCAAAATCTAGTGCAGTGGAAGCTTCCCAAAATATATGAAGGCAATCCTAATGAGGTCTCCTAGTAATGGGGAATATGGAATCCCAGCTGGTCACCTCTTGTCAACAAATGAGGCTTACGGTAGTGGGATTGAGTTTCATTCAATTGAGTTGTTGACCAAGGGAGTCCCATGGAAATCCCTAAACAACAGAAGTTGTTTCTAAGACAATGGGTTTCTCTTTGCAAACCGACAGCGGAGCCCCATTTCTAAGAACAACACACATAGAACTCATTGAACATGGGGAAGCTGAGCTGGTGCCTATAAGGGACTTTCACTCCTACATTCTAGTGTCTTTGATTTGGGAGGGTATTTTGTAGGCTACCAAAGAAGAAATGTAAACACAAACACAGTCACAAGGCATGTGACCTACAATCTGTCATCCCTGCAAGAAATGTTACAGCAACAGTGGCAGGGAACTTGTGGGAGTAGCCAACCAATGTCTGATTTGACTTAAGGCCCACTCAATAAGATGGTACCTATAACCAGTATCGCTTGGGTGACTAAGAAGCAAAGATTGGATACCTTAGAGACCTAGGGTAAAACAGAATGCTATTGGTCTAAAAAGTATCAATATGATTATTCCTAATGATATTCTTCCATATTCATTGGTCAGTGTCTTGTTGAGTTGTCATTAGGGAAGAAATATGTCAACTCTGTCAGCTTCATGAACTGTATAACCTTTACACATCAAGCAACTAGAGAGGAAGGAGTTAAAGCTGTTTTTCTTATTAAATGAGAACTAAAAGTTATTTTTTCAAAACATGAGTTGAACCCATGAATTGTGTCTATTTTATGACTATATTTTTGTTAAAAGTAATATTCACTCTGTTTCATTTTGGAAATGTTATTTCATACAGCAACTCAAAGACTATTATGAGATGAACTTTCATTTGTTCACCCATTTAAAATGGCTCAGTCTGTACTTCTCAATTATATTTTAGGTAAAGTTTATGGCCATTAACTATACATTTCGCTGTTGCTGCTTCTTAGTTTGTGTATTTGTACATACTATAGAGAGAAAGAAGTACTGGTTGAAATGTAGTTTTCTGTAACATTTGCCAGTCACCCATTGCAGAAACTGTTTTCAGAAAATTGGTAACTGATGAAAATGTTTCAGATAATTGGGCCATTGACAGCAGCACTGTTTCCGACTGGAACGTGGGCCAGCCCCCCCCCCCAGACCTAAGAGCTGTCAGCTGCCTAAGAAATCATGGCATTAGCACAGCCCATAAGGCAAGACAGATTACAAGAGAAGTCTTTGCCACATTCAATTATATACTTTGTATGGATGAAAGCAATCTGAGAGATTTGAATAGAAAAAGTGATCAAGATAAAAACTGCAAAGCTAAAATTGAGCTACTTGGGAGCTATGATCCACAGAAACAACTCATTATTGAAGATCCCTATTATGGCAATGACTCTGACTTTGAAGTGGTATACCAGCAATGCCTCAGGTGCTGCAAGGCCTTCCTGAAGAAGACTCACTAGATGGTCCTGCCCATCACCATTGAGCAACTCACTCACCGGAGCCATGTCCAACGGTGGTGGCAGTCCTTAGCCCTATGCCCCAACTGTCTTTTCAGCTGATTTACTGTCTACCTTTAAAATAATTGTAGGTGGAAATTAGGTATATGTCCAGAAGGATAAAAATATCTGAATAAGACAGTTTGAGGTGAGGCTAAGCATTCTTAGACTAAGTGAACCTCTCACCTTGCCCTAATTAAAATAGTGAAACAAGCAAATATGGAACAAAATAGAACACAATGAAGTAAGAATGACCTACAAGGTCCAGGTCAGGATCCCAGCTAGCATGGGTAGTCTGGTCTGACTAGAGTGTGTGCATGGCCAGTGCCCAGTGCCCAGTGCCACTTGCTTGCCTTTTACCCCTCTGTCTAGACTCCTTAGAAAATAACTCCATCACCATCAGCCTCCATTTACCACTGGCAGAGTTTTAACTCAGACACACTGAGGGCATTGAAATACCTTAAAGAGAGGAGAAGCCGCATGAGATAATGCTGGCCTACAATTCCAGCAGGAGTCCTGGGCTGGACAGTGAAGATGGGGGCAATAGATTGATACAATTAGCATTTTTACTCTTGGTTTTTGTCTAGTGTTTTTTGAGCTTTGTTCCTATTTGAGCCACTTTACCTCTTTAGAAATGAAAAGAAAAGATGTACTTAAATAGGAGAATGTTTGTAGTGTTCTTTCATCAACATTTTAAAGTTACAGGCAAGTGTAAGTATTTAAAGTGCATTTTCAGAAAAGTGACCTCAAATTCATATGTCAGAAAAGAATATGAGTTAAAATGGGACGTTAACAAATATAACTGAAATAGAAAAAAATAAAAAGAAAAGAAATGTAGTTTTCTGCCCATTTCTGTTGAGTCACTTATAAGCTGGTGCTAGTGACCATGTGGGGCCATGCACAAAACTCCAGACTTGGAAGTTGTTCAGCTTTCCCTCAGACTCAGGTAACTACTGGCTACTAATGTGAACAAAGACCATTCTTTTTCAAGTTCAAAAATGATAATTTGAAGGGTCTCTTTTAAGTCTTTGCTTTCTGAAGTAGAAATATTTTCTTTTGTCCCTTACAACCTGTTGTTTGTCTGTTTCAATGGTCCCTCATTACTGCTGACTTTTCAGTTGTCTGGTCAGCATGTTCTCTTAACTCCTTTTGATTAAGTTCCAAGGGCCTGATTTGCCCTGATTAGCTTCCAGTCTATGTTTATGTGCTTCAGGAAGACTCCTTCAGAGTTGTTACTGTGTACCATGCCAGTCTTGGATTGTTGTTATTTTAACTTCATTATATTTCCTTGCATTTTAAAGTATAATTTAAAAATATGAGATTATAATTACTTCATTATTATACCTGGAGCATCCTTTTTATAGTCATTACCAATACAGTTTAATTATATTTTAAAAATTATTTTAGTATTTATTTTCTGGTGTGTGTGTATGTGTGTGTGTGTGTGTGTGTGTGTGTGTGTGTGTGTGTGTGTATGTCTCTGTGCCATAATATGCCTTGGAGGAGGTCAGAAGACAACTTGTGGGAGTCAGTTTTTTCCTCTAATTGTATGGTTTCTGAGGATTGAACTCAGGTCATCAGGTTTGATGCCAAGCATCCTTACCTCTGGAGCCATCTCACCCATCTGCAATGAACAATTTGACATTTGTCTTTGATAAAGGCACAGCATCTTACATTGTCCATTACAGCACTTGCAGTGTTTAATTGCTAGAACTCTTGACTTCCCCAGTAGACTATGAACTTGAGAAGAGCTTTAGTGGCTTCATCTTTGTATGCTCATTACCCCTTATTCAGTGATTGGCATACAGTACATGCTTGGTATGAAACTTAAATGAAAAAAAGGCATCAAAGAGGGATGTAGTTGCTAAAGAACTTAGCATTTGCCCACCAAATGCCTATGTAGTAAAATAAATCCAGTAAATTTGCAATACAAAAATAGAGAAGAATGCCTGCCTTGAAGGTACCTTAGGAGTTGGCAAGACTACACTCATCATAGGTGAGCTCAAAGCTCTCATGTGTGAAGACAGCTCTGGGACATTGTACTCACATGGGAACTTTCAGGGAATGAATGCCCCATGTGCAGACACAGAGGCTCTCAGTGGATTTTGAAGCTGAGGTTCAAACATCCTCAGGTATAGATTATAAGAGCAAACCTCGACACCATCCATGTAATTATCATTTTGCAGATATGCAAGATGTAGAAGTTATGGAATCATGGAAATATTTTAAAGAAAAGCCTGGCAGGGCAGGTGTGTGTGGCTGGGTTAGAGTCCCTGAAGGAGCACCTAACAACATGATGGTGTAGCTGTGATAGTGAAGCCAAAGAAGCAGTGAATACTTCCTTGGAAGCAGAGACACAAATAATTTGGAACATCTGTTGAAGGAATATGTAGACATCACCCACAGCCAGACCAATAGAGTGTCCATGTAAACTCATCAAACATTGACAGTTTGTGCAAACTCTTTGAGGCCTATTTGTTCCCTGCTATAGTATTTTATAGACACAGAAAAATAGGATTTCATGTTTTTTTCCTTCTGGATTTCAGTCTCATATGAGTATGGTGTCACCTTTCTATGCTTCTATTTCTCCCTTTTGTATTAGAATGTTTACTTTGGCCACTGTATCCTGGAAAGAAGGAACTTGATCTCTTATTTTCATAGGGGCTACCAGTTGTACTTGCCTTGTGTCTGAGAGGATCAGAGTTTGGATTTGTACTTCTGAGCAATACTGGAATAGATAAGACTGGGATTATCAGACATGAATCAAATGAATGTTGCATTATGTAGTAAATAGGAACAGAGGAGGCCAGGGTCAGAATGCTATAGTTGAGACCTGAAATGTTCCCAATGAAGGGAGGGTTGTCAAGCTTGCTCCTTCCACTTTTACTTTACTTCCTGTCCCCTTGAAGTAAGCGAATTTGTTCTTTTGTGTGCCCCAGGACTGATGTACTAATTTGTCATAGGCAATGTCCTTCACCAGAGTAATACTTTCATTGCAGCTGTCAAACTTGGACTAATATGCCATTACCCAACATTTATAGTGTATCTTAGGATCTTGGCTTATTACCTGGGACCTAAGGATCTGGACTCAGGTCTTTGTGCTTGCAACACAGACACTTTACCCGGTGAGCCATATCCTTAGCCCTCAAATGTCTTTCTACACAACAGAATTAGGCACATCTACATGTATAACAAAGCAAGCCGTCATAATAAACCTAACAAAACCAAATCATAAAAAATCCTCTGATCTCACTTTTATCCTTTTTTAACACAATCACACAAATACTTCCTTTCTTGTACAATGAAAACAACATTTCTCTAACCTTATTTTCACTTGTGAATATTCCAGTACAGTTTTATCATTATTTTCATATTTTGAATACATAACAGAATTGCATAGTTCAGATTAAAATGCTGTAAAATGGTGAATTTTTGAGTGACGTATCTTCTCTTTTAGCAGTGTTCCCTTAGTCACTTAGTTTCTAGTGTTTGCTTTACCTAAGGTAAATGACTACTACTTTGGTGCACATTTCCACAGATTTAAAACAAATGAGCACAAATATTACACAATTACATTTTAATTTCATGTTTTCTCACCTTTTAAAAGGCAAAATATGGCATTCTAAATGTATTGTTTTATATGATTTTGTTCAAAGTAAACCTTGTGGATCTTTGCCTACCAACAGCCAGGATGGTTGCTTATAGGTGCTCACAGTACCTTTTAGTTTTATTGAATGAGTGGTTAGTAATTTGACTAGTCTCTTCAGGTATTAGAAACAATGCTTCATAATGTAATTTTAACAGTATTTTTTATTTTGTGTTATTGATATAGAATTTTTTATTTAAATAGTACCATATTGTCCAACATTAGCTCTTTCCAATATTTTATTAAACATCATGCTTCAATGAGCATGTTTCCAGTATCATTATGCATATCTCTATTGTCCTAGAATAGGTCCCTACAAGTTGTTGTATTTTGTAGTATCAATTCTTTTAGATGCACATGCACTGTAATCATAATTTAATTGTATATACCTCTGAGGAAGGAAGGTTTTGCTAGTACCCCAATAGTACTATTTGTAATGCCTTATATTACCATGAGAATCAAAGAGAATTATACTTCTTACCCTGGGCCTGTTTAAGAAACTTCTAACTCTGAGGATGATAACAATGGCCAGGCACTCTTCTAAAAGTAACAAAGAACACAGTAGAGCCAAGTGTACAGGAAGTCAGTGGAGAGAACTAAGATGGTGCTTCCGTCATGTCTTCCAAGAGCACCACAATGAAACTGGCACTAAAGAAATCATGGTCTCTATAGGGAATCTACTCAAAAATCACACACTATACACACATATTGTAATTTGTTAAGAGTTATTTCTTCAGTTATAAAAATGACATATGCCAGGTCCCTTTTGTAATTCATGAATTTTCTTAAGAAGGTGGTTGTGCAGTTATAATGCTGGTGCCTGGAGAAACAGCCTCCTGATTACAGTAAGTGCTATAATCTTCAGCACCCAGCATAGCAATCAAAATGAACTGGGGGGGGGAAGGTTGCATGCCAGAAATATGCTAGAATATGCTCAGAAGAAGGTAAAGACAATGAGTGTTTCTGTGGCCAAGATTTTCTTAAACCTCTAAGTCTGGATGCCTTCCATGATAGATGCATGATAATATACAGAAGCTCACCAAACAGGGTGGACAAGTTTGAGAACAACTTGTGTAAGAAAACACACTGCTTCTTGTAGATTTTTGTACTAAATGCTCTTGCTGGTAACACAGTATGTTATGTACTGGAAATGCCGAAGTGTCATTGTAGTTTTGAGTGGCAGAGAAACTAAGATTGTATTTTGTACCAGGGGTATATGGCCAAATTTCATTTGTGAAATGTTTTATCAATATTTCCTTCATTACTTGTGAAGACATATGTTTCTTCACAGCTGCTTAACTCTCTGTTGTGCTCTATGAATGCACTTCACACACACTATTTGGGAAAGGGTGGGGCAGGATGCTGAGAAATTTCAGTAGAGCATTCATTGTTGAATATCCCTTCAGGTGCCCATTGTTTGAAGATATCCTAAGGTCTACTAAGGTTAGAAGTTACTTCAGTACTTGACAGAAGGAGATTCTTTCAGCTCACACAATGGTTACACAATGTTCTTTCAGATACCTTAGGGATAATAAATAATCAAATCTATTAAATGTTTGCTATTTTTTAACAACTGAAAAAAAAAAGACTCAACCCAATTTAAGTGGTTCTGGCACGATCGTTTTTCTTGTAAATGCTGTTGAGAGGAAGCTGGAATGTTGCCATTGGCTCTTTAACCTTAATCAAGATTGTATAATAGGTAAATCTGAAGAGACTGCTGAACCCTGCCAAGTCAGAGTAAGACACTTTTCTACCTCCCTGCTTTTGTTGTGGTCTGTCAGGCACTCTTGGCCTTAGCCAAAACTGGCTATACCAATGCTACTGTGAGACCTTGGGTGACTGTTCAGGTAGCATGCTGTTTCTGTCCTTGCTGCACCATTTGGAAGTTGCTCCGCTGCACTTCCTGCCTACCCTAGTACTGTTATTTTCCTTCTCAGGTCTTTGATGAGGTTGAAGATTAAACTATCACAACTATTATTCTCTTTTCCTAGTTAGACATATTGGGTACTAGGATTAACCTTTTCAGCATAAGACAACTTTATTGTAAACCCCATTTTGCCTTCACCCTAGGACTAGATATGCAGGTCTTAAGTTAGTATGTTCTTGATATTCCTTTTCTTAGAGCACACTTGTTATTCACTATTTTGTATATAGTTTTATATCAAGTCTAAATCTTTTCTTTAGACTAAAAGGGGAATTGCAGTGAGATATTCACTTTCTCTGCATCTGTGGCACAGACCACGCCTATTGGGGGTGGGAACAGAGGCCGATGTTACCTGGGGGAACTAGTCTAAGGAAGAGGCTCTGGGAGTCTCTTGCTTGCAGCACTGGGACAGGAGAACATCTGGAGGCATTCTTGGGACCAGGAACCTGCTGGTTTTCATCTGTCCATGTTGTAAGTTATTTCTCCCTGAATAAACATCTATTTGGCCTATCTGTTTCTCCTGATCCTTATTAAACCTCAATATATAATGGCTTACAAAATATCATTATAGACTTTTGGCTTTCTGTGGGACTTCATTCTCACAACAGTTGCTCATTTATCTCAGTTGCTGATTATCTGTAGGTATTTTCTTAAAATTCAATATCCCATTGTATCTTCTTCCTCAAAGGCCCTTAAACTTTCTTGATCTTCACCATCTCTGTATGGTTACTGAATCAGTCTTCATGCTTTACTATTCTAGTCTCTATTGCTATATTTCCACCTCTTTATGTTTTTGTTTTGACTACCATTCAAGTTCTTTCCTTAGGCTGCAGTGGTATAATAGAGTTTGACATGGATTCTAACACAATCAGCACGACCACATAGCAATATTATCTCTCCAGTAAACACTTGACACTTAGTAAGGGAGCAGAAAATTCCAGCAGGTAATATCTTGAGAGTATGCTGTTCTATCTCACTCCTCATCTGACTGCCACTGTCATTAGGCCATTATATGCATATGAGGTTACATTGGCCATTGATATCTTCAGGGGAAGAAGGAAAGATAAATTCAATGTACGAAAGCATGTACAACTCACTAATAGAAAGATATGCATTTCTTGATATTTCATATCATTGTGTGTATTTCCATCAAAGTTTTTAATTCTTTCTATATTTTTTCATAAACATTTCTTATGGAAACTACCCAAATTCTGTTGTAGGCTTTAATATGGTAAGAGTGGACTAAGACAGTCTCAATTTTGCACTACAGGTTATGGGAGGGTTGCTTGCTTTTGAGACAATCTCTCAATTTAGCCCATTCTGGCTTGGAAATTTCCATACAGTTTTAACTTACCTCAAACTCACACAATACCTCCTACTTGAGCCTCCTGAATAGTGGCATAAAAGGCATTTGTCACCACTCAGCAGGGACTATGGTCTTTTTGAGAAATGAGTTGCAGATGGGAGCCATCTTAATATTGAAGGATTGTTTTGGATTAACTAAACAAATGAGTTCAATGTGGCAAATACCTTTTGGAAGCTACACTGCACTGTGTATCTACTGTCTAGGAGTCATCTGAGTAACAATCATAACAGTGTAGTCAATGCTGTGATATAGTGCTGTGGCTGCACAGACCTGAGAAATCTAACCTAGTTCACAGTGATAGTGATCAGAGTTAGTTTCCAGTTACTCTACACATCTCAGAAGCTACCGAGAATATGCTTTTAATTATAAGAAAGAGTAAATTTTTTACTGCATCCTTAGTTTAAGAAGTATGTAAGAATGGAAGCAGAAGTTAGAAAAAGATTCCATTTGAAATTGTGTAAAGACTGTCAATGATTTCTTTTGTGATGCCAGGCAGCAATGAGACTATAAGCACGAGCCACCGTATCTAGAAAAAGAATGCATTTGAAAAATTACAAAGACTTTACTATTGGTGACATGATAGTAAAATGTTTGATTTGGATTGTGCTGAGTGTCTGCTCTACTTCCTTTCCTCATATTGAGGTACTTTTTGATTGCTAAGAACAATATAATTACATTTTTTTTTAAGTTCCTGGAACTGAGACAAAGATGTAGGTCATTGTAGATTATGGGCATGGGTATGTATCTCCCTTAATGCTGGTGCTATTCCCAGTGGTCAGCTGGGATAATGGCTTGGCTAAACTGTAGGTGTGTCTTGTAGATTTTTAAACTCAGAGTATGTTAAAATAAAATTAGACCATGTATGTGAAAGTACTCATCTTAGTTTGCTTTCTTTTGCTGTCGCAGACACTGTGACCAACAGCAACATGGAAAGAGTTTAATCTCATCTTACAATTTAAAGTTCATCTTCATTAGAAGTCAGGGCAGGAAATCACGCAAGAACCAGGAGGCAGGAACTGAAGCAGAGACCATGGAGGAGTGCTTCTTACTGGTTTTCTCTCCATGGCTTACTCAGCTAGCTTTCTTATACAACTCAGGCCCACCTGTTCAGGGGCAACACTGTCCATCAATCATTTATAAAGAAAATAGCCCACACAGACTTGCCTATAGGCCAGTCTGATGGAGGAATTTTCTTAATTGAGGTTTCTTTTTCTTAGATAACTCTAGCTTGTGTCAAGCCATCAAAACAAACAAAATAACAGCCTAACCAGACCAGTACTTTACAGAGTTTAATGTAAAATATTTATTATTGCTATTGCTATTTTAGTAGAAATATTTATTCAGTGGGAATTTTTGAAATGAATTGCATCTTAGGTGGGATTACATGATTAGCAATAGAAATCTAAATTACTCTCACAGAGGGGAAAATTAGAATTATTTTAATAGGCCAAATGAAAACTAAATAGGAAATAAGAATTCTTCCTCTTCCTCCCCTAGTTTCCACTCAACCGCTAATAGTCATTAGCTCTTCAGGAAGAGATGGGGCCTCATAGCTATTTCCTCTATCCATGATGGAAAGTTTCCATAGCTGCTGTGTGCTCATGGTTCCAAAGGCAATATCATCTCAGCAACATTTCATGGCACCCTTCCCTGTCTTCTGGTTCTTAATTTCCTCTGCCCTCTCTTCTGTGGTGTTTCCTTGACCTTTGTAGGGAGGAATGATAGAGATATCCTATGACATGTGTCTATATTAACTGTTACCTTCTGTATAAAGAAACTTCTCTGCTCCAGTACTTGTCTATGTATATAACATAAACACTTAGAAGGCAGTTCATTTAGTGAACAATGTTGGGCCCTTGTACCTCACAGCCATAGACTTTTAACTGGATTCGTAGTACTTCCATAGAGCAGGTCTCTAATTCAATTGCAATGTTGTTGAAAATAAGGTAGTTGGGGGTAGTTGGGGGGAAAACAACAGATGGCTCAGCAATTAGGAGTACTTATTCTTGTGGAAGACATTAGTTCAATTCCCAGCATCCACGTGATGACTCCCTAGCTGTCCTAATTCCAGACTCAGGAGATCTGGCACCCTCTTCTGACTTCTGTGAGCATCATGCATACATATGGTCTATAGAAGTACTTGTGAGTAAAACACTCTCACACATAAAATAAACAAATATAAAAAGAAAATATTTAGTTGTTTTAAGACAGGGTCTCACATTGTCTTGGCTGTCCTGGTACTCACTATATAGACCAGGCTTGCCTCAAACTCAGAGATCTCCTTGCCAATGCCTCCTGAAGGTATGTGTCATCATATTCAGCTGTTTTGTTTTGTTTTGAGACAAGGTGAAGTCCAGGTTATTCTTCTTGAATTCCTGATTATTCTTCCTCAATTTCCCAAGCACGGGGAATGAAGATTGTCACAAGTATCTGGTCCCAATATTTCTTCTAATATATACCTAAGAATTTAGTCAGTAGGGACTATCTTTTACATTTTAGAAAGCTTGAAAATGCTCCTTTCCTGAAGCAATCTATCTAGTATGAAGTAGTTTAAGATTTAATTGTTATTGTTTCTTCAAGTTTTTGAAATATAACACGTTAGATTGATTTTTTTCCTTTTTGTGTTTAAATTTGAAACAAGGTTGTTTTACATGTCAATCTCGGTTCCTTCACCCTCCCATCCTCCCCTGTTCCCCCCCAAACCCCATTCCATCCCCTTTCTGCTCCTCAGGGAGGGTGAGGCCTTCCATGGGGGAGTCTTCAAAGTCTATCATACCATTTGGGGCAGGACCTACGCCCTCCCCCATGTTTCTAGGCTGAGATTATCCCTCTATATGGGATGGGCTCCCAAAGTCCATTCATAGTATCATATACTATGGATAAACACTGATCCATTACTAGAGGCTCCATAGACTGCCCAGTTCTCCTAACTAACATCCACATTCAGGAGATCTGGGTCAGTCCTATGCTGGTTTCCCAGCTATCAGACTGGAGTGCATGAGCTCCCCCTTGTTCAGGTCAGCAGTTTCTGTGGATTTCTCCAGCCTGGTCTTGACGCCTTTGCTCCCTCCTCCCGCTCTGTAACTGGATTCCAGGAGTTTGGTTCAGTGTTTAGCTGTGGGTGTCTGCTTCTGCTTCCATTAGCTACTAGATGAAGGCTCTAGGATCGCATATAAGGTAGTCGTCCATCTCATTATCATGGAAGTGAATTAAAGGTAGCCTCTCTGCTATTGCTTAGAATATCTCAGTGATAAGTTAGTCTTTATAGGAACAGATTATTTCACAGTATTTATGAAAGAGATTAAAAATTTGTCTTGTCAATACAAGTTGGAAGACAAGACTAAAAACTGATGTTTCTTTTTCTATCTTATATCTGGCAAAAACCAAATTACCTTCATCTTCTAAATTACAATGTCCTTATGAATAATCTTGATTCTAATACTTAGAATCATTAAAATATTCAAGCAAATAAACTTAAATTGTATGTAATACTATATTTACATACCTGTATTAGTGTAAATGAAATTTACACAATCTTATTTTCCCTGCTAGATTTCTCTTCATGTTGTTTTTTTGTTTTTCAGTGAAAATACAATTTCTGCTCATTCTTTACACCTGTTATATTTGCTTTGTTTTCAAGCTCCTACATAAGCCCTGCACCTTCAACTGGATGTTTCCTAAATACCCCAGGCTACATGGATCTCTTTTACTGATTGTGTATCATTTCAGAAGTTACACTATATAGTACACAGCTGTCACATATCTAGACTCTAGATGGCCATGAAATACAGATTTGAATTCCAGACCTACCATTTTGGCTCTGTTAAGTTGGTCAACTTATTTAATGTTGATGAACATTGTTTTCTCATATGTAAAAAGAGGTAGTAAATGCTGTATGTGCATCCATTAATGAAAAGTGTTCAGTATATATAAACTATGTAGATTTATTCTAGCACACAGTAAGTGCTTAGTATTTGTTAATCATATAATGTGCAGAATTGCCTGGTCTCTAATGGGGAGGCATTTTGCTTTAACAAAATTATAGATGACCTGAAGGCAGAAGCACCTGGGAGCTGCCATACACTTGAGTTTCCAACTAAGCAAAACAGCCTTAAACATTAGAGGCTCCATTTTTCTTAGAAGGCAAGTTCTTAGCACTGCTTGCTATCTGCACATGTTCTGAATCCTCATCCTCACTCCAACAAGCTTATGAAAGGGTTCTGTATAAGCACCCTTCATGATGTGCTGTGGCTCTTTATGGCCCAGCATCCTTTGCTCAGTAGGCTCACTTTTGGAGTTGGCTGACTTGCAAAACCTAAATGAAAAACCAAAAGCCATGCAGTTAAGTTGGAATTTCAGTTAAGCAGGGAGAATTTTAGTGTAATTTCATGTTAAAAATTATTTCTTTATCATAAATTCGAATTTACTTGGATATTTTCACACTTTATTGGATAATTATATAATTGTTGAATATTCTAATGCGGTATTTGTAAGGCTAAAGAATGGAGCCTTATGATGCAAACTGAAAAGGAGACATGGATCTGTAAGAACTCAGGTACAGGGATTGCATAATCTATTTTAAAGGTTAATACTTCATAGTTCTAAGAGAGTAATCCATTGGTGAGAAAGGTTGTCTCAGCCTGGGCTCATCTGCCTCTTCCTCATGGAAACAAAATTACATGTTTGTTTAACTTTACTTTTAAGTTATTTTCTGTTCAATGCAAGCCATATATATTTATTATAGAGGATTTGAGAAATACAGATGGTGTACTGACATAAAGAAGAAATTAAAGTCACACACAGAGTGAAAATCACATTTAACTTTAAACATATTATTTGGTATTTTGAAAAGTTGAGGTATTCACACAATTGAAAAATAAGTACTTATATATACATATACAAATTAGTGTATAGAGGCTAGAGAGATAGATGGCTCAGTGGTTAAGGTACTGACTGCTTTTGCAAAAGACCCATGTTTGGGTTCCCTTCATCCCCATGGTGCCCTCCTCCAGTTCCAGGGAATCTGACCGCTTCATTTACCTCTGAGGGTACCAGGAACACATGTGCTATACATACACACATTTAGGCAAATACTCATTCACATAAATATATAGATGAAATGAATCTAAAACAAATTAAACAAAGTAAATTAGTTTGTATCATGACAATTCTTTTTTATCTTTGCTCTCCAACTGCTCAGTTCTCATTGTTCCACTCAGATCTCATTGTTCAGTTACCACTAGTAAAAGTATACCTTTTCATTTAATGCAAGTATAAGCAAATGTGTTTTTATTATTTATATTAGCCTTCCAAGGGTAGTCCCATCCATGGGGCTTCTATTGCTGCAATAAAAAACCATGACCAAAATCAACTTAGGAGGAAAGGATTGATTTCATATCATAGCTTGTAGTCTGCCATCCCAGGAAGTCAGGACAGGAACTCAAGGTAGAAATGCTGAGGTAGGAATTGATAAAGGAGGGCTGCTTACTGACTTGCTTACCTCACTTTCTTATAGCACCCAGGAGCACACCAGGTGTGGTACTATCCACCGTGAGCTGGGCTCTCCCACGTTAAAAAAAATACACCACAGGCTTGCCCAGATGTTGGGAGCACAAAGATCCCCGGACTCACAGATAAGTACTAGAGAAACTAGGAATGTTAAACACACACCACAAAAGGAATTTGGGAGATACTCTCTTAACCTAGAGGCAGGAGGGAGGGCCTAGTCCTTACTCCAAATGACTTGACAGATTTTGATGATCCCTCCAGGAAGGCATCATCCTACATGTGGAGTGGAGGTGGGTGGAATGGGAGGGTGGTTGGGGGGCATGGGAAGGTAGTAGAGAAAGAGGGAGGGACGGATGGAAAGGGAACTGGGATCGATATGTAAAATAAGAAACACACACACACATACACACACACACACACACACACACACACACACAGAGAGAGAGAGAGAGAGAGAGAGAGAGAGAGAGAGAGAGAGAGAGAGCATTGTCTATTCAATGAATGAGATGCACAGCCTGTTTTCTGCCCAAAAGATTGGGAATTGAGATAGCTACTAATAGCCTAGGTGACCTTTGAGTTTTCTGAAGGACCAGGTCATGCCTGCTATCTGTTTGGCCAGGGGTTCCCCTAGGCTCGCTCCTACAAGCAGGAGATAGCTAATAGTCTAGGTGACCTTTATACTATCAGTATGGACAGGGGTTCCCATAAACAGGATGGAGGTGGTTAATAGTCTAGGTGACCTCTGTGCTATCTGTATGACCAATCCTCCACCCTAGACCCTTAAGATAACACATGCACTTTGATAAAAGTTTGGATATAATTATGCCTTCTTGTACACATGGGCTTGTGTTACACCAGAAAACCTTTTTCCAAATTGTACTGAACTTACCTATACCTAAAATTAACTGCCTGGAGTTGGACTTTAGAAAGCCCAACTTCCTTCTTGCCTCACACAGACCATTAATCTGCTGGCCTTGGCATTTGCAGAGACCCCCCTACACCCAGAGACCAATGTGGTGGGGACATTTTGTCATTGAAGCTCCCTCTTCCAGAATGGCTCTAACGTGTGTGAAGTTAATATAAAACTGTTAAAATGCTCTGTATTTTGTTATATTTTTTAGCTGATTTTTGTTTGTATTTCCATAGTTCCAGATGGCCTGGAACTTGCTACGTAGCTCACACTGATCTCAAACTCTTTTTCTCTCCACCTGTATTTTTCTTAATATAAATTTTTATTTAAATTAGACTTTCTTATTTTACATATCAATTCCAGTTCCCTTTCACTCTCATCTTCCAATGCCCCCCAGAACCCTCCATCTCACCCTCCATCCAGAGGGAGGGTGAAGCCTTCAATGGAGGATCATCAAAGTCTGTCACATCATTTGAAGCAGGACCTAGGCCCTCCGTCGTGTATCTCTCCATAGGGAATGGGCTCCCAAAGTCCATTTGTGCACTAGGGATAAATATTTGTTCCACTGTCAGATGTCCCACAGACTTCCCAGGCTTTCTAACTGAGACCCATGTTGAGGGAGCCTGCTTCCAAGCTATGCTGGAAGCATATGCAGCAGGTTCCCTAGCTGTTAGGCTAGGGTCTGGGAGGTTCCACTTGCTCAGGTCAGCTATTTCTGTGTGTTTCCCCAGCATTGACCTCAAACTCTTGACTTTCTGCTGCAGCCTGTTCAGTTCTGGAATTATGAGTATGCACCACCAAGCAGGGCTTTTAGCTCAGCTGATTTTTAATTTGACATGACTTCATGATTATATCATGTTAGTGTGTAAAATGCTGCATCATCTTTATTTTGAAAATGTAGCATGTTCCAGCTCATTCATTTATTTCACTTTACTTAACCACTTCCCTAGTGTTGGTAAATTAACTGCTCAAGCCCTTGATTTCTGGATCTCCCATCACCATATCATTTCATGTCTCACTCTATTCTTTAATAGGAAACAAGGGTTTAGAGCTGTCAATTTTTAAAGTCAACCTCAGGATGTCTCCTGACATTGTTTTAGATGTACAGATAGATGTCCCACAGATTATTCACTAAGAAATAGTTCTCATTGGCTAATGGGGAAGTAGGTAAGTGATGTAGCCCAATGATATTTATTCCTGGCATAACATTAATCAGTAATGTTTTATTTTACAAGAAAAATCAGCTAAGAATTAACAAAATACATAGAATTCTATATCTACTGCTTAGTATTATAATTCTCATTTTTCTCCTTTTTCCCAGATGAGGAAACAGGCCTATTGTAGTGTTCTTAGTTGCATAATGTGGTCCAAATCTATCAGAGAATCCATGACTTCTGGTTGTTCATGGTTGTTTTCTCCCCATTCTTAGGACCTTTCAATACATTATGAGGTGGTAAAGCTTATTTATTCTTAAACCTGTGTGATTTACTTTCTGAAAGGGGTTCCATCCTAAATTGTCCTAAATTATGATCATCTAATGCTTTAAGTAGATATTGATAAGTCAGTGGGAACAAAGGTTAATAGGTATGAGACACAGACTACAGGGCATAGACCAGGTGTGTGTGTGTGTGTGTGTGTGTGTGTGTGTGTGTGTGTGTGTGTGTGTGTCTTTGTGTGTGTGCATGCACACACTAGAGTGTATGTGTTTTGGAATTTGTTGGTCACATCACAGGATAAGCAACTAGGACCCCTAAATTACAAGGGTTTGAAAAGAAGTGTGCAAAGACTTTTTTTTTATTTTTTTAATAGCTATACTGGGTATGGATACTGCAGGTAGCATTTATCCTTGCATGATAGTGAAACAAAAGCTACTATGATGTGTAGCACATTAGGGAGTACTCCTCCAACTTCTGGGCTTCCTCGTCTATCTTTGAATCATGTTTCTGCCTGATGATCATGTCAAGTGCTCTTATTAAATCATCATCTCCAAATTGTAACCACACTTTTAAAAAAAGAAAAATCCTATGAACTATATTGAGACATACTATCCTTTATGCTTTCTTCCACTCTCCTTGTGGCTTTTCCCCTTTCCACTCAGGCCTCTAGTGGTCCTAACCCTTGAAGCAGGGCTTAGGAAGGTCTTAATTCTTCTATGTGACCTTTCATTGATCTTTCATGGGAATGCTTATTAGTTTCTGGGTCCCATCTCAGGTGAGTGAATGGAGGGAAGATTACTTATTCTGAACTTGTATTTCTTGATAAAGTCTTAGTTAATAATGGGGAAGCAAAGATGTAGCTATTAGGCAGAAACCTTGATTGCTCCTCAAACCTGAAATTAAAACCAGACATGTTCCCCTCTTTTAAAGAAAGTAAAGTCTTACAAGGAAAAAAATTTCAGAGTCTTGTACTTGTCATGCCAACAGCTTTGTACTTGAACAAGAGAAGCTTGGCTAAGAGTTTGAGATAAGTTCAATTGGGCTGAGGTCAGCTATGGGTCTTGCAGAGCCTTTCAGATTCTGGGAAGGAAGAGGAAGAAGGTACTGAAAACAAAACACTCCCTCCCTTGGTTGTGAGGAGGAGTTTCTTCCTCTTTTGGCTGCTAATTATGCTTTGACACACGCAAAATCAAAGCACAACATCTTGAAAATATTTTAAAGGACCCAGAATTAAATGCTCTAGACACAGGCTTTTATTCTCTTATTCTCTTTTGGAGGCAAGCTGGAATGAAAATCTCTCCATTTGTGGTGATAACTCTCCTCATCCTTCTCTCTCCTTCTTTTTCCCCATTCTTTTCCTCTCTATTACCTAGAGAAATGTCAGAACACTTTTATGAATCTTAAACTGTTTAAAATAAATAACTGACTGTATCTTATTGAGAAATCTAGTTCCTTTTGTCATCATAGCTAATAATAAACTCCTCAGAATCCATTTAAATATAAACCCCGTAAATTTCTTCTCCAGTATGTTTGAAATAGAATTAATTAATCAATTTTTTTTGAGACAGGGACTCACTATATATCTCTGGGTGATCTGGAAGTTGCTATGGATACTGGTCTGGCCTTAAACTTGTGATCCTCTATCCCTGGTTCATGAACTGGCTTTTTGGAGCCCATTCCATATGGTAGGCTGTCTTGCTCATCCTTGAAACAAGGGGAGGGACTTGGCCCTGCATCAAATTGATGTGCCAGTCTTTGTTGACTCCCCATGGGAGGCCTTACCTTTTCTGAGAGAATAGGGGTGGAGTGAGGGAGAGGTGAGGAGAGCAGGAGGAAGGAAAAGAGTGGAAACTGTGGCTGGTATTTAAAAGGAATAAAAAATAAAATGAAAAAAAATCAGAAAGTTCAATTAAAATAAAAAGAAACAAAAATAAAAACAAAAACGTGTGATCCTCTTGCTTCTGTTTCCCAAGAGCTAGGATTATAGGCATGTGCTACCAATGGCTAGCTCAAATAATACTCTCTTTAGCTTGTATTGTATAAACTATGAAACATGGCTAAAAGCTGTAACATGTTGAATAACTCAAAGAGGGAAGGATAGGTGGAGTCATTTCTTCATGGAAGCAGTTGACATCTGGAAAGGCATAAATTATTTTTTTCAGATATTTGAACTTTGTCCCAACGTTCTTTGATGGAAACAAACAGAATTAATAATATTTTATGTCAGTGAAACAGTACTCATATACAAAAAGACAATTTAGGAGAAATAAAAGGAGGTTCCAAGGGAACTAAGCTTGGCAAAGAGAGATGTACAATATATAGATGTATCTGGACAACTGTCTATGTGTTTTTGAATCTGAAAGCACAAATTCTTTATGCAATTTTCAAGCATTGGCGTTTGTGAACACACAGAAAGACGTGTAATAACCTTATATATTTTGTTGATTGAGTTACTATCATTACAATAGCCATATGAGTAGGCCCTTAGGTGAAATATACAGTTTATTTGTTCATAAGATTATAAATACTGGATTACAGTACTTACTCACCTATTTCTTTACATGGTGTAACTCAGGTGGCAAAGAAGAAATTGTTCATAATAATAAGACCCCAACAACCCAGAATTTGTGAGTTTTGCCTCTCATGGTTCCTAGTAAGAGTAACATTGACATCATCAAGATAGAATTAAAGTAAGATCCTGATACTGACTCCACCTACCCCCACAGAAATACTAAGAAAATAACTGACAACTGGCCCAAATGCCTTTGTAAGAATTCTAGAAACCAGAGATTGATGGCAGCCAAACAAACACATTCAATGTAGTAGAAATTCTGTGAAACTTTGACTTACCCTGTGCCCATGGTACCTCCACCTCTATGCAGTGTGGTTTTGGAGAAGTAGTGACTCAACCTTTAGTCTCATTTTACAAATTGGAGAGAGCAAAGGAAATCATATTTGTAGTTTACTACTTCCTTCCATGCTAAGGGATTTGTGTCTGTCAGTTAACATAGAAATTAGAAAGTACCTAGAAACAAATGAAATCACAGTTTATAAAATAAGTGAGAATCAGTAATGGATTAGAAATTCATAGATGAAAATCAGTATATTAAAAGAGGAGGGAGATAGCAAAAACAGTGCTTTTGTGCCTTATTGGGAGCAAGAAAATACCAGCCCTAAAGCTAACAGAAGGAAGGAGATGTTAAAGATTTAAACAGATAATCTCTATCCCAGTAAACCTCCTTTTCTTTTATATGTCCACTGATGGTATTTTTTCTTTCTTATAGAAATTATTGTCTTTTATCCAACAATGACAGACCAGGCTTTAAAAATGCAGACTACTGTTAAACCAGTGAACTCCGATTTGTGATTTCTCCCAATGAGTGCTGTCTCAAATTAGGATGTTTATAGAGCATATTTTTTAATTTTTTTCAGACTGAGCATTGTATATCCAAGACTGGCCTCAAAATCACTATCTTTTAATAAAGCAAAGCAAAATAAAACAACCTCATATGATAAGGGAGAAGAGGTATGTGAAATCACCTGGAAGATTTCAATAATTTTTCATTATTCATGTAATTTTAATTTATGTAATTTTCATGTAAATGCAAATTCTAAATAAAACCTAGGGCTTTCCCATTCTCTCATAGTTTAGCTATTCTGGAACCTTCCAAACCTATGCAGTAATATTTTAGAAGCACTAAAATAAATGAGAATTATTTCCTTTCTGTTCCACTGCCAGTGACAATAACTTCCCAAGAAATTAAACAATATTCAATTTCTTTTAAGAGGTTAGCCTTGATCCTGTACTTCTAATTGAAATCAAGATCCTTACTAATGACCAAATTTCCCTTAGTAGAAAAGAGGTTGCATTTCATAAATATAATGTTCCTTAAAGGAAGCATTGGTGACAAAGCTGTCTATTTCCAGGACAATTCACCTCAGGCTAAATTGACAAGAAAATTAGATGCTTTGTGACATTTGATAAATATTGTTCACTTATAGCACTTTCATTCTTCTTTCTCTTTTTAAACAAAATGTCAAGTAGTATACATTACATCTGAATAAAATTTTGAATTGACATTGTCTATAAATCAGCTGATGTCTCAATGATCAACTAGATGAAAGACTATTAAGGAGTGACAAATGTTGTTAGTGGTAGGATATTTACCTCATGTGTTCAAAGGTTTTGAATCATTTCACACACATGTGGACACACGCACATACACACACACACACACACACACACACTCACTCTCTCTCTCTCTCACACACACGCAATGAGTCATTTTTGACAGCTGCTTCTTCTTTTCATGTCTAACTCATCATATTTATAGTAGGCCTCCTCCTCATGAGACCCTTCCTTCTCTGGTTTACTGTCCTGGGGAAGTGAAAGGTTTTTTTCAGCAGTGGTAGAGTCTACACAAGACAGAATTCTTCCTGGTAGAAGTTAGAAATAGGAAGAATTTCTCAGTGGTATGAAGAAAAATGTACAAAAATGACTTCAAGATTTTGTGAACTGCATGGAACAATGGGGACATAATGTAGCACATGGCAAATACTATCAGGGCATCCATGCTGTTAGGATATTTGTGTGTGTAGAATTCAACCTGTTGATTACAGCTTGTGTTTGTGCTCCAAAATTTTAAGACTTCCCAATACATTTTGAACTTGTCTAGCTGGTTGCAACTACTGTTTAAGCTAATTTTTCTGGAATAATATGTAATCCCTACTTGTTCTGATTTTTTTGTGGTTCAATTCTTACTGACAGGCTTTGGAAAGTCTACTTGCCTCTGGGATTGTAAGTCTCTTCATATTTTCCTAGTTTCATTTTTAATCATTGATTGTTTCCTACTCCCACACATAATGCTCAAACCATGATAAACACATCACTGGAGTGCAAATGAGCACTACAGTGTGTCTACACATGCTGTTTTCTTATACAGAGAATTTCCTTCTTCCCATATCTTTTCTACAAAGGTGCTATGCATTTTCAAGACATAACTCAACTTTTTCCATCTCAGGCAGAGTCAGTTGCTTTCTTTTTTGCCCACACATAGGACATCGCACCCGTCTTAGTCAGTGTTCTATTTCTATGAAGAGACACCATGGCCATGGCAACCCTTTCCAAAAACAAACAAACAAATAAAACACCAGCATTTAATTGGGGCTGGCTTACAGTTTTACCGGTTAACTCCATTGTCATCATGGTGGGAATCATGGTGGCATGCAGACATGGTTCTGGAGAAGTAGCTGACAGTTCTGTATTTGAATCCACAGGCAGCAGGAAAAGACTGGCTTGAGTTTTTGAAACCCCAAAGCTTACATCCAGTGACACACTTCTTCTTCTTCTTCTTCTTCTTCTTCTTCTTCTTCTTCTTCTTCTTCTTCTTCTTCTTCTTCTTCTTCTTCTTCCTTCTTCTTCTTCTTCTTCTTCTTCTTCTTCTTCTTCTTCTTCTTCTTCTTCTTCTTCTTCTTCTTCTTCTTCTTCTTCTTCTTCTTCTTCTTCTTTTCCTCCTCCTCCTCCTTTCCCTCCTCCTCCTCCTCCTTCTTCTTTTGACACATTTCTTCCAGTAAGGCACACCTACCCCAACAAGGCCACACCTCCTAATCCTTTCAAATAGTGCCACTCCTTAAGTATTTAAGGATAGAACCTATGGAAGCCATTTTTACTGAAACAACCACATCACCGTTATGAGCTTACATCCCTGTTGTGTTTGAATCTGGTTTTCCTCACTGAACTATGAGCACCTGGCATAAAGTAATTAGCACGTTAAAATAACAGTTCAAAAAATAAGTACATAAAGTTTACTAACTAAACAATAGCTGAATCAAATGAATTAAAATAAAAAGCTAATTTGTGTATAGTGGGTCATGATTAAGCATAAAACACAATGCATTATTGATATGACTGCTGGTGTTATGGATGGTACAAGTTAAAACTGAAATTTTTGCTTATCTCTGTTTTTCTACCATCTACCATTAAGTAATAGAAATTTCTGTGGTCATGTGTGTGTTTTATACTGTGCTTTGTAACATTAGTTATATCTGACTCTTGGATCTTCGATAGATATATGGATAGTGTGGTGAACAGAACATTTTTTGTCAACTTGGCACAAGATAAGGTCATCTGGGAAGAGGAAGAAAAATGCCTCCATCAGATTAGCCTGTAAGCAAGGCTATGAGTGTATTTTTCGATTGATGATTGATGATTGATAATTGATGATTGATGTGGGAGGGCCTAGCCTACTGCAGGCTGTGCTACCCTTGGGCAGATGGTTCTGGGTTATGTAAGAAAGCCATGGAGGGCAAGCCAGTAAGAGCAATCCTCCATAACCTCTGCCTCCAGGTTTCTGCTTTGAGTTTGCTTCATGATAATAAGTTGTGAAGTGAAATAAACCCTTACAAACCCTTACTCTCCAAGTTTTGGGGAAGCAAAAAAAAAAAAGAAGAACTAGTATTGAAATTGAATTGGTACCAAGGGCAGGCCAGATTATTTTGGGGAGGACTGTGGAAGTCTTTCAAACATTGAGCTGGAAAAGCCATCAGTGCTCAGAGATTAATGGGCTATTCTGTGGGAACTTTGAAAATAAAGAATGCTGAGAGCAATGCAGATGATGGAGGTCTGGTTTGTGATGTTTCAAAACAAGTGAAGATTCTATTAGGATTGTTTGTGTGATATTTTTTATTAAGAATTTGTGGTTTCTTATCATTTGCCCATGAAGAATAAGTTGTAATTAACAGACAACCAGTACCACAGAAATGCTTTGTTATGCTGGGACAACCAATGCTAGTTAGCTGGGTACAAGAATTCCCCCATGATTAAGAAGAGACAAGAATCATTAAGTTGAAAATATCTGGGAATATTTTGTCAGTGTCAACACACAGAGCTGTTGTTCAGATGGGGCCAGGAATTCATTTCAAGCTGTCAACTAAACTTGGTAATCTGTACAAGATTTTGATGTGCTACTGATTTCGGTAGCATGAGCGCTGTGGGATTGAAGTGCTCATGGAGTACAACTAAGGCTTGGCACCGTGAAAGGCCAAGATTGGTGAAGGAGCTGTGTTAGTTGCAGTGGAGACTCTGGAATATTGGAGATGCCAAAGAGGGCACCAGGTGTGGAGTGGAGACATCCTGAACCAATGTTGCAAGCTGTGTGTGCTGCAATGATGACCATCTCAGCCCTTTGGAACCCAGAAGATCACCAGTGAGTGAGCCTCAGATATAATACACTGAGTTATTTGCACTGTTACATTTTGGTTTGGCTTTCATTCACTTGTAACTGTGTTCTGGTTCCTTCCTCTTTTAATAAGGAGCATAAAACTTATTTTTTTATTTAAAAAATGTCATCAGTTGAGAGACTTTGGACTTTCAGAGATATTAAAAGAGATAAAAATCTTTCTGGTAGAAGTTAGAAATAGAAAGAATTTCTCAGTGGCTGAAATTAAAAATAGATTTGTTTACTTATTTTGATATGTATGAGTGTTTGCTTGCATGTACATATGTATACCACAAGTGTACCTGCTTCAAGCATGTAACTAGAGTTACAGGTTATTGTGAACTACTATGTGGGTGCTGGGAGTTGAACCCTAGTCATCTGAAATAGCAGCAAGTGCTCTTAACCATTGAGAAATCTCTCCAGGCCCTAGAGGCTGAACTTTTAAAATGTTTTAAAAATTTAAAGACAGTGGGACTTTTAAAGTCATGTCTTTATATTGTGATACTTGCACAAAATATTGTAGAAAAACAAGAAAGGAAAAGTTATGATTTCATAGTGATGTATTTGTGTGTCAAGTTCACAAGTGGTCAGTTGTGATGGTCACTCTTTTCTTCTTTGTCACTTGACAGAGCTATCTGTCACCTGGAAAGAGGGAAACACAGTTAAGAATATGACTCCACCAGATTGGCCTATAGGCGAATTTTGGAGGGGTATTTTCTTGATTAATGACTGATACATGAGGGGCCATCATACCTTGGATGGTGCCATCCCTGGGCACGTGGTCCTGGCTTGTTTCAGAAAGCAGGATGAGTAAGCCATAAGGATTAACCCAGGAAGTAATACTCCTCCATGGCCTGTGCATCTGATCCTACCTCCAGGTTCATGCCCTGACTTCCTTTGATGATAGACTAAATTTTAAGATGAAATAAATGCTTTCTTTCCCAAGTTGCTTTTGGTCATGGTATTTTATCACAGCAGTAAAAAGCAAACTACAGCATGGGGTTATTCTAGCCCCATGATATTGTTTATTTTATTTAATATTAATTTAAATTTAGATGACCATTTGTGGTCAGCACCTATTGAATTAGTGAGTTTATATTAAGAACAAAGAGAAGTACATTTCCCTGATGTCATGTACCATTTAGTCATTCCTCCTCATTTCCTTTCATATATATAATATGTATACATACATACATATGCCTACAGTAAGAGAAAAAAGCTATGATTCCTGAGTATATAAGGTTGTTGATAGCAAATGTGTGTACTGGCCAAGTGATTTTGCAGCTTTGGAGGTATTGAGGACATCTAGACTGAGTTAGGACCAAAGAACAGAGCACATATACACGATGTGTAGCAAGTACTTTATTCATTGATATATCTCCCAGCCCCACCTAAGAGCAAGTTTTCAAAGTATAAAGCTTAGCCATGGTTATTGGTAACTTTTCCAAAATCTGTAGTGCATCAACTTAGCTCACATGGCTTATCATGGCCCCAACTGTCACGCTTAAAGTAAGACAATATCAAGGATGAAATCATGTCATAAATCTGAAATATCAAAGCCAAATGCCACCTCCCCAAAAAAATCTGGTCAGACAAGAAATCCAAAGTGTAAGGGACTTCCTTCAGGCCACATGGCTTTTTTAGGTGCAGAACTGGCAATAGAATTCCATTCTTCTTTATCTGTTTTTATTACACATTTCTTAATTAAGGGAGACCTCATAGTACAGTGAAATTTAGGCAAAGTAACATACACCAAAACACCAAAACAAAGTAATAAAGGCAATAAACATTTCAGGTGTGTCCAAATCGTAGTCTGTAGACTGCATATATCTCAGGACAGCTACAAGTGGTGCACATTTGATGATGATGTCACATTGCAATGTAAAAGCTCTGGACACTCCTGTTAGATGGATATTATAGTAGCTTAGAGTATTATTTCAAGTAGATTACTCTTTTCTTTGAATTACTATGTTAACTTTCCTACTTTTACGCACTCTTCTTTGTGCTCATATTTTTTTTATTTTTTGATAAATTTTAATTTAAATTTGAAACAAGCTTGTTTTACATGTCAATCCCAGTTCCCACACCCTCTCCTCCTTCCTACTCATATTTTTAAAATGAGTTCTTTAGTCCTTCTCTGTTCTACCATCTTGTTTCATATACTAACCATGGAATCCAGAAAACCATAAATTGTATTTTGTGGATATTTACACAGCAACAAAAATTATTTAACACATTGATAAAGTAATTAATAAACTCATAGCTGACATTAATTTTCATTTGTTATTTGAATGAAATAATTTACTTTAAAGAGACTTATTTTTAATCCTGCATATGTGTGTGCATGCATGTGTGTGGTTTTGTGGGCCTGTGAGTGCAGTGTCTGTGGAGTTCAGAAAAGGATGTCTTCAATTCTGTACCTATTTGTACATAAATTTCCTTTTTAATGTTCTAGGAAGGAAGGTGACTGTCCAGATGTCTCCACTGCCAAAAATTATTTGACTGCATATATGAATACTTCAAGAATTAATATGAATATTAGAATGAAGTATGAAAAAATGTCTTCATAGATTTTGATAGGGATTTCATTAAATCTGTGGATTGCTTTGGTAGTATTGATAGGTTAACAATATGATATCTCCCAACATACAAACATAGGAATTTTTACCATTTACTTATTTGAATTTAAAATATTGATCAGTATACTCTTAATGAAGCTCACAAAAGGGCCAACTTTAAATAATATGGATTTAACAATATATAAAGGAACACATGAGCATTCTATTAAAATTGTCAAGATTTTAATACAGTAAATGGTCATTTGAATATATATTTGTGTTAAAATATTAAAGAATGGAGGGACAGTGTACTGGGAAAATTGACTGTAATTGGAGAGGCAGGAGAAGTCTAATACAATGGAAACTTCCAGAACTCTACAAGGGCGACCCTAGCTAAGACTCCTAGTAATGGGAGATATGTAGCCTGAACCAGCTATCTTCTATACCAGGCAAGGCCTCTAGTAGAGGACTGGAACACCAAACCAGCTACAAAACCTTGACCTACAATTTGTCCTGCCTGAAAGATGTGCTGGGGTAAAAGTGGTGGAGAACTTGTGGGAGTGGCCATCAAATGACTGGTCCAGCTTGAGACCCATGCCACAAGAGGAAGCTCAACCTAGACACTGCCTGGAGAGCTAGGAACCAAAGGTGGACAGCCTAGAGACCTAGGATAGAACCAAAAATGACCAGCAAAAAAGAAAAAAAACAATAAAATGATTCCTAATGACACCCTGCTATACTCATTGATATCAGTGCCTAGCTCAATAATCATCTGAGAGGCTTCTTCCAGCAACTGATGAGAGCAGATACAGATACCCACAGGCAAACATTAGGCACAGCTTGGGGAAAAGTACAGAAGAGGGAGGGGAAGGATTGTAGGTGTTAGAGGGGTTGAGAATACCAAGAGAAGAAGGCCCACAGAATCAATTAAGCAGGGCTCATAGGGACCCACACAGACTGAACTGATGATCTGGGAGCCTGAATGAGTCTGACCTAGACCCTTTCCTTATATGTTATGATTGTATAGCTTAGTCTTGTGGGACTTCTAAGAGTGGGGAGTGGAGGTTGTCCCTGACTCTTTTACCTGTTTTGGGGACCATTTTCCCCCTACTGGGTCACCCAGTACAACTTGAATATGAGGGGAGTTGCCTAGTCTTACTGAAACATTATATGTCATATTTGGTTGATATCACTAGAAGGAATGCATTTTTCTGAAAGGAAAGGAGGAATGGACCTGGAGAAGAGGGAAGGTGAGGGGAGAGTTTGGGAGTAGAGGAGGGAGGGACACTTAGGGATGTCTAATCCATGCCTCTGTTAACAGGGTCCACTCTACTGTGCTGACTAGGTGAGGAACAGAACCCACTTTCCTGAGTGCTGTAGATGGCAAGGGAGAAGGTCAGCTCCCTCATCTGTTGTGTGGGAGATGAAGGGCAAGGGATAATGAGGCTCATCTCTCTCCCTTGCCCATACAGCCTCATAACAGACAAGTATTGGGGACAGCTGGCCCATGCTGACAACTTCAGGCCTGCCTCTCCCAAACCTCCTCCAAAAGAGTTGGCTCTACTGTGCTGCCCAGGCAAGGTTCAGGGTCTGCTCTCCTGAGTGTTTCAGCTGGTAATGTCGTCAGCTCCCTCACAAGCTGTAGTTAGTAGGGGGGGTTCATATTTGTTTGGTGTTTTATATGCATCCTATAACCAGATGGCCATCTATCTATTCACTCAGTAGTCTGAGGCAAGAAATGGTCAAGCCTCAGGCCAATCTGTGCCCTATGGGAAAACTTGTTTCAAAGAGGGAAGAAGAAAGGAACTATATTTCCTCAGTGTCCGTTGTTATGGGCCCTTTTCTTGATTCAGGGGAAGAATAGATGTGTGTGTGTGTGTGTGTGTGTGTGTGTGAGAGAGAGAGAGAGAGAGAGAGAGAGAGAGAGAGAGAGAGAGAGAGAGAGAGAGAGAGAGAGAGAGAGAGAGAGAGAGAGAGAGAGAGACCATAATAGAGGGAGCCATTATGGATTTCAAGAGAAAACTGACTCTAGAGAAATGTCCAGAGATCTACAAGAATGACCCCAACTAACATTTTGAGCAACAGTGGAAAGGCTACCATGAATGCCCTTCCCTGATAATGAGATTGATGACTAACTTATCCACCATCATAGAGCCTTCACCTAATAGCTGATGGAAACAAAAGCAGACACCCACTGAGCTGAACTGGAATCCAGATGCAGAAAAGTGGTCAAGACCAGGCTACAGAAACCCACAGAGACAGTTGACCTGAACAAGGGGGAGTTCATGGACCCCCCAGACGGATAGCTTGGAAACCAACATTGGACTGACTCAGACCCCCTGAACATGGGTCTCAGTTAGAAGGTCTGGACAGTTTAAGGGACAAGGACATATTCCTGGTGCACAAAAGGACTTTGGGAGCATATTCCCCATGATGTGATAATCCATTAGCCTAGAGGCAGGAGGGAGGGCCTAGTCCCTACTCCAAATGATTTGACAGATTTTGTTGATCCCTCCTGGAAGACATCACCCTCCCTGTGGAGTGGGGGCAGATGGGATCGGAGGGTGGTCGGGGGTATGGGAGGGTGGAAAAAAGGGAGAGAGGGATGGAGAAGGAACTGGGATCAATATGTAAAATAAGAAAAAAATTACTGACCAATAGAAAAAAAAGAAAGAAAGAAAGGAAGGAACTATAAAAATTGAATGAAATAGATTACGGTGAAGAGTCTCTCTTGTCACCTAGCTGGGTAGACATGTGGAGTTTGTCTCTATGCTACCTTAGGTTTCATTCTCTGCTTATATGTGCAGAGAATGTCTTCTACTGAAAGCAGATCCTAGGTGATATTTTACCCATATCTTATTTGACTTGTAACAAGAAGTGTCAGTTTGGGGTCTGTCAGTGTGTTATTACCAGATTGCTGTTCTGTTACTGGATATTAGATAAGACTGTTGCAAAGTTTTCCATTGGTACCACTTAGACCCTGGCACCTCCTTTTAGGTGCCACTGCTTATTCCTCTTTGAGGGAGTTGATAAGTCTCACTCCTGTCTCAGACCAGATTTCTGTTATATAGAATACCTGGTTCTGACTCAGTTTTCCTTTCTCCCTAGTTAAAAAGACTCTGTAGGCTACCTCTCAGACTATAGTCCCCTGAGCCTTGCCCTGGGTTTCAGTTAGGATATGCCATGCAGTGAGGGATTTGCCTCTGCCCCACTCATCTGTTGCCTGAATAGAAATGTTTTTAAAAACACTTTTTGCCACTGATATAGGTGGGAAGGAAGGATGTTCCAGCACTCATGTGATATGTTGACTGTAGCATTTCTGTCTGGTTGGACTGCAAAGATGTTCAATAATGAGACCAGTGTTAACTGTGTTTTTGAGTATTCACACCCCTACTCTTGGTCTTTATCTTTTATGCAGCTTTTGTCTCTTGCACAAACAACCTGTCCCTCTCCCTCTCTCTCCTCTCTAGACTATTTGGTTTTGAAAGTACGGTGTGTATTTTCTGAGACCATCTCTTTTTCTTCAGCCATGGCTCTCACCCTTTGAAGCTACACTCATTCTGCACTTGGAGCTGAGTGCTCCTTACTTGGGACTGGTCCCCTGGGCAGACTCTGTCTCATTTTCTAAAGTTTTCTTTCTTTGCTAATGAAAACTTCAGTACTTTTCTACAGTCACCCACTTCAGAGTATGACTTTTCTCCAACTACCTCCTAGTTTATTTCCTAGTGGTCCCAGACATCTCCTTGCACAAAGTTTCTTTTAAACACCATTAAATTGGGTCTTGTTATTTAAAAACAAAGTTTAATCATTCTCTGTCTCTGAATTTAAGAGCTCAATCCATTGTAATTCATAGTAACTATTTATTCATAAAGAACTCCTCACTGTATTAATTTTGTAACTCATGCAATGGTTAATCTCAGTTGTCAATTATATTGGATTGAGAGATGTCTGGGAGATCAGGAGCCCACACACCTCTGTGTGTTTATGTTAGAATGTTTCTAGATAAGATTAAGGCACAGCTTCTTAAACTGTGGTTACATAACTAAATGTTGGGGCTGTAAAAATCTGGCAACAGTAAAAGGTTTCTGAATGTGCACTGACCAGTGGTGTTTTGGCAAGCACTCACCTATGTTGTACCACACAAGTTCACTGTAGCCTTGGTTCCAAACATACAACATCACACTTTGTACTACTCATACCATCACATTGTGCCAACACCAGCAATTCTGCCTGAAACACTTTGGCTCAGATTCAGGACTATTGTATGTTATGAATTACTCTGTTAGTACATATGAGCTTTTATGCAATTATAGAAATGTAATAGTCTAATTATAGAAAACAAAGGCTTTTCTCTGTAATTCTTTAGCATGTATCAAACTTGTATATTTTGGTATTGTGTAGAGGGATGATCTCCAAAATATACAAAGAACTCAAACAGCTAGTTACCAAAACATCAAATGATCCAATTAGAAAGTGGGGTACAGAACTAAATAGAGAATTCTAAACAGAGGAATCTAAAATGGCTGAAAGACACTTAAGAAAGTGCTCAACATCCTTAGCTATCAGGGAAATGCAAATCAAAACAACTTTGAGATACCATCTTACTCCTGCCAGAATGGCTAAAATTAGAAACACCAATGACAACTTATGCTGGAGAGGATGTGGAGAAAGGGGAACACTTCTCTACTGCTGGTGGGAGTGCAAACTCATACAGCCACTTTGAAAATCAGTATGGCGGTTCCTTGGGAAAATGGGAATCAGTCTACCATAGGATCCGGCAATTCCACTCTTAGGCATATACCCAAAAGATGTACATTAAAACCACAAGGACACTTGTGCAATTATGTTCATAGCAGCATTATTTGTAATAGCCAGAACCTGGAAGCAATGTAGAAGCCCCTCAACTGAACAATGGATAAAGAAGATGTGGTACATTTACACAATGGAGTACTACTCAGCAGAAAAAAAAATGGAATCTTGAAATTCACAGGCAAATGGATGGAACTAGAAGAAACCATCCTGAATGAGGCAACCCAGTTACAAAAAGATGAACATGATATGTACTCACTCATATATGAATTTTAGACATATATCAAAGGATCACCAGCCTACAATCCACACAACCAGAGAAGTTGGGAAACAAGGAGGATCCTAAAAGAAACATAAATGGTCCCTCACAGAAGAGGAAAGGGACAAAGTCTCCCAAGCATATTGGGAGCTTGGGGGAGGGAGTTAGGAGGAAGAGGAGGGGAGAGGTGGGCATGAGGATGCAGGAAGACTGAGTCAGGGGAAGAATTGCAGAGAGCAAGAAAGAGATGCCATAATACAGGGCGCCATTATAGGTTTAAAGAGAAATCTGGCACTAGGGAAATGTTCAGAGATCTACAAGGATGACCCCCAACTAACAAGCAATAGTGGAGAGGCTACTTTAAATGCCCTTCCCTGATAATGAGATTGATGACTACCTTATATGCCATCCTTGAACCTTCATCTAGTAGCTGATGGAAACAGAAGCTGACACTGACAGTTAAACACTGAGCTAAACTCCTGGAATCCAGTTGCAGAGAGGGAGGAGTGATGAGCAAAGGGGTCAAGACCAGGCTGGAGAAATCCACAGAAGATGCTGACCTGAACAAGGGAGAGCTCATGAACCCCAGTCTGAGGTGGAAAAGCAGCATAGAACAGACCCAGATTCCCTGAATGTGGTGTTAGTTGGGAGGCCTGGGCAGTCTGGTAGTAGATCAGTATTTATCTCTAGTATACAAAGGGACTTTGGGAGCCAATGCCCATCCCACATAGAGGAATACTCCCTTAGCTTATACACATTGCGAGGTCCTGGGCCCTGCTGCAAATGATATGGCAGACTTTGAAGACTTCCCATGAAAGGCCTCACCTTCCCTGGGGAGCAGAAAGGGAGTTCGTAGGGGGGGGAACAGGGGAGGATTGGAGGGTGCAGGAACTGGCATTGACATGTAAAACAAGCTTGTTTCAAATTAGAATAACACACACACACACACACACACACAGAATTAAGGCCAACAATTGAAAAGTGGTGCTTCCTAAAATGATAAAGCTTCTACACTGCTTGCTTCAAAAAAAAAAAAAAATCAACACAGAATGGTAAGGTATCTTTGAATCTTTGCCAGCTTTACATCTGACAGAGGCTTAAAACACATGATATATAAAGAATTTTAAAAAACCCACAAAGAGTCTAAGAAACAAATGACCCATTAAAAACAGGTCACAGGCCCTGAACAAAGAGTTCTCAAAAGAATAAAAAGAAGTAACTAAGAAATAGTTAAAAACGTGCATCATCTCTAGACGTTATGTAAGTGAAGGCAACCATGAAATTTTACCTCACCCCTGTCAGAATGACAAAGATGAACAGAACACCTGACAACAAATGCTGGAGTGGGTGTCAGCAAAAGGGAACCCTCATTCATTGTTGGTAGAATTGCAAATTGGTACATCCATGATGGAAATCAGTGTGGCAAATTCTCAAAAGTTAAAAATAAATTCTCCAAGTGACCCAGCTATACTACACCATGGCATATGCCCAAAGGACTTGACATCCTACTCTACAGATATTAAGTCATGTCTATTGATGTTCTATTCACAATAGCTAGAAATTGGCAACAACCTAAATATTCTTCAACTGACAAATGGATAATGAAAATGTGATACATATATGCTATGGCACTTTTTCAGCTGTAAAGAAAAAGAAAATTGATTTTCAGGTAAATTGGTGGGGCTAGAAAAAAAAATCATACTGAGTGAGGTAACCTGGATGCAGAAAAAAAGCTGTCACATGTTCTTGTGAGTACATACATTGGAGTGTAGGCAGAAGTTTCTGTCCTGAACTCCTGCTCCCAAATAACTGGCAGCCACTTCCCAAATAACTGATTCATAAATTAATATAAATTATAAATGCTCAGCCAATAGCTCAGGCTAACTCTTACATTTAAATTAACCCATGTTTCTTATCTGTACTTTGCCATGTGTTTTGTACCTCATTTTTTTTTTTACACATCTTGCTTCCTCAGTTGCAGGCTGGCATCTCCTCTGACTGCACCCTTGTTCTCCCATCATTCTCATCATTCTCCTAATTTGGTTGTCCCCCATAATTCCTGCCTGTCTACTGGGCAATCAGCTTTTTATTAAACCAATCTGAGTGGCAAATCTTTACAGTATACAAAAGGACCATTCCTTAGCATTGGAGTAACTGTAGAATGCAAGAAGTAAAAGGAAATCCTTACTGGAGTAGGGGATGTGGAAGCAATAGAGAAGTTGGGAATAGCTGTGTACATGTGATTTGATTGGTTTGAAACTTATGTGGTTCCTGTGCATGCTGTCATAGTCTCTGTGAATCCTTGTATATATCAGTCCTGTTTGGTCTGGAGGGCACTGTTTCCTTGGACTCATCCATCACCTCTGTCTCTTACAATCTTCTACCTCCTCTTCCATGTAGATTCCTGAGCTTTGAGGAGAGGGGCATTTTAATTTTTATGAACATATTTTTCAACTTAAGGATTTCACATTTATTTATTGAACTTTCTTCTGCCTTTCTGTGAAATATTTTGGTAAAGTAATAAAATGTTCATGTTTTCTAGAAACCCATTGAGTTTCTTTGAAATGGCTGTTCAAAATTCTCTGAAGTTTTCTCATACTGGTTATGATCTAATAGTTCCTTGTGCCTTACATTGTTTTATGAGGTGAAGTCACAGTTTCTTGAAATCCTTTAATGTTTGCTAGCATGGGATGCCATCTGGACAATTGAAGATCAGATATTTATTTATTCCAGTCTTCATAAGCTGAATTTGGAACCTTCTTTACAAAGATTCTGCTTATTTTTTGTGTCTGTAGTAATTTTCATCATTTCAGCACTGATAAGTTAGGAGTTTCATTTTGGAATATTTTTATTGTTTCAGTACTAGAGGGAAATCTGTGATCATGTTTGTTCCAACTACACTATTGTATTGTTCAGAATAAGTGAATAAAATAGAAAGAGGGGTTCCATAAGCCTCTCTGTAGAGCTGGGAACAACCAAGTGCTTTGTTCTGTGGTCAGATAATGAAGATATTTGCCCGACTCTAGGCAGAGTCATCTTGGGTGAATCAACTGTAGGCTTACATGTTACACCTGTGGCCACCAAACTGTCCTAGTCTGGGCCTGCAGGCCTTTTTTGCCTCCAACCAGAATAAGACTAGATTTAGACCAATTGTCTTGCTGTTATGTGCTGTATATAGCTGAATTGAACTAATGGACCAAGAGCATTGCAACTGGATCCATGATATGCTAGCTGTGCTGACCTGGGTTGTACCTGAATCTCACAGCTACAGGACCTTGTACAGAAGAGGGCAGTTAATTCTGAGGCTGGAACTGATGTGGCTGAAACTTGGTTCTTTTCTAAAGTACATAGGTCTCCTCCTCCTGCTGTAGCCTGCCTGACAGGTCTATCTGAGTTCTGGCCTATATGTGGCAAGTTCAGGTTTTAGTCATTGCTTGTTGTCACTATGGCAGTCTGTCACTGTGCTCAGAGAAAGAGGCCTGCCCTGTATTTTATGCCTTGCCCTTCTGTGGGAGGAGCCATGCTTCCTGCTCTGTCATTCATTATTGGAGCCAGACACTTGATCCAGGCTAGTTACAGTGGTTGAGTTCACAGGTGTTGGCCTTTTGGTAGGAGTCATGGGCTTTACCCAACACTGTGTTTCACTGTGCTTGGAATGGCACTGGATTCCAAGCCTATTAAAATTTTCTCCTCACAAGTGAGAGGTGCCTCTTTTCTGTGGCAACAGTTGCTGGCAATTGGGGAAAGGAAGATAGAGTCAACTCTTTTCTTTTTTTCTTTTTCTTCAGTGAAATATTACTTTTCTCGTATTAGTGGCAAGCACCATGGGCTTGTACCTGATTTATTCGTATCTCCTAAAGGGAGCATGCAGAACTATTCAGTTAGGTATACCAGCATGGAGAAAGCACCAGATGATATTGATTGGCTGACATCTTATGCTAATTCCCGATCACAGTTTTTCAAGCCTACTTTTCATCTAAAGTATTTTATTCTGTTTCCTCTTTGCTTTAAATGTTCAAACTGTATTAGCCAGCTGTAATGTTTGATATTTTCCACAATCTGCTTCACTATATGCCCTTATGAAAAAGTGATTCCCTTGAAGTAAGTTCAGACTGGCAAGAATTTTGAGTTCCTGTAGAAGCTCTAAATATATCATGGTGTGCCTATTCTGTGAAGACGTGATTTTCTTGAACATAAAAATCTATCCCATCCCCGTTGTTTACTGTTAGACTGCTGGCTTCCATGCCTACCATAGGTTCTTGGTTCTTCAGGGATTCTATAAAGTTGGGAAGAGGGACATATATCCAGGCTACCCAATGCATGCTGTTCTCAGTAATGTTAATTTATTGCTCCCTGAACTTAGATTGCTTTAAGTCTTTAGGAAATATCAAAAATTCTGAAAAAGTTTCATTTGACACTTTTTCCACTGTTCTTTTTTACTTTTATGGAAGAACTGGTTTTGTAGGGCCTTATTTTGTGATTCCAGGAGTCAGTTTCTCTGGAGTATTTTTGAATTATTTCCAAGCTCATTTGCCCAGACTCACATCCCTATAAAAAAGTAAAGTTACAGAAAAGGGGTAGTATAATTATGATTGGTTTTCCAGATCTATCTGCCCATCTGCTGTAGATGAGGGTTTCTGAAGACTCCTCTTTTCTTCATTAACACATGAATTTGATTAGACTTTGAAATGCTACCACTTCATACATAAACTTACTTGAATTAATGAAATAGCATTTGGAAGTATATTATAGTATTTATTTGCTTAAACTTATGATAATAAGTATTATAATTACTAATTCCAGCCATTTACTATTGAGAAGTTATTATTAACCATAAGCATTACTACTAGAATTGACTTGTTTATTGAGTTTAGCTAGGGGACAAATTATAATTACCAGGTTCTCTAGATAATCATCTTGGTTCTATTCCAGTGCTGTTTATAGTAATATTTATATGCTATATTTCTCTTTCATCTTCCCCAGAAAGTCTGTGTGCTCTTGACACCATCTTGTTCAAAATCCACTTCCTTATTGTTGATTTTTTTAGGGTCTTTGCTACTTCAAAGAGGTTGTATTATGAGGTTGTATTATGTATCTTTCAAGATTAAAAAAATTCAGTGATATTCCCTGATGGGAGATGTTATTCTGTATATATGTTTCTCATACTGGTTAATAAAGTACTGTGGCCAATAGAAAACTAGATAGGTGGGGCTAGGAGACTAGGAGGAGGAAGAGGAAGTAGTAGGTGGAGTCAAGATGTAGCCCGGGGAAGGAGCAGGACGCCTGCCGCGCGGCTCCCCGATAAGACGACCATGTGGAAATACTTAGATAAGTAGAAATGGGTTAATGATTAAGGCAGAGCTAGCCCATTAACAATAATGGTAACTGGCCAACAGGATTGTATCAAATACAGAGTCTCTGAGTGTTATTTGGGGCACACGTGGTTGCAGGACCATGGCGGCAGGTCCGGGAGGCCGGCTGGGAACAACATGCTGTAACAAAATGGTGTCAGAACTGGGATTGAGAACTTTCACTTAAAACTTAACAAAAGCTTAAAAAATAGTTTTTAGAAACAAGGGAACAGAGACTAGCAAGACTTCTTGGTAGCAGCATTTTCTTGGTTGGATTTGTTTTGTTGTAGACAGAGATTTGCGCGTCTCCTTTAAGGGAGGTTTCCAAAATTAGCATAAGCGGCAAAAAGCCGCCTGGCTTTTAAAGAGCTCTGCTAACAATTCATTGGTATGTAGGAGAGCTGCAATAAAGGTTTACACTGTGTTTTTAAAAATACACTGGCTTGGGAGAGAAAAAGAAACAGGATAAAATGGTTTAAAAAGAAAAAAGGAATTAAATGGATGGATGTAATGGCATGCCATTAATCCCAGCACTGGGCAGACAGAGGCAAGCAGATCTCTGTGATTTCAAAGTAAACCTGGTATGCAATAAATTCCAGGACAGATAAAAGTTACACAGAGAAACCCTGTCTCAAAATATGTAAAAATAGAAATAGAATAAATAGATTAATAAAAAAGCCACGTAAAGATGGAAAACACAGAGAAATTTTGGATACTATACGCGCTTCTGTTGTCTTTAAATTATTTGATTACTGAGAAAATAACTACTGATAAAAGAAATGCTTCTGGATTAATTCAATTTATATATTTTAAAAATGCTTTGACTCCAAATTTTAAGACTAAGGACAAGTTACTGGGGAAAAGGATTTCTATTTTGGTTTCCACAGAAAATGAAAAGCTATGGATTTCTTCCAGACTTATGTGGTTTGATCAAGCCAGACCCCCTGAAACAATGCCCCAGGTGATCCAACATTCAAAGCAGTTGAGACAAAGCCTTGCAGACTACAGCCAAGATTTCTGTGTCTTCTTTGAACCTCCATGACAGCGCCCTCTACCAGCAGGAAGTAGTTTGGAAAGAACGACGCCCAAATTCCCAAATATTGTTTATAAATGTTTTCATTTAAATGGACTTGGTTATAAATGGCTATAACCACAAACAATCTTTTTAAAGGTAAAAAGGGAATTATGGTATAGATATGAATACTTTGCTTTGGAATGGATTTTCTTTTATTGACACAATTTAAGGTCAATTTTGTAATATGTATATTTCTCCTCTTGTTTAGGTATTGTGTTTATATAGCTCATTGGAAAATGTAATGTATAATTTAGTACAGATTAGAGAATTACCTATGATAGTCAAAACTTAGAGTTGTTAGTTAGGATTTCTAGATATACAGAGATGTATTTGAGATGGATAGGCATTCTTCAAACCTTTCAAACACCTACAGAACATGGCATTTAAAATGGTTTAGGATTTTCTTGACAGTGAGGCACAACTGCTCCTGGTAACACCACCTGCATCAAAAAGGAAGATGGACATTGAAGAAACTTCTAATATGGCAAGACTAGCCATTTGAGCAAGGTACTTCTCTTGTCTAGACTGTTTGACTTTATGTTGTAGAAACTGGACATGCAGGACCCACAAAAAGGTGACTGCTGATGCAAGATGGACATTGCTACAGGATTCCTGCTTCATGGAAGAGGCTGCCAGACAGCCAGACAGTCTACAGGACACAGAAAAGTTTCCTGCCTTGTTGAGGAGTCTGGACACACACTATGGCCTATGGGCTGAAGATGGAACATTACAGAAGAACTTCGGGTGACTGACCAGGCAGTCAGAAATGAATTGTCTCTGTCATTTCTAGAATTTATATATTATCCTTCTGTGGTCTTTGATGGAGTTGAAGACAGGCAGTTATGGTTACAGTTTTCCTTAGTTAGGATTAAAGATAAGTTACATATAGGACTTTAGACTCACAAAGATAGGATAGATGATATTTTCTTTAAGTCTTACAAAATGTTAATGGACTAAATATTGTTAACTGTGATTCTTATTTGATAACTATTGCATGTTATATTTTGCTATGTTAAGGTTAAACCCCTTCTTTTACTTTAGACAGAAAAGAGGAGATGATGGGAGATGTTATTCTGTATATATGTTTCTCATACTGGTTAATAAAGCACTGTGGCCAATAGAAAACTAGATAGGTGGGGCTAGGAGACTAGGAGGAGGAAGAGGAAGTAGTAGGTGGAGTCAAGATGTAGCCCGGGGAAGGAGCAGGACGCCTGCCGCGCGGCTCCCCGATAAGACGACCACGTGGAAATACTTAGATAAGTAGAAATGGGTCAAAATTAAGGCAGAGCTAGCCCATAAACAATCATGGTAACTGGCCAACAGGATTGTATCAAATACAGAGTCTCTGAGTGTTATTTGGGGCACACGTGGTTGCAGGACCATGGCAGCAGGTCCGGAGGCCGGCTGGGAACAACATGCTGTAACAATTCCCCTTAATGATACATATAAAATATATATAGGAACATACTATGGTTTCCTATAAATGTGCTTTCTTTGCCTGCCTGCTTAAGCTTGTGCATACCTTCTCATTCTACATTTCAGCTGGAGCTTCTAGTTCCAAGAGCTACTTCAGGTCAACACTGCCTCCACCACCATGTTTTGCTCAAAGGCAAGTGCCACCTGTTATATTGGGTTTCTAGAAATTACTTGTCAAAGGCAGTTGTCCCTATATTCTTCTGTGAAGAAATGTTATCCAGTACTTGTTGAGAGCTCTTGGCACATGTATTTGCTTCCTTCAATTTAGTAACTGGGCAGTGTGAACAAATGAGTGCATCAGATATAAATATAACTTTAGAGTTCACAGTATCCAGTCTTGCATGAACAGATAGAGGGAGGGCAAGAAGTAGCAAAGTAATTCCAGAATTGCTTGATATGGTAGTATGAAAATCACCTTAATTATTTTATGTGCATACATGGTTCATTTACTCAAGAAGCTTTTGATTCAGTGTAACTGTAAATATCAGTAAATGTGTGACAGCTGATGTATTTGAACATATTTCTGGGTCCTTAGTTCCCTTTTTGTCTCTTATAAAATGAACTAAGTTCTATTGTTCTAATTCAATTGAAACAAAATTTGAAGTGAAATTGCAACAGTAATTTATAAACTCAAAGCTCAATTTTTTGGTCAAGCAGCCAAAGTTCTTTAACAAGCTCCTTTCACACAGTCCTGTCGTCTTCCTGCCCTTAAAAAATCCCTACTTTAACTGACTTTGATCCTATGCCAGCCTGACAGCATATTGCATCCTCCACCCAAAGCATTATAAAAATAGAAGTGTCATGGGGGTACTGGGAAGCAGAAGAGTTCTTGGTGGCAGGGGATGAGACAGGGTAGGTAGAGATGATGCCAAAGAACTGGGCACTGGTCAGAAAGACATACTTGAAATTTTTCAGTTTTAGCTCTCTATAAAAAGGGGCCAAAAGCAAAGAAAATATAAAGAGATTTACTTCATATTGAATATCGTTATCCATGGTATTAAATATCCACATTCAGATTTTTGTGTGGAGGAAAAACTGAAAGTGTTTGCCAGATCAGTTGGTCATATGTCTCTAGTTAAATTCCATGCTTTAATTGGACTCTTAAGCATTCAGACCTAAAGTATTTGTGTCCTAGAAACCAAGCAGAATAACAGTGTGTTGCTAAGCTGAAGGAAATGGCTTCTTTTTTGCCATTTGGCACCTAATGCCTTATGTTGAATTACTCCTTGGCTTCTTAGACATTTAAAACACATCATAATATGCCACTATATGTTTGGTTGGAAATACCCTTATTGAGGCAACAGAGACCTCATCATATTTCTTGACATATTAGAGTAGAAATATAGATTTTCATGCATTGAATTGAATAAAAACACCATGGGGATATTTTATAAACTCCCTAATAACTGATGTCCTGTGTGATAAGAATAATCCTTTATATTCGCATTACACATTTGAAATTTGCAATGACTGTAATGAATATTATCTACCTTAGTTCTTTTAACAACAGTGTGACTAGATAATTACTATTAGCTATCATTTACTTATGTAAGAACAAGACAGAGGTTTGATTTAAACTGACAATGATTCAGAGTGACACTCTTTGTGGAACAGCTGGGGACACTAGCTAGATGTTTTAAATTCCTGTCTTAATCTCATTTCTTCATTGCTAAGGTTAGGTGAAAAGATATAATGCAGTCCTCACACCATTTGTTTTGTTTTTCCACTTCAGATCTTTTTGTTCTTTCTTCAAATAGTTTGTGAGCTGTCTTCCTAGCACATACTTATGCTTTTAATTTTGAGTTTTAGTTTATATTTAATTGCATAGTTTTATTTTTAATATATAAATTTTATTTTAACTAAAAATATGTATTATACTTGGGGAATACCTTGGAGTGAATTTTATGCTTTTTAGGTGTGATTGTGCACATTCTTAATCTCAATACTTTATGGGCTGAGGTAGGTGGATCTTTGTGAATTTGAGGCTAACTTGGTTTGCACACAGAGTTCCAGGCTAGCCAGTGCAACATAGTGAGATAATGAGGACCTATTTCAAAAAAAAGGAAAGAAAAAATAGTTTGTCTTTTAAAAATTATATGCATCTGTGTGTTTCTGTGTGGGTACATGCATGAGGGTACAGTTAGCGGTGGAGGTCAACAAAATGTGTTGTATCTCCTTAATATAAAGGTGTAGTCTGTTTTGTCCAATGTGATGCTAGGAATTGAACTCAGGTCTTCTGTAAGAGTAATGAGTACTTAACCACTGAGCTCTCTTTCCACCCCTACAAACTATTTTTGACAGTTGGTTGTATTTTCACCAGACGTGAAGGAAGAAACCACTTTCTATATTATGCCTTTAACAAAACTTTTTGCTAATATGTACATGTTTATATATATAAAAGTACACATGTACATATGTATAAAAGTTTTGTTGAAGGCATATGTGTGTGTTTTCATTTGCATCATAATAACAGATACTTAAATAATTAAATAGGAGTAATTTGTTACATGTGCAAATTACTTTCTTATTATCCTGGAGACGGTGAAGTCCAAGATAAAGACACCATGGATTCAGTGTCTGGTAAGGGTCCATTCCTTACATATGGTACTTCACATGTTATGAACACTAGGTAAACTTCTTGTAGTCTCTTAAAATGCTTAGTCTTACTGCAACCTGTTATTCGATATTTTGTTGATAACAATGGAGGCCTGCCATTTCTTGAACAGAAATTGAGGAAGAATGGATTGGGGTATGGGGACAGGATGGGGTGTGGTGGGGGAGGGACTCGCAGGAGAGGATGGAAGGGAAGCTGCAGCTTCAATGTAAAACAAACAAAATATAAATAAATGAAATGGGTTCTGATCCCATCCATAATGCAGAGATCTGCCTGCCTTTGTAATCCAAATTCTGCAATTAAAGGCATGAGCCATGACACATGGTCCCAATGCAATAGTATTAAGAAAGGGGACACTCAGGAGGTGATTGGGTCATAAAGGCATAGGCCCAATCTCCCCTAAGAAGTAGGCATGATCGCCACATGTGGATGGTGGGGCCTGGGTATTGAACTCAGATTGTCAGGCTTGGTGTTAAGTGAAATCTCACTTATTTCACAAATGGGTCTTAAAATATTATTCTGCTTCAAATAAGTCAAATTAAAATATTATGATCCTATGTACATGAAGTAACTAGAATAGACAAATTTGTGGCGATTAGATGAAAATGGTGGGAATAACGGTCATTGTCTAGTTAATGCAATTTCTATTGCTGGAGATGAAAAGTTTGGAAGGAGTGTGTGATTATAAAATAATGTGAACATAAATAACATTACAATAATTGTCTTCTAGAATTTTTTAGATATCAGTTTACCTTCTCTTTACCACACTACCTAAATTCTTTCTGTCAAAGTTTACCCCAATTTACAAAACGGAAGCCTGAAGGAATTGCCCTTAGTTTTTCTTTTCTTTTTTTAACATTTATTTGTTTTATGCTGGACATAAATATACATGCCTTTTTTAAATGAAAACAAACATTTATAAACAATATTTAGGAATTTGTGCATCGTTCTTTCCAAACTGCTTCCTGCTGGTAGGGGTCACTGTCATGGGGGAATCCTAAGAAGACGCAGAAATCCTGGCTGTAGTGGTCTGCAAGGCTGCATTTTCCCATTTGCTTCAGGGGGGTTTGTAAGTCTCCACTTATCTCAGTTCTACCTTCCTCTATCTCAAACTATCTCTCAAAACCATTTGCTTCCATCTAACCCCAAGTTACCTACCTTCCTCATAAGGTCTCATCTGATTCTTACACATTCTCTTACACATGATGTGGTTTTTTTTAACCTCTCTTTTCTTTTAGATTAACTGAAAATATGCATGGAATTCTTAGTAAGTTGCCATTGTCTGCAGAGTAGTTTCCAAAGGTCTTAGTTTGTAGGTCAACTAGATCCGTCATGTTCTGCTTCTTCTGCACTGTCAAGCCTCATGCTTCCAATCAACCTCATCTTCAATTCTAAACACAATAAAACAGTTGAAAAGTGTTTACTGTCTGCCTCTTCACTAGGGCTCCTTGAGGGAGTATATCTTACTGATTATTTTATCTTCTAAACTTAACACAGTAAAACACATATAAAAGGAGCTTTTAAGTGTTTTTCAAGTGCATGGACTTAGTATTTTCTTACTTCATTTTAATAATTTTGAGATCTAAACCTTTAGGATGACACCTGCCTATAAGCTAGCACCTTACTCATAAATATTAAAATGTTCTATATCCATAACAAAAATAACGGCTCCAAATGAACTCATTATTTTTATTTATAAACAACAAAATTCAAGTAGTAAAATCTACTGTTTGTCTGTTCTTAGCTTTAATGTAAACAGAAAGAAGCCCTCTGTTGACATGACACAAACCAAAAGGACTTTACTTGTCTTGCTACTTATGAATAGAGAAACACTGAGAAAGTTATTTCACCATTTTGGTTCAATTTAATCTTTAAAATGATGAATTGTGGTGTTACTCATATCTACTCTACATAACTGGTGCTGTGAAGGATTAAATGAGACCTTGGAATATTAGCGATTATTATAGCCATTTTGAAATCCTTTAGGAAATAGATTGTTGGTGTAAATTCGTTGCATACAAAAGGGATTATCATTTTGATGTTGACATTGGAGCAAAAATTCATGATCATAAATTTTCAGATTTACCAGACTTAATTTTTAGTGGAAAATGGTTTGAAATAACATCTGTGAGCATAGTAACTTTACTATTGATCTAAATTAATTTGGAGTTTCAAAGCTGCATTATTCAAGTAGGAAGTAGAACAGTGTATAGTGATAATGACTAAATTAATGGAAAACCTGATTTATTAGGAGAACAAAATGAGATAGTACATAGAAATTATTTCTCACTGTCTCTCATTAAATGTTATTTCAGTTTAATTTTAATTAAACAGATACAACTTCAACATTGAATATTCTTAGTCAGGGCCCAAACTTTCTAGATGTTAAAGAAAACAAAGACAGTCAAAAGTATGTCTAATGGTTAAGGATGTTGAATATTTTTCAGAATTGTTCCTTAGTCATAGGTATTTCATCTTTTGAGAACTCCCTCTTAAGTTCCATGCCCTATTTATAAATTGTTTTTTGTAGTTCTATGTATATTCTAGATCAGTGATTATCAATTAATGCTGTGATCCTTTAATGTAGCTCCAGATACTTGGATATTCATAAGTGGGTGTATCTGCATGTTGGTGGACCCACCTAGAGATGGATAGAGAAGTGTCTCAGTTCCTAATACCACAAGAAAGAATGTGATTTCCAATGGTCTTAGGTGACCTTTTATGGGTCTTGACCCACAAATGGAGAACCAGTGTTTTAGATATTAACCTTCTGTCAGAGGTATAGTTGGTTAAAACTTTTTTCTGCTTTGTAGGCTGCCTTTTTTCACTCAAATGATGGTGTGTTATGCTGTAGGGAAACTTCCATTTCATTTATTGTTTATTGCTTTTGATGCCTGAACTATCAAAACACTGTTCAGAAAGTACTTCTTTGAGGCAATAAGTTCAGGTGTACTCTTTAGATTCTCTTCTACCATACACGCCCTCTGGTACAATAATGGCATGAACATCATAGGAGTAACCAATCACATTCTGATTGTATTTGAGTCCCACTCCAAAAGATGATACCCATACCTATTACATTACTAGATCAAGACCCTGTGGCGAAATAGATTACAGGCACTATTACTATTATTCTGCTAAATGGATACAGTATTAAAACAACTCCTAATTGTATCTATAGACCAGTGCATCTTTCAACCCTCATGTCATAAACTTCTTTTTTCAGTAGGTGGTGATGAACACAGATAATTTTCGGCCATAAATGGAACATATATACCACACCCCTTTCCCTTTGAACCAGAAAACTTTGCTGAAGAGGGAGCAGGAAGAATGTAAGAGACAGAAGTGGTAGGTAACTATGAGGAAACCATGTCTTCTGAATATAGGAGGACAGCTACATACATGAATTCACAATGGCTATAATAACATACAATCCCAAGTCAGATAAAATCCCAGCCGAGAGTTGGGCAAAAAAATTCTACTCCTAGAAAGGAGCTATTGGCATTGTTAGCTCCTGGGAAAAGTGTTGTTGTTTTGCAGCTGCTATGGCCTAAGAAACACAAACACGAGATTGAGCGCCCACGTGGAGTTTATTGAGAGAGGGGAGAGGAAAGAGGGGGGTAGCTGGTGGCCAACCGAAAGCGGGGAGAGAGAGAGAGAAGGGGCCCCAGAGAGAACAAGAGAGAGAAGCAAGAGAGAAGCAAGAGAGAAGCAAGAGAGAAGCAAGAGAGAAGCAAGAGAGAAGCAAGAGAGAGAGGTGCGCTTGGCGCGCTTGCTTTAAAAGGGGAGCTTGCGCATTCGTAACCCAGTCTCCGCCCAGCCAGGTAAGGCCTGACGTAGTGATTACGCGTCCCGCCCATCAGAGGCGGGGCCCACAGACTGCGGAGCCTCAACATTCCCACCTCTTATTACTATTAAAAAGGTGGGGGTTGGGCATGGCCCAACAGGGTGAGTCTGCAGGTTTCTAACATTCCCACCTCTTGTTGCTATTAAAAAGGTGGGGGGTTGGGCATGGCAGGTCAGGGAATAGGGCGTTGAGTTCTCAAAAGACTGCTTCCTGCTGACTTGGGGCATTGATCATCTTTTGGGGGATCTGAGAAAGCTGGGGTGCTGCCACGTCCTGGTAGCTGGTTGTTTCATCACAGTCCTGACTGTATGGAACGCTGGTGTCTCTCTGAGACCTGGTGAGATGTTAGCAGAGCAGAGGACAAGGTTAGGTTTTTCTTTTTAGGTCTTAGTACTTAAATAGGAGAAATTAAATTAAAAAGGACAGTCAGTTTGAGTGTATCACCTGCAATGTAGACAAGGTCACACATCCAAGAATATTTGGGCAGCAAAATTTGAACTTCATGGGTTTAAAAAGAAAGGACACAAATAAGGAAAGGGAGATGAATATGACTAAAACCTGTTGAATGACATTCTCAAAGAGCTGATAATATTTTTTAAAGACAATCACCTGGAATATACTAGATACTTAATAATTATTTGACCATTTAGTAAATACATTTCACAAAAAATCATGCCTTGCTAGGTGGTAGGGCATACCTTTAATCCCAGGACTCAGGAGGTAGAGGCAGATGGATTTCTGAGTTCCAGGACAGCCTGGTCTACAGAGCAAATTCCAGGATAGCCAGGGCTACATAGTGAGACCCTGGCCCAAAAAACCAATAAAAAGGATAGACGAAAGAAAACCCACCACCACCGACAATAATAACAACAGCAATGCTAACAAGAGCAATAACAAACATATCTCTATATTTACAAAGGGCTCACAGTCTGCATTGTGAAGCTTTTCTGGAAGCAAGAACAAAATCAGAAGACTAGTGTAATTTAAACATATTTAGATATATCCATTTCTTATTTATAGTAAGAAACCTTAGACTTAGTAAATGTTGTTGAACAATTAAACAAACAAAATCCTAGAAAGTAGAAAGAGGTAGCATTTGGCTTTTTTTCACTTTTTGATAATTTTTTTAATTTAAATTTAAAACGAGTTTGTTTACATGGCAATCCAAGTTCCCACATCCCCCCATCTTCCCACCAACCCCAGTTCTCATTCACTTTCTGCTCCCCTGGAGGGGAGGCCTTCCATGGGAATCTTCAAAGTCTGTCATATCTTTTGGAGCAGGGCCTAGGCCCTCCCCCCAAGTGTCTAGGCTAAGGTAGTATCCTTCTGTGTGGAATGGGCTGCCAAAGTCCCATTTGTATGTTAGGGATAAATACTGATCCAATATGAGAGGCCCCCATAGACTGTTTAGTCCTCCTAACTAGCACCCACATTCAGGAAATCTAGATCAGTCCTATGCTGGTTTCCCTGCTACCAGCCAGAAGTCCATGAACTCTCCCTTGTTCAGGTCAACATCTTCTGTGGGTTTCTCCAGCCTGGTCTTGACCCCTTTGCTCATCACTCCTCCCTCTCTGCAACTGGATTCCAGGAGTTTAGCTCAGTGTTTAGCTGTCAGTGTCTGCTTCTGCTTCCATCAGCTACTAGATGAAGGTTCAAGGATGGCATATAAGGTAGTCATCAATCTCATTATCAGGGAAGGGCATTTAAAGTAGCCTCTCCACTATTGCTTGTTAGTTGGGGGTCATCCTTGTAGATCTCTGAACATTTCCCTAGTGCCAGATTTCTCTTTAAACCTATAATGGCACCCTGTATTATGGCATCTCTTTCTTGCTCTCTGCAATTCTTTCCCTGCCTCAATCTTCCTGTATCCTAATGCCCACCTCTCCCCTCCTCTTCCTCCTAACTCCCTCCCCCAAGCTCCCAATGTGCTTGGAAGATTTTGGCCCTTTCCCCTTCTTCAGTGGACAATGTTTGTCTCTCTCAGGGCCTTCCTTGTTACTAGCTTTTTCTGGCAGTGTAGATTGTAGAATGCTAATCTTTTGCTCTATGTCTAAACACCATATATTAATGAGTAATACTGTGTTTCTCTTTTTGTGACTGGGTTGCCTCACCCAGGATGGTTTCTTCTAGTTCCATCCATTAACCTGCAAATTTCAAGGTTCCAGTGTTTTTTTTGTTTTGTTTTTTGTTGTTTTTTCCGCTAAGTAACACTCCATTGTGTAATTGTACCACATTTTCTCCATCCATTTTTCAGTTGAGGGGCATTTATGTTGCTTCCAGGTTCTGGCTATTACCAAAAAATGATGCTGTGCACATAGTTGAACAGATGTCCTTGTTGTATGAATGTGCAACTTTTGGGTATATTTGCCTAAGAGAGGAATTACTGGGTCTTGAGGTAGACTGATTCCCATTTTCCTGAGCAACCACCATACTTATTTCCAAAGTAGCTGGATGAGTTTGCACTCCCACCAGCAGTGGAGGAGTGTATCCCTTTCTCCACATCCTCTCCAGCATAAACTGTCTTTGGTGTTTTTTTATTATATACATTCTGACAGGAATAAGATGATATCTCGGAACTGTTTTGATTTGCATTTCCCTGATGGCTAAGGATGTTGAGCACTTTTGTGTCTTTCAGCCATTTTAAATTTCTATATTGAGAATTCTCTATTTAGTTCTGTACACCACTTTTTAATGGGATTATTTGGTGTTTTGATAACTAGCTTCTTGAGTTCTTTGCATATATTTGAAATCAGCCATCTGCCAGATATGGGATTGGCGAATATCTTCTCCCATTCTGTGGGCTGCAGTTTTGTCTTGTACATTGTGTCCTTTGCCTTACAGTAGCTTTTCAATTTCAGAAGGTCCCATTTATTAATTATTGATCTCGGTGTCTGTGCTACTGGTGTTATGTTCAGGAAACAGTCTCCTGTAACAATTCATTTAAGGGTACCTTCCTCCTTTTCTTCTAAGAGGTTCAGTGTGGCTGGATTTATGTTGAGGTCTTTGATCCATTTGGACTTAAGTTTGTGCATGGTGATAGATATGGATCTACAAGTCAGCATCCAGTTATACCATTGTGTAATTTTAGCTTCTTTGTTAAAAAAAAAATTAGGTGTTCGTAGGTGTGTGGATTAATATCAGGGTTTTCAATTCTATTCCATTGGTCTTCCTGTCTATTTTTGTGCCAATACCAAGCTGTTTTCAGGAGGTTTAGTTCTACAATAGAGTTTGGAGTCAGGGATGCTGATGCTCCGGGAAATTCCTTTATTTTACAGGGTTGTTTTTACTCTCCTGGGTCCGCTGTTTTTCTATATAAAGTTGAGAATTGTTCTTTCAAGTTCTCTGAAGAATTGTACAGAGATTTTGATGGGGATTGCATTGAATCTATAGATTGCTTTTGGCAAGATCGCCATTTTTACTATGTTCATCCTACCTATCCAAGAGCATGGGAGATCTTTCCATTTATTAAAGAAGATAACAATCTTCTTTAGTTTCTTTAAAGATTCAAAGTTCTTATTATATAGATCATTTACTTTTTTGGTTAGAATTATCCAGGATATTTTATGTTGTTTGTGCCTATTGTAAAGGGTGATGTGATGAGAGATGTTATTCTGTAAATATGTTTCTCATACTGGTTAATGAATAAAACACTGTGGCCAATGGGAAAGCAAGATAGGCAGGGCTAGGAGACTAGGAGGAAAGAGGAAATAGTTAGGAGGAGTCAACCTGGAGAGCCTGGAGAGGTAGGATGCCAGCCAGCCGCTCTGGCCGGTAAGATGAGCCACGTGGAAATACTTAGATAAGTAGAAATGGGTTAATCCTTAAGACAGAGCTAGTCGGTAACAAACTAGTACCTGGCCAACAACATTGTATCAAATACAGTCTCTGCGTGTTATTGGGGGCTGGCGTGGCAGCGAGACCAGACTGGCGGCGGGGGACAAAAACCTATTCGTAACAGTGATGTTTCTCTGATTTCTTCCTTAGCCCCTTTATTGTCTTTATATTGTATGGCTACTGAGTTTTTTGAGTTAATCTTGAATGCTGCCACTTTGTTGAAGGTGTTTATCAGCTGTAGGAGTTACCTAGTAGAGTTTTTTGGGTCACTTATGTAAATTATCATGCCATCTGCAAATAGTGAAAGTTTGCCTTCTTCATTTTCAACTTGTATCCTCTTTATCTCCTTTGGTTTTCTTATTGCTCTAGCTAGAACTTCAAGTACTATAGTAAAGAGATAAGGAGAAAATGGACAGCCTTGTCTTGTTCCTGATTTTATAGGAATCATGTTGAGTTTCTCTTCATTTAGTTTGATGTTGGCTGTTGGTTTACTGTATATTGTTTTTATTGTGTTTAGTTATGTTCCTGTTATCCCTGATATCTCCAATACCTTAATCAAGAAGGAATGTTGGATTTTGACAAAGGCTTTTTGAACATCTGGTGAAATGATCATGTGGTTTTTCTTTTTCAGTTTGTTTTTATGGTGGATTAAATTGATGGATTGTTGTATGTTGAACCATCCCTGTATCCCCAGGATGAAGACCACTTTTCATGGTGGATGGTTTTTCTGATATGTTCTTGGATTCGATTTTCCAGTATTGTATTGAGTATTTTTGCATCAATGTTCATGAGGGATATTGGTCTGTAGTTTTCTTTCTTAGTTGTGTCTTTTTGTGCTTGGGTACTAAGGTAATTATAGTCCTGTAAAAAGAGTTTGACAATGACCCTTCTGCTATTGTTTGGAAAACTTTGAGGGGTATTGGTATTAGCTGTTGTTGAATTTCTCGTAGAATTCTGCACTGAAGCCATCTGGCCCTGGGCTTTTTTTAGTTGGCAGACTCTTGATGACTGCTTCTATTTTGTTAGAGGTTATAGGTCTATTATGTTGCTTATCTGTTCTTGATTTAACTTTGGTAAGTGATACCTAGCCAGAAAATTGTTCATTTCCAGTACATTTTCAAATTTTGTGCAGTACAGGTTTTCAAAGTATGACCTGAAAATTCTCTGGTTTTCCTCAGTTTCCATTGGTATGTCCCCCTTTTCATTTCTGATCTTGTTAATTTACATGTTCTCTCTCTGCCTTTTGGTTAGTTTTATGTATCTTGTTGATTTTCTCTAAAAAACCAACTATTTGTTAAATTGATTTTTTGTATTGTTTTCCTAGTTTCCACTTTGATGATTTCAGCCCTCAATGTGATTATTTCCTGGTGTCTACTCCTCCAGGGTTAGTTTGCTTCATTTTGTTCTAGAGCTTTCAGTTGTGATGTTAATTCTCCAATGTGACTATTCTCCAGTTTCTTCATATGGGCACTTAGTACTATGAACTTTCCTCTTAGTAATGCTTCCAAAGTGTCCCATAAGTATGGGACATAAGTCCCATAAGTTGTGTCTTCATTCTCATTGAATTTTAGGAAGTCTGTAATTTCTTTCTTTATTTTGTCCTTGATCTAGGAATGGTGCAACTGTGCATTGTTCAGCTTCCATGAGTTTGTAGGGTTTGTACAATTTGTGTTGCTGAACTCTAACTTTAAACATGGTGGTCTAATAAGATAAAGGGGCTATTTAATTTTTTTGTACCTATTGAGGTTTGTTGAATTGCTGAGTATGTGGTCAATTTTAAAAAAGGTTCCATGTGGCCCTGAGAAGAAGGTATATTCTTTTGTGTTTGGATGGAGTGTTCTATAAATGTCTGTTAAACCCAATTGGGTCATTACTTCCGTTAGTTCCTTTCTTTGTTAAGTTTATGTCTGGTGGTCCTGTCTAGGGTTGAGAGTGGGTATTGAAGTCTCCCACTATAAGTGTGTGAGGTTTTATGTGCGACTTGTGCTTTAGTAATGTTTCTTTTATGAATGTGGGTGCCTTTGTATATGGGGCATAGATGTTCGGAACTGCGACTTCATATTGATGGATTTCTCCTGTGATGAACAAGAAATGACCTTTTTCATGTCTTTTGATTTAGTTTAAAGTCTAATTTGTTAGATATTAGGATTGCTATACCCATTTGTTTCTTGGGTCCATTAGATTGGAAAATCTTTTCCCCACCCTTAATTCTGAGGTAGCATCTGTCTTTCACGTTGAGGTGTGTTTCTTCTATGCAGTCTGTCTTAGTATCCATTCTGTTAGCCTGTGTCTTTTTATAAGCACTTTAATATTGAGGGATATTAATGACCATTGATTGTTAATTCTTGTTTGTTTTGAATTTGTTGTTGTTGATGGTATTATGTCTGGACCCCCCCCCAGTTTTTCTTTTGGTTGTTGGTAAAATGGAATTATCTATTGCCTATTTGTTTTGTGGGTGTATTTAACTTCCTTGGGTTGGAGTTTTCCTTCCACACCTTTCTGTAGGGCTTGATTAGTTGATAAGTATTGTTTAAATTTTTTTTCTCATTGAATATCTTGGTTTCTCCATCTATAGTGATTGAAAGCTTTGCATTGTATAGTAGTCTTGGCTGGCATCTGTGGTCTCTTAGTGTTGGTAAAATATATATCTTGTGGCCTTCAGAGTTTCCATGGGGAAGTCAGGTGTAATTCTTATAGTTTTAGCTTTATAAATTACTTGGCCTTTTACTTTGCTACTCTTAATGTTTTTTTTTATTCTCCATTTTTGGTGTTTTTTATTATGTTGTGAGGGGACTTTTTTTGTGGTCCACTCTTTTTGGTGTTCTTTAAACTTCTTTTTTAAAAATTTTATTGGTTTTTCTTATTTTATATATTGATCCCAGTTCCCTCTTTGTCCCTCCCTCCATCCCTCTCTTCCACCCTCCCATCCCATTCCTCTCACTCCACATGTAGGGTGATGTCTTCCTGGAGGGGTCATCTAAATCTGTTAAGCCATTTCGAGTAGGGACTAGGCCCTTCCTCCTGCCTCTAGGTTAAGGGAGTATTGCTCCATGGGGAATGTGCTCCCAAAGTCCTTTTGTGCACTGGGGATACATCCTGGTTTCACTGTCTGAGGTTCCTTAGACTGCCCAGGCCTTCTAACTGAGACCCATGTTCAGGGGGTCTGAGTCAGTCCAATGCTATCAGTCTGGGGGCTTATTAGCTCCTCCTTGTTTAGGTCAGCTGTCTCTGTGGGTTTCTGTAGCCTGGTCTTGTCCTTCCTCTCTGCATCTGGATTCCAGTTTGGCTCAGTGTTTAGCTGTATGTGTCTGCTTCTGTTTCTATCAGGGCTCTATGAGGGCTCTATGGTGGATAAGTTAGTCAACAGTCTCATTATAGGGAAGGGCATTTATGGTAGCCTTTCCACTGTTGCTCAAATTGTTAGTTGGGATCAGTCTTGTAGGTCTCTGGATATTTCTCTAGGTTCAGTTTTCTCTTCAAACCTATAATGGCTCCCTCTTTTATGATCTCTCTCATTAATCCCCTTAAAGAAAGCCAAGAAGGCCAAGGTGGGGGGGCAGAATCAAACAAGTGAAGGTAATAGTCCAAGACTTGAAAATTGAAATAGAGGCAATAAAAATAACCCCACAAACTGAGGGAATTCTGGAAATTGAACATCTGGATAAAGGAACAAGTACTACAAATGCAAGCATAACCAACAGAATACAAGAGTTGGAAAAGAGAATCTTAGGAATTGAAGCCTAGGATATCTGATTAGTCCCTGGCAATAGAACCAGGATCTATCCCTGGTGCATGAGCTAGCTTGTTAGAGCCCATTCCCTATAAGGGGATGCCATGCTCAGACTTAATGCAGAAGAAACAGGTTTGGCCCTGCCCCAACTTAATGTGCCCTTACCTGTTTGGAGGAGTGTATTTGGGGGGTTGCTGGGGAATGTTGGGAGGGGGTAGGAGAAGTGAAAGATATTTGGTTGGAATGTAAAAAGAAATTAAATAAATAAATATTTAAGAAATAAATTATGAAAACAATGATGTACAATATACACAAAGATATCTAGTAACATATTTAAGCAAGGAAATTGAAAATCTTTATAGGGGAAATTATAAAACATCAATGAAAGGAATTAAAGAAATAACTATAAAACCCAAAACTACAGAAGAACTAGAAGAAAACAGTATAATCTTAATGACGTTGACATGAGCACATTTTAAAAAGATAATCACAAAAGCCTAGGAATTAGAACTAAAAAGAAACAGATGAAATTTCATTAAATATAAAAGCTCTGAAGAGAAACATCAGAGATAATCTGTAGAATGGAATTAATACCTACTTAGAAATGCACACTTGTACAAACAAAGCCCTATATCTACAACCAATCCAAATAAGATGGGAACATGGTTTGAATAGACAAATCTGAAAAGAAACAGAAGGAGCCATCCAATACATTTGAAATGATCAATATGATTAGCTTTCAGAGACATTCATATAAAAATACAAAGAGATACCTTACCCTAGTTACAGATGCTTTTAGAAGAATAAAGAAGTAACAAATCTTGGTGGAGGTATAGAGAAAAATACTTTACTATTCCTACATAATTATAACGACCATGAAGAGTGGGAAGTCTTCAGCAAAACTGAAAAACAAACCTACTGTATGATCTAGCTATCTCATTTTGGGGATTGTATACTGAAGTGCTTACCTGCTTATTCTTTGCCAATAAAAATTCAGGAGTCAGATATTGGGGTAAGAACCTGAATGATCACAGAAGCAGCAGATAAGTGACCAGTGACCTCCTCTTTCTCTCATTCTTCCATCCAAAAGTGTCAAGACCCTCTCTAAATCCCATTCTACTACTTCCTGTCTTTCTATTTGTCCTCATTCCTCTAAACTCTATGGTTAATTTTGGTCAGCTAGTAGCTAGCTCTTCCCTCTGATTTAAAGCAAACTTTATTGTCAGTTTTCAGAGCGTCAGAATGTAATCAAAATATCACACAACAGTATACAAATGAACTGAGATCAGTGTATCAAGTAGATACCTGGACTCTCATATTCATTGCTGTAATATTTACAATAGCTGAGACATGTGTTATGAGCATGTTTTTTCCTCCTGGAAAGTCTGGACTCACTGCCTCGCCAGTCCAAAATGATAAACAGAGACTCTGTATTTGATATAATGCTGTTAGCCAGTTACTAATTTCTTATCTGCTAGCTCTGTCTTAATGATTAACCCATTTCTATTAATCTAAGTATTTCCACATAGTCTCATCTTACCAGAGAGAGGGCCAGCGTTCTGCTCTCTCCAGTCTCTCCATGTTGACTCCTCCCAACTAGTTCCTCTTTCCTCCTAGTCTCCTAGTCCTGCCCATCTTGCTTTCCTATTGGCCAATAGTGTTTTATTCATTAACCAATAAGAGAAACATATTTACAGAATGGTATCTCCCATCATCTCCTCTTTTCTGTCTAACATAAGACGAGTTTTAACCTTAGCATAGCAAAATATATAACAAAACAATTATCAAAAGAACCACAGTTAACAATATTTAGTCCATCAACATTTAGCAAGATTTAAAGAAAATATTCTATCATCTATCCTATATTTGTGAGTCTAAAGTCCTATATGTAACTTATCTTTAAGCCTAACTAAGGAAAACTATAACCACAATTATTTGTCTTCAACTCCATCAAAAACCACAGAAGGATTAAACTCTAGAAATGACAGAGACAATTCACTGCCTGGTCAGTCACCCGAAGTTCTTCCGTAATGTTTCATCTTTAGCCCATAGAACATAGTGTGTATGGCAGACTCTTCAGCAAAGAAGGAAATTTAAAACCATCCACCTTATTGGCAGTTTGTCAGTCATTTTTCTCTGTGACCTGCAGAATGTCTAGCAGACTCTTCCATGCAGCAGGAATCCTGTAGCAATGTCCATCTTGTATCAGCAGTCATTTTCCTGTGAGTCCTGCATGTCCAGTTTATATAGCATAAAGTCAAACAGTCCAGACAAGAGCAGTATCTTGCCCAAATGGCTAGTCTTGCCATATTTAAAGCAAACTTTATCACGTGTTTCTTCTATGTCTATATTTCTTTCTGATGCAGGTGATATTGCCAGGAGCATTTATGTCTCACTGTCAAGAAAATCTCTAAACCATTTTAAATGCCATATTCTGTAGGTCTTTGAAAGGTTTGAAGGATGCCTATTCATCTCAAATACATCTTGAAAACCTAACTAACTTAATTTTAAGTTTTGACTATCATAGGTAACTATCTATAATTTGTACTAAATTATACATTGCATTTCTAAATGAGCTATATAAACACAATACCTAAACAAGAGGAGAAATATACATATCACAAAATTGTACTTCAATTTGTATCAAGAAATGAAAAACCATTACAAAACAAAGCATTCATATCTATACCATATTCCCCCTTTTACCTTTAAAAAGACATTGATTGTGATCATTAACCATTTATGACCAAGTTCACTTAAATGAATACAAACATTTATAAACAATATTTGAGAATTTGGGAGTCATTCTTTTCAAACTGCTTCCTGTTGGTAGGGGGCGCTGTCATGGGGGAGACTAAGAAGATGCAGAAATCCTGGCTGTAGACTGTAGGGCTGGCTTGTCCCAGCTGTTTTGAGTGTTGGATCACCTGGAATGCTGTTTCAGGGGGTCTTGCTTGACCAAACCATGTTAGTCTGGAAGGAATCCACAGCTTTTCATTTTCTGTGGAAACAAAATTAGAAATCCTTTCCCCCAGTAATTTGTTCTTGAACTTAAAATTTGAAGTCAAAGCTGTTTTAAAATATATAAATTGAATTAACCCGGCAGCATTTCTTTTTTTTTTATTATTATTAATAATATAATTTAAAATTTTTTCATGTTGATCCCAGTTTCCTCTCCATCCTTCCCTTTCTCCCTCCCTCTCTCCCCCCTCCCTCCCTCCATCTCAACTTCTTTCCCCTGTGACATGCACCCTGGCCACCCTCCCCTTCCATCCCCCCATCCCCATTCCACTTGTAGGGCTACCAGCAGCATTTCTTTTAACAGTTGTTATTCCTCAGCAGTCAAGCAATACAAAGACAATGTAATACTGTATAGTATCCAGATTCTCTCCATCTTTACATGGCTTTTTTATTACTCTATTTCTTCTACTTCTATTTTTTATTTTTTGAGACAGGGTTTCTCTGTGCAACTTTATCTGTCCCAGAATTAACTCTGTATACCAGGTTTACTTTGAAATCACAGAGATCTGCTTGCCTCTGTCTCCTGAGTGTTGGAATTGAAGGCGTGTGCCACCACACCCTCTTACTCTATTTCCTTTTTACTTTTTTAAACCATTGTATCCTGTTTCTTTTTTTGCTCCCAAGCCTACGTATATTTTAAAACACACTGTAAACCTTTAGTGGTTTTTCTTAATCTGAATCTGTCTTTACTGTAAATCTTAATCTTTTTCTGGCTATGAGTCTTTTATCTGGTAAACAACAACATTGGTAAAATGAAATCCACAGTTGTTTCAGCCACGGTCTATCCAAGATGGCAGCTTGTATTTTACTGCCAGAACTGAGAGCTGTGCTTACTGCCTTGGTCTACGCTGCCATCCAGCAATATGCTGCCAGCTTGGAGATGTGGTCAGTGCCACTGCCAGCTCTCGTACACACCATTCAGTTGTTAGCAGAGCTCTTTAAAAGCCGTGTGGTTTTTTGCCACTTATGCTGGATCAGGAAACCTCACTTAAAGGAGATGTGCAAATCTCTGCTTGTCTCTAGCAAAGCAGAGTCCAACTGAGAAAAATGCTGCTACCAAGAAGTCTTGCTTGTCTCTGTTCTTTTGTTTCTAAAACCCTTTCTTAGGCTTTTGTTAAGTTTTAAGTGGAAGTTCTTTGGTCTGCGTTGGACGCCATAATGTTAGGAGTAGTTTTTCCCTGCCAGTCTGGCCCCACCTCCGTGCCAGCCCCAATTAACACACACGGACTCTGTATTTGATATTATGCTGTTGGCCAGTTACTAGTTTCTTATTGACTAGCTCTGTCTTAATTATTAACCCATTTCTATTAACCTAAGTATTTCCACAGACATGGAATCAAATTCAGTGCCCACCAAAGGATTAATAGAAAAAGGAAACATAGTACATATTCAGAATGGAATTATTCATCTGTAAAGAGTATGTAGAAGGTAGAAGCCAGAGATGTCAAAAACATTTATCTGCCTCCACTCTAGGGGAGATTAATGTTATAAGTGTTTTCCTCCTTCATGCCTGCTTTCTCCTTGCAGAATAAAAGCATCAAGTGGACCACTGCTTGAGGAAAACAAGCAGGAGGCAGGTCTAGGAAAGCTGAAGCTAGAAAGAAATTCCAAAGAGCAAGAAAAGAAATTCCCAAAAAGGAGGCCCACAAAGGAAAACATTAAAAGTAAGGGGAAAGAAATTGCAGTAGGAATACATGTAGGAATGGTGAATAGGTAATAACCACATGAAGAATTTGAAACACAAGGGGGCATATGTCAGTGCAGGAAGAGGACAAAAAGGAAGACAGAAAAAATATATCTTAAAGTCCAAGACTTGTTTAGATGGTTAACATAATTGCTTATGGAAAAAAGACGGGGTGGATATGATGAGAAAGATTGCACAATAATGAGTAGAGAATATTACTCAGTTGCAAGAAAGTACAAGAGAATGAAGATGAAGAAATGGTAAAAGGTTAAAAGACAGACTTTATGAATGTACAAAGTTCTTGAATCCAAAGAATGAGAGATGGAAGCCATTGAGGGCTTCTAGCAATAAATTTCAAGGAAATGACATTCTTTGCCTTAATGTTGTGATTTCATTTATCTTATTTTTGCCTCAAGCATATAAGCTCGTTGTTTGATTTGCAAATTTTTCATTGCTTCATAATATTAAAAAATTCAGAATTTCCATACAAAGTTACCCTGTGAGTAAATACCGGAACTCTTCAATGCTGAAGATACTATACTGAATGTAAACTAACATAATCAAACATAGGGTTTGTCCCCAAAGAGCAAGTAATTAAAGTCCTGACTCTGGAATATTAAGAAAGGGATTCTTTAGGTATGTGGGGGGGGTGGGGGGGGAATATACATGCATGTGTGTGCATGTGTCTGTATGTGGAGGTCTGAGATTGAGATTAGATGCATTTCTTTATCATTATCCACCTTATATATTGAGATCTGGTGCCAAAGCAGAGTTTGCTGAAGCCATCTGGCCAGCTTCTTCTTGTGAGGCTTCTTGTGGAATATTGCTTTAACTATGTAAAGTGTTACATTTGTTTGTGGTGCATTTGTTTAAATATGTAAAGATGTGTTGCTGTGTTACTTTGCCTGCACTTCATTGGTCTATTAAGCTGAATAGCCAACAGTGAGGCAGGGCTGATGGACAGTGAGAATAAATAGGCAGAGGAATCTAAAGAGAAAAAGGAAGAGAAGAGAAGGAGGTAGAAAGAGAGGGACATGCTTGGGGCAAGAAGCCAGGCAGCTGCCAGCCAGCCAGCCAGCCATGGAGACAGAAGGAAAATAAATTAGAAAGAAAGAGAGAGAGAGAGAGAGAGAGAGAGAGAGATGGAGGGAGTATAGATGAAGAGAAACAGGTTAAAATAAAAGATAAGGCCAAGCATTCATAATGAATAGTAAGTCTCCGTGTCGTTATTTGAGAGCTGGTTGGTGGCCCCAAAGAAAACCTGGTTAGAGAGGGTATTCTATGTCTTTGGCTCCAGAGAGCTGGATGACAGACATGTTGCCATGCCCACTGGATTTTACCGGTATATAAGCTCTGTTCCTCAAGCTTCTGTGGCAAGCACTTTATATGCTGAGCCATCTCCTCAGCCCATCCAAGGGAATTTTGTGATACCCTAATATTTGAATTTCTCACATTCAGCTATAGTTAGAATTTAATAAGTGGTAAGAGTAGAATAAAGAACCACTGGGAGTGGATAGAGACAATACGTCAGACTAAGGGAAATAGCATAGCAGCAAACACATAGTGCAGTTCATGGGAGGTCCTATGGGGCTAACACATTGCAAGATTAAATAGTCCCTGAACTGCTTCTACATATGTGTTGTCTTCAACTTTGGAAGTGGTTTACCATCTTGACTCTTACCCGTTAGTGAGTTGAAAGGACATAAGGAAGAAAAGTTTAGGTTGAGGTTGAAGCCTAAGGAATTTTCAGACCTGATACAATGACAGGAATATAGGACCATTAGATTGGATCCTTAGTACTTGTTAAACAGTGCTAAAAGCTATCATTTAGAAAGTTCTTAAAATGCTCCAAATCCTTTGATTACACACTTTGCATACTATTACATAGTTATATGTTATCATAGTTCTCACTACTACTCTGGGAAGAAAGAGACTCTGAGGGCATATGCAACTTGTGTAATGTCACAGAGATACAAGATAAGAGAGGTAGACAGTGTGACTTTGTAGTTTGTGTTATTTTATTTTCTGCTGCTATTAATTCAGGTAGATTTTATTAGAAAATAAATACACTGCCCTGAGATGGGGATTGTAATTCAATTAGTAGAATACTTGCCTAACATGCACAAAGCCTTGGGTTTGATCTCTAGCACTGCATAAAAAGCCTGATTGCAATCCCAGCACACAGGATGTAGGGGGAGGAGGACAGGAAGTTCAAGCCTACTCTCAGCTACATAAGCCAGTTCAATGCCAGTCTGAGCTACAGAGAAAAAAAATGTGCTTATTTTGTTGTATGTACACCAGATAAATTGGACTTATCATTTTTTAGAGTTTTATTAATATATTTTTATTTTAAACTACTTCCTTTTGTTATTTTTCAATTGTATTAGCATATATTAATTGTAGAAAATGAACATTTTCCCTTTCACAGTTTACTTTCATCATATTCATCTCCATTATGATACTTTGTCATACTTCTTCCTCCCACTGGTCCTTTTCTATTTCAGAAATGCCCCTCATTACTTTCATGTCCTTAAAAAGCACTTAATGTTAAATCTGGATTCCATATGTGAGAAGAAATGCATAGCTTTTATTTTTCAGAGTCTAACTTACTGCATTTAAAATGATCGTCTCTAGTTCCACCCCCTTTCCTGCAAATGGCATTTCATTTTTCTTTATGGCTGAGTAGTAAAACTCTATAGTGCCTATATCTTTTTCATAGTGCCTATATTGTTGCATCTTTTTCATGTGTGCTTCTTCAACTATTGTTACAATAAAAGGGATCACACAGATAATCTCTGTGGTAGATTGACCTAGATTCCTTCAGATATAGACTCAAGAGTGGTATAGCTGGATCATATGGCAGTTCTACTTTTTATTTTTGTTAAAGTTGTATACTAATTTCCATAACATCTGCACTAATTTATATTGAAGACCATTATTTTCCCCCAAAGGCAATTAGCCTGGCAAGGACTCATCTTTTTGGAATCTTCCTCTCCCTCTCTGCATAAATCAGCCAATCATGTCCAATTGTGAAGTCAAGCTCCTACCAATGGGATGAAAAACAGTCACTACCTTATGTGAGGAGTTAAAAATGGGAGCTGTATTTGCCCTGGTGTGTTGCTAGTTTGGATTCTGGCAACCATTTTTGGAAAAATAATGCCTTGTTGAGATACTTTTGCTTTGTTTCTTTTTCTTATGTGTGGCACTGAGATTATTTACTCTTTTATTTTAACAATTAATAGAGTACCTTTACCCTCAAATCTGAGCCAATATTCATTTTCTTGATGGCCAGGATGAGTCAGATAGAATCTGTATAGTTTTGAGTTGAATTTCCTTGATGGTTCAAGCTCTTGAACAATTTTCATATGTTGCTGCCAATTATTTATAGGTACTCTTTTGAGAAATAGATGTTCAAATGACATTCTCATTTAGGTCTAGATTATTCTTTTGGCATTTAATTGATTTGAGTTCTGTGTATGTTAATATCCTCTCCAGTTAAAGATTTCCTTTCATTCTGTATGTATTTTGTCTTTTTACTTTTGTCTTTTAAATTTTTTTGTATTTTCTTTTATTAGAAATATATTTTTAAAAAATACAGTGTGTAGCATAGGCTGTCTTGGAACTTGCTCTGTAGATCAGACTGGCCTCAAAATCACAGAGATCTGCCTGCCTCTGTCTCCCAAGTGATGGGATTGCAGGTATGCACCATCACACCCAGCTGTGTCTTTATTGTTCTAATCCTTCCTTCCTTCCTCCCTCTCTCCCTCCCTCCCTGTCTCCTTCCTTCCCTCCCTTCCTTCCTTCTTCCTTCCTTTGCTCCCTTCCTCCTTCCTTCTTTTCCCCTCTCTTTCCCCTCCTCCTTGCATGCTTCACCGCTCAAGTGCAATACTAAGAAGTGTGCACTACTTTACTGGCCGAGGGTATCTTTTCTTCATTGTTTGTTCTGGCACCTGCAAAAATTAGGTGCTTTCAGTTGCATGGATTCCAATGACAATTTCTTGGTTGATGTGTCTGATTTTTTTCTATGTCTCTGAAGTTAAATCTGAAATCTTATATTTTGGTGCTTCCAGCAACGATCTTTCTGTTCAGGATTGTTTTGACTATTTAGGGTTTTGGGTATTTCCATATGAATTCTAGGAATTCTTTTTTTAGTTGTCTGAAAGATGTCATTGGGAAGTTGGTGGGAATCACATTCAATTTATAAGGAACCATTGTTAATACAGCCATTTTCACATTATTAATTTCTGCTAATCCATAGTAAGAAGATTATCTGCTCTTTTAATGTCCTCTTCAGTTTCTTTTTCAGTGTTTTATAGTTTTTTTAGATAATTCTTCCACCTATTTGGTTTGGTTTATTCATTTAACAATAAATTTTAAGTAATTAATACATTTTATTTTTAACAAAAATTCTGGTTCCTCTTCCTCCCTTCTACCTCGACACTCCTTTTTCTCTTCAAAGTCTTTCCCATATTTACAACTTTTGAAAAATCTGTCCCACTGAGTTTGACTAGGGTCATCTATGTGATGATGGTTTTACCAGTGTCTACACAACTTAATACTATGTCTTTCTCCTAGAATCTGTTAGTTGCCAAATATTTCAGCAGTAAGAGCTATGACCTCCAGAGCTACTTTTCCAACTGTAGCTGATAGTTGGCTCAAGTTTAGTTCCACTCCTTGCAGATGTTTTTTTTTTTTAATACTACAGAAAAATAGAAAGATACAAAAATCAACACACAATGTTCAGAAGCTTTCTATACACAAAGAATATACACACTGGTGGGATTCTTTTCCTGAATTCCTTCTGAGCAGCCCATTACTCTGTCTAAGGATTTGAATGCTATGCTTAGAAAACATGTAGACAGCCTACATCCTTGGAACTGTCTTGGTTTTAGAGGAAATTCTTTCACCTGTTTTCCACATTCAGTATAATGTTTGCTATAGTGCTGCTCTATATAACCTTTATTATGTTAAGTTCTTTCTATTCTGAGTTTCTTCATGGATTTTTTTTTCATCATGAAGTGATGTTGGAGTTTCCAAATTATTTCCTCTGGCATTTTGAAATGTAGAGTGCATTAATGTTATGTATAATTTCAATGATATAGTGGTGTAGTGGAGATTCCTTTATGGCTTTAAACACCAGAGAGTGATCCATTTATAAAAGCCTTTAGCATTTTGACTTAGGCTGTCAGCTTCATGGGCTTTGGATATAATTTTGAATTTATTTAGGAAATTATCTGTACAATTATAGACAGTTATAGAGACTTGATATTTGGCAAGGGTGATGTATTCTATTGTCAGTGTGAATGCTGGATTGATCAGGAAGGTCTTTTTCCAAATAATTTCTGTATGTGTGCAGCACAAACACAAAAAATGCACATTTGAGTGTGTGTGTATGGAGGTTGGGGGTAACCTCAAGTATCTTTTTTTGTGTGTGTCCTGTTCTCTCATTAACTTGGAGATGACCAATTAGGGACCATTCAAACTGTCTCTTCAGCACTGGGATTCAAGCTTGTGCCACCATGCCTAGCATCTTTATGTAAGTTCTGGGAATTGGACTCAGGTCCTTGTGTTTGCAAGGCAAGCACTTTGCCATCTGAGCCATGCCCCAGTCCCCCAAATAGTTTCTGAAACAATGCCTGAAATATCATCATTGAGATCTAGACTCTCTATTTAGGTACAATTTTCTTTGTCCTGTTTTAGAAGTAAACTTGCTCTACAAGTATTAAACTTTCAGAAGTTTTATTTGAACAAACATAATGCCTTTCATTATGAGAATATTGCTGTTTTTATAGGTTGTTCTGATACCATCTACAGGTATAATATAGGCTTCATTTTCTCTGTGAATTAAAGAATTAAAAGGCAGAAATGTTCAAAAGTTAATCAAAGCCACAGTTGAATTAAACAAGACAATTTTATTGGAATTTAAAATGAAAAACCCAAAGTTTATAGGCTGTAAATCTCAGCAGCTGCATGGAGGAGGAGAATTGAGAAGAGAGAGGAAAAAAACAAAACAAACCAAAGCAAAAAAGTCTTTTTGGACTAAGACAACATGGACGTCAGCCACATGGTATGGATTGGGGTGTGCAGAGAAAGCATGAAACCCAAAGTGTTAGAGAAGGCAGGACTAGTAAAGAGATTAAAAAAAAAAGTTTTGCTTTTCTGTATAATTAGTTTTTCTAGACAGAGTTTCTTTGTAGCTTTGGAGCCTGTCCTGAAACTGGATCTGTAGACCAGGCTGGCCTCGAACTCACAGAGATTTGCCTGCCCCTCTCTCTCCAGTGCTGGGATTAAAGATGTGTGCCATCACCACCTGGCTTATGCCTAACTCTTTAGCAAGGCTTAAGCAGTGATCATTAACCTGTGGGTTGTGACCCTGTGGAAGGTCACATATCAGATGCCCTGCATATCAGATATTTACATTATGATTCATAACAGTATCAAAATTACAGTTATGAAGTAGCAACAAAATAATTTAATGGTTGGGGATCACCACAGCATGAGGAATGTTATTAAACTGTCACAGCACTGTGAAGGTTGAGAACCACTGGCTTAAGGGGATTATATCTTCCTAGGAGTAGTCTCGCCTTCCTATGTGGTGGTCCCTTGAACAGATGATTGACCTGTCTAACTGCATTAATCCATTTATTTCTTGGGTAGCTTTGAATGTTACATGTTCTGTTAGGTTAGCAATCCCATCCTCTTGAACTGAAGAAAATACTTTACCCTTAATGGCCTTTTCTGTTGCTATGTCAATACTACTTTTGGCTAAAAATAGGACCTCTCCCTTAGTTTGACAAAAGAAGCAATATTTACTCACCTCTTGAATCATCATAATTCTCTCTTGCTAGGCTTCTACTAAATCTCCAGCTTCCAGCTACTTGTTTCCTGCTTGACTCTAAGTTTTCCAATGCTTAGTAACTGTCCTTGGAGAATTTTATTGACTCCAACTGTATACATATGCATATATTTGTGTATATATGCATATATATGGATATCCATATGCATACATACAAGTGGTTGATCTGTATTTGCTCTGGAAAAGAAATACAATGCTCAAATAGAAGCCAGTTTGTGAAAGAGAAGGTTTTTAGGCACTTGGTGGTCTCCCTTTTGATGACTGGGTCTCCACGTCTTCATTCTTGCTGTCTCATGTAGAACTTCATCCCTGTTGCATGAAGTCAGAAACTATTTGTTCGCATTTCCTAAGTGCAAAGTACTGTAAGCATTTACATACTTCTCACTCACCCTTACAATGAATCTGAGAGGTAAGAGTTCTATTCTAGAGATGAGGACATTGAACTTCAATTTCAATAATTTGTCAAAGGTCTTTCACTGTCAGTCTGAGCTTCCTGGCTACCCAGAAGGGCTTCCTTATCTTTACACTATTCTTTCTCTCTTCTAAAATGAACTTTAGGCCTTGAATCTTCAGGCCAGGGACAACTATATTTTTTTCTTCTATCTAAGAACCCCATTCAAACTGCTTCTACATCCATTTGCTTCATTTGAATCCAGTGAACAGTTCTTGATCATTTATATTTTTAGCTTGCTTCCTGCCCAGCCTTAACTCTTTCCTGCTCTCCTTTCATCCACTTTCTTTTCATACCTAGCCAATATTAGACTGCATGGTTCTGGGTCCTTTAGTTTACATTAAGCCTCTAAGGCAGTGGTTCTCAACTTTCTTGATGCTGTAACCCTTGTATATGGTTCCTTATGTTGTAGTGATCCCCAAATCACAAAATTAGTTTCATTGTTACTTCATAAGTGCAATTTTCCTACTTTTATGAATCATAATGTAAATAGCTGTGCTTTCAGATGGTCTTATGTGATCCCTTATGGAAAGGTCATTTAACCCCCAGGTTGAGAACTGCTTTTCTAACCTGAGGAGAAGACACACAGGGCTTCAGAATAGACATTTGTCAAGTGACCATAATATACTGACCCTTTCAGGTAAACCATTTTAACAAATGGGATTTAATTTAATCCTCTAAGCTCTTGATTCAATTCTTATTATCATCATTCATAATCAAGGTTCAATAAATAGGAAAGCTAGGGAATTTTTTTTGGTAACTTGAGAAAGAGCATATGTTAGAGTGTTGGAATCAGGAATCCCACACTACTGTCTGCTTTCAAGGACTGCATCCTTTCTTTCTTGGTACTAATAAGATATTACCTTTTCATATATTGGCACTAATTCATTGAGATGCTTTTGTAAGGAAAGATTTTGTAACATGGAGGGGGGCAACAAAAAAAAACCTCACATAAAAACCATTATTTCTTATTTTTATGCTTTATAATGTGTTTGAACTAAAATTCTCTGTAATCCAATTTGTTTGCAATTAATATGGCACCTGCTTCCTATTGATATTTTATTGTAGATTTCCATATTCATCCTTTTGATTTTGTCCTGCCTCTTCCAATTGAAGTGAGTTTTATGCCTTTGTATCTACATGGCTACTTTCTATACCTTCTTCATGAGCCTCTGTGTCATCATAGTGTTCAGAATGTACATTAGAAATTGTATTTCCTTATGCACAATGCCCAGTTTCTTTGAAATTATACTAAGCAAGAGAAAAAGAAAAACACACTTATTTCACTTTTTCAGAAATAAAGTATATGTTTTTAAATTAAAAAATCATTCCTGTCTCAGGAGAATCTTGTGATTGTTTCATTCTTATGAACTCTGGTATCTGCAGTAGAAGAAGGACAACATGAATTTTCATCACTGTGAAGTTGAAATCATTCCTTTTTGTTTACTTAGTTGATAGAGTGACCTTGTGGAGCTAGCAAAATAATAATTATTGGTGCACTCACTATGTGTCAGACATTTTGTTAAACAATATCTCAACTTCTTTGTACTCTGATGGTGCCCATTTTAAGCTGAGGTTCAAAGAAGTAATTCAACTAAAGAGAGATCTTGGTGGTCTCTTAGGAAAATGGGAATCAGTCTACCTCAAGATCCAGCAATTCCACTCTTAGGCATATACTCAAATGATGCACATTCAAGCCACAAGGACATTTGCTCAACTATGTTCATAGCAGCATTATTTGTAATAGCCAGAACCTGGAAGCAACCTAGATGCCCCTCAACCGAAGAATGGTGGAGAAAATGTGGCACGTTTACACAATGGAGTACTACTCTGCAGAAAAACATATTGAAATCCTGAAATTTGCAGGGAAATGGATGGAACTAGAAGAAACCATCCTGAGTGAGGTAACCCAGTCACGAAAAGACAAACAAGGTACGTACTCACTTGTATATTGATTTTAGACATAGAGCAAAGGATTTCCAGCCTATAATACATACCTCCAGAAAAGCTATGAAACAAGGAGGACCCTAAGAGAGACATACATGGTCCCCCACAGAAGGACAAAGGGACAAGATCTCCTGAGAAAATTGGGGGCACAGGGGGTATGGGGAGGGAGGTAGAAGATCTTGGATTGGAACTCGTCTCTGTTTTTATACCAGACCTAGTTTCTTAACTCAAATGCATTATTTCTTCTTTAATATAAAGAAAAATATAGAGAAGATTAGATTCATAAACATAAGAATATTTGACTAATTTTTCATTGCCAGCAGTGCTCAGACTTTACAGGGCCAACACAGTGTTAAGAGTCAAAAATAGGGGCTTGGTGTTTATAGAACAAAACCCTTGGGCAATTCTTCAGTACCAAAAACAAACAAGCAAACATCAAAAGGTTAATGGATTAAAATTGTTTATGGGAAGGAAAGTCACTGTTTATTTGAATTATACTTGCACACCACAGTTCATCATCAAAAACAGTAAGGGCAAGTACTCAAGCAGGGCAGGAACCTGAAGACAGGAGATGATGCAAAGGCCATGGAGGGTGCTAGTAAGCAGAATTTCTCCATAGCTTGCTCAGCTTGATTTCTTATAGAACCTAGAATCGCCAGCTCAGTGATATCCAGCTACAACGGGCTGGGCCCTTGCTATCAATCACCAATCAAGAAAATGTCCTACAGGCATGTTTACAATCTGATCTATGGAGGCATTTTCTCAATTGATGAATCTAGCTTGAGCCAAGTTGACATAAAACTAGCCAGTATAGTCATGAATGTAGGCTTATATGAATGCAGAAAATCTGAAATATATTACTACTCCACATTCTCAAGAATGAATGGGGGCTGGAGAGATGGCTCAGCTGTTACTTGTTGCACTTTCAGAAGATCTGGGTTCAGTCTCCAGCACCCACATGGTGATTTACAACTATCTGGAACTCTAGTTCAGGGGATCTGATGCTCTCTTCTGGCCTCCAGAAGTGTTACATGCATATGGAGCACAGGCATACATGCAGCAAAAAAAAAAAAATACCTAAACACATGAAATAAAAATAAATAAGTTTTTGTTGTTTTTCAAGGTAGGATTTTCTGTATGTTCTGGAACTCACTTTGCAGACCACACTGGCCTCAAACTCAGAGATTCCCTAGCTTCTGTCTCTCAGGTGCTAGGATTAAAATGTGTACTACCACTGCCTGGCATAAAATTAACTCTTTAAAAAGTGAATAGAAGAGGGAAATTTTTTAACAATTACTTGCCAAGATAGGGTAAGTTATTCATGTAAAAATAATAGAGGCCACTTGGGGAGTCAACCTAGCTGTTGCAAGCCTTAACTTTTATTTTTATACCCTATCTCTGGAGTAGATACTCTTAGAAAATAAATCTTGGGTCTCATACTTTTCTAACTCTCTCCCCATACCTTCTTGTGGACCCCAAGGCTCATACAAAGCCCCTTTGAAGCTATTATACTGCCATGCCCACACTAATGTTTGATGTTCAGTCTTTAAGTTCCAGAAATGTGAATTTATTTGTGTGCTGGCCATGTCCCGGGGTAGCTGATTGTTTCTCCACTATCCAGGTTCTGTGTAACCCTCTGGCACCACTTGGACCTGGCAAGATGCTGGCAGAGCAGAAGATAAGGTTATGTTTAGGAAATTTTTTTCTTAGGTCCTGGTAATTGGGGAAAGGGAGTGGCAAGACCAGGGAAATGTGGTGAACCTTAGGCTGTTGATTGACAGCACTTAATTCAAGGGTACATCTGACCTGTTTGAGATGAATCCCAGTTGACTTTCTGGAACCTACAAGAATTCTTTCAGTTTATAAAAAGGTAAGTTTTAGAAACATTGGCATTCACACTGTTTGTCATCTATACTGAAATCCACATTACAGAAAAGGTGATGTACATACATAGTGGTAGTACTGTGCAAGGTTAAGAACTTATCAGGATTTCATCAATTAGTATTAAGACTATGGACCTTTAGAGTCTTAATATAACAGTAGCATAATGAGAGAGAAAAATCTGGAATATGTTTTACTCTTTTAAACATCTCAAATCACTTTTCGTTATCGGCACTCAAGCCTTTTCACCCTCAGACATTCATAATTTGCATTTACACACCTTAAGTCACTTTCTTGGACCCTGAAACATTCTTAGACCCTTGCAGCTTAAGTTTTCATATCATCACATAAACGTTATACCTTAAAACATGTTGTGTCTATCTAATTCACCAGGAGATACAGGTGGCTAACCACTGAGAGCAGTCACTGCAAAGTGAATTCCTTGAAATAAAGGAATGGTAAAAGTTACATTGAAATATGTTTTGTGAAGTTTTCCTTCTTTTTGAGTCTGGTAGTAAGGATAACTGTACCAGCTCTAAGAAATCAATGGCTGTGACCTGAATTTTACACAGAGAACTGAGAAGGCAACTGATAAAGATTTAAGCTGGTAAATATACTAGTTATCAAACAGCATCAGAGTTCTGAGAAGGATAAATTTTACCTGAGTTAATGATTAAAAAATGACAGACTTACTTGCTCATTACCTACATAGCTACCTTAGGGTCATCCATGGTCACCAAGGGCAGAGGTCTCAGAGCAACATTAGTCTTCAGCGGCTGTTCTTCTGTAATATTGGGACATCCATCTTTGGCCTACAGGCCTAGGCCTGTCAGGCCCCAGAGGACCCAACAGACTTGTGGGAGAAGCAGTTTATCTTTGTGTAGGCACCTTGAGGCAGTCGATTCCCCAGTGTTCTGTTTTGTCCACCGTCTGAAGAGGGTCTTGACTGTAGTTGAGATGAAATACAGTTTCTGATTGGTGGCTGGCATTGCCACTTTTGAAACAAGTTATATGTGGAGGTTCTTCTGAGCCCGTCCATCTTCTTTGGAGGAAATGGGGGTGCTTCCAGGAGCTGGCATGTCTCTCTATTATGAAAAGCTTTTTAATTTAACATTTTAAATGCCATATTCTACAGATCTCTGAGTATTTTAGGACTGTCTGTTAAGTATATCTGTGTGGACAAACTTAGTGTCTAGTTATTTGTTTTAAACTTAACTCTGGAAACACATAGGGGACTAGGTAAGGCTTATCCATGTAATCAAATTATATCAGCACTTAGCATGGCTACATTTAAGGAAATTGATCACTTATAAGATGACTATTAACTTGTATTCCTTAGTGTACAAGAAGTTAGCAGTTTCCATAAGACTAAGATTTTACATTACATTTCTATCAGATTTAGCCTTGAAATTAATGAATTTGAAATTCTTTTAGTATCAAAATAGAACCTTTTAATTATAGATAATGTGTCCAATAAAGAAACCAAAATAGCCATTCCATGGATAAAAACAGAACAGGTTTGTGCAAAGCTGTTAAGCCTGTCTCCTGGGAAGGCAAGGAAAGGTGAAATGGAAAAAGATCCCAAGGCAAAATGCGAATAGGAGAAAGGGGCTTGTGAGATGGGGTGTGGCCCATGAATAGGGACTGAGAGATCACAGAGGCCAGCATTGCCTGGCCTCTGTCCAAATGCTCAACTCTGGGAAAAAGGCCTCTCAGGGGATCAGGCATTCCATAATAGAATATATGTCTTGTTTATCAGATATCTTATTTATCAAACACATGTTGACATCTAAGTTCTCTAGAAGCTTGTTGAACACTTAGCAAAGGCATAGTACTTAGGTGTAAGTCTCTAAGTTAGCTTTTGTTAATCTAATAGATCTAAAAGCCTTAAATTTTTCTCATCATATAGAATATATTTTAAAGCAGATTTGAATCAATAGATCTAACCATATATTTTTTATCATCTAAAATATTTGAAACTTGTTGTTTCTTTAGTCTAGAAGGTGATATAATGAACAAGGGTCATTAGGACTAAGAAGTTTCTCTTTAACCTTTGTAAAAGATGACTGCCAGCCAGGTGGCTGCCTACATCATAATGAGGTCACCAGCTCAGATGGAGGAGAGCCATGTGGTGGCTGTGTAAAACATGTCTTTTTAAATAATAGTTACATGCAGTGCAGACATACCCACAGATGAATCCAAGTTACATACACATTTTCACAGAGTTAAACCTAGCTTACATTCACACATATAGAGTTAAATTCAAGTCACATAAATATACACATACTCACATATATGTGTGTGTGTGTGTGTATGTGTGTGTGTGAGAGAGAGAGAGAGAGAGACAGAGCCAGAGAGAGACTCTGTCTAAGATATGTGGGAAGGGGTCACACTGTACAACAGGGCTCATGTGGAGGGTTTCTTTATTGGGGATGTTGTCAGGACCCTGAGCAAGTCAGTGTACTTGCCTAAGTATTGACAAGTGCATCATTGTCAGGTGACAGAGGCAGGCCAGCATAATGTCTGAATGCTAATAGTATCTACTGGAGTAGGGCATTAGTTTTATTGTTATTATTATTATTGTTGTTGTTATTGTTGTTGTTCATGTGAATGTATGTGGGGACACACATGTCACAGGTTAATTCCCAGCACATATTAGAGATCAGAGGACAAATTGTGGGAATTGGTTCTGTCCTTTGGCCATGTAAACTCTGGACATAGAACTCAGGTTGTCAGGTACCTTTACCCTGCTGAGCCATCACTGGCTCAGAGTAAGACATTCTTAATGGTCTGGAACAGATGCTCAGAAAATAGACTTGGGAACTTGTGTGGTCACAGAATATTTCATGAAGGAAAATAAATTGAGATTGATTCTGAAAAACTGATAAGATTTAAGTGATTATGTGGTGGGCCCAGCCAATTCAATATGAGAAACAGAGTTTCTCATGACTGTAGGGAAACACAGCCTTTAAAATTTCCACCTAAGCTTCTGAAGGAACAAAGGAAGATGCATTTTGTTTTAGTTTTGATGATTTTATTTATATACCAACGTTTTGAACTCCAAGGAGATAATGTGTACCATGTCTTTGCAGCAGGACATCAGTCTCCTCTTCATTCCCTCGTTCAGTGAATGTTTTGGATATTGGAAGGTTTGCTGAAAAAGTCAAGTTCGAATAATCTGAAAATCATTTCTGTAGTATGGCCTGACTACAGCATGATACAGTACAAAATGTATTTTTGAGTCAAGTTCTTTTTGTGTAGATTTAAACAATTATATATCTATTGGACTCTGGGTAAAATCATCTTTATCTAGGCATCTTCTTTGAGTTATAAGAATGATTGTTTTAGAGGCTTGATTCACTGAACTCACAAATCTCTTGTTTTACTTTAAACAAGCAGTTTTCAATCTGTGGCTTATGACCCCTATGGGGTTTGAGCTACCCTTTCATAGGGGTCACATATCAGATATCCTGAATGTCAGATATTTACATTATGACTCATAACAATAGTACAATTACAGTTATGTGGTAGCAACAAAAATAATTTTATGGTTTGGAATCATCACAACACGAGGAACTATATTAAAGTGTTACAGCATTAGGAAGGTTGAGAACCACTTTTCTAGATATTGTTTCAAATAGGCATTACTAATTCAGCAGAGCTGGCCCAGGATGGATAGCTTATTTTTCCTCTGTGGCCTTGCTAACTTCTAGTACAAGGTTAGAGGATATTTCATATTTTTCAAATAGCAAATTGTTACTACATATAATTATTTGTTCTCAAACCACTAATTGTCATACAAAATATAGAGGGAATTTTCTATAACTCTGATATGAAAAATTGGCCCTTTGAAATATGTTCTTAAAAAGTGCAAACTAGCTCTTGCCTACAACATTCTAAAATACCTCCTCTTCCATTAGGACTGTCCAGGATAACCTGCCTCAAATGTCTTCAATGTGCCCGACTGCCACCTAGGAAGGCCTCATTTCACTATCCTAAAATAAGGTCTTCCTAGATGGCAGTTGGGCTCAGGTGTCTCTGGAATCCTCCCCATTTTATGCTTTTCCAGATATGAAATGAGAATGGCAGTATAGATCCATCAATGATTATTTTGCATCAATGAAGTGTTCCTGTTTTTTACTATTTTGAAGCAAGAGTAAATATTATTGGATTTAGTAAATAACCATAACCAAATTCCTTAAAACTTTCTAGTTACTCCATTTAAAAATCAGAGATGAATCATACTTTAAGGAGACTCTGTGGCATAGCAGACATGTATTCTGATTCAAAAATCAAGAGTAGGGGGTAGAGACTCCCTCTGCATGTGGGAGACAGCTGTGAAGCTTGAATTATCAGAGTGGCCTCTGGCAGTAGGACCATTATGCAAACTTGGTACATGAGCTAGCTTATTGGAGCCCATTCCTTAGGGTGGGACACCATACTCAGTAACAGTAGGACCATGGTATAATCCTCGTACCTGAACTAGCTTGTTGGAGTCCATTCCCTGTGGTGGGATTCCATGCTCAACAGGCTGAGCATGGGAGAGGGGTCTGAGGTCTGCTCCAACCTATTGTGCCAGAATATGTTGACTCCTAATGGGAGCCTTTACCCACAAGGAGGAGTGGACTGGGGATGGGCTTGGGGGATACAGGGGATGGGAGGAGACAAGGGAGGGTGGGAGGAAGAACTGTGATTGAAATGTAAAATGAAACTTGAAGAGAATAAGTAAATTATAAAACAAAAAAATCAAGAATCATGCATCTAGGGGTGAGTTCTACCATCAAGTTTCTAGTTATAGACTAAGAAAGTTATACAAACTATAGCAGACACTTCAGTTGCCTGTGGTACTTGTACTATTTATCATCCAAAGCTATTAAATGAAAATTCTGGGAAAGTAGAATGCCCCAGTCAAAAGTGATGGAATTATGGCCTTATATGGCTAAGGAGAGATTGCTTTCCACAGGCTGGAATAAGCTCTGTTTTTCATGCTACAAATGTGAAATAGGCCTAATGTAAGAAAAATGTGGAAGTATAAACAGTAAAAGAATAACTGTCATTTTATCCATGTATTATAGATAGCTAGACTTGACTCATTGCTCTTTCTCATGTGTTCCCTCTGGCCCCTATGCACTCCTTGAATTACAATATGGCTAAGTACTAATGAAATGATTGTAAGCTTAAAAATGTCATAAATAAAACATGTGTTTAATAATACCCAACTTAGGGAACTACAGACTTCATGACACACTGCACTGTAGAGTATTGACTACTTGCCTTTAGATATTATGGCTGACTGGAGATTTTGTTGATTGTTCTTACAAAACATTGCATGACAATATTGTACTTATATATTGTTAGTTCAAGAAAAGATCATAATTCAAATTTGAAGTATGATCTCTAACAATGTCTATCACTTTTGCACCATAATAATGTTTAAAACTTGCAAGTTGAATTATTGTAAATCAAACTTCTTATACTTTTCTCCTACAATGGTGAGAGCATGCTACCTTAATTTACTTTTAAATTTTAATACATATTTCTATTTAACTAAAACATAACTATTTCCAGACCTGGAACTATGGACAATTGTGAGCAGTCATGTCAGTGCTAGGAATATTAAGTGATCTTAATAACAGAATCATCTCTGTCCCCCAACACACATATGATGGGAGATTTCATTCTGTAAATATGATTCTCTTATTGGTTAATGAATAAATCACTGTTGGCCAATAGGAAAACAAGATAGGCGGGACTAGGAAACTAAGTGGAGAGAGGAAGAAGTAGGGAGGAGAATCAACATGGAGGACGGAGAGAGCAGAATGCCAGCCCCTCTCTCAGGTAAGAGATTAATAGAAATGGGTTAATATTTAAGACAGAGCTAGCCAATAAGAAATACTAGTAACAGGCTAACAACTTTATATCTAATATTTGTTATTTGGGGCTGGTACAGTGCTGGAACAGACCAGCAGGAAACCTCTTAACACACATACTTTTTTAAAGGATTAATTTTTTACTGATTTTTAAGGCCTGTGCACCATGTTATGGGGCATGTACAGATAGTGAAATGGATTACTATTGTGAAGCCAATAAACATGTCCATCATCTCACATGGTTACTCATTTTGTATGTATATGACAAATCAGCTAAAGCCAATTTGGCAAAAATCCTTGTCATTCTAACTATGATTAATTATAATCTCTTCATTATAAATTCATTATCTATATTGACTAATACTACAGATTTTGCGCTTTGTATGACTTGATCTTCACCTTTCCATTTCCTACTCCTTGAGAACAATTGTTTTATTTTCTATATCTATTATTTTTAAGATCCTACCTGTAAGGATAATATCTTTGTATTTGCCTAGTTTCAGTGAATATGATGTCTTGCATCTATGTGACAAATGATATGATTTCTTATTTAAAACTTATACATGTGTTTATGTATGTATGCATGAATTTGAGGGGGAAGTACATGCTATTGTGGTGATATTTGTTTATAATCTAACCAATAAACCTTGCCTGAAGATCAGAGTGCAAAGCTAGCCACACTAGTTAACCATGGAGGCCAGGCAGTGGTGGCTCACAGCTTTAATCCCAGAAGTCACACTAGTTAGCCATAGAAGTTGGGTGGTGGTGACACACACCTTTAATCCCAGCACTTGGCAGATAGAGGCAGACTGATCTCTGTTAGTTCAAGATAATCTGAGATACATGAAATTAATCAAGTATAAAAGAGAAACAAGCAGAGGTCACATTTGGGATCCACACCTTTAATCCCAGCACTAGAGAGTAACATAAGGTGGGAGGAGAAAGAAGCTCATTACAGTCTGAGGAGCAGTGCAGTCTGGAGATGTAATCTGAGGACAGGATTGCCCCCGTGGTCTGAGAATTGGTAGAGGTGAGAACTCTCTAGTGGCTGGCCACTTCACTTCTCCGATCTTCAGCTTTACCCACAATATCTGTTTCTGGGTTTTTATTAAGACAAACTAGAATTCATGCTATTTGCCATGATGTACATGTGAAGGTCAGAGAACATGTTAGTTCTCTACTTCCATAATATGAAATCTGGGGATCAAACTCAGGTCGTGATGCTTGGCAGCAAATACCTTTACCTCTGTTTTTGTAATATCTTGTGATATAATAATCTCTCTCTCTCTCTCTCTCTCTCTCTCTCTCTCTCTCTCTCTCCCTGTGTGTGTGTGTGTGTGTGTACATGTATGAATTCATGAGTATGAATGTGCATGTGGTCAAGTTGGAGATCAGAAGTCAACCTTTAGTGTTGGTCCTTGCCTTCCACCCTGTTTGAGACATGAGATCTCTGTTGATTTCTGCTATGTACACAAGGTTAGCTGGTCTGTGAATTTCTGGGGCTTTTCCTGTCCCAGCCTTCTGTCTCTACATGAGATCACTGGGATTATAGCTGTGTGATTCTGTGCTCAGTTCTGTGTGGGCTCTGGGAATTTGAACTGAGGTTTTCATGTTTATGTGACAAGTGCTTTATCCATTGAACCATCTCCCCAAGTCCATCTTCCTCTATAATGTCTGAATAACATATACAAATAGAAAGTGAGAAAGTGGGGAGTATGTCTTTTCTCCATTCTGACGGCTATTGAGAATAGTGCTATAGTTAACATAGGAGTCCAGATATGTTTACAAGGTGGTGAATTCATTCACTTTGGGTATATGCTCAGGAAAGATAGTATTGGATTACATGATAGCTCTATTTTTTACTTTTAAATAGAATCTCTAGATTGGTTTTCATAGCAGCTTCATGTACTGACAGTTTGTGTGTGTGTGTGTGTGTGTGTGTGTGTGTGTGTGTGTGTGTACTTGACATAAGCTAGAGTCATCAGAGAGGAAGGAGCCTCAGTTGAGGAAATGCCTCCATGAGATCCAGCTGTAAGGCATTTTCTCAATTAGTGATCAATGGGGGAGGACCCATCCTATGATAGGTGGTGCCTTCCCTGAGCTTCTGGTCCTGGGTTCTATAAGAAAGCAGGCTGAGCAAGCCAGGGGGAATAAATAAATCAGCAAGCAGAATTCCTTCATGGCCTCTGCATCAGCTCCTAACCCCAGGATCCTCCCCTGTTTGAGTTCCTGTCCTGACTTCCTTCTATGGTGAAACAGAGATAGATATTGAGGTTGAGGCTAAAGATCAGAGAAGCAAAGCAGCCAAGTTACCAGAGATCTCTCACCTCTATCAATGGTCAGACCAAAAGGACAATCCACTAAACCTCAGATTGAATCTCCAGACTGCACTGCTCCTCACCTAATCTCAGACTGCTCCTGAAACTGCAGTGAACTCCTTATATTCTCTCTAGTGCTGGCATTAAAGGCGTGAGCTCTGCTTTTCATTAGACTGATTCAGTCTCATGTAGCCCAGGGTGGCCTTGAACTCACAGAGATCCATCTGCCTCTGTCTCTTGAGTCCTGGGATTAAAGGTGTATGCCACCACTGCCCAGCTTCTATGGCTGTGGCTAGCTTTGCATTCTGATCTCCAGGCAAACTTTAAGGGCATAAACAATATATCACCACACAGTGCTATGGAAATGTAAACCAAATAAACCCTTCCTTCTCTGTCTAAGTTAGGGTTTCAATTGCTGTGAAGAGACATGATGTCCACAACAACTCTTGTAAAGGAAAACATTTGTTTGAGGTGGCAGTTTACAGTTCAGAGGCTCAGTCCATTTTCATCATGGTAGGAGCATGGTGCTGGAGAAGTATCTGGGAGTCCTACATTGTGCAGGCAACAAGAAGTGTACTGAGACACTGAGCAGTATCTTGAACATAGGAAATCCCAAAGCCCAAAATCACAGTGACACATTTCCTCTAACAAGGCCATACACACTCCACCAATGCCACACTTCCTAATATGACAGAATGGCGGCCAATTACATTCAAACTACTGCACTCCCCAACTTGCTTTTTGGTCATGGTGCTTGATGAAGCAATAGAAACCCTATTTAAGACACTTCATCAGTATACAGTACCCCATAAGGTCCCTTTTTCTCTATAACCAAGATGATGACATGACAATGGCCCACTTCTAGTTTCCTGGCTTCCATATGTGCTCCAAGTTCAATACATTAAAAAAATTCAAGCTAGGATTCACATATGAGAGAAAAATATGGTCTTTTTCTAAGTCTGGGTCACTTCACCCAGTTTATCTCTCCACCCCATTCCATCTATGTCTCAGAAATTTGCATATTTCTTTTGAAAAGTCTCATTCCTCAATTTTAGTTGGGTTGCTTGTTTCCTTGGTATTTAGTTTTTGATGTCTTTGCATTTCTAGACAATAACATTCTGTTAGATGAGTAACCAGTAAAGAATATTTCTCCCATTCTGTAAATTGCATCTTCAAGTACATGACGGTGTCCTTTGCTGTATGGAAGCTTTTGTGTTTGCTTGTTTTGTGTAATCCTATTTGTCAATTGATGGTTTTAATGTCTGCACTACTAGGATCCTGTTCACAAATTCCTTTCCTGTGCCTATAGTTGAATGGTATTCACTATTTTCTCCTTCTGGAGCTTCAAGATTTCAGCTTTTATGTTGAGGTCCTTGATACATTGGTGTTGAATTTTGTGCAGGGTGTGAGATAAGGATTTGGTTTCATTCTTTTATGTGCAGCTATCTGGTTTGACAAACACCATTTGCTAAAGATGCTACCTTTTCTCCAGTATGTATTTTTGGCCTTTTTTGTCAAAAATCAGGTGGTTGTAGGAATGCAGGATTATATTTGTGTCCTCAATTTTATCCCATTGATCAGTGTGTCTGCTTTTGTGTCAATACAATGCTGTTTATATTACTATACCTTTGTAGTATAACTTGAAATCAGAAAAGATTATATACCAGCATTGTTTTTATTGTTCAGGACTGTTTTGGATGTCATAGATTTTCCATGTTATGAATTTTGAGAACTGTTTCAATGTCTGTGAAGAATTGCATTGTCATTTAGATACATAATGCATTGAATAAGTAGCTGTTTTTGGCAGGATGGCCATTTCCACAATATTAATCCTGCAACCCATGAGCATGGGAAGTTTCTTTCATCTTCTGGTATCTTCTTCAACTTCCCTCTTCAGTGTCTTGAAGATTCCATTGTACAAGTCTTGTACTTCCTTGTTTGTATTTATTCCAAGACATATTTAGAGGCTATTGTCCTCTTCAGTGTCTTGAAGATTCCATTGTACAAGTCTTGTACTTCCTTGTTTATATTTATTCCAAGACATATTTAGAGGCTATTGTGAATAATATTATCTCCGTAATTTTTTCTAGGTATGCTTGTTGTTTATGTATAGCAGTGGTTCTCAACATTCCCTTTAATGCAGTTTTTCATGTTGTGGTGACTCCAAAACATAAAATTATTTTTTGTTGCTTCTTCATAACTGTAATTTTACTGTTGTGGATAGTAATGTAAATATCTTATATGTAGGATATCTGATACACAACCCCAAGGGAATTGCAACCCACAGGTTGAAAACCACTGGTATATAGGACATCTATAGATATTTGTGTGTTAATTCTGTGTCCTACTTCCTTGCTGAATGTATCACCTGTATGGGTTTTCTGGGTGGAGTTATTAGGGACTTTGATGTATAGACTCATATCATCTTCAAATAAGCATATTTTGACTTCTTTTCCTATTTAGCCTCATTTCCTTCTGTTGTCTTGTTATTGTAGCTAAGACTCCAAGCTCTATGTTAAACAGGAGTGGGGTCTATGGATATCCTTATGTTATTCCTGATTTTAGTGCACATACTTCCAGTTTGCAAGACAGTGATTTCCTTTGGGCCTAGTTTAAGAATCAGCTTGACCTTTCCTGTAGCTTTTAATGCCCTTTCTGCATATCAGGGATAAAGCTGACTTGATTGTGATAGAAGATCTTTTTGATGTGTCCTTGAATTCAGTTTGTATTTTACTGAGAACTTTTGCATCCAAGTTCATCAAAGAGATTGATCTATACTTTTTGTTTTTAGTTGATTTAAAAAAAAACTTTTTTTTTGGAGTATCAGACTAATGACACTATTTCAAAGTTTCAGTCTCTTCATGCTATTCCAGAACCCTCTCACATTCTGTTTCACTTTTTTAAAAAATACCAAACTCATTATCCTTTACTGAGTGATAGACTTCTACCTTGTCTTTCAGCTTTGCTTTTCAGCTTTTATGTTAGTTTGTTTAATTTTGTTTTAATATTTTTATTTTCCAGATGATCTATTCTATTTGAAAGGCTTTCTTTTCACATTTTTATTTGATTCATTGAGTTTTTCGATTTTAGCATCATTGTAGTTGGATTTTCTTCAGGAATTCTATTTCTTTCTCTCTTTTTTGCTTCATTTTATTTTACTTTTTTAATTTAAATTTGAAATAAGCTTCTTTTACATGTCAACCCCAGTTCCCTCAAACTCCCCTCCTCCAAACCCCCATCCCATCTTCTTTCTGCTCCCCAGGGAGGGTGAGGCCTTCCATGGAGGATCTTCAAAGTCTGTCATATCATTTGGAGCAGGGCCTAGGACTACCTCATGTGTCTAGGATGAGAGAGTATCACTCTATGTGGAATGGGCTCATAAAGTTCATTCATATAGTAGGGATAAATACTGATCCACTACCAGAGGCCCTACAGACTGCCCAATCCTCCTAACTAACACCAACATTAGGGGGTCTGGATTAGTCCTATGCTGATTTCCCAGCTATCAGTCAGGAGTACCTGAGCTCCCCCTTGTTCAGGTCAGCTGTTTCTGTGTTTTTCCCCAACCTGGTCTTAATCACTCCTCCCTTTCTGCAACTGGATTTCAGGAGTTCCTCTCAGTGTTTAGCTGTGTGTGTCTGCTTCTACTTTCATCAGCTACTAGATGAAGTCTCTAGAAAGGCATTTAAGGTAGTCATCATTGTCATTATAGGGGAAGGGGATTTAAGGTAGCATCTCCAGTATTGTTTGGAGATTGTTATTTGGGGTCATCCTTGTAGGTCTCTGAACATTTCCCTAATGCCATACTTCTCTTTAAACCTAAAATGGCTCCCTCTATTACAGTATTTCTTTCCTTGCTCTCCTCCTTTCCCCTGACTCTATCATCCTGCTCCTTCATGTCCTCCTCTCTCCTTTTCTTCTTCCCTTCAATTTCTCCTAACTCCCTCTCTCATCTCCCCATGCTCACAATTACCTCAGGAGATCTTGACCATGTATGTCTCTCTTTGGGTCCTTCTTGTTTCCTAGCTTTCCTGGCAGTGTGGACTGTAGGCTGGTGATCCTTGCTCTATGTCTAAAAACCATATATGAGTGAGTACATACCATATTTGTCTTTTTGTGACTGGGTTACTTCACTCAGAATGGTTTCTTCTAGTTCCATCCATTTGCCTGTGAATTTCAAGATTACAATGTCCTGCCCCCCCTCACCCCTCACCCCCGCTGAGTAGTACTCCGTTGTGTAAATGTATGTTTCTTCAATCCATTCTTCAGTTGAGGGGCATTTAGGTTTCTTCCAGGTTCTGGCTATTACAAATAATGCTGCTATGAACACAGTTGAACAATGTCCTTGTTGTATGAATGTGCATATTTGAGTATATGCCTAAGAGTGGAATTGCTGTATCTTGAGGTAGATTGATTTCCATTTTCCTGAGGAACTGCCATACTGATTTCCAAAGTGGCTGTATGAGTTTGCACTCCCACCACCAATGGAGGAGTGTTCCCCTTTCTCTACATCCTCTACTGTCTTTGGTGATTTTTATTTTAGCCATTCTGAGAGGAGTAAGATGATATCTCAGAGTTGTTTTGACTTGCATTTCCCTGATGGCTAAGGATGTTGAGCACTTCCTTTTAAGTATTTTAGATTTCTCTGTACCTCACTTTTTAATTGGATAATTTGGTGTTTTGATAACTAGCTTCTTGAATTCTTTGTGTATTTTGGAAATCAGCCATCTGCCAGATGTAGGGTAGGTGGAGATCTTTTCCCATTCTGTGGGTTGTAGTTTTGTCTTGTTGACTGTGTCCTTTGCCTTACAGAAGCTTTTCTGTTTCAGGAGGTCCCATTTATTAATTGTTGAGTTCAGTGTTTGTGCTACTGGTGTATGTTCAGGAAGCAGTCTGTAACAATTTGTTCAATGGTACCTCCCACTTCTTTTTTCTAGGAGTTTCAGTGTGGCTGGATTTATGTTGAGGTCTTTGATTCATTTGGACTTAAATTTTGTGCATGGCAATAGATATGGATCTATCTGTGGTCTTCTAAAGTCAGCATCCAGTTGTGCCAGCATCATTTGTTGAAGATGCTTTCTTTTTTTCCATTGTATAACTTTAGCTTCTTTTTCAAAAATCAGATGTTCATAGGTTAATATCAGGGTTTTAAATTAGATTTCATTGGTCTTCCTGTCTATTTTGCACCAACACCAAGCTGTTTTCAGGACTACAACTCTATAATAGAGCTTGAAGTCAAGGATGGTGATGCCTCCAGAAGTTCCTTTATTGTACAGGGTTGTTTTGGCTATCCTGGCTCTTTTGGTTTTTTCCATATAAGGTCTGTAAAAAATTGTTCTGGTATTTTGATGGGGATTGCATTGAATCTGTAGATTGCTTTTGGCAAGATCGCCATTTTTACTTGTTGATCCTACCTATCCAATAGCATGGGAGATCTTTCCATTCAAAGTTCTTATTATATAGCTCTCTCACTTGTTTGATTAGCATTACCCCAAGATATTTTATGTTGTTTGTAGCTATTGTACAGGTGATGTTCCTCTGATTTCTCAGCCCTTTTATTGTCTGTATATAGTAGGCCTACTGATTTTTTTTAGTTAATCTTTTATGCTGCCACTTTGCTGAAGGTGTTTTTCAGGTGTAGAAGTTCCCTGGTAGAGTTTTTTGGGTCACTTAAGTAAACTATCATATCATCTGCAAAGAGTGAAAGTTTGACTTCTTCCTTTCCAATTTGCTTCCCCTTGATCTACTTTTGTTTTCTTATTTCTCTAGCTAGAACTTCAAGTACAACATTGAAGAGATATGGAGAGAGTGGGCAGCATTGTCTTGTTCCTGATTTTAGAGGAATCGCCTTAAGCTTCTCTCCATTTAGTTTGATGTTGGGTGTTGGTTTACTGTATATTGCTTTTATTATGTTTAGGTGTGTTTCTGTTATCCCTGATCTCTCCAAGACCTTTATCATGAAAGGGTGTTGGGTTTTGTCAAAGACTTTATCGGCATCTAGTGAGATGATCGTATGATTTTTCTTTTTTCAGTTTGTTTATATGGTGGATCACATTGATAGATTTTCATGTGTTGAACCATCCCTGCAATCCAGGGATGAAGCCTACTAGGTCATGGTGGATGATTTCTCTGATGTGTTCTTTGATCCAATTTGCCAGTATTTTATTTAATATTTTTGCACCATTGTTCATGAGGGATATTGGTCTGTAACTCTCTTTCTTTGTTGTGTCTCTGTGTGGCTTGGGTACCAAGGTAATTGTAGCATCATAAAAAGAGTTTGGTATGAACCTTCTCTTTCTATGGTGTGAAATAATTTGAGGAGTATTGGTATTATCTCTTCTCTGAATTTCTGGTAGAATTCTGCACTGAAGTAATCTGGCCCTGGGCTTTTCAGGGGGTGGGGGTGGGAGGCTTTTGATGACTGTTTCTATATCATTAGTGATTTTCAGTCTATTTAAATTGCTTATCTGTTCTTGATTTAATATTGGTATGGTATAGCTGTTGAGAAATTTGTTCATTTACTTTGAATTTTTGAATTTTGTGGAGTACATATCTTCAAAGTACGACCTGAAAATTCTCTGGATTTCCTCAGTGTCTGTTGTTATGTCCACCTTTTCATTTCTGATTTTGTTGATTTGCATGTTCTCTCTCTGCTTTTTGGTTAGTTTGGATAAAGGTTTGTCTATCTTGTTAATTTTCTTGAAAAACCAATTCTTTGTTACATTGATTCTTTGTATTGTTTTCCTAGTTTCTACTTTATTGATTTCAGCCCTCAAATTGATTATTTCCTGGAGTCTACTTCTCCAGCTTGAGTTTGCTTCTTTTTGTTCTAGGGCTTTCAGTTGTGCTGTTAATTCTCTGGTGTGACTATTCTCCATTTTCTTCATATGGGCACTTAGGGCAATGAACTTTCCTCATAGCACTGCTTTCAAAGTGTCCCATAAATTCCGGTATGTTGTGTCTTCATTCTCATTGAATTCTAGGAAATCTTTAATCTTTGTTTCTTCCTTGACCATGGAATGGTGCAACTGTGCATTGTTCAGTTTCTGTGAGTTTGTAGAGTTTCTACAATTTGTGTTGTTGTTGAATTCCAACTTTAAATCATAGTTGTCTGATAACATACAGGGGGCTATTTCTATTTTCTTGTAGCTGTTGAGGTTCCCTATATTGCCTAGTATATGGTCGATATTAGAGAAGGTTCCATGTGGATCTGAGAAAAAGGTAGATTTGTGTGTGTGTGTGTGTGTGTGTGTTTGCCTGGAATATTCTATAGATGTATGTTAAACCAATTTAAGATTTAACTTCTGTAAGTTCTTTTGTTTCTTTGTGAAGTTTCTGTCTGGTATACCTGTATAGTGGTGAAATGTCCCACTATGAGTGTGTGAGGTTTTATGTGGGCTTTGAGTTTTAGTACTGTTTCTTTTACAAATGTGCCTGCCTTTGTATTTGAAGCTTAGATGTTCAGAATTGAGGCTGTACTGATGGATTTCTCCTTTAATGAATATGTGTTACCGGCAGGTATTTCTTTCCCACAGGCGCCATCCCGCCTGCTGCCAGTCTGGGCCCACAGCCGCACCAGCCCCAAATACACGCAGAGACTCTGTATTTGATACAATCCTGTTGGGCAGTTACCATTATTGTTTATGGGATAGCTCTGTCTTAATTATTAACCCATTTCTACTTAGCTAATTATTTCCACGGGCGTCTTCCTTCCTCCATGCTCTACATCTTGACTCTCCCCACTACTTCCTCTTTCCTCCTCCTAGTCTCCTAGCCCCGCCTATCTAGTTTTCTATTGGCCACAGTGCTTTATTAACCAGTATGAGAAACATATATACAGAATAACATCTCCCATCATCTCCTCTTTTCTGTCTAAAATAAAAAGAAGGGTTTTAACCTTAACATAGCAAAATATATCATACAACAGTTATCAAATAAGAATCACAGTAAACTATATTTAGTCCATTAACATTTTGTAAGACTTAAAGAAAATATCGTCTATCCTATCTTTATGAGTCTAAAATCCTATATGTAACTTATCTTTAATCCTAACTAAGGAAAACTATAACCATAACTATCTGTCTTCAGTTCCTTCAGAGACCACAGAAGGATAATATATAAACTTTAGAAATGACAGAGACAATGCACTGCCTGGTCAGTCACCTTAAGTTCTTCTGTAATGTTCCATCTACAGCCCATAGGCCATAGTGTGTGTCCAGACTCCTCAACAAGGCAGGAAACTTTAAACTGTCCACCTGTAATGGCAGTTTGTCAGTCACTTTTCTCTGTGTCCTGTAGACTGTCTGGCTATCTGGCAGCCTCTTCCATGAAGCAGGAATCCTGTAGCAATGTCCATCTTGTATCAGCAGTCACTTTCTTGTGGGTCCTGCATGTCCAGTTTCTACAACATAAAGTCAAACAGTCCAGAAGAGCAGTACCTTGCCCAAATGGCTAGTCTTGCCATATTAGAAGCAAACTTCATAATGTTTTTCTTTGATGTCCATCTTCCTTTCTGATGCAGGTGGTATTACCAGGAGCAGTTTGCCTCACAGTCAAGAAAAACCTAAACCATCTTAAATGCCATATTCTGTAGGTCTTTGAAAGGTTTGAAGAATGCCTATCGATCTCAAATACATCTCTGTATATCTAGAAATCCTAACTAACTTAACTCTAAGTTTTGACTATCATAGGTAATTCTCTAATCTGTACTAAATTATACATTACATTCTAAATGAGCTATATAAACATAATACATGAACAAGTGGAGAAATATACATATCACAAAATTGACCTTAAATTGTATCAATAAAAGAAAATCCATTCCAAAGCAAAGTATTCAAATCTATACCATAATTCCCTTTTTACCTTTAAAAAGATTGCTTGTGGTTATAGCCATTTATAACCAAGCCCATTTAAATGAAAACAAACATTTATAAACAATATTTGGGAATTTGGGTGTCGTTCTTTCCAAACTACTTCCTGCTGGTAGAGAGCACTGACATGGGGGTCTAAAGAAGATGCTGAAATCTTGGCTGTAGACATTGCTTCAGGGGGTCTTGCTTGATCAAACCACATAAGTCTGGAAAGAATTCATAGCTTTTCATTTTCTGTGGAAACAAAAATAGAAATCCTTTTCCCCAGTAACTTGTTCTTAGGCTTAAATTTTGGAGTCAAAACATTTTTAAAATATATAAATTGAATTAATCCAGCAGCATTTCTTTTATCAGTAGTTGTTATTTTCTCAGCAATCAAATAATTTAAAGACAACAGAAGCGCGTATAGTATCCAAAATTTCTCTATGCTTCCCATGTTTACGTGGCTTTTTTATTACTCTATTTCTTCTATTTCTATTTTTACATATTTTTAGACAGGGTTTCTCTGTGTAACTTTTATTTGTCCTGGAATTCAGTGCATACCAGGTTTAGTTTGAAATCACAGAGATCAGCTTGCCTCTGTCTCCCGAGTGCTGGGATTAATGGCGTGCGCCATTACAGCCATCCATTCTATTGTTTAGGTGTGTATCCTTGCTTTACTCAAGGAAGTTTTAACCAGGTTTTTAGCTAAGTTCCTGAGTATTACAGATTACCCTTACCTGTGTTTCTTTTACCTATGAGATTAGTCAGACATAGATGCTTAATCTCCAATCACTTCATAGACCAGCAGAACATGGCATTTAAATGTTTTAATATTAGTACTCTGTTGACATGAGACACTGTTGCTCCTGACAGCACCATGCACTTTCCCGAAAGTATGTTGGACACTGTTGTTGCTCCTTCTGGAGTTCACCCTCACTTCTGCCATGGCCTCTTGGGCAAGGAACTGCCCCTATCTTGACAACTGATCTGGACATGTGGTCCTATGTGCTTGCAGGTGACAAACAGAAGACTGCTGAACCTTGCCAAGTCGGTAAGACAGCCTTTCTTTCTCTCTGCTTTTGTGGTGATCTGTCAGGTACTCACTCTTGGCCTTAGCCAAGACTGGCTGTACCAACATCCCTCTGAGACCTTGGGTGACTGTCCAGGTAGCTTGCTGTTTCTGTCTTCGAGGCATCTTTTGGAAGTTGTCCATCCGCATTTCCTGTCTACCCTAGTATTGCTATTTTCCTTCTCAGGTCTTGATGAAGTTGTAGATTTAACTATCACAACTATTATTCTCTCTTCCAAGTTAGATAGATTAGGTACTGGGCTTAAGCTTTCTAGCTTAGGATATCTCCATTGTAAACTCCGTTATGTCTTCACCCCAGGACTAGATATGTAGGTCGTTTTGTTCTCTATTTTCCTTTTCTTAGAGCACACTTGTTAATCACTGTTTTGTATATAGTTTTGTATCAAACCCAAATCTTTTCTTTAGACTAAAAGGGGAATTGTAGCGAGATATTCACCTTGTCTGCACCTGTGGCTTAGGCCATGCCCAGTGGGGCGGAGACAGGGCCAGATGGGAGCTGGGAGAAAAGGCTGGGAAAGAGTCGGGCAGCCCCTTTTGGTGGTGGACGCTGGAAGGCTTAGGATCCAGTGGAACCCGCTGCGTTCATCTGCCTATGTTGTGAGTTATTTTTCCCTTAATAAACATCTATTCGGCCTGTTTATCCTGATCCTTATTAAATCGCAATAAATATGGAATGACCTTCTGCATCTCTCTTGATTGGTTTTGGTTTGAATTCTAACTTGTTAGATATTAGGATAGCTATACCTTCTTGCTGCTTTGGTCCATTTGATAGGAAGATAGATTCCCAACCCTTTACCCTGAGGTAATGTCTGTCTTTGAAGATGCAGCCTGGTCTTGTCTGTTTCTGTTTCCATCAGCTACAAGATGAAGGCCCTATGATGGTGGATAAGTTATTCATCAATTTCATTATCAGGGAAGGGCATTTATGGTAGCCTTTCCATTGTTGGTCAAGTTGTTAGTTGGGGTCAGTCTTGTATGTCTCTGGATATTTCTCTAGAGTCAGTTTTCTCCAGAAACCTATATTGAAGCTTAGATGTGTTTCTTGTGTGCATCGAAGGATGGATTCTGTCTTTGTATCCATTCTGTTAGCCTGTGTCTTTTTATAGGTGAGTTACCACCATTAATGTTGATGGAAAGTAAGGACCATTGATTGTTAATGCTTGTTTGTTTTAGATTTGTTGTTGGTGGTGGTATATTTGTCCCACTTTTTCTTTGGGGTTCTGGTAGTGTGGGATTATCTATTGCCTGTGTCTTTGTGAGCGTAGTTAACTTCCTTGGGTTGGAGTTTTCCTTCCAGAACTTTTTGTAGGGCTGGATTGGTGGATATGTATTGCAAAAATCTGGCTTTGCTATTGAATAGCTGGTTTTCTCCGTCTATAGGGATTGAGAGTTTTGCTGGGTATGGCAGTCTGGGCTGCCGTGAACTCTTAGTATTTGTAGAACATCTATCTAGGACCTTCTGGCCTTGAGAGTTTCCATGGAGAAGTCAGGTGTATTTTTGATAGGACTGCCTTTATATGTTACCTGGCCTTTTTTTTTCGCTGATCTTAATATTTTTTCTTTATTCTGTATGTTAGGTGTTTTGATTATTATGTGTCGAGTGGACGTTTATTTTTTTGGTCCAGTCTATTTGGTGTTAGGTATGCTTCTTGTACTTTCATGGGCATGTCCTTCTTCAGATTGGGAAAGTTTTCTTCAATAATTTTGTTGAATGTTTATTTCACCTTTGAGCTGGGCTTCTTCTCCTTCTTCTATGCCTATTATTCTTAGGTTTGGTCTTTTCATGGTGTCCCACATTTCCTGGATGTTTTGTGTTAAGGATTTGTTGGATTTACGATTTTCTTTGGTAGATGAATCTATTTCCTCTAGTTTATCTTCTGTGCCTGAGATTCTTTCTTCGGTCTTTTATATTCTGTTTATGCTTGCATCTGTAGTTTCTGATCGTTTGCCCAGTTTTTCTATTTCCAGCATTCCCTCAGTTTGTGTTTTCTTTATTGTCTCTATTTCAGTTTTAAGGCCTTGAACTGTTTGAACTGTTTCCTTCATCGGTTTGTTTTTTTCTTGGCTTTACTTACTTTCTTTAAGGGATTTGTTCATTTCTTCCATTTTTTGTTTGTTTTTTTCTCTATTCCAATTTTTTTGTTTGATTTTTCTTCCATTTATATAAGGGACATTCTCACATTGTCTTTGAGGGCCTCTATCATTTTTATAAAGTTTTTTTAAGTCGTTCTCTTCTGCTTCATCTGCTTTTGAGTGTTCATGTCTAGTTGGTGTAGAGTCCCTAGATTCTGGTGGTGTTATACTGGTCTTTCTATTGTTGCGTGTTTTCTTGTATTGCCTTATTTCCATCACTTCTTTCAGTGTTTGTAGGTGGAGTTTCTCTCTCTACCCTGTTCTCCCTGTGGGTGTAGGTGGGTCAGGAGTTCGATGTCTGTAACTCTAGATGATCCAAGCTCTCTTGGAGGTCTCTCCTCTGGAGAGGGCAGGCAATGGGGCCCCAAGATCAGGTAAGTAGGGCCTCAAGGTGGTCCTACATGGATAGGTGGGCCCAGTGTGCTCAGAGCCAAACCAGGAAATTCCAAGGAGGTAGAGGGGGTGTTGGACCTGCACTCTGCCCCAATGCACACCCCGAGCAGTGGGCCAGCAGGACCAAGGGTGAGGGGAAGTGATTCTTGTACTTTCATTGTTATGTCTTTCTTTAGGTTGGGAAAGTTTTCTTCTATGATTTCTTGAATATGTTTTCTGCACCTTTGAGTTGGGTTTCTTCACCTTCTTCTATACCTATTATTTTTAGGTTTGGCCTTTTCAATGTGTCCCATATTTCTTGGATATTTTGTGTTAGGGATTTGTTGGACGTAAGATTTTCTTTGGTCAATGAATCTATTCTCCTAGTATATCTTCAACACCAATGCCTGTGATTCTCTATTCCATCTCATGTATTCTGTTGGTTATGCTTGCGTCTGCAGTTCCTGATTGTTTATCCAGCTTTTCTATTTCCAGCATTCCCATAGACTTTTTTTTTTTGGTCTCTATTTCAGCTTTCAAACCTTTTGCTGTTTGAATCGTGTCTTGCAAATTTTGGTTTGTTTCTTCTTCCATTTCTTTAAAGAGTTTTCTCATTTCTTCTTTTAGGGTCTCTATTATCATCATGAAGTTGTTTTTAGGGTTGTTCTCTTCTGTTTCATCTGTGTTGGGAAGTTCAGGTCTTGCTGATGTGGAGTCACTAGACTCTGGTGGCATCATACTGGTCTTTCTGTTCTTTACTGTGTTCTTATACTGTGGTCTACCCATCTCTTCTTCCAGTGTGTACCAGTGGGGTCTCTCCTTTTTCTGGTGGGTATGGGGCAAAGGTTCTCTTCTGGTGGGTGAAAGCTGATCCTGTACTCGTTTGGCTCTCCTCTTCCAGTGGGTGGAGGCAGGACTAGGATATTGACTGACTCTGGATAGGGCTGTCTGCCGGGATGGTTTACCTTGTGCGTAGTCCCCAGTCCTCAGGAGTCTCCAAGCAGGGCACTGGAAGGCAAGCCAGAAACAGGCCCACACTTACCCCTTCCTGTGGGTGGAGGTGGGACTAGGACTCAGGCAAACTCTGGGTGGGCTGGTCTTCTGGGACGAGCAGCCCCGTGCACAGTCTGCAGTCCCCAGTCCCCAGTCCCCAGTCCCCACCCAGTCCCCATTCCCCAGTCTCCAGGAGGCTCCATATTCTATTTCTTTGTTGAATTAAATTTTCACATCTTGGATTGACATCCTTATCTCATTATTTGTTTACTTTTGTTCTTTTGGCATATATTTGTGTCTTCTATGAATTGTTTGAACATACTTATAGTCAGTCTTTTGAATTCTTTTTCTGGAAGTCCTTTCAGATCATTTTCATTAGGTATCATTGTTATAATTTATGGAGGAGACAGGTTGTCTTGGACTTTCATGCTGTTTCTGTTTCTGCACAGAGACTATGTATCTGGAATAGTTGATCGCATTTCTTTTTGTTCAGGTTGCCTTTCTTCTTTCAGTGGAATCATTTACAATGTCCAAGAGGGGACTAACTCCTCATAGTGTTTAAATGCCCACTTTCCTCACTCACATATACATTCATTTGTACTCTCACTTTTAAGACTTTAGCACGACTGTTTCTCTGTTTCAGTAGATAATTTATATCTCATGATAGTTTAACGCCTTTGTGATATTTCTGTATCATTTGAATTTAGTCACTAAGCACTTAACAACTGTTAGAAATGTTTTTCTTTGGGGGAGAATGAAATGTTTACATACTCATATACTTGTAGGGTGGTTCAAAAAACCAAGCATTTCTGTTTCAAAATAACATGTGGTATGGAATTATTCCTCCCTTATAATCTTACCACTCAATCTCTTATTATTCGTTTTGTCTCTGTTAGATAAAAATGTTTTTTCTTATCCAAACTTTAAATCTAACCACACGTTTCACAGCAATTCTGCCACATGTAAGCTATTAGGCTTCAAGTTATAAGGGACAAATGCTGAGTAAAGCATATCACTGATCTCAATTGCTTCCTCTTTCTTTCTTTCTTTCTTTCTTTCTTTCTTTCTTTCTTTCTTTCTTTCTTTCTTTCTCAGTTCTCAACACCTGTGAAAAAATGAGCTAGAGTCAAAGAAAGCATACCTTGACAAATTTGGATGTGCTTCAAGAAACATATAAAAGCAGTGTCCAGGTACTGGACAGATGATTCAATCAGTAAAATGCTTGCCTTTCAAACATGAGGACCCGAGTTTGAACTGTACCATTTAAAAAAGGCTGGTACAGTAGTGTATGCTTGTAATTCTAGCACTGGGAAGACAGAGAAAGGAAAATCCTTGGGGCTTGTGTCGCCAGCCAGTCTAGCCAAATTGTTAAGCTCCAGATTCAGCAAGACAGCAAGAGACTCTGTCTCAAAAAATAAAGTCAAGAGTTACTAAGTAATGACATTTGATGGAGCCTCCCCGCACATGTGTACATACATATGCATATACAACTGCAAACACATGTGCATACATAGACATGTACACACAAAGAAATAAAAGCACTATATAGTTTAACTTTTGTGGCCAATACAAGTCAGAGTTTTTGGTTTCCACAGAGATTGTGAATCATGATGGAAAGACACTATGTCAGAAGTCAGGAAAGGAATATCTAGTTTCAACTCATATGCTAGATTTCTGTAGGGTTTATGCAAATTATTTCCATTTTCTGGAACTCACTTTCATTATCTGGTAAAGGAAAAGTATCATAATAATAGATGCTCTCTTGAGTTTTCCTTAATTAAAAATTTAGTTAATATCTGTGAGTATATAAAGAGAGTAGACCTTAGAAAGCCAGGATTTGGTTTATGGAGACATTGTTTACTTTGTTCCTGAATGTATTTCCTGTGTCTGAGATATTGTTGATAGACAGCTCTTGTTTTGTTTATATGTATTTAATGGTAAGAACCCTAAGATCAACCGTCTTGACAAATTTCAAGAATATAAAGCAGTGTCATGAATATAGCCCCCATGATATCTATACATTTAAAACATCTTAATACCAAGAAAATTTTGTTCCCTTTGATCAATTTTTTCTACATTTTCCTTACCTCTTCGTACGCAATACTGACCATTTTCTGTTCTTTGAAGGAAAATGGAATTTGGGAAGTTGAAAAGATCAGGACATGATTCATCCTTCTACTGACAATGCCAATAGTCCTATTACTTGAATCATGCCATCTAGAGACCGGAGAACTGTGATGGGTTTACAAACTCTAACCCTGTTTTGCTTCAGTTGCCCAAGTTCATATCTAGTCAAAGTTCTTAGCGTTGGTGGTGCTTTAAGTTTGTTTGTCTGCTTAATTCTTAGTTAATTTTTAAACTTCAGGTAAGGAAGGCTAATTTTTTACAAGAAGCATTTCCTTCAGGGATAAACTAGTAAATTCAGAATGTGTATGAGCACTAAGATTCATGACTTATAATTACTTTCAAAGAGTAAGTTTTAGTTTATCTGTGCCTACTGAGACAGATTTTTAATGTGAAGCATCAAGGAGGTCAGTCCTGGTCCCTTTCCTAATTCAGTATTTTTATTGCTGACTTAAATGAGATCTTTAATGTGAAGCATCAAGGAGGTCAGTCCTGGTCCCTCTCCTAATTCAGTATTTTTATTGTTGACTTAAATGAGGATGTTAGTGATGAGATTAAATACACAGGTGGTACAAATCTGGTGGGGAGGGGCTGTAGTAAATTTAAAGACCTTAGTAAGTTCTGTCAGATCCAAAAATCATTTTGAGTTTGATATGAACTTTTAGAGTGTTTGAATTATGTACATGGTAGGAGAAGGAGTACACATTGTTGTTTTTGTTCTTTAGTACTTCACTTTCAGAGCAGTTAGACAGTTGGATCAGATAATCTCTTGGCAACAAAACCATCTTGTCTCTCTGTATCAATATGTGTCTGTGTATCTGTCTTTCTGTCTCTGTCTCCCTTTCTCTTTCCGTTTTCTCTGTCAGTCTTGTTTAGATATGCGGTTATTTTACCAGGTAGGGATTAATTTTCAAAGTTAGTTATGCAGTTAGAGTTATTTGAGAGTTAGTACATGTTATTACATGCTTGTAATTTGATTTCTGCTGTTTAATGATTTGGAGAACATACCTGCAGTGCCAGATAATGCCATTATCTATTTAACAACAAAACAGAACACCTCAAAATTCTAACCATGAGAGTTTAGCTTATTATGTGTAAGGTACTGTGATGAGCTATAAAAAGCAAAAAAAAAAAAATTTTTTTTTTTTGGATCTTGGATGGTCCTTTCCAAAGAGATATGAACTTGATGTTAATTCCAGCCAAACTACTGAAGACTTTCAGTTTTGAGTAACTAAAGGCTTTTTTTTTTTCTTTTGGTGAAACCCTGAAATTCTTATGCAAACTTGCATAGGGAAATTAAGCAGGGAAATTTGACCTACTTGCAGACTTATTAGTCATAATGCAAGGCTTAATAGTAGAGAGGGTTTATGGACCTGTGCAAACACACACACACACACACACACACACACACACACACACACGCACACGCACACACGCACGCACGCACGCACGCACGTGTGTGAGTGTGTATGTTACTGAGGATTGAAGCTAAGGCTTCATAATGCTAACCAAGTGTTCTACCTCTGAGCTATAGCCCTAGCTTAATTCATTTCTTTTTTCAGTGTGTGTCCTTTCAAATGAAATGGGAGCCCCTACTGTTCTTTACCACCAGGTGCTCTGTTCTGCTAATCAAGGAATGAAGTTTGAGAATAGGCTTCAGCTTTGGCAGAGGAAGAAAAGAGCTGGTGCCAGAGCTCATATATTGAAATAGACTAGGGGTCTGTTTACTGGTCTATCATTCTTCATTGGCAGATCATCAAGGACAAACATGTCAGCTGGGAGTTGCCAGCTGCCAGCAGTTCCTTTACCAGTTGTTTGGGGGGGGGTGGATAACCCTGGTTAGGTATGAGTTTGCAGTGCAACAGGTATTACAATGTCAAGTCAAATCCCCACTTCCTCTTCAACATTTTTACAACAGCAAAAGTTGGATTGTCTGCAAAATGTTGATCTTCCATAAAATAAGTAGCAGCATCTTTTTAAAAAACTTTAAAATATGTTTGAAGTAGGGAAGGATTCTGGGAAGATGATGGCTGTGCCAGTCCTAAAATTGTGATGCCGTTTTAGGGTTTCTGATTTCTGCGGTCTCTAATACTTGTCTTCAGAGGCCTGGCCACTTTGCCTCAACTTCTTGCATTCTCACATTTTAAACAATTATTTATTTTGGGCTGGAGCTATGGCTCAGAGGTTAAGAGCACTGGCTGCTCTTGAAGAGGACCCGGGTTTGGTTCCCAGCACCCATGTGGAGACTAAAAACCATGTAAGTCCAGTTCCAGGGAAATATGGTGCCCTGTTGTGGCCTCCCTGGGCAATGCACACATGTGGCACATTCACATACATGCAGCCACCCACTCTTAAAAATTACAAAAGCTTATTTTTAGTTTATATGTACATGTACATGTAAATGTACATGTACATGTATATATATGTATATGTATATGTATATGTATATGTATATGTATATGTATATGTATATGTATATGTATATGTATATGTATATGTGTGACTACCTGTGAATACAGGTGCCCAGGAAAGATGGAAGGTGTTAGATCCCCTGGGACTAGAGTTACAGGAAGTTATGAAATGGTCAATGTGGGAGCTAAGAATCAAACTTTCTGTTCAAAAAGAATATGTGCTCTTAACTGTTGAGCCATCTTTCCAATCCCTGCAGTTTCACATATAAACTTCTCTATTTTTATTCTACTGGAAGTAGTCTGCAGCCAAGGGCACACAAATGTGAATGCTAGTTCTGGCTTTATTGGTGTTGCTGAGTTTTGCCAGCTGGAAATGGAACACTTAGCTCATAGTACAGTGTGTGTTGTTTTCTTTTCAGTGTTATGTAAAGGTTGATGACAAGTATACATACAAGTTAATACTGTTACTTGAGCTCCATTGCAGGCCTGGGAATATTTGGAATTTGCCTTTTCCTTCGTTCGTTTGTTCCCTCCTCCCTTCCTTTGTTCCTTCCTTCCTTCTCTCCTTGTATCTCATGTCTTGTCTTTCTGTCTCTGTCCTTCTGTTTTTCTGTCTTTGTTTCTCCACCCCCACCTCATAGTAAAAATATCATAAAATGAAGAAAAAACCCTCTGCATTTCTTAGCATAATGTCTTACAGAATTACCAAGTTGTGAATTTTCGGCTATTGCATCCTTAAGAGTATGACTCACCCTTGAAGTTCTATTTTATTTCTATTGCATATGGATGTTTATTTACCTATAGCCCGCCTTCTTTCACAAAGGTTTTGAATTGCCAAGCTATAACTTGTTTAAAACTTCAGGTGGTGTTCCAACTGATGAAGACTGCATTCCTTACATCTTCAAAGGGAAAATATGAAGTTACTGCAAAAAGTAGAAGTTTTGTCAACTTTTCCACATTACACAAAAAACTATTAAGAACAGTGATTCAGACATTTCCTGTGAAATCTGTTTTACAAATTCCTTGGCAGAGCCTTCAGATGAACAACGTACCCATGGCTTCCAGTGAAATGCAGCCCAGAAAACAAGAGTTATAAACAGAAAGCTTGCCCCGGTTCTGTTTACCTACACCCCCCCCCACCCCGGGAGTGTATCTGCTTGGATTTTTCATCATCATGTAAGTATGACCTTTATTTCTGAATATGCCTAATTAGAAGCATTAAGTGTGTCTGTAACTAATCTCAACAAACGTGTATGTCAGTTTGGATATGAAGGAAAAAATGTAGCCGAATTACCAGCAGATGTGAACATAAGAGATTATTATTTTGCCTTAAATTGCTGTATGCAGTGTACTCATTAAGTACCTAACTCTTACTCTGTATTACTTCCTGTTAGTAGATTTTATATGCATGTACATACTCATGTTTCTGTTTGTGTTCTTCCCACTGGATTCTGAACTGGTCGAGGACAGGCTACAAATCTGTATCAAATATTTTTGTGTTCGGTGTCATAAAAGTACATATTAAGGCTGTCTTGCTGTATTAGGAAATGAAACTGTATAGTCAATCCTAATACTGCTGGTAGCTGGTAGTATTTTCCATTTTAAGTTCAACTAGTCTGACTAACTTCACAAATAAATTAACTTGGCTTTTACAAAAGAAAAAAAGCACTTTGTATTTTGTGAGCACCCATAATTAAGCCTCGAAATGTAAACAGAATTTATTCATCAACTTTAATTCACATGATCAGGTTTCAGGTTGCTCTTTTTTTAAATTCATTTACATTTCTCTTTTAAAATAATTAATAAAACATAATTGTCACAAAAACAATTATTGCCTTTAACGTGATGAGTTTGAGCATATACACACATCCACAAAGTTATTATCATAATCAATTTGATAACACAATCAGATTGCTTTTGATAGAAATCATAATACATAGTTACACTTCTGTGTGGTTTGGAGTTGTTGGGTTTCACATCCTTCTGAGTGATGTAACTTGATATTTGCACGTACTCACTCATGCAAGGATCTTTGAAGTGGTATTTCCTGGCCCAGATAAGATGATATGGTCATCGACAGAATTCTAAACAGCAGTTTTCTTACTCAGTTTCCTGCCCTGGCCCACTTTTCTCTAAGAATTATTCATGAAAGACTCCCCTTTGTCATCAACAAAGGCATAAATGTGATGACTAGACTAAGATTAGCCTGGCTGACTATTGATTTGGTGGAGGGCTAGGGAGAAAATCTTCCAGTTCCCTTTCTTACTCTCTTACTCTCTGTCTCTTTCACTCACTCTTGCTCTCCCTCTCTCAAAGATGATTTGAATAAGTCATCTGGTTTTGTTTTTAATAGTGAGAAAGAGGCAAATGGCAAAGGACATACTTGGGATAGTATATAAGACCTGACTTGAATATAGTTGCTTTTTTGTGATTCAAATCTTTCTGAACAAAATGACAAGTAAAAGATACTTTCCTCAGCCTCTTATTTTGTCTCCATTCTTTATTTTTCCTTTTTCAGAATTTCATATTGTACCTAGTGCCTTTCTTTTATTCTTTTTGTTTTGTTATATTTTAATTTAAATTTGAAATAAGCTTGTTTTTTATTTTTAGTATTTTTTTAATTTTATATAGTGATACCAGTTCCCTCTCCCTCCTACCCTCCCTTCTCCTCTTCACAGAACCCTCCCATCCCATCCCATCCCCTATCCACTCCCCAGGAAGGGTAAAGCCTTCAATGAGGGATCATCGAAGTCTGTCAAATGATTTGGGGTAGGGCCTAGGCCCTCCCCCAATGTCTCTAGGCTAAGGGAGCATCCCTGCATGGGGAATGGGCTCCTGCAGTCCATCCCTGTGCTAGGGATATATCCTGGTTCCATTGTCAGAGGCACCATATACATCCCAGGCCTCATAACTGAGACCCACATTCAGGGGGTCTGAGTCGGTCCAATTCTAGTTTCTCAGCTATCAGTCTGGGGTCCATGAGCTTCCACTTGTTCAGGTCAGCTGTTTCTGTAGGTTTCTCCAACCTGGTCTTGACCCCTTTGCTCATCACTTCTCCTTCTCTGTAACTGGATTCCAGGAGTTCAGCTCAGTGTTTAGCTGTGGGTGTCTGCTTCTGCTTCCATCAGCTACTAGATGAAGGTTCTAAGATGGCATATAAAGTAGTCATCAATCTCATTGTCAGGGAAAGGCATTTAAGGTAGCCTCTCCACTATTGCTTAGATTGTTAGTAGAGGTCATCCTTGTAAATCTCTGGACATTTCTCTAGTGCCAGATTTCTCTTTAAACCTATAATGGCTCCCTCAATTATGGTATCTCTCTTCTCGTTCTTTTCTATTCTATTACAGACTCAATTTTCCCACTCCCTCATGTTTTCTCTCCCCTCCTCTTCTCCCCTTCTCTTTCTCCTAACCTCTTCTCCCCCTCCCCTTACCTGCACCCTATTTGCTCAGGAGATCTTGTCCTTTTCCCCTTTTTCCGGGGACAATGTATGTCTCTCTTAGGGTACTCCTTGTTTCCTAGCTTCTCTGGCAGTGTGAATTGTAGGCTGGTGATCCCTTGCTCTATGTCTAAAATCCATATATGAATGAGTACATACCATGTTCCTCTTTTTGTGACTGGGTTACCCACTCAGGATGGTTTCTTATAGTTCTATCCATTTGCCTGCAAATTTCAAGATTCTATTTTGTTTGTTTGTTTAATTGGTTGGTTGGTTTTTTTTCTGCTGAGTAGTACTCCATTGTGTGAATGTACCACGTTTTCTTTATCCATTCTTCAGTTGAGGAGCTTCTAGGTTGCTTCCAGGTTCTGGCTATTACAAATAATGCTGCTATGAACATAGATGAACAGATGTCATTGGCCCATGTGCACCTTTCAGGTACATTCCTAAGAGTGGAATCGTTGGATCTTTTGATAGACTGATTCCCATTTTCCTGAGGAACCGCCACACTGATCTCCAAAATGGCTGTACGAGTTTGCACTCCCACCACAGTGGATGAGTGCTCCCCTTTCTCCACATCCTCTCCAGCATAAACTGACAGTGATGAAACAAGGTTGTTTTACATATCAATCCCAGTTCCAAAACCCTCCTGTCCCCATCTGTTCCCCCCACCGACCCCTATCCCATCCCCTTTCTGCTTCCCAGGGAGGCAGACTGAGGCTGTCCATGGGGAGTCTTCAAAGTTTGTCATATTATTTGGAGCAGGGCCTAGGCCCTCCTCCATGTGTCTAGGCTGAGGGAGTATCCCTCTATGTGGAGTGGGCTCCCAAAGTCCATTTGTAACCTGTGCCTTTCTATTTATTCCATTTGTAAACACATTGAGACCCATGACTTTTGTCATGGTGCCAATCACCTAAGATACTTTTTCTTTCCCTTCACTTTTTTAAAAAAATTAAAAATAATTATATCATTTTCCCCTTCCCTTTCTTCCATCCAAACCCTTCCATATCCCATCCTCATTGTCTTTCAAATTTGCAGCCTTTAAAAAATTATTACATCCGTGTATGAATAAACCTCTATATTTTTAAATAGCCTTCTCAATCTGCATGTTACTTAGATATGTATTTTCAGGGATGACCATTTGGTATTAAATAACCAATTAATGTGCTTTTCACTGGAGAAGACTATTTTTTCCACTCTCAGCATTCCTTAGTTGCCTATAGTTTTTGTTTTGTTTTGTTTTGTTTTTGAAAATTACCCCAAGGTTACTTTAATAATGATGGATTTAAAAGATTGGTTTTAATGGTAAGAAGAGAAGACATACATCAAGGTTGCCTTTTTGAAAAATTCTTTGTGTTTTGACATCCTAACCTAACCTGTAATTGCACATTAATGAAAATGATTCAAAGGTAAGTTGTTTAATCTTAGAAAATATGTTAGAATGCAAAGAAAAAAAAATTTGGTTAGGCAAGCCTGTACTAAAAGTCCTCTCATTTCTCAGTTGTTTGTGAGTTTATACAAGTTATTGAGCCTACAAAAGCCTTGGCTTTTTTAATCACCAAAATTCAGATCACTTTTTCTTTCTTTCTTTTCTTGTTTCTTCAAGGCAGGGTTTATCTGTTATAACAGCCTTGGCTATTGGCTGGCCTCCAAGTCACAGAGATCTGCCTGCTTCTGCCTCCTGAGTACTGGAATTTAAGGTTGCACCACCATGCCCAGTTTAGGGTCAATTTTTTAATGATAATACTTTTATTTAAATTTGAAACAAACTTGTTTCACATGTCAATCCCAGTTCCCTCACCCTCCCTTCCTCCCCTGAACCCCTCCCAACCCCCATCTCATCCCCTTTCTGCTCCCCAGGTAGAGTGAGGCTATCCGTGGGTGATCTACAAAGTCTGTCATATCATTTTGAGCATGGTCTAGGCCCTCCCCCATGTGTCTAGGCTGAGAGAGTATCCCTCTATGTGGGATGGGCTCTTAGGGCCAGATTTTTTTTTAAGGCAGTGCAAAATATTAAAAGAAACCACCTGCCATACTTTCATCCCAGGAATAAATCCCTTGTATCATTCTAAACATGTTATTGAATTTGGTTTGCTACAGTTTTCAGCTATGTCCATCAGGCATAGTGCTTCATAATTCCCTTGTTTGTTAGAGATGATATTTGCAGAACTCCAACTGAAAATTGCAAAGTGGCCCTTGAGCTTTGTTTAACATGGTGTTAAAAACAAAACAGAGTGCCTCATGTGCAATTAAGCACTTCTGAACTGATGGTCTACATCAAGAACTTGAATTATCTGACTAAAAATCTTGACTTTTCTGCCTTTTGGAAAATCAAAAAGGTATGACAACACAGCCTACTGGCCCTGATACCCTGAAGCTAATTACTAACATTCAGATTGGCTTTATGAATACTTAGACATTTTAAATTGTGTCTCCCAAGCATATTTTCTACTAGTCATGTTGTCTTGAGACAATGTGTTTTAAACAGCTCACATATTCAACTACATTCTGGAATTTTGAGATACTATCAACAGAGACATAGATGTTTATGTAGTTTTCTCTGCAGTACAAATGCCTCCACTTTACACTTTGTATCAAATTATTTTTCAGTTTAACTTCTGCTTTCTCTAACAAATCACTAAATCAGAGTTAATATTTACTATCTCTTAGATATTTTTAACACAGAGGAAAAAACACTGAGTTGTGCTGTGTGTTGGATAGTTTTATGTCAGCTTGACACAAGCAAAAGTCATCTGAGAGGAGGGGAAAATGCCTCAATAAGATCAGAATATAAGCAAGCCTGTGGGGCATTTTCCTTAATCATTGATTGATGCAAGAGGACCCAGCCTACTGTGGGTAGACCCAACGAAGGGCTGGGTTTTATAAGAAAGCAGCATGAGAAAGTCATCGGAAGCAAGCCAGTAATCAGCACCCCTCCACGGCTTCTGTATCAGTTCCTGCCTCCACATTCCTGCTCTGTTTGAGTTCCTGCCATGATTTCCTTTGATGATGAGCTGTGATATGTAAGCATAAGCCATATAAATCCTTTCCTCCCCAAGTTGCTTTGATCATGTTGTTTCATCACAGCAATGACAATCCTAACTAGAACATGCTATCAATGTGTAATGATTTCCTTATGAGGAGGTTCACCCTGTCACTCTTTTAATACCTGCCCCACAGAAAGCTCTTCATTAGTGCTATGATGCTAGATATCACAGATGTCACAGAGATTTCATGTGAACAGAAAGAATGTTCTAGGTATGCTACTTTTAAATGCAAAGGATACTAATATGAAGAATTATTTGGGGACTGTAGAAGAAACACTTGTTAGCTTTGAAAAGTATTTCTGTATAAAGGAGGCGAGAACATTTAAATATCACATTTTATTTCATTCTCTTAATTTCATTTAAAAATTATAAGTGTAACATTTTCCTCTCATTTCTAATTCAGTAATCAAATAGAATACTGTTTTTCCCCCACTAGACATCTGCTCTAAGAATTTTCTTAATTTTGATACATGAATCTATCCGCTCATGGAAATTTCTTTTAAGTTTTTTGGTTACTGCAAGTGATCAGAAGATCAAACACTGAAACATCAGTTTATATGTAGAAAACTTTGAAACTGAAGAAAGGTGTTTTGTTTTGTTTGAGAAAGTCTCTTTATAACACAGAACTGGCTGCCCCGAAACTCACTATGTAAACTAGATTAGCTTTGAACTCAGAGATTTGCTGGCCTTTGCTTCCTGAGTGCTTCTATTAAAGGTATGGGCCACCATACCTAGCACTGGAAAAAAGATTTTGTTTTTGCTGTCAATTACCACCAAAAGTAAGATGTCCTTTCATATGCCTGTCTGACACAATATGAAACTGGGTCTAACCATGGGAAATATAATAACACCACTAACCATTCTTGCTCAGAACCATAGTTTCAAGAGCTTTAAGTTGTTTTGTATACAATCTTTATCATTTTTCTTCTCTACCTTTCTCTAGGAATCTTGCCCAGCTTCACATTTTAAAACATCGAGACCATATGAAAGACCTGCGAAGGTACCTGGTGTTCAAATACATCCAATATCTAGTCCTACCTTCTCCAAACACCATCATCACTCTACTGGGATTGCTTGCCAGTCTTTATGTAATGCTGATATTGACATTTCCTTCTGTATCTAGAAAATCCACTGTGGTGTTTATTAGTAACATAGCTCAGGCAGACATCTTAGCTGGCTGCAGCATTTTTTCTGCCATCACAGCAGGTATGATAAAGAGTGAAACATCTTCAGCTTCTATTCAATCTACCTTGAGGCAGAATTTCCAAATTGCAAATGTACATGCCAGTTCCCTTTTACTCAGCTGTGTTAGCCTTGAGGCTTTTCTGATTGCCTTTTTTCCAGTAGAGACACGCCACATGAGGAATGTTAGATGTGCCAGAGTAACTTCTAAGATCATCTGGGCTGCTGTAATTACTCAGTGTTTCCTTTATCAGATTGAGTGTGTCAAGTGCCTTGATGTCTCTCATAAGCAAGTTCAGATATTGATGAATTTCTGTTATGACACAACAGCATTGCTGAAATTATTTATTTACCCAATTGGAATTCTTTTAAGAATCTTCAATGTATATCTTTTTTATAAAATATATTTCCGAGACTGTTGTCGTTAGTTTGTTAGGAATGTAAGATATGGTGCCCAGTTGTTTATTAAAACACTCATATTTAATAAGGCTGTGAAGACATTTTACAGATACAATTAAGTTTTAATTTGTTACTATTAAGAAAAAGAGACTAATATCAATAGTGAAAATGGACCTCACATAATCAGCTGAAGGCCTTGAGAGAAAACACAGGTTTTCCAGCAAAAGGAATATTACCTGAAGAATGGTAACTTGAGTTTTGAAGCTGTTGTCTGCATTGCACATTTCAGCCTCAAGACTACAGCACCTGTGTTCCTGATGGTCCAACTTCGTGACTCTGAAAAATTGTGTAAGACAGTTAACTTAATAGAAAGACAGAATACAACCTGTTCAGTCTTTATAATTTCTGTATAATGTACTGGATAACCAATTGGCTCACTCTTCCCTGGGGAAGACTATTTCTCCAGTTCTCAGCATCCCTTAGTTGCCTGTAATTGTTGTGTAGGGTTGAGGTCTCATGGTCTTTTCCCCTTCCATGTTAGCATGTCTGTTGGTGTCATTACTGTTCAGCTAATGTTTAGGCAGTTATGTTGCTGAGACTCCGTGGATGTAGCTTCTGACATTCCTAGGAGAGATAGTCTCATAGAAAACTCCATTATCCCCTGGCTCTTAGAATTTTTTCATCTTCTCTTCTGCAATTACAATTGATGGAAAAAGAAGCCATCAATTGAAAAAGAGCAAGGAGTAGTATATGGGAGGCTTTGTAGGGATGAAAGGGGGGAAATACTGTAATCATATTATAATCTCAAAATAAAAAATAGAGAATGTCATATCCTATATATTCTGTTTATTTTTATTTTTAATTTTGGAGAACCCTGACAAATGCTGATTTTTTTTTGTCTTTCTTTAGAGCCTGTCCTGGAACTAGCTCTGTAGACCAAGCTGGCCTTGAACTCACAAAGATCCAGCTGCCTCTGCCTCCTGAGTGCTGGGACTAAAGGTGTGCACCACCAACACCTGGCTGAGAAACAGATTCTTACAAGTTTTCTGAATTGATTTTGGGATTTTTGAAATTTCTATTGTGATCAGATTTAAGAGCATTGATGTATTTATTTCTAGCAGTAAAGAGTACATAGCATGATGTGGCAAGAGGTGTAAAATGTCACTATTGACTACATTCAATGAATTTTCCTTTTGAACACACACATATGAGAGAGGGAGAATGAGGCGGGGAGGATTTGAACTCTCTTTGTAGCTGAGACTGGCCTTTGACCCCTGGTCTTCCTGATTCTACCTCCCAACTGCTGAGATGACAGGCATGTACTATCATACCTGGCTAGGTTTCCTAGAGCATCCTTATAAAACTAGTGAGCTTACAGAGCCAAGTGTAAAAGGAGTGAATTAAAGGCTTTTAATTCAAGTGCTGCATTAGCTACTTGAAAACACTGAAATCTTCCCTGGAAGCCTTTTACCTGTAGTGACAGAACATTATGAAAAATTGAATCTAAATACCATAATTTGAGCAAGTTACAATTTAAATAGAACTCCTAGCCTTATAGGATGTCTGCTGTTAAGTGAAGCCATTAACTGGGAAAGAAGGGCATATTCAAAATTGACATGGGAATAAATGGGCACATGCTAACAAACTGAGGACACTAAGCCCCTAAAGTTAGCCAAGTTCCTTTTGTCAGTAGAAGCAGTCTCATCAACAAAAGAACTCTTTGTCAGACAAACTGTTACAGAATCTCCAATAAGGCTGCCTTGCACCACTCAAGTATCTTCCTGGGGCCTTTCTCACTGTCTCTTTGTTATTTTTGGGTATATAATTAGAATCAAGTCTCAGCAAGCACAAAAAGGTGAGGTTTGTTGCATAAGGATGTTTGTTAAGATCCAAAAGAACTGTATTAATTTTTCCAATTTTTACAGATGGGAACTTGAATGAAATGTTTAGTAATAGATATTAAGGGCGGAGGATACGGGTAAGGAGGACATAGCATTGGATTAGTCCAAATAAGCTTATAGGTATTGGAATGTTAGAGTGACTACTAGCACATACTCTTTTACTACAAACATGAAAAAATATTTATTAGAGATTACCAACATTCATTTTTAAATTAATGTATTTTATTATTTCTTTGAGAATTTATTTCATATACTGTATTTCAATTATATTCACTTCTGTTCCTCTCTGAAGCTCTTTCCATATCCATCCCCTTCTCCTTACCCCCTGTACTTTGGTGTTCTGTCTCCTAAATATTTTTTAAAGAAGATACTGTCTTGTATCAGGTCCCTTGGTCCTCTGGCTTTTACAATTTTTCTTTGTTCTCTTCCTTGAGCTTTAGGTAGAGGGTTTGTGTTAGAAATATATTAATTGGCAAAGGGCATTTGAAGGAGAGGAGAGGAGAAGAAAGAAGAAGGAAAAAAGAAACAGGATAAAAAAAGAGGGAGAAAGAGAGGGAGAAGCCTGGGACCAGCTAGCTAGGCAGATGCCAGCCAGCTAGATGAAATAGGACATATAGAAAGAAAAGTTAAAAAGCCCCTAAGGCAAAACATAAGTAAAGAGAAACAAATTAAGTTACAAAAGCTAGCAAGAAACAATCATAAGGCTGAGCATTCATAGCTAATAATAAGTTTCCATGTCATGATTTGGGAGCTGGTTGGTGACCCAAAAGAAAGCCTGGTACACATGAGATTAGGAGAAAAAAACTCTCAGCAGTAAAAAAGTTCAAAGGAAAAATTAGTTAACTATGAGAAGGGAAGCAAAAACTAAATTATGAATCCTTTAAATAAGAAAGACAATTAAATCAGGTGTGGTTGTGTGTGACTTTAATCCCAGCACTTGGGAAGCAGAAGCAGACAAATTTCTGTGGGTTTGAGGCCAGTCTGGTCTGCATAGGCAAAATCCAGACTAGTCTGGGTACACAGTGAGACATTATCTAAAACAACAAGACAAATAAGCAGAGGAACAAATGGATGGAACTAGAAAAACTTATCCTGAGTGAGGTAACCCAGACCCAGAAAGACAACATGGTATATACTCACTCATAAGTGCATATTAGCTGTAAATGATAACCATGTCACAATCCACAGCCCCAGAGAGGCCAAGTAAAAAGGACAGACCAAAGAGGGACATATAGCTTTCTCTGGGAAGAGGAAATAGAAGAGATCTCTTCTGTGGACTCTGGGTGGGTGGGGATGGGAACTTGAGGGATCCGGTTGGGGTATAGGTGGAGGGGAAGCGTACTGAAAGAGATGCTTGGAAGAGGGTGCTTATTAGAGTCAGGTAGAAACCTTATGCAAGGGAAAGTCCCTTGACTCTACAAGGATGACCCCAGCTAAGACTCTTATCAATAGTGGATAGATAGCCTGAGCTGGCCTTCTAATCAGATTGGTGACTACCATCATCACAGAGCTTCCTTTCAATAAGTGATGGAAATAAATGCAGAGAGCTACAGTCAAACATTAGGTTGAATTTGGGGAATGCTGATTAATAGGGGGAAGGAGGATTGTAAGAGATAAAGGAGTAAAGGACATCACAAGAAAACCCACAGAAACAACTACTCTGAGCTCATAGTAACTCACAGAATCTGAACTGACAACCAGAAAGCATACATTGCACTCTGCACATATCTGACAGTTGGATAGCTTGGTCTACTTGTGGGACTCCTAACAGTGGGAGCAGGGGCTGTCCCTAATACTTTGGCTGGCTTTGGGGAATCTAATGCTCATACTGGATTGCCTTGTCCAGCCTTAATAAAAGGGAGGAGCGTAGTCCTACCTCAACTTCATATGAAATGCTTTGTCAACACCCATGGAAGACCTGCCCCTTTCTGAACAGAAACAAAGAAGTAGATTGAGGGGATGCTTAGGGAAAGGGGTGGGGAGGGAGGCGATGGGGTAAGGAGGAGAAGGGATACAAAATAAATAAATAAATCAATTTTAAAAAAGGTCAAAATAGGAAAATAAGGAAAGAGCTGTGTTTTGTGCAATTTCATTTATATAATATTCTGGTTTAAAAACTATAGGGAGTCAAAATAAGGATTTCTAGGGATTTTGATGAGAAGTGGGGTTGATTTAAAAGGAATAGCATACATTTTTCTGTACAACAAAATGACTATTGCTATTTACATTTTTTAAAGTTTCTATAATCTTTGTATTTATTACTCTAAAGTTTCTTTTAATGTCCTGGGAAGTTGACATACCTCAAATTATTTTCATTAATCAAGTATCATTGAATAAAAGGCAAGAGCATGGCACATTAAAAATCTGAAGGACTAAATATTTAATGAGTTTCAGAGGGTGAAATTGGTTCAAAGTAACATCAGCATGATAAAATGTACTCTGGAGAACCTATAGAAGCATGTCAGTTCCATTCTTATGCACCAAGTTGCTCAAGCCAAAAAGAGAAGCCATGAATTGATATCATGGAGTTTACTCACAGCCATACTATGAAAGATGTTGTCTAAGTGTGAATCTAATAAAAGATGATCCATAAGTGGTTTGTGAGATAACTAGAGTTTGTATTGTTAAAAAAAACATATTTATGAAAAAACACAAATCAAAGAGAAAAAGCTAAAAGCAAAGAGGAATAGTAATTGCTAAATAATTTGAACTGATCACAGCCATTGTGGGCAGATGAACCATGTATTCATCTATTTGTAAAATTAGGATGAAGCCTGCCTGGTGAGGGGTCAAGAAGCTAGAATAGATGATCTTAAGAGGACTATTTCTTATTTTATTAAAGACCTTTAATGCCTTTGTTTTTTGGATAGAATACTATCCTCTGATTATCAAATAATGAATTGATTATGTGGGACAGAAGAAAATTGATGAATATGATTAAAAAGTCTATAGGGAAAACAAAACAGATTTGAAAGTTATTTTGTGGGAACTACAGATAGAAATGCATTTTGTCAAAGGAGATTTACATTAAAGAATTTTGTTTTCTTTTAAAAAGAATGGGTGAACTAAATTTACCACTTAGATTATGTCAGAGGAAATTCCTCCTTATGTCACTACGAGTACCTTTGTCCTAATACATCCTTGGCAATGGGGTCTCCAAAGTTCAGAAAGATCTGTGATTTCATAACAATGAATAACCTTTCAGGAATACTGGATTAGAGTAACAAACAGTTATCTAGCCAAAAATAGCTCAGTAAACAGAAGTGTCAGAAGAAGGCTATAGCTTAGGAAAATACTCTGAATCTACTTTCAAACGCATAGTGAACATCGTTTATTTATTTTATCATCCTTGTTTGATATAGTGAACAATGATTTCATGTGTCAAATTCATAAATTTACAGGCTAGAACTCTATAGTAATTCTCTTTTGACAAAAATATCAACCCAGTGAAAACTACACAGCAGTTAAGCCAGGTGATACTTATGTGGAATGAAAATGAGTTTCTAACAACTTCACCCATCTAGAAAGCATCTTCAAAACTAGAATTAAGGGAAAATAACCTATAAATTTCCAGGCATATAGATTTTTACCAAGCTTGCCAACATTTGTTTTCAGAATATTGACAAGACATTATATGTGACAGCAGTCCTAATTAAATTAATTTGCTTATTATCTCATTTTACCTAGGAACTCTCAAACTGTCCTTAAATGAGTACTAAAGATTCATTCATGAATATACTAATATTAGAATAATCATATTTTAGTAAGCAAAAAGATAACAGAAATCTCACAAAACTGGTAATTGAAGTCCTGGATAATTTCAGTTAGAGGCACATTTATGCAAATACAAATCACCCAAAAGAATATAGCATAATAGTACTGCCTAACTTATGGAACTATTAAGGAAACAAAAAGATTTTTATATGTTCAGTAAAGTTGAAAGCAAATGCAATACATCTTAAGCAGAGTCCCACGCAAAGAGATAAATTGTTCCACTATTTTGTACTTTTTAGAAAAAAATCAATTACTGATACAGCTTTGAAAATATCTTATTCACTCCAAGTGCTCTATTTGCCAAGCAAGGGTAGAAAATAATTTAATTTGACTTAAAAATGCAGGTGTCCAAAACTATGAGTTAGCAGCTGGCAGGGTATGTATTTTGGTAATATAGGCAAACTCTTGTCTCTTGTTAAGAAGAAAGGCACAAAAACAAGTGTTGTTGTTTGAGAAGTCCTCCATAAGTTCAGGTATTTGAACACTGGCTGCCCAGTTGGTAGCAATGACTGGGACGGTGTTTCAGCCTTACTGGCACATAGTAAGAGTTGACTTTGAAGTTTTACAGCCCCTCCTCATTTCCTGTCCTGTTTCTCTGTTCCTTTCACTTCTTCCTGCCCCTACTGCCAGGCCATGCCTTCCTCCCAAGAGACACTTTATCTCTCTGGAACTATAAGCCAACCTTTTTATTCTCAAACTGCTTTTGGGTATGACATTTAACCACAGCAACAGGAAAATAACTAGTAGAGAAAAGAACTAGCTGAAGGAGTATTGTGATAGTTCAATATGTTGAGTACCAAAAAGATAAAAGTTAGTTCTATGATCAGCATAGAGAATATCTGGGAAGGTGTTCTGCACTAGCCAAGGTCTAAATGCATACTGATGGACTAAGCAGGTGGAAGACAAACTGACAGAAACACCTAAGAAAAATAAAAACAATTCTAATGTAACTGGACAGTGAGATACGCTGTAAGACAAGGTGGGAAAGGTAAGTTAAAATGGCCTGGAGAGTCAAGTAATGTTTTAATTTTGTCCTTCTGTAGATGTAGCTGAGAAGCTGCTAAAAGTTTATATGCCAGAATGCTTTTGTGAGGAATGCTTTTGTTTAAGGAAAATTCATTTAGAATGGATAGCTGCTGTCCTCCAGAAAGCAAAATGCCCAGGCTTAAGGTGGATCAGTAATACTGGTAGCAGTACAGTGCTTTTGCATACAATATATTTTTTAACACTGAAGAAATTATAAACTATGTTCTCTATATTTCAGTAAGGAATTTCTCTCAAATAAAAGCAGAAGCCTGTAATGACAGAGTTATAAATCCTGTTAAAACCTAATCCCATTCATAATAACAGTCATAAACCTGAAATCAAAGCAGAGGAAGCAACTTAATGCAGGGCCACATGACTAGTTGTTGCCTTTTGGAAAATTAAAGTTACATTAAGTTTATGAGTATATTACCTTAATCAGATAAAAGGTTAAAATTATTTACATTAAAAGTTGAAAATATACCTAATCATAGAGATTTTCTGTCAAAAATAGACAATATCTCCAATGTTTAGAATAACTAGAGAGTCTTGAGCTCAAATCAAAAGCTTAAAAAGTCACCACTGACAGTAGCAATGATTAATAAAACCCCAGACACAGACACTTGGGTTCAAGCTAAAGATCAGAGAAGCAAAGAAGCCAGGAACTAGCTCTTACCTCTTCCTCAGACTGGGGAGGGATGTGATCCTGGCTCCATGAATCCTCAGCATGGCTTGGTACCAAATGCCTTCCTGCCCTCAATGTGGCTGGCTGGGAATTAATTACCCTGAGACTGATTACTGAATGTCTTGCTCCCATTTTATATACCTCTCTAATGCTGGTATTAAAGGGGTGAGCTCCGTTTCTCTTTTAGACTGATTCACTCTCATATAGCAATGGGTGGTCTTGAACTCACAGAGATGTATCTGCCTATGTCTCCTGAGTCCTGGAATGTATGCCACCACTGCCCAGCTTCTATGGTTGTGGCTAGTTTTGCATTCTGATCTTCAGTGGCTTTGTTAGATCATAATATATCACCATAGTTCCCCATTTTTGTCTAATACAAAAAGAAGGCTATAAGTAATATAAGAAAAACCAGGTATAATAAGTAAAGTAACTACATATAATATATACAGACAATAGTTGCATCAATAATGTCTAGTTCATTTGCATTTGACAAATTCAGAGGAAATACTCCATTATCTAACCTATCTTGGTGAATCCAAAACCTTGCATCTAATTTACTTTCTATTCTAATTTGCATTATGAAATTATCTTTTAATGTCTCTTAAAGTTATATACTTTATATTTCTTTAGTGATTTTTTTCTGAGTCTGGTAAACAAGGAAAACTATAACTGTACTATCTATTTTTTAATTCCCTCAGAGACCTGAGAAGGAATTAATATTAACTGAGTAAGCAGGAAGTGTGAGCAAGTGACTTCCAAAAATTGGGAGAAATTACAAAAACAGCTGTCTGCTTGGACAGTCACCCAAGGTTCTTGTTCAATGAAGGGGAATTCATCTTCAACCTACAGGCCTAACATATCTGGAAGACTTTTCTGTGAAGCAGGATTTTTTAATACCTGTCCTGCCTTGTCTTTGCAAGGTTTTACAGTCACTCTCTTTTGTGTCCTGCTTTTCCAATTTGGACAGCATACCATCAGCAGTCAAGGCAATGGTACTTTCTTGTCCAGTGGCTAACTTTTACCACAAAGAAAGTAAACTCATTGTGGTGTTTCTTCAATGCCCATCATCTTATCTGTAGTAGATTGGTGCTGCCAGGAGCAGACATATCTCATTGTAATAAAAACCTATGCTATTGAAACCTCTTAAATACCATATTGTATAGGTCTCAGAAGTGTTTGAAGACTCTCTCTCTAAAATACTAAAATATATCCTTTTGACTTTAAAAACATACCTAATGTGACTACAAGTTTGATTGTAATAGGTGACTAATTGCTAATCTGTATTTCCTTATCATTCTTTATAGTTGGTAATAATAACTTTCAAGGACTAGAAATTTGCATTACATTATTAAATGGGTTGTATAGGTACAATACCTTGAACAAGATTAGAAATGTATACATATCTTGTGACCATTCAGCATTGATATGTGTACTAAATTTATATACACTATTTATATTTTAAAAATCAAGACAGTTCTGGATTTTATAAATGTATACATGTGCATGTGCATAATATAAAAGCCGAAAAGAGGCTAGTTAGGAGGGGATGAAAACAGGAAAGGGTAAAAGGAGTCAAGAGGGGAAAGTGACAAAACGGGGTATAGGAAGGAGACTGTGGCCTAAGTACATTATGTATTTTAAGGAAAATGTCTCTGTGAAACCTATCCCTTTGCACAGTGAGTGATATGTGAATATTCTACTATCATTTTCTAACACAGTCTTAGCCAAATATCAGCTTTACTTGATGCCATTAATTTCCAGCAGAAATTTCAACTTTCAACCATAACATGATGTCAAAAAAACCTTTGTATGATATTCTGTTTTATATTTAGTATTTGTGAAAAATATTCTGATAAATGGAAAAGAAAAAACTGCTTGAGTTTACCTGTGAAAATATTCCTGCTTGGCATTTACTATGATTAAACTTCCTAGTCTAGTATGGGGGCTGGGGTGAGCTTCAGGTCACCATTCGCCATGGAATCAAATGTATGTTTGTGTCTGGGAAAAACTACTGTTGCTTATTAAAGTAAATTGCTATATCCAACTACATATGTTTAATTGAGTTCAAAAGAATGATAGTCTTTGCATCTACCTTAATCCTTTAACAAAATATTTTCCGACAATTAAATGTAATGTCAGGTTTTAAGAATTAGGCAGTAGAAAAGTAGAATTCAAAAACTAGGTTGAAAGAAAATTTAGAATCTGCTACTAAATCTGTACTCAAATGATATCAAGTTCAAATGAACAAGGGAAGTTACTGGAAGAGGAATTATAAGTATGTACTTCAGTAGGGGAATGGACTAGGGGCATAGTTCATTATAAATGAGAGGCATGCTTATTAGTGAATGTGAAATTTATGGACCAATTATGTAACAATTCAAGTATCCAGTACTGTCTGAAAAGGAATTCCAAATATGTAAAATTTCCAGAAAGCTCATTGTCTTAAGAAACAAATTTCATCTATTTTTTAAAGGCATTTTATAGAGACATACATCACATCCGGAGAAGGGGAAAGAGACAAGATCTCTTGAGCAATTGGGAGCACAGGATGAAGGGAAAGGGGTAGGAGGGAGGGGAGGGGAGGAAAGATGAAGACACGAGGGATCAGGAAGGCCAAGGCAAGGGAAGGACAGAGAAGGAGAACAAGAAAAGAGATACCTTGACAAAGGGAGCCATTATAGGTTTAAAGAGAAATCTGGCACTAGGTAAATGTTCAGAGATCCACAAGGATGACCTCAACTAACAATCTAAGCAATACTGGAGAGGATACCTTAAATACCCTTCTCCTATAAAGAGATTGATGGCTACCTTATATGCCATCCTAGAATGTTCATCCAGTAGGTGACTGAGGCAGAAGCAGAGATTCACAGCTAAACACTGAGCCAAACTCAGTGTAGAGAGGGAGGAGTGATGAGCAAAGGGGTCAACACCATGCTGGGGAAACTCAGAGAAACAGCTAACCTAAACAAGTGGGAGCGCATGGACTCCAGTCTGACAGCTGGGGAACCAGCATACCTCGGAACCAGGCCACTGGTGGATGTCAGTTGGGAGACCAGGACAGTCTATGGTACCTCTGGCAGTGGAACCAGTATTTATCCCTAGTGCACAAATTGGCTTTTGGAGCCCATTCCCCATTGAGGGATACTCTCTCAGCCTAGATACAGGGAGAAGGCCTAGGTCCTGCCCCAAAAGATGTGACAGGCCTTGATGATCCACCATGGAAGGCCTCACCCTCCCTGGGGACTAGATGGGGATGGGGTGGGGGGTCAGTGGGGGGCATAGGAGGATTGGGAGGGAGAGGGAACTGGGATTGGTATGTAAAATAAGATTGTTTTTAATTTAAATTTAAAAAATGAGAAACAAAATCTTGATTAGTTCCCCTTCTTGAAAAAAGGGGACATTGAACGCTTACTTTAAATGATTGACTTCAGGCACAACAAAGTCAAATCCATAATCAGTTTTTACCAATTCTCTGTATATAAATTAAAGTGAGAAATAAATTTAAATGGAGCAACTGTTTGCCTTCAGACTATCCCAAATTGTCACACCTGTAACTCTACACTTATTCAGTATTACCAAAACACTTCCTATGTTAAAATCACATATATTTCCTATTTTTCCTTTCTTTTCTACATCATTTTCTTGAAATAATTCTTGGCAACTTCCCTTTCCATTGAAAAAGAAAGAACCATTTAGCATTTGACTTTTTCCTGGCCCTACTTGTGATCCTTTTTAAGCTCTTAATTAAGCTTTCTCTGTGTCTAAGGTCGTCCTGACCTCTTGGCACTGGCCTCAACATGGACAAGCATTGAGTCATTTAGTATTCAAAAAAGTAGACTTCTTTGGTGTCCAACAAATGGGAAGAATGACCACTAATCCTTAATTTTACCTTACAAGATTTCCTGAATAAGACTTTTAAATTGGCTTTTCCGTTTGGGGATAAAATACAATAACTCAGGCACTGCTCTAGCTAGGAAGCTGTCCAAAACTTGAGTTGCTTATGGAACATTTCCAGTTCCTCTTTTTGATCTCTAAGGAATGAAATGTCATAAAATGGGAATCAATGTTGGTTTGCTGATTACAATTGATTCCTTTATTTTATCCCCACAATAACTACAACCATGTAAACAGTTAAAGAAATAACAAGGCACAATTGGTTTTTAGTCTTCATCTTCACAGTCATGTTAGGGAAAGCACCAAAGAAGGAAATACAGGTACTGGAAAAATCAGTCCTCTTCCTAGAATTATTCCAAGGTAAATCCTAGAGTACATATTCTATATGAATATAGGTCTGAACTCTCAGTCTTTTTCATCCTTCCTAACCCCAAAATGTTTTTGTATTTGATTTCAAATCTAGTGGTCCAAAGACAACAATTGTAGATATGTTTGTTCTCAAAAACTTGGTCCTGGCATTTTAATCTTTATGGAGGGTCCTTTTATTTATAACATAGATTAACCAGCTACTCTGACGAGATAGTTGGTGTTAGGGAAACCTAAATTCCCTTGATTCATGTAAGAGATAGGTTAAAGAAATTGTGTTTTCCAGATACAACAAGGCAATTGCACATATGAATTTACAGAGATTGTGAGAGCATGTATAAAACCTGACCGTCAAAACCCCATGATTGAGGTGGGTATGAAATCCCATAACTATCTGAGAAGGTATTGTTATTTAATAGCTGTTGGGAGAGACAGATTTAGTTCTCTTAAATGATGTGACCCCTTGTAGGCTGACCACACTCCAGGGCAGGCTGCACTCCCCTCACTAGATGGGAAACACAAGCTGGACTCAATGATGCCTTCCAGGAGGGGTCAGCTAAATCTGTCAAGTCATTTGGAGTAGGAACTAGGCCCTCCCTCCTGCCTCTAGGCTAAGGGAGTATCCCTCCATGGGGAACATGCTACCAAAGTCCTTTGGTGCACCAGAGATCCTAGTACCACTGTTAGAGGTCCCTTAGACTGCTCAGGCCTTCTAACTGAGACCCACATTCAGGGGGTCTGAGTCAGTCCAATGGTGGTTTCCCAGCTATCAGTCTGGGGGTCCATGAGTTCCCCCTTGTTCATGTCAGCTGTCTCTGTGGGTTTCTGTAACCTGGTCTTTTCCCCATTTTCTTATCACTCCTCCCTCTTTGCAAATGGATTCCAGGAGTTCAGCTCAGTGTTTAGCTGCAGGTGTCTACTTCTGTTTCTGATAGCTACTAGTGGGTGGGGAATAGGATAGGAGGAGGGGTCAGGGGGCATGGGAGGATTGGAGGAAGAAGGAACTGTGATCAATATGTAAAATAATAATAACAAATTCAAAGAAGAATTAGTTTAACAAACTTAGAATGACTGTTTAGAGCAACAACATTAGTGATGAGACAGGGAAGAATTTTAGAGACAGTTTACACTTATTTGATATATCTCCTTCCTGAATTTCTTACTTTTTTAATAAACAAAAGCAAGATTTTTAAAGCTAAAGGTGGGGGGAATTTATCTAAGTACTTCTTCACCACATATCCTTGTTCCAAATTTTTCAAAGTCCTTTCTAAGCTCCTCACGGGCATCCAAGCCATGAGTGGCAGCCTATGAGTCAATACATAATCTAAAATCTAGTCATGTCTCCTTCTAACTAACCAAAATGTACACCACTCAAAGCACTGTTCACTGAGAAATTCTATTCATTATTGTGCTTTTGGTACATCCCAGAAAAGGGCCACAGCGCTCCATTTATCCACTGCTATATGAAACATGTATAACCCACATTTGTCAGAAAATCAGAGAAAGTCCTCAAGAGCCCATAGGTACACGGGAAGAAATCAATGGACTTCCAGGTATTGACAATTTAGAAGCTACCTCCATATGATCCAATTAAGAAGAGTCAGCATACAATAGAGAACTCTATTTTAATGAGAGAAAAGAAATAGACTTCAGGAATTTCCAAAGCCAATGATGTAACATCAGAAAAGTGCAGAGTAAAAGACAAATGCCACACCAGAAAGAAACAGAGCTGAGCACAGCTCCAGCTGTGTGGTTCCATAGCAAGAAGGAGGAAGATGCAGAAGCACCATTCTTTCACAGGGTAAGCAAGATATCCTGTGAAAAGAGACATACAAGCAGGTCAAGTCACAGTCCTCTAAGCTTAAAGCGCAGTTGTAGCTATTGTTGAGCCAATAACTCCTTTGACAGATTAATCAGCAGGGTAGATCATATGATACAGAGAACAGTGACCAGATACTATCTTGAGAGGAATCCTATTATTCAAAACTGAGATACTCAAATAGGGAAAAAAGACAAATTAGGGAGCTTGAATTTATCCTGCCACATCCCCAAGGTGAATGACAGTCCTGGCAGAACTTGCAGATAGCTGACCATCTGAAAAGTTCAGGCAGTGGGAAGCTCCGTTTAGGCAGTGCGTAACTGCATCCCCACTGGCCAGTAGTCACTTTCATCAACTGAGAACAATCCAGAAGTTTGATAGGGCCTAGCCTCAGGCCAGCAGTTGAACATTAATCACTGAAAAGAGTACATCTTGGGAGTCTTGGGAGGGTAAGAAAACCTGACAAACTCACAGACTGCAAAGTGAAGTGTTGGCCAGTAGAGGAGGCCCCTGGTACACAACGAAGGGCAGCTCCTAAGGAGGAGAAAGCTCTGGCAGGTAAGAGGCACTTATCCAATAAAGGCTTAATACCAGTATAAACTGTAGGAAAAACAAGTAGTTTGCGAGTTCAATTGATCCCTCCATATGTATAGGTGCCTGTCTTCAAGTTTTGAGGACTGAGAAGAAAGCTGGTCCATCAGGTCTTTTTTCATTTCTCTCCCTCCTTGTTGTTCAACTCCTTTTCTTCTTACCAAGCTCTTAGCGGTACTTCGACCTTATAACATTTGAAAGATTACCTATTTGTCTTCATATAGTTATCTAATTTTCATTGTTAGCAACATTTTCCTTTCTTTCATTATTTATTGTCCCAAATTGTCGCTCCCCTCTACTGACGTTTGTTCCTTTGTTTGTTTTGTTGTTTTAAACATTGTCTCACTATGTACCCTGGCTGGTCTGGAATTTGCCGATGCAGACCAGACTGGCCTCAACCCCACAGAAAACTGTCTGCTTCTGCCTCCCAAGTACTGGGGTTAAAGTCACATACCACCACATCTTAATTTGTCATTCTTACTAAAGGACTCATATTTTAGTTTTTACTCCCCTTCTCATGGTTAAATAATTTTGCCTTTGAACTTTTTTTTACTGCTGGGAACTTTTTTTTTCTACTGATCTCATGTGTACCAGGCTTTCTATTGGGCCACCAACCAGCTCCCAATGGAAACCAATTATTAGTTATGAATGCTCAGCCTTATGCTCATTTCTTGCTAGATCTTGTAACTTGTTTCTCTTTATTTATGTTTTGCCTCAGGGCATTTTACCTTTTCTTACTGTATGACCTAAACCATCTAGCTGGCTGGTGTCTGCCTAGTTGGCTGGTCCCAGGCATCTCCCTCTATTTCTTACTCATTTTTTTCTCCTCCTTCTCCTCTCCTCTCTCTCCCTCCCTTCTTCTCCCCTCCCCTCCCTTCCCTATTTCCCCTTTTCATCCCCTCCCCACCACTCCCCCCTCCATTCTTTTCATCTTCCCCTCCCCTACCCCTCCACTCTTCTATTCGCTTCTAGATTTCAGCTCGTGTATTTATTCTCCTGCCGCCCAGCTTGGCTTAGCCCTCTTCTGCCCTAGCTATTGGTCCTTTAGCTCTTTATTAGATCAATCAGGTAGGTGCCTTAGGCAGGCAAGGTGAAATGAATGCAACCCATCTTTGCATAATTAAACGCAGCACAACAAATGTGAAGATTAAATTAGCAGATGTTTAGCAGAATTTGAAAAGGAAAGTGCATGTGTAATCACACAGCTCTACCACCAGTCCTGCTCTACCCATTTCCATTGCTTCACTTCTACTAGTTACTCCTGTTGTTTTTTGAAAATGCTGCTCTTGTTATTGCTACAAAACTGAGATGATTCTGGAACAAATCTAACAGCAAGTCATTCATTGACTCAGTATAGAGCAAAAGTCTATTTTAAATTGGAAATCATTTGATGAGATGTAAGGACATTTGGAAATAGTAATGTTCCAACAGATTCGCACCTGTACCATATGCCCCTGATTCTCTCCTTTAGGATATATCACCATACCCTTCACACCACACAGGGGGGAAATTCTCAATTAGAGAATATAGGAGAATCATGGAAGTAGCAGATGTTGGAGAACCAGTTGAATGACTTCTCATTCCTATGTGAGCCATCAGAGGGCTTTCTTTTTGGGGGAATTTCCCATGACCCAGCTTCAGCTGTGAAAGCCAGAGAAATAAACGATTATTGTTTTGGTTCTAAGTATGCAGAAGTGTTTATTCCCCATCTGTCTTTTAGAAGAGGTCATACATACTAGAGAAAAGTGTAACCTTGGCTAAGGAACAGGACCTGCAAATATTAGGCTTGCAAAAATTGTAATTTAAGTGGCAATGCAGCTTTTCTTTTGAAAGCATTAGTCATCCTATTAAACTTGTTCCCAGTCTAAGTTCCTTAGGTTAGCAATGGTGTCATGGGAGTATGTCTTCTAGAAAGTACTTAGTGGACAGCAGTGGGTCAATTTTTTAAATAAAAGTTGATTGAGCCCCACTGCTAGATAAAGGGCTACATTCAATGAACTAATGTTGAGAGAAGAATTTGTTTTTCCCAAGGATGAGCCCCCTAATTAATTGTCTGGTATGCAGTGGTCACTCCTAGAAATATGTACATGCAAGCAACACTGTACAGACTTAGCACTTGTATTTGTAATAGCAAAGGTTGAAGCAGGAGACTGAATTTGGGCATAAGAACAGGTGTGTGACAGGTAGGTGGAAGTAAAGCAAAGGGAGAACTACATAATTGAAATTTAATTACATAAAAAGCTGACATTAGACTCCTATTTTGACATTTAGAGACTGACAAACAGAAACCTAACTAGTGACCATACATCTGCTGGCATTTGGAGATCTTCAAATTTTTGTTTGGAAATTCTTTTCTAAAGGGATACTCCCTTAACCTAGAGGCAGGAGGGAGGGCCTAGTCCCTACTCCAAATGACTTGACAGATTTTGTTGATCCCTCCTGGAAGGCATCACCCTCCCTGTGGAGTGGTGGGGAATAGGGGTTGGGGGAGGGCATGGGAGGGAACTGGGATCTATATGTAAAATAAGAAAAAAGTAATTAAAAATAAAAATAAATTCTTTTCTGATCTCTCCCCATGGCATTTGAACAGGTGTAAGTTAGTATTTCTTTGGGGTTTTGAATTAGTGATGTTAAAAACTTTTCATCCCCTGAAACTGGAGTTACAGATAGTTGTGACCTGCTATGTGGGTGGTGAAAGCAGAACCCAGATCTTCTGCAAGAGCACCAAGTGCTCTTAACTATTGAACCATCTCTCCAGCCCTGTTTATTTTGTTATTGAGCTCTATGATTTCTTCATGTATGTTGAATATGGACCCACTATTAGATATATTGTTTGCTAATGTTTTCTCTCATTTAATAGTTGCTGTTTCACTGTTTTTCTTCTCTTTTCGTTTTTTGCATTCAGCGTCTTTTGTTTTTACATCTTTTATTGTCTAGATTTTAATGTCATAGTGATTAAATCATTACCAAGACCATGCAACTTTTCTTCTGTGTTTTGTCCACCAGAGTTTTCACAGTCTAGGCCCTGACTTTAAGTCTTTAGTACATTTTCAGTTATTTTTGCATATAAGATGATGATTCTGTTTCACATAATTATTGAATATCTATTTTTCGAACAATTTTGCTGTTGCTAACTTCTCTTGTGTGTCTAACTCTCTTGGTAAATACCAATTAATATCCATGGTTTATTGCTTTGGTTTCTTATGTTCCAATTGCCTATATATCTTTAACATTCTGTTTTGATTTCTAGAGTTTCATTGCATGTTTTAATTGCATGCTTAGATAATATAAAATAATGGGTCTCTGGCTACGGTAACTGCTCAGTGGTCAAAGCGCTTGCTGCACATATAAGAGGACTGTAGTTCAGGTCACCAGAACCCATGAATTGCAGAGGGAGGTTGGCCTACCCATAATTCCAGCCTCAGAAGGCAGAGATCAGGGGATCCTCTGAGTAAGCTGTTTGGGAGACTATTCCCTGCCATTGAGCTCTGGGCTTGATTGAGACCTTGTTTCAAAAATATGTCAGAAGAGGGAGATTTCTGACCTCAATCTTGAGCCTCCATGTGCACACGTATGTACTTGGGGATCAAATTCAGGTTGGGCCTTTACCCACTGAGTCATCTTTCCAGTCCCATTTTCAATTTTAAAATGCTCCACTATACATTGGAACACACAATACACACTCTAGGTGAAAAAAGATAATGGGTTTCATTTTGTTGTTTCCTTATATCTTACATATATTCACCCCTCATCATCTTCTGTTCCCCCTTGCTCCTCTTATTGGTCTTCTTCCCCTCTTTTTATATTACATGTATGTACACATAAGCACACATAGAAGAACATTCATTCCTATAGTCTGTGTGTGAGAGAAAATGAGATTTCTCTCTCTTTTCCCCTAATGTTATCCTCTGTTATTGATTCTGCATATGATAGGAAGTGGTAATATTTACTTTTATGAGTTTGATTTATTTTTGCTAAACCTGAGGATCTCCAGTTCACCCCATTTTTTCCAAAAATGACACGATTTCATTCTTTATGGCTGAATTCAACTCAGTTCTTTTTCTTTTTGTGTGTCTATTACATTCCCTTTATCCATTCTCCATTTGCTTTTTGGCATCTATTTTTGTTGTTGCCAATGGTGCTGCACAAAACTTGACTGTGCAAGTACCTCTGCTCTATGGAGGGATACTCCCCTAACCTAGAGACAGGAGGGTGGGCCTAGTCCCTTCTTCAAGTGACTTGACAGATTTTGTTGATCCCTCCTGGAAGGCATCACCTTCCCTGTGGAGGGTGTGTATGTGGAAATGGGATGGAAAGGTGGTGGTGGGGGGCATGGGAGGGAGGGAGTGAGAGAGGGAGCGAGAGAAGAAGAGAGGGAGGGAGAGGGAACTGGGATCCATATGAAAAATAAGAAAAATAAATAAATAAAGAGATATTATTCAATCTCAAAAAAAGTACATCTGCTCCAGGATTTGTGATTGTTCCCTTTTCTCGGGATTTTTATAAAAATATTTTCTTCTTATTATTTTATGTGTGTTAGTATTTTTGCAGCATATGTGCCTGTGAAACACAGAGACCAGTAGAGAGTGTTGGATCCCTTGGAACTGGAGTTAGAGGCAGTTGTGTGTTCTGGAACTCAAGCCCAGTTGTTCTGGAAGAGCAGCCAGTATTCTGAACTGCTGAGCCATCTCTGCAGGCCCCTAGGAAACATGGCTTTAAAGAATAGGATCATTTTCATGATGGCACTCTGCAAGAGTTCTTCAAGCTAGGGGATGACAATATGGAATTCTCCAAACCGGAACTGTCACACAGAGATATCAATGTCTCTCTTGAGCCTGAAACTGAATTTGAGGCTTTCAAGAGACGTAGGCTTGTTTTGTTCATGAGCTGCCAGTCTCTTCACCAGAACTATTTGTCTTATCTTATGGATGAATCTTCTTCCACTCCTTATCATGGCTACAAATGTAGGTGGAGATATGATTCACTTGCCTTATTTTTCTCTGCATTGCCACTCTGTTTCTCAGAGATTTTCAGATGTCCTGGAGTTTTCTGTATGAATGTCTGATGCTCTTACTCTATTTCTCTCTTTGAAAAAGAGTCTAATTTTTCTCTGTGTGATCTTTTTTCCTTTACTATGTCATATGGAGATAGTTTCTGGTCTGCCATCTTACCTGGACATCCCTATTACGTGTTTTGAATTCAGGAAGTATGATGTCTCAAAGTCTCTTCTTTCTCAAGATTATTTTGAATATTTCAGACTTTTGTAGTTCTGCATAAAATTTTGGATGGAATTTCATATTTCTGAACAAGTTCTTGTAGATTTTTCTAGGGACAGCATAAAGTTTGTAGATTTCTTTGAGAACTAAGTGTGTTTTACCAGTATTCAATCCTGAAATCAATGAGTATAGGCTGTCATTCCATTTATTTATGTTTAGTTTCATTAGCAAAGTTTTGATGGTTTTCAGTATACATTTTTGTATTTCAGTTCCTTTTTTGAGCTTAATCACAATAATTTCATTTTAAAAATAATGTTGTCATATTGTTTGTTGTCACTTTAGAAACAAGTGATTTTGTAGTAGGTGACTTTGCTGATTTTCTTTCTTTTTTTAATTAAAATAGATTTCTCTCTTATACAATATGCCCTGACCACAGTTTGCCCTCTCTTCAACCCCCCAGCTCCCATGTTATATTTAGCTGGTACATTATTTCCACCATTGTATGGTGACTCTAATTTACATTTATTTCATATATGTATATATTTTAAGACGTGTCCACTATATTAAGTTTCCATATGACCCCTCAAGTGGCCCTTAGCTTTTGCTGTATTCTCGCCCTTATCCTCCTTTTCCCTCCCCCACCCTGTTTGATTCTCTCATTCCAGTGTGCCCTGCCCTGTCTATTCAGAACTATCTATTCTATTTCTCCTTCCTAGGGAGATAATTTCCTCCCCTCAGTCCCTTATTTTATATCTAATCACTGTGATTATATGCATTGTAGCATGCTTACTGAATATTTAACACCTACTACCTACATATAAGTGATAACATACTACAGTTGTCTTTTTAGATCTAAACTACCTTGCTCAGAATGATTTTTTCTTGGTGCTGGTGAGGAATTCATCCATTTATCTGTGAATTTCATTATTATATTTCTCAACACCTGAGTAATATTCTATTGTGTAATGTGCCACATTTCTTTTATCCATTTACCCATTGACAGACATCTAGTCTGTTTGCAGTTTCTGGCTATTATGAATAGAGCAGCAATGACTATGGTTGAACAAGTGTCTTTGTGGTAGGATGTAGAGATTTTAGGTATATCCCCAAGAGTGGTATAGCTTAATCCTAAAGAAAATCAATTCTCATCTTCCTGGGAACTTCCACACTGATTTTCATAGTTATTGTACAAGTTTGCACTTCCACATCTTCCCCCTACCCACATCCTCACTAGTCTGAGCTGTCATTTATCTTGACCATTCTGACCAGTGTAAGATGAAATCTCAAAAGTATTTTGATTTGTATTTCTCTGATGACTAAGGATGTTGAACTTTAGTGCTTCTCAACCATTTGAGTTTCCTCTTTTGAGATTTCTTTTTAGATCTGTACCCTGTTTTTTAATTGAGATGTTTGTTTTCTTGGTGTTCAGTTTTGAAAACTTCTTCATATGTTTTGAAGTCCATCCTCTATCAGATTCGGAGTTGTTATAAAACTTTTCCCATTGTGTAAGCTAATACTTTGTCCAGATGACAGTGTTCTGGGCCTTACAGAAGCTTTCCCATTTCATGAAGTTCCATTTATTACTTGTTGATCTTAGTGCTTGTGCTACTGGTGTTCTGTGCAGAAAGTCTTTTCCTGTGCCAATGAGTTCAAAGCTATTCTCTACTTTCTCTTCAATAGGTTCATGGTATCTGGTTTTATGTTGAAGTTTTGATACATTTGGAGTTGAGATTTGTTCAGGGTGATGAATATAGATCAGCACCATCTGTGGAAGATGCTTTCTTTTTCCAGTGTGTATTTCTGCCTTCTTTATAAAAACTAGGTATCCATAGTTGTGTGGATTTATGTCTGACTCGTCAATTCCATTCATTCCATTGAGCAATGTGTCTGTTCTTTTCACCAGTACCAACTATGCTGTTTTTATTATTACAGCTTTGTACTACAATTTGAGCCTGGGGATGATGATGCTTCCTGTGTTTTTTCATTATTTAGGATTGTTTTAACTATCCTGGATTTTATGTGATTCTACATGAAGCTGAAAATTGTCTTTTTATGTTCTATGTTGGAATTTTGAAGGAGATTGCACTGAATCTATATATTGCTTTAGGTAGAATGGCCATTTTTACCTTATGATTCCTACCAGTCCATGAACATGAGAGACTTTTACATATTCTTATATCATCTTCAGTCTCTGTTTTCAATGTCTTAAAGTTTCATTATATAAGTCTTTCATATGTTTGGTTAGAATTACCCCAAGATATTTTTGAAGCTGTTTGTGAAAGGTATTGTTTTCCCGGATTCTTTTTCAGTTCATTTGTCATTTGTATTTAGGAAGGCTACTGGTTTGTGCTTATTATTTTGTATCCTGCTACTTTGCTGACAGTGTTTATCAGCCATAGGATTTTCTTACTTGTCATGGCCTGCCAACTTGTCTGGTATGTACCTGAGAGTGGGAATGTGGGTTGATGAAAAAAACAGGCTAGAGACAGAAGATAAGAGTTGGGAGGGCATTCCACTGAATAGTGTGATCTGCCTTAAGTTTATTGCTCAAAATTCTTATATACCCCAACCAAAAAGGGTAAAAGGCAAAAGATTTATTTGCTAAGATACAAGGAACAAACAGACTTAATTACTTCCTTAATTCTCCAAACATTTAGTAAACACACCTTAGATCAAACCTCTTGTTATCTGACTTTGAGGATTAAGCCATCTAGTAACCTTAGATCAAGTATTCTGTTATCTAGGTAACACATTCACACTTTAGGCCGAACATCCTTCAGTAGCCACACCTTAGACCTTTAGGTCTGAGGTCTTTAACCTTGGAAAAGCAAAGATAGTTTTTGAATTATCTGACCTTAAGACAATATGGCCATTTCTATGGGCCCTGACACTTAATGGAATTTTTAGGGTTAGTTATGTATACTATCATATCATCTGCAAATAACATTACTTTTTCTTCTTTCTTTGCAATTAGCATCCCGTGATTTCCTTTAGTTGTCTTATTGGTCTAGCTATAACTTTGAGTACTATATTGAATAACTTTGAGTACTAAATTGAATAGAGTGAATAGCGTGTCTTGTTCCTAATTTTAGTGGAAATGCTTTGAGTTCCGTCTACTTAGGTTGATGTTGGCCATGGACTTGCTTTAAATTTCTTTTATTATGTTGAGGAAAGTCCCTATATCCCTAGCGTCTCCAGAGCTTTTGTCATGAAGGGAGGTTGGATTTTGTCACAGTCATTTTCTGCATATGATGAAATAATCATGTGTTTTTGTCATTCAGCTTGCTTATGTGGGTGATTACAATTATCAATTGATGTGCATCAAACCATCTCTGCATCTCTGGGATCAGGATGAATAATATGAATAATATTTTTGATGTGTTCTTGGATTCAGTTTGCAATTTTACTGGGAATTTTTCCATCTATGTTCATAAAAGAAATTGGTCTGTAGTTCTCTTTGTTGGCTCTTGAGGTGGTTTGTGACTTCATAAAAAGTATTAGGCAACGTTTCTTCTGTTTCTATTTTGTGGAAGAGTGTAACGAGTATTGCCTTTAATTCCTTTTTGAATGTCTTGATGAGGGATGTCTTCTGTATGTGTATATTGTGATTATGTGTTTCTCTTATTGGTTGATGAAGAAAGCCGTTTCAGCCAATGGCAGGCAGAATTTAGCTAGTCAGGAACTCTGAAAAATAGAGGGAAAAGACAAAGAGCAAATAGTACGTAGCTTCCAGGGAGGATCCTATAACATCACCTAGGTAAGCCACAGCCATATGGAGTTACAAAAAAATTAATAGAAATGAGTTAATAATTAAGAAAGAACTAGCCAGTAAGACGCCTAAACCATTAGCTAAACAATTATAATTGATATTAAGTCTCAGAGTGGTTATTTCATTAAGTAGCTGTAGAACCTGGTAGGTGGAGAAAAACCTGCTGCAGTGGGACTGAGATACATGGAGGAAATACCCCTCTATAATGTGTGGTACAAGTCTACATTGAATCCACCTGGCCCTGGGCTATTTTTTTGCTTGGGAGAATTTTAATTACTGCTTCTATTTCAGTAGGTGTTGAATCTCTTTAAATTGCTTGTCTAATTTTTTATTTAAATTTGGTATGTAGTATGTATCAAAAAATTTATCCATTTCTTTTAGGTCTTCCAATTTGGTGGAATATAGATTTTTAAAGTATGACCTTATGATTATTGGAAATTTCTCAATATTTATTGTTATGCCTTTAATTTTATGAATTTGAATTTTCTTTGTTTTTTTTTTTTTTAGTTAATTTGGCTAAGGGTTTATCAATCTTACTGATTTTCTATAAAAAACAACTGTTTCATTTATTCTTTGCATTTTTTTCTATTTTATTGATTTCAGCCCAAACTTTATTTCTTGCTATCTACTCTTTTAGGGTATTATTTCTTCTTGTCTAAAGGTTTTAGGTTTGTGCTTATGCTACTAGTATGAGATTTCTTCATCTTTTATGTAGGCACTTTGTGCTATGAACTTGCCTCTTAGAACAGCCTTCATTGTATTCCATGAGTTTGGTTATGTGTATTAATTTTCATTAGATTCTAAAGAAATTATGTCTTTTCTTAGTTATTGTCTATATCGATTTTTCATTTGGTAGTGAGTTATTCAGTTTCTATGCTTTCTGTTGTTTCTGTTGTCGATATCCAGCTCCAGATAGGTCAGATAGGATGCAGGCTATCATTTAAATGATCTTGTGTCTCTTGAGATTTGCTTTGTGTCCAAGTATGTGGTCAATTTTTAGAAAGGTCTATGAGTTGCTATGAAGAAGGTATATTCTTTTGTGTCTGGGCGAAATATTCTGGAAATATTTGATAGGTCTATTTGGTTTATGACATAGTTTTGCTCCAACATGTTTCTGTTGTTTTTCCTTTTTCTTTTCTTTCTTTTTTTTTGTCTGTGTGACTGGTCTGTTGACAAGATGGGGTACCGAGTCACCCCTCTCCCCGATCAGTGTGTGAGGGTCAATATGTGATTTTTAGCTATAGTGGAGTTTCTTTTATGAACTTAGGTGCCCATGTGTTTGGTGTGTAGATATTTAGAATTGCAATATTATGTAGGTTGGTTTTTTTTTCTTTATGAGTATTAAGTGTCCTTCCTGTCTCTTCTGGTTAGTTTTAGTTTGGAATTTATTTGTTCAGATATTAAAATGTCTAAACAGGCTTGCTTCTTGGATCCATTCCCTTGGAATATCCTTTTTCTCCTTTTATGCTTTGGTGAAAAGGATACCTATTCTTGATGTTAAGGTGTTTTTCTTGGGTTCAGCAGGAGGATGGATTTTGTTTTCAGATCCAATAATTTAGTCTGTGTCTTTTTAATTGAGTAATTGAAACCATTGATGTTGAGAATTATCAGTGAATCAAGTTTGTTGATCCTTCTTTTTTGCATTTTGAAAATTTTGTCAGCTCTATTAATCTTAAAAATTTCAACCTTGAGATTTCTTCTTTCTTTTATTATTTCACATTTTAATCATTTATTTCCTAATCTAAGTTTTTCTTCCCTCTACCAACTTTAGTTTTTTTTTCCCCCTCTTTAAATGTGGGAATAGGCCAGTTTGGAGATCTTTCTTCTTTTCATGTAAACATTTTTTTATGTAAACTTTTTTTTTGTGCCTGGGAAAGCATGTCCAAGTTTTGGCAGTCATCCAAGAGAAGGAATAAGAGATAAAAAAAATAATAATAAAGGTGAAGGAAAAGTCACCTTTTCCTCAGTAATCCAGAGAAACATGCAAACTTAACCCAGCTCATGGTTGCACCATGTGCCTTTTGTGGAAGGTGAGTTTTCTGGAAAAGAAAAAGTACCTTATCTTTTCAATGGTTAATTATTTCACACATCTTCACTATTGCACTAGGTGAATCTTCCTTCCTGAGGGATGATGAATTTGTCTGGTGATAAACAAGCACAACTGGATTAAACTAATGTTTTGGACATCTTGAAGTTTTAAGTCTCTTCTTGGACCAGAGAGAAGAGATTCCATCCACTTGACTGGAATGAAATAGTTTTCCCTTAATGGACCTCCACTGCTACTACAATATTTCCCATAAAATTATTTAGAAGATGGCCTGAAATTGGGGCATAAATACATAACATATTCCACCATAAAAATGGAGAGGTATAATTTTAAACTGTTCACCAGAAACAGCTATCTGAACAAGGGGGAGCTCATGCAACCCAGTCTGATAGCTAGGAAACCAGCATAGGACAGACCCAAACCCTCTTAATGTGGGTGTTATTTAGGAAGACTGTACAGTCTATGGGCCCTCTAATAGTGGATCAGTATTTATCCCTAGTATATGAATGGACTTTGGGAGCCCATCCCACATAGAGGAATACTCTCTCAGCCAAGACACATTGGGGAGGGCCTAGGACCTGCTCCAAGTGATATGACAAACTTTGAAGGCTCCCCATGGAAGGCCTCACCCTCCCTGAAGAACAGAAAGGGGATGGGATGGGATTGGGGGGGCAGGGGAGGAGGGGAGAGTGAGGGAGGAAACTGGGATTGACATGTAAAACAAGAGTGTTTCAAACTTAAATAAAAAATATTATCATAAAACAAAACAAAAGAACCTGTTCACCAGAAAGGATTTGTGCCTGGAGTGGAGTTTTATTCCACTCTTTTATAAAGCCTCCATAAGCTGTCTGTCAGTAGTGTTTTTGAACTTAGCCATTCTGATAGGTGTAAGATGGTATCTCAGAATTGTACTGATTTGCCTTTCCCTGATGACTAAGGATGTTGAACACTTTCTTAAATGTCCTTCAGCCATTTGATATTCTTCTGTTGAAAATTCTCTGTTGAGATCTGTAATCCATTTTTTAAAATGTATTGTTTGGTATTTTGATGCCTATTTTCTTAAGTTCATTATATATTTTGGAGATCAGCCTTCTATCAGATGTGAGATTGGTAAAGATCATTTTACCATTCTGTGGGCTGCCATTTTGTCTTGTTGACTGTGTCCTTCACCTTAACCAGAAGCTTCTTGGTTTCAGGATGTCCCATTTATTAACTTGATCTCAGTGTCTGTGCTGCTGCTATTATATTTAGGAAGTGATCTCCTGGTCCAATGCATTCAAGGCCACATTCCAATTTTTTTCCTATCCAGGTTTAATGTACCAGGATTTTGTATTCTTTGTCAAAATCCGGTATTCATGGTGGGTGGATTTATGTTAGGATCTTCAACTCAATTCCATTGATCCACATGTCTGTTTTTATGCCAATACCAAGCTGTTTTTATTACTATAGCTCTATAATAGAGCTTGAAGTCAGGGATGGTGATGCCTCTAGAAGTTTCTTTATTGTATCTGATTGTTTTAGCTATCCTGTGCTTTTTGTTTTTCTATGTGAAGTTGAATATTGTTCTTTTTGAAGGTCTGTGAATAATTGTGTTGGGATTTTAATGGGATTGCACTGAATCTTTAGATTGCTTTTGGCAAGATTGCCATGTTTACTACATTAATCCTACCTATCTAAGAGCATGGGAGATCTTTCCATTTTCTGATATCTTCTCCAATGTCTTTCTTCAAAGACTTAAAGTTCTTGTCATACAGTCTTTCACTTGTTTGGTTAGAGTAACCCCAAGATTTTTATATCTTGGATTTTATATCTTGGATTTTGTCAAATGCTTTTTCAGCACCTAATGAGATGATCATATGTGGTTTTTTTGTCTTTCAGGTTGTTTATGTTGTGGATTACATTGACAGATTTTCATATGCTGGACCATTCCTACATCTCTGGGATGAATCCTTCTTGATTATGGTGGATGATTTTTTTTGATATGTTCTTGGATCAGTTTGCCAGTATTTTATTGAGTATTTTTGCATCAGTGTTCATGATGGAGATTGGTCTATAATTCTCTTTCTTTGTTACATCTTGGTGTTAGTTTGGTTATCAGGGTAACTGTAGTCTCATAAAAAGAGTTTGGTCATGTTCTTTCTGTTGTATTCTGTGGAATAATTTCAGGAGTGTTGCTATTAACTCTGTTTTGAAATTCTGGTCGAATTCTGCTCTGAAACCATTTTATCCTGTCTTTTTAATTTTTACTTATTTATATTTTTGGTTGGGATACTTTTGATAACTTCTTCTATTTCCTTGTGGGATATAGGTTTATTTAAATTGTTTACCCAGTCTTGATTTAATTATGGAATATGGGTACCTATCCAGAATATTGTCCATTTTCTTTTAGATTTTACAACTTTTAGAGTACAGGTTTTTGAAGTAAGACCTAATGATTCTCTGGATTTTCTCAGTGTCTGTTGTTATGTCCCTCTTTTCATTTCTGATTTTGTTAATTAGGATATTCTCTCTGCCTTTTGGTTAGTTTGGATAAGGGGTTGTCTATGTTGCTAATTTTTCTCAAAGAACCAAGTCTTTGTTTCATTGATAATTTCTATTGTTTTTGTCCTAGATGTGGTTTTAAGCTTGCTTCTTGGCATCTGGATTTGGAAAGACTGATTCTAGGTGTTAATAAATAAATCTCACCAAACAAAGCCAAACCTAGATATTAACACCTAGATAGTTCTTTGGAGTATGTAGTGGGTTGTCTTGTAGGGAGTGCTTCTGATTGTTTGTCAGGTTGGCCACTGGGATTCATAGGTGGAACCTGCTTCTTGGTATTGGAAGCTGACAGGAAGGAATTGGAGTGGGAAGCAAAGGGTAGGGCAGAGAGAGTTCATAGGAGGAAAGTAATCTTGGTTTGCTATGAGGATATATGGAGTTGTGTAGAGAGCTGGAAGAATTACGAGGCTCCTGTGCGACTGGGGGAATTGGAATCAAAGGATAGGAAGGAGAGTGGAGATCACCTACCTCATTCTTTGGTTGGTATTGTGAGTGGGTTTCCATCAAGAGACTGCTTTGGGTACTGGTTGATGAGACAAAGGGATGAGATGAGGAAAGAAGGCTGCAGGAGAGGATCTGACTAGTCAATTCACATTACTCTTAACAATTCCTTTACAAACATGGCAGTGTTCAGAAGTATAAACATTGTTTTCTCCAGTAGTTGGTTCCACACTCCGTTTTAACTAGAACTTCAAGAGTCATTTAGTCTTCCTTTTCCTCCTCACATGCAATAGACAGTCCTTTTCAAGTCTGTCTTGAGAGCTCTTCAGTTCCTCCAGTCCACTACTCTCTCAGCCTTCTCTGTGTAATTTTCATCCAGTTGACTAATGTTTTCTTCCTATTCCTTTACTTCTAACCAAATCTCCTTTTCTTGTTTCTTTCAGCTTCATTTTTCTGTTCATGTGTCTTTAAAATTCAGCAACCAACTGGTCTTATTTTTTACCCTGCTCAGAAGTTAATAACAGTTTTGTTTCAAAGTCAGTTCCCAGGTATTATATTTGAGTTAAATGTTTTTCACAGTTTAACTTTCGCTTTCTAAAACTACTTCCTGCAAACACCCTCAGAAGTTTCCTAGTGTGGACTTTTTGCATTTGCTTCTTGCTCCCTCTGCTGGTAGTATTATCCATCCTTTTTAGTTAATCTTCCTTTTTAAAAGAAACTTTCTCAGTGTTTACCACTATCATGGCACTTGAAATATTGTATTTTAAGTGTCAGTCTTACTAACTTTAAACTAACTTTAAAACTTGAAGTTTTAAAGCTTGCAGCACAGTTTCTACCATAGTGCCTGACAAATAATAAGCAAATACAAAAGAGAGCATGAAGTGTGTATATTTGTTTTAACATTGAATAATATTTGGTCTTTTTTTTCAGAATCTTACCTTCATGGCATTAACTTTTTTTCTGCTGTGGTGGCACAGACCTTTAATCCCAGTACTCAGGAGGCAGAGTAAGGCAGATCTCTATGAGTTCAAGACCAGTCTCATCTACATATTTAGTTCTAGGCCAGGGCAGAGATAAGAATTACGATAATATCAATTATTGGATCAAGACCCAAGACTTAGTATCACACACTTTTAGGATTTGAACCCACAGTTTGTTGTATAACACTAGTCTTTATACTTCTATTCAATAGAGTACTTGAAGTCTTAGCTAGAGAAATAAAATGAGAGGTAGGAATAAAAGGGATACAATAGAAAGAGAAACCAAAGCATTCCTGTTTGCAAATAATATGATTATATTCATGAAAGACACTAAAGGCTCCACCAAAATGAAAAAACTCTTAGAATTGATAGGCACTTTCAGCTAAGTGGCAGGACACAAGATTAACATACACACAAATAACTAGTCTTTTTATACACCAATGACAAACAGATTGAACAAGAAATTTGGAAAACAATCGGAATCACAATAGCCTCCCCTCAAATAAAATACTTATAAATAAATCTAACCAAGGAAATGGAAAGCATCTATAGCAAAACTCTTAAGATACCGGAGAAGAAAATTTGGGAAGACATTAGGAACTAGAAAGACTTCTAGTGATCATGGATCAAAAGACTCCATATTATGAAAATTCTCACCCTACAAAAAGCAACCTACAAATTCAATGTAATTTTAGTAAGCATACTAGAACCATTTTCAACAGATAAAGAAAGAATTTATATGGAAGCACAGAAGACCAAGGATAGTCAAAACAATCCTGAAAAAAAAAAAAGAATACTAAGATGATTACTATCACAGATATTTCCAGCTAATCAAGGTGCAAAGAATAAATTATTTTCAGTGCTCAGTCCTAAATGGGATATCTGTATCATAGCCCTCCTTCCAAGCTTCAGGGATTATTGCAGAAGGGGGCTGAAAGACTAAGAGCCAGAGGTTGTAGATGACTACAAGGATACAGTATTTTCCAGACATAATAAGGTAATTGAACATAATAAGGTAATAAACATGTGAGGGTCTCTGCAAACACTATAGCTGGCAGAGTAATGACCCACACGAGACAAGAAGAAAATCTGATTCAACATGACTGTTGCCAGGGTTGCTTCAAACTTCCAGAGACTGACACTGACAAGTTGGCGTACGTAAATATGGCATAATTTGGAAACAACTTTTTCCTGGTGTAACACAGCCCATGTGTACAATGAGGCATAATTACATCACAACTTTTCTCAAGGTCACTTCTTCCATGAATATAACTACATGTGTTATCTTAAGGGCCTAGTTGAAGATCTGGTGTAGTCTTAGCTACACAAATAGCACAGAGGTCACCGAGACTACTAACTACTTGTCCTAGTTGTGGAAGCTTGGAGGAGCTCCTGGCCATACAGTTAGGGAAGAGGTTACCTAGACTATTAACTGTCTCCGGTACCTTTTGTGGATCCCAGGAGAGGTACTGGCTATACAGATAGTGCAAGGATCACCTAGGTAATTAGCCGCCTGTATTCCCAACCTTCTGGGTGGAAAACCGGTTTTCAAGGAGACAACTCTGTGTGTTGTGTTTAATATTCCTGGTTTCCTAGTAATTAACTGTTAGCACAAATGATGGTATATATGTTTCTCTTTATTGATGATGAATAAAACACCGATTGTCCAGTAGCTAGGCAGGAAGTATAGGCAGGGTTACTAGAGAAGGGGAATAATGGGGAGAGGAGGCACAGAGGAGCAAGAAAGAGATGCCATGTAGTATTGGGAAGACAGGACACTGGGCATTCTTTTATAAAATTAGACCATGTAGAAATATCTAGATTATAGTAACAGGTGAATAATTAAGAGAGAGCTAGCCAATAAGAAGCCCGAGGCATCAACGAAGCAGTTTATAATTAATATAAGTGTCATTGTATTTATTTGGGGCTAAACATCTGTGGGACCAGAAGAAAAAGAAACTCAATCTACACACAAGGACATTTGTGTACCAAACAGGAACTCACAATAGTTGTGGCTCAAACCAAAGCCAGACAAAATTCCTTCATGGATGGGGAAGGTGGGCACAAAGTCCCACACTAACCAAGGAGTTAGTAATGGATTGGTACTAAGAGAGGGAGAGTCAGTTTTCTTTAATGATATGATTCTCCCCCAACTACCATAGGTCTAACACAATGTAGTGGATGGCCACATGCCCAAAAGTATATAGACAGCAGTGATTAAATACCTTTTCTTTTTTAAAGAATAAGGACATTTAGTTGAGTGTGTATCAAATGGAAGTAGAGCTGACATGAATAGGATCAAAATACAGTGTATGAAATTCTCAAATAATTAATAAATATATTGTTAGAAAAAATTCTGTGAGAAGTATTGCTATCCCAGATTTCAAGTTATACTATAGAACTATAGTAATAAAAACAACATAGCACTGTTACAAAACCAGGTGTCTGCTTCTGTTTCCATCAGCTACAGAAACCCACAGAGACAGCTGATCTGAACAAGGGGGAACTCATGGACCCCCAGACTGATAGCTGGGAAACCAGCATTAGACTGTCTCAGACCCCCTGAACTTGTGTCTCATTTAGAAGTCCTGAGCAGTCTAAGGGACCTCTGACAGTGGAACCAGGATGTATCCCTGGTTCACAAAAGGACTTTGGGAGTACATTCCCCATGGAGGGATACTCCCTTAGCCTGGAGGCAGGAGGGAGGGCCTAGACCCTACTCCAAACGCCTTGACAGATTTTGATGGTCCCTTCTGGAAGGCATCACCCTCCCTGTGGAGTAGGGTGGGAAATGGGATGGGAGAGAGTCGGAGGCCATGTGAGGGAGAGAGAGGGAACTAGGATCAATATGTAAAATAAGGAATATATATGTATATATATATATGTGTGTGTGTATATATATGTATATATGTATAGTGGGGTACAGAACTAAATAGAGAATTCTCAACAGAGGAATCTAAAATGGCTAAAAGACACTTAAGAAAGTGCTCAGCATCCTTAGCCATCAGGAAAATGAAAATCAAGGCAACACTGAGATACCATCTTATTCCTGTCAGAATGGCTAAAAATCAAAGACACCAATGACAGTTTAAGCTGGAGAGGATGTGGAGAGAGGGGAACACTCTTCCACTGCTGGTGGGAGGTGCAAACTTGTACAGCCATTTTGAGATCAGTATGGCAGTTCCTCAGGAAAATGGGAATCAGTCTACCACAGGATTCAACAGTTCCACTCTTAGGCATACACCCAAAACATACACAACCATGCAACAAAGACATCTGTTCATCTAGTCTCATAGCAGCTTTGTTTGTAATAGGAAGAACCTAGAAACAACCTAGATGCCCTACAACTGAAGAATGGATAAAGAAAATGTGGTATATTTACACAACGGAGTACTACTCTGCAGAAAAAAAAAAAAAACAAACAAACAAAAAAACCAAAAAAAAAAAACCAATGGGCTCTTGAAATTCGCAGGAAAATGGATGGAACTAGAAGAAACCATCCTGAGTGAGGTAACCCAGTCACAAAAAGAGGAACATGGTATGTACTCACTCATATATGGATTGTAGACATAGAGCAAAGAATTACCAGCCTACAATCCAAACTGCCAGAAAAGCTAGGAAACAAGGAGGACCCTAAGAGAGACATACATATTCTTCCACAGAAGGGGAAAGGGACAAGATCTCCTGAGCAAATTGGGTGCAGGGGGCAGGGGGGAGGCAGTGAGTGGAGAGGGAGTTAGGAGAAAGAGAAGGGGAGAAGAGGAGGGGAGAGGAGAACATGAGAGAGCAGGAAGAATGAGTCAGGGGAGGAATAGAGGAGAGCAAGAAAAGAAATACCATAACAGAGGGAGCCATTATAGGTTTAAAGAGAAAACTGGAACTAGGGGAATGTCCAGAGATCCACAAGGATGACCCCAACTAACAATCTAAGCAATAGTGGAGAGGCTATCTTAAATGCCCTTCCCTGATAATAGATTGATGACTACCTTATATGCCATCCTAGAGCCTTCATCCAGAAGCTCATGGAAGCAGAGGCAGACACCCACAGCTGAACACTGAGCCAAACTTCTGGAATCCAGTTGCAGAGAGGGAGCAAAGGGGTCAAGTCCAGGCTGCAGAAACCCAGAGAGACAGCTGACCTGAACAAGGGGGGAGCTAATGGACCCCAGGCTGATAGCTGGGAAACCAGCATAGGAGCCAGACCCCCTTAAAGTGGGTCTCAGTTATAAGGCCTGGGCAGTCTATGGGACCTCTGAAAGTGGAGCCAGGATGTATCTCTGGTGTACAAAAGGACTTTGGGAGCCCATTCCCCATGCAGGGATACTCCCTTAGCTTACAGATATGAGGGAGGCCCTGGGCCCCATGGCAAATGACAGATTTTGATGATGCTCCTGGAAGACCTCACCCTCCCTAGGGAGTAGATGGGGAATGGGATGGGGGGGGGGGGTCTGGGAGCATGGGAGGATGGGAGGGAGATTGAACTAAGATCAATATATAAAATAAGAAAAAAATTTAAAGGAGAATTAAAAAGAAAGTGAATAATAGCACAGAAGAAAAATTTCTGAGTGGAACATGAATAACACAGACACTAAGACCTATAGTTAACAAATGAGACCTCATAAAACTGAAAAACTTCTGTAAGGCAAAGGCACCTTCAATTTGAGAAAGTGGCAGCCTACATAATGGAAAATATTTTTTACCAAGTCCAAGTCTGATAGAGATCCAATATCCAAAATACATAGCCAATTCAAGAAACTAAATATCTAATGGCCCAAACTGGATACATATCTAAACAGAAAAATCTTAATAGAGGAATCTCAAATGGCTGAGAAACACCTAAATATTCAAAATCCTTAGCCATCAGGAAAAATTCAATCAGAACTACTTTGAGATTCCATTTTTCATCAGTGAGAATGGCTAAGATTAATAACCCAAGTGACAGCTTATGTTGCTGAAGATGTGGGACAGGGTAAACACTTCTCCACTGCTGCCTGAGGTTCCTGATTTGAGCTCCTGCCCTAGTTTTCCTCAATGATGGACTGTGATATGGAAATGTAAGCCAAAGAAACATTTTCTTTCCTGGAAAAATTATGAAATTCATAGGCAAAGGGATGGAACCAGAAGAGATCATCCTGAGTGAGGTAACCCAGGCCCAAAAAGACAAATAAGGTATAAGTGGATATTAGCTGTTAAATAAATGATAACCAAACTATTATCTGTAGGCTCAGAGAGATTATTTAAAGAGGAGGGGACTTGGGGGTCACATGGATGTCCCTGGGAAGGGGAAATTGAGTAGATTTTATTGGTGAGCTGGGATGGATATAGAGAGGAGCAGTAGAGATCAGGTGCATGGGGAGGGGGGGATAGAATGGAGGGAGAGAGTGTTGGGAGAGACTGATGGAGTTAGGGGATATCTGTGGTGTGGTGTGGAAATCTAGTGCCTTGGAAACTTCCTTGAATCTATTAAGGTGAGCTTAATGAGGATTTTTAGTAATGCAGGACACAGAGTTTCAACTGGCCATCTCTTGTAGCCACACAAGGTTGTCAGTGGTGGGAGCAGATTGCGTTCACTTGAGTTGTTAGTCAAGGGGGTCCTGTGGAAATACCCAAACAACCTAGGCTCATGTTAAGACAAGGTTACTCTCTGAAAACTGACAGTAAGGCTCCATTGCTGAGGACAACATCCATACAACTTTTTGAAGGTGGAGAAGTCCAGCTGGTACCTGCATGGCCTACATAGTCTCTTCAGTGTGGAAAGGTGCTCTGCAGGCTACTGAAAGAGAAATGTGAGCACCAACCTAGCCACAAAATCTTTGACCTACAATCTTTCCTGCCTGCAAAATATGCTAGGGCAAAGGTGGTCCAGAACATGTGGGAATAGCCAAAAAATGTCTGATTTGACTTAATGCCTATACCATGACAAGGAACCATACCCCGACACTGCATGGGTACCCAAGAACCAGAGACTATATAGACCTAAAGTAAAACAAAAGCACGACTGATAAAAACAAACAAGCAAGCAAACAAACAAACCCAAATCAAATCAAACACAATAAAATGATCCTGAATGTTATTCTGTTATAATACTCATAAATCAGTACCTTATCCATTCTCAGAGGTCTTCCTGACTCTGCCTCTCCTCCTGGGTGCTGGGATTAAAGACCTCTGCCACTATGTATGTCTGACTTTTTAAATTAGTGCCATGTCTTCAAGGCTCCGTGAATCAAAGTAGTGGGACAGAATAAAATAAACAGAATTCCAGTATTCTTTAAGTGCTTTCAGTAAGAGGAGTCTTGGCATCAAAGAAGAAATTATATTATGTGAAGAGAAAGCAAGGTACAACTCTAAGATCTAATATAAAGAAGTGGCAGGAAATATCAACAGCATAAGGAGAGAGGCCATGACCCTGCCACAGCCAGGACCTGGGCTGATATCTGAGGCTCCTGTTGCCATCAAAGGCCATTGATACCATAATCTTGGCCCACACCTGAGGCTTGTGGGGTTTTGAAAGCCATATTGCCATTGGGTGCATGCCCATCTAAGTGACCTGAACTGCTAACCAGGGCCATGTGACATCTGAGCCCGAACTGCTGCCAAAGACCTTGTCTGGTTCCATAGTTCAACCACAGCTGGGGGTTATATTGATGTTTGTGGCCTACAGCACCACTAAAGGCTATGTGGATATCAGGGGCCTGGGATGCCACCTTGGGCCAGGCTAGTGTCCAAGGGTAGAGCCTCTGCTGGGGCCATGCAGAGACCTGAGTATCCTAAGCTGGAACCTGGGGCCATTGTGGTATCTGGTCCTAGGCTACTGCCAGGAGCCATATCTGGGTCCATGGCTCTACTGTGGCCCAAAGTCTGTACCTAGGTCTGTGGCTCCTCTGAGCTGGCAGAGTTTGGAGAGAGAGAGAGAGAGAGAGAGAGAGAGAGAGAGAGAGAGAGAGAGAGAGAGAGAGGAGGGGGAAGAAGGGAAAGAAAGAGGGAGAAGGGAAATGGGCTTCGAGGACCATGCAGGGAAATGTTGGAAGTTCCAACTGAACTTTCTCCACTTGCCACGGGTGGCAAAAAAGGCGACCGAACTTCTGGAACTGGAGTTACAGATAGTTGTCAGCCCCCACGGGATTCTGGGAACCAAATCCCGGCCCTCTGCAAGAGCAGTAAGTGCTCTCCACCATGGAGTCATCTCTCCATCACCCCCGGAGGACCGAATTTAAACCAGGGAAGTTGATCAGCATTCAATCAATGTCTCTTAAGAAGTTCTGAAAACAGTAACATAAATTGTCTCCTGCCTTAAGTATTTTTCTTATGAGCATTTCACTGAACTAGAATTAGTGGGAAATTTTCAAGCAAAGATATTCCTGAGCTCTGAATTCATGTTACATTTAACATTATCCTTGTAGTTCTTGTCTGATCCATGTGTTATATATAGAAATATTGTGTGTGTGAAATTATTTATACTTTACTCTGAACTTGATGTCCACACTTAGAATTCCCCCCTCATTCTTCAAAAATGTCACAGTTCTTAGAATCAACTTAATTAATTGTAGTTTCATGAGCTATTTAAATGTTTGAGGCCACTACTACTGAATTGTTCCTCAGTAATTAGTAAAAACATAAATTAAGGAAAAGTTGAATTTTTTTCTTTTAAGTTTGTTGTTGAAGCTAAAGTGCCAGTTTCTTTGGCATGTGAACAAGAAGCCAAGGAGCACTCATTAGTCCAAATGAGTACACCAGATTTCAGTTGGGAGCTGAAAGGTATCAAGTAGTTCACACAAGGGTGGAAAAGGCAAAGTCTCTTTCCAGAGATTTTAGTTCCCAACTCCCTTACCCAAGAGAACATGCTAAGATCAAGCATTTTAGCATCCAATATTTCAGGAATTTTAGGTTGAAGATCCAGTCATTGTTTGATTTCTTTTTGAAATATTTGCTTCATTCACTGTTTATTTTTTGTTTGTTTTTAAAATTTATTTTTCTTTGAACCATTTTGACAGTATAGTATAAGGATCATACTCTTGACCTTTACTACTACACAGGTTCTTCATAAGAGTTAAGTGTAAGATTGCACCTATGTGTGGTTAGGAACTCAGGGGTTGAGGTATTTGTTGTTTATTTCTGATGAAGAGGTTGACTGTTATCTGTAATAAGTCTAGGAAAAATGCTTATGATCTGAACCATTTAAATGTTCTTTACAGATGCAGCAACTCCTTTACCAATAGTACTTGAATTTGTATTTCCTAAAAATAAACACACTTTCCTTTAAAGAAAAACGAATTCATGAAATTCACAGGTAAATGGCTAGAGTTGGAAACAATTATTCTGAGTGACATAAAACAGACCCAGAAAGACAGATGTCACATGCTTTCTGTCATTTGTGGATGTTAGCTTTGAACCTTTAGATATGTGTGTTTTATTTGGAATACTCAGAGGTCAGGTAATTAGAAAGGGGTCATGGGGAGAAGCATTCAAGGGAGGGAAGATAGAACACAGTGATTAAAAAAAAAGAGGAAAGGGGACTAATGGAACAGGAAGAGTTAACTGGGTTGGGGCGATGGGAGGGCAGGCAGAGGAGGGAATGTGGGGAGGTGTAACACTAAAAACCTTTTGAAAAGGTCATATGTAAAACTAACAGCAGAAGCTTCCCAAAATATAAGCCTACATATATAAAATGTCTTTAAACTTCTGGTAGAATTCAGAAGTGAATATGGAAAGTCCTGGGTTTTCCTTTGATGCTTTGGTTTTGTTGCTTGTTAAAGATCTCTTTAACTTGTAAAGACACATGTCACCAGGACTGACAACCTGAGTTTGATACCCTCGACCTACATTGTAGAAAGAGAGACTATATCCCTGCAAGTTAGTTTCTGACCTCCACATCAGTGCAGAAACATCCAGAGTACCACCCAGCCATTGTCCCCTTCACCAGGCCTTGGCTATGGAGAGAGGGAGAAACCCCAGCAACACCTACTGGAAGAAGCTATGGGGAAACCGCAATACAAGAAAACACCTAACATCAGAAAGACAAGCATAACACCACCAGAATTTAGGGAATCTACACCAAATAGACCACAAAACAATAAAGCAAATGAATCAGAAGAGAACGACCTAAAAATTATCATCATAAAAATTTTAGAGGCCCTCAAAGAAGATGTGAGAAAATCCCTTAAAGAAGTAGACGATAAAACAAACAAAAATGGGAAGAAATGAATAAAATTCTTAAAGAATGTACAGAAGCCAAGAAAAAACAATAAACAGGTTCAAGACTTAAAAATGGAATTGGTGACAATAAAGAAAACACAAACCAAAGGAACGCTGGCAATAGAAAAACTGGGCAAGCGATCAGGAACTGCAGACACAAGCATAACCAACAGAATTCAAGAGATGGAAGAGAGGATCTCAGGTGATGAAAATAAACAATAGGAAATAGATTCATCAACCAAAGGAAATTGTACAACCAACAAATCCTTAACACAAAACATCCAGGAAATGTGGGACACTGTGAAAAGGCCAAACCTAAGAATAATAGGCATAGAGGAAGGTGAGGAAGCCCAGCTCAAAGGGGCTGAAAACATATTCAACAAAATCATCGAGGAAAACTTTCCCAACCTGAAGAAGGACATGCCCATGAAAGTACAAGAAGCATACCGAAAACCAAATAGACTGGTCCAAAGAAAAAAGACCTCTCGACATATAATAATCAAAACACCTAACATACAGAATAAAGAAAGAATATTAAGAGCAGTGAAGGAAAGAGGACAGGTAACATATAAAGGCAGACCTATCAAAATTATGCCAGACTTCTCCATGGAAATCCTCAAGGTCAGAATGTCCTGGATAGATGTTCTACAAGTATTAAGAGTCCACGGATGCCAGCCCAGGCTACTATACCCAGCAAAACTCTCAATCACTATAGATGGAGAAAACAAGATATTTAAAGACAAAGCCAGATTTTCACAATATGTATCTACAAATCCAGCCCTACAGAAAGCTTTGGAAGGAAATCCCCAACCCAAGGAAGTTAACTACTCTCACAAAGACTTAGGCAACAGATAATCCCAATTCACCAGAAACCAAGGGTAAAGAAGGACAAATAAATTCACAATACCACTGCCATAAGCAAATCTAAAACAAACAAACATTAACAATCAATGGTCCTTACTTTCCCTCAACATCAATGGTCTAAAGTTGCCTATAAAAAGACACATGCTAACAGAATGTATACGAAGACAGAATTCATCCTTCTGCTGCATACAAGAAACACACCTAAGCTACAAAGATAGACATTACCTCAGGGTAAAGGGCTGGGAAAAGATCTTACAATCAAATGGACTCAAGAAGCAAGCAGGTGTGGCTATCCTAATATCTAACAAGTTAGACTTCAAACCAAAATTAATCAAAAGAGTTGAAGATGGTCATTTCATAGTTATCACAGGAGAAATCCATCAACACAAACTCTCAAATCTGAACATCAGTGCCCCAAATACAAAGGCACCCACATTCATAAAAGGAACGCCTACAAAAACTCAAAGCTCACATAAAACCTCACACACTTATAGTGGGAGACTTCGACACACCACTCTCACCACTAGACAGGACCACTAATCAGAAACTCAACAAAGGAACAAAAGAACTAACAGAAGTTATGTCTCAGCTGGGTTTAACAGACATCTAAAGACCATTCCATCCAAACACAAAAGAATATACCTTCTTCTCTGCTCCACATGGAACCTTCTCTAAAATCGACCACATACTAGGTGGCATAACAAACCTCAACAGATACAAAAAAAATTGGAAGAGTCCCCTGTATCTTATCAGACCACCATGCTTTGAAATTGGAATTCAACAACAACACAAATCGCAGAAGCCCTACAAACTCATGGAAACTGAACAATGTGCAATTGCACCACACCTGGGTCAAAGAAGAAATAAAGAAAGAAATTAAGGACTTCCTAAAATTCAATGAGAATGAGGACACAACATATCCGAACTTATGGGACACCTTGAAAGCAGTGATACGAGGGAAGTTCATTGCACTGAGAGCCCATATAAAGAAAACAGAGGATAGTCACATTAGAGAATTAACAGAGCAACTGAAAGCCTTGGAACTAAAGAAGCAAACTCACCCCGGAGGAGTAGACGCCAGGAAATAACCAATTTGAGGGCTGAAATCAATAAAATAGAAACCAGGAAAACAATACAAAAAATCAATGCAACAAAGAGTTGGTTTTTCGAGAAAATCAACAAGATAGACAAACCTTTATCCAAACTAACGAAAAGGCCAAGAGAGATCATGCAAATTAACAAAATCAGAAATGAAAAGGGGGACATAACAACAGACACAGAGAAAATCCAGACAACTTTCAGGTCATACTTTGAAAACGTGTACTCTACAAAATTTGAAAATTCAAAGGAAATGGACAAATTTTTAGATAACTATCACTTACCGAAATTAACCAAGAACAGAAAAATAACTTAAATAGACCTATGACCCCCAATGATATTGAAAAAGTCATCGAAAGCCTTCCAACCAAAAAAAGTCCAGGGCCAGATGGCTTCAGTTCAGAATTCTACCAGAAATTCAAGGAAGAGCTAATTCCAATACTCCTCAAATTGTTCCACACAATAGAGATAGAAGGCACATTACCAAACTCTTTCTACAAGGCCACAATCACATTGGTGCCAAGCCTCACAAAGATACAGAAAGAAAACTACAGACCAATATCCCTGATCAACATTGATGCAAAAACACTCAATAAAATACTAGCAAACCAAATCCAAGAATACATCAGCGAAATCATCCACCATGACCAAGTAGGCTTCATCCCTGGATTGCAAGGTTGGTTTAACATTCAAAAATCTATAAACGTGATCCACCATCAAACTGAAAAAGAAAAACCACATGATCATCTCCCTAGATGCTGAAAAAGCTTTAGACAAAATTCAACACCCTTTCATGATAAAGGTCTTGGAGAGATCAGGGATAACAGGAATACCTTCAGCAAACTAGCAGGATACAAGATAAACTCAAAAAAATCAGTAGCCCTACTTTATTCAGATGACATAGAGGCTGAGAAAGAAATCAGAGAAAGATCACCCTTCACACAAACAACATAAAATATCTCGGGGTAACGCTTACCAAACATGTGAAAGGCCTATACAATAAGAACTTTGTGTCTTTAAAGAAAGAAATTAAAGAAGATACCAGAAAATGGAAAGACCTCCCATGCTCTTGGATTGGAAGGATAAATATAGTAAAAATGGCAATCTTGCCAAAAGCAATCTACAGATTAAATGCCATCCCCATTAAAATCCCAGCACAATTCTTCACTGACCTTGAAGGGATAATAATCAACTTTGTATGGAACTTTGTAGTAGAACTTTAAGCTCTACTACAGAGCTATAGTTCTGAAAACACCCTGGTATTGGCACAAAAATAGACAGGTAGACCAGGGGAATCGAATCGAAAATGCCAATATTAATTCACACACCTATGAACACCTGATTTTTGACAACACAGCTAAAGAAATACAATGGGGGGTGGAAAGCATCTTCAACAAATACTGCTGGCACAATTGGATGATGGTGTGTACAAGACTGCAGATAGACCCATGTCTAATGCCATGCATAAAACTCAAGTCCAAATGGATCAAAGACCTCAACATAAATCCAGCCACACTGAACCTCTTAGAAGACAAAGTAGGAGGTGCCCTTGAACAAATTGGAATAGGAGACCACTTCCTGAACATAACTCCAGTAGCACAGACACTGAGATCAACAATTAATAAATGGGACTTCCTCAAACTTAGAAGCTTCTGTAAGGCAAAGGACACAGTTGACAAGACCAAACAGCAGCCCACAGACTGGGAAAAATATTTTGCCAATCCTACATCTGACAAAGGGCTCATCTCCAAAATATACAAAGAACTCAAGAAACTAGTCAACAAAACACCAACTAGCCCTATTAAAAAATAGGGTACAAAAATGGGGTAAATAATTGAAGAAAGAATTCTCAATAGAGGAAATCAAAGAGGCTGAAAGACACTTAAGAAAATGTTCAACATCCTTAGCTATCAGGGAAATGCAAATGAAAACAACTTTGAGATACAATCTTACTCCTGCCAGAATGGCTAAAATTGGAAACACCAATGACAACTTATGCTGGAGAGGATGTGGAGAAAGGGGAACACTCCTCCACTGCTGGTGGGAGTGAAAACTCATACAGCTATTTTGGAGATCAGTCCATGCAACAAAGACATGTGCTCAACTATGTTCATAGCAGCATTATTTGTAATAGCAATAACCTGGAAGCAACCTAGATGCCCCTCAACTGAAGAATGGGTAAAGAAGATATGGCACATCTACACAATGAAATACTACTCTGCAGAAAAAAATAATGGAATCTTGAAATCCGAAGGCAAGTGGATGGAACTTGAAGAAACCATCCTGAATAAGGTAACCCAGTCTCAAAAAGAGGAACAGGGTATGTACTCGCTCAGATATGGATTTTAGATGTAGAGCAAAGGATCACCAGCCTATAATATACACCACCAGACGAACTGGGATACAAGGTGTATTCAAAGAGATTTATATATGGTCCCTCACAAAAGGGGGAAGGGACAAGTCCCCCAGAGCACATGGGAAATGGGGGAGGCAGTGAATGGAGAGAGAATTAGAAGAAAGAGAAGGGGAGGAGAGGAAAACACATGTGACTAGATAGATTGAGTCAGGGTGGGGGGGGAGACATAAAAGTGGGAGCCATTATTGGTTTGAAGAGAAAACTGAACCTAAAGGAAGGTCTAGAGAACTACAAGACCAACTCCAACAAATAATTCGAGCAACCATGGAAAGACTACCATAAATGCCCTTCCCTGATAGTGAGATCATCAACTAAATTATCCACCATCAAGGAGTCCTCATCTAGTACCTGTTGGAAACAGAAGCAAACACCCATAACCAAACACAGAGTCGAACTAGAATCCAGATGCAGAGAGGGGGGACAAGACCAGGTTGCAGAAACTCACAAAGACAGCTGACCTGAACAAGGAGGAGCTTGGGCCTCCCAGACTGATGGCTAGGTACCCAGCAAGAGACTGACTCAGACCCCCTGAATATGGGTCTCATCTAGAAGGACTGAGCAGTCTGGGAGACCTCAGACAGTAGAAACAGGATCTATTCCTGGTGCACAAAAGGACCTTGCAGTCACATCCCCCATGGAGGGATACCCCCTTAACCTAGAGACAGGAGAGAAGTCCTAGTCCCTACTTCAAATGACTTGACAGATTTATATGACCCAACCTGGATAGCATAGCCCTCCAAGTGGAATGGGGGTGGGGGGATGGGAGGGGAGGATGGCCAGGGTGCATGTCACAGGGGAAAGAGGGTAAGAGGGAGGAGGGGAGGGAGGGAGGAAAGGAGGACTGGAGGGAGGAAGGGAGAGGAAACTGGGATCCACATGTAAAATTTTTAAATTATATTATTAATAAAAAAGAAGGGAAAAAAGGTTAAGAATTCAAGCTCAAAGGCATAGAAAATATATTTAACAAAGTCATAGAAAGAAAAAGTTCCCAACCTAAAGAAGGACATGCATATGAAGGTACAAGAAGCTTACAGAACATCAAATAGATAGATTTAAAAACCTGGAATTAGATATCCGAGTAAGGTTGGAGCAGTAAAGAACCAGCCACAAGAGAGACCTCTTACCTCTACTGAGTCCTCAGGCCAAAGAGGCCCTCCTGTCCCTATGAATCTTCAGACCGAATACAATGAGTTCCTTTCTCCACTGCCTTATATTCCTCTCTCTACTGAGCCATATCACTCTTGTCTCTACTACCCTTAATGCTAAGATTAAAGGCACGTGACTCCAAGGTACTGGGACTAAAGGTGTGAACCACCACCACCCCTGGATGTTTCTCTTTTAAACTGGGTGAATCTCATGTAGCACAGGATGGCCTCGAACTCTCAGAGATGGAATTAAAGGTGTGTGCCACCAATGCCTGGTGTCTATGGCTAAGTGTAGAGAGCTGCGAAGTGCCACGCCTTAAAGTGGTGCTGGCTTCCGCCTTACACCTTCCCGTTGGTGAACGCTCTCTGGCGTAAACAAGCCCTTAATTGGTTAAGTCTGTTCAGCCTGTCTGCTTCCGCATTAGAGTAGCCTATCTGCAGGGTCCACGTGGCTCACTGGGGTTGGTTAGCTCAAGGGTATTTAAGCCTGTGCAGGGGTCTCCCCCAGCTCTCTCACGGGTCAGCGGAAACATGTTTCAAGGATCCTGATTAAAACTGCATGAAGAAGATCTACCTGGAGTCACGTCTTCCTTGCTGGTAGGGTTAGGTGCGTACAGCTAAGTAGTGTGGTTGGTATGTAAAATCAAAAATTTTGTAAATGAAAAAAGTCACAGAACCTACTGGGTACCTGCTGGGAGTGGGGTAGAACTGCCTTCATTGTGTCCCGGTAATTTGTGTATGGTGTGTATTCATTTTCATTCAATTCTAGAAAGTTTTAATTCTTGACATTTCTGTCTTGAGCCAGTTTTTTTTTCAGTCTGTAATTGTTCAGATTCCATGAATTTGTAAACTTTCTGTTGTTTCTTTTGTTTTTTTTTTTTGGTATCCAACTTTATTTGAGCGTGATCAGATAGGATACAGGGGGTTATTTCAATTTTCTTCTGCCCATTGACACTTTCTTTGAGTCCTAGTATGTGGTCAGTTTTGGATACAGTTCCATGACTTGCTGAGAAAAGGGCATATTCAATTGTGTTTGGGTAAAATAGTCTGTAAATATCTGTTAGGTACACTTGGTTTGTGACATCCGTTAGCTCCAGAATTTCTGTTTAGTTTTTGTCTGGATGACCTGTCTATCAGTGAGGGTGGAGCACTGAAGTTTTCCAGTATCAGTGTGTGATGGTCTGTATGTGATTTTAGCTGTAGTAGTGTTTCTTTTATAAGCTTTGGTACCAGTTTTTGTGTGGGGGGGCATTAATGTTAAGAATTTCAATATCATTGGTGGATTTTTCCTCTGATGTGTACATGGTGTCTTCCCCTATCTTATCTCCTTAGTTTTGGTTTGAAGTCTATTTTGGCAGATATTAAAATGTCTACCCTCACTTGTCCCTTAGGTCCATTTGCTTGGAATCATTTTTTGCCAACATTTATCATATGAGATGATGTCTATTCTTGATGTTAAGGTGTGTTTGTTGTATGCAAAATGATAAATCCTATTTCCCATCTATTCTGTTAATCTGTCTTTTTATTGGGTAACTGAGATCACTGATGTACAGAGATATCAATGAGTACTGTTTGCTGATTCCTGTTAGGTTGTTGTTGTTGTTGTTGTTGTGGTGGTGGTGGTGGTGGTGGTGGTGGTGGTGGTGGTGGTGATGGTATGTGTTCCCTCTATTGATTTGCTAGTCTTGGCGCAGCACACTTCCACCTCCTCCGTACTGTCCAGGTCCAGCATCTCTAGAAACTTCAGGATGCTCTGGGTAGCTACTGTGGAGATCTTCAGCTTCTTATAGGCTAGCTGCACCAAATCTTTCCTCTCTTGCACCCACAGGAAGAGGTAGGACAGGCATACATCCGGGGCTGTCGGCTTGAAGCATATGTCTATCAACACCTTCAAGGACTTCTAACCTTCTCTCCTTGGACCTCTCGCCTGTGTTTTTCTCTTACGTTTCACCTCCTGAGAGCAAGCACCCGCCTTATCTCCACCCCATATGTTCCAGCCGTCCTTGTGCAAGGCCGCAAATCCAGAACTCGCAGCTTGTCTAAGCAGTACATCAATCACAAACAGTATGGTGTGTAAGGTCTTCATGTAGGGCATTTTCATCTTCATCAGACCTCCCCCCCAGTGGCAGATAGGGGAAAGGTCAGACATTCAACATCGCCTTCAGGATCTTAGACTGTTCATGCTTGAAGGGCTCCTTGAAGACTGGTGGGAAGAGCTCCATGGGCAGGTTCTGCAGAGCAGAGATGGCCAAGGCCTCATCTTTCAGCAGGTTCTGCACTGCTAGCTGCAGGAGTGTGAGTGGGGCCTGGAAGCTCATCTTGATGGATCTGACAAAGCTTGTGAGTAAAGAATTCGAAATTGGCCAAGCTGACCATTTCCTATGACCTCAGGCAGTGAATGATCAGAGAGTTCCCAAGCTGTCAGGTAGAGTCACCAGAATATGTCACCAGGATACTCTAGCTAGTGGTACCACCCTTCATTGAGCAGAAGGCAAGAACTGAGTCTTCAAGTTGTGGTTTATGTAGAAAGTCAGTGATCTGCAATGAAGTCTCCACTGAACTTGAGGCAAAGGTTCTACTGAAACATAAAAGCCACCATTGTGCTGCACTTCCTTGACCAGGAGAGATGAGCCTGTGCCTGGCTTCCTCCTCTCCCTCCCCTCCTCCCCCCTAGTCCCTCCCTTCTTAATTTCATAAGAACAGGTCTGCTGGCTACTGCCTCTAGCCTGAGGGCTTTCCAAGTTTAGAGGTCAATTCAAAGACAGTAAGGTTTTAAAGTCTCCAGATATAACCAATCCTCTGAAGAAAACTACCTCTTCCTATTATTCTTAGGCTTGGTCTTTTTCCAGACTTCATGAATTTTTCGTACTAAGAGGGATTTTTTTATTATTTAACATTTTCTTTGACTGGGATACCATTTCTTCTGTTGTGCCTTCAATGCCTGAAATTCTCTTTTCATTCTCTTGTATTCTGTGATGAAGTTTGCCTCTAAGGTTCCTAAGTTCTTTATTTCCAGATTTCCCTCAGTTTCAATTGTCTTTATTGATTTGATTTCAGCTTTTCGTGTATTGGATTGCTTTATTCATTTCTTTCCACTATTTGTGTTTGTATAGATTTCTTTAAGGAATTTATGCATTTCCTCTTTAAGGAAATCTATCATATTAGTAAAGGTTATTTTCAGGTCTTTTTCTTGTGTTTCAGGTATGCTATAATACTCAGGGCTTACTATAGTAGGGTTGCTGGGCTCTAGTGGAGACATATTGTCCTGGCTGTTATTGATTGCATTTTTATGCTGGCATCTAGGCACCTGAGTTTGGGAAGACCGTAATTTTAGGTGCTGGTATCTGATCCTGTCTCAGCTGGGTGGGTGTTTTGCTTGTTGGTTACTGTTGCCCTTTCTGGTTCTTGGGAGATTGTAGTGGCTGTATGTTACCTGGTAGGAAATTCTCTGGGATAGTGATAGGTGTGGCCACTAGGAGTTCTAATAAATGTGTTTCTAAGTTTTGGGGACTGACACTTAGGAATCAGTATGAACTTGAGAAGGAGGATTGTAACACAATTAATAAAAGATCCAGAGACTGATATTAGGGTTCAAGATTCAAACTGAATATCAGAGAAGCAAAACAGCCAAGGAAGTAGCTCTTACCTCTACTCAGGATGAAGCAATCCTGCCCTCAACATGACTGGAGACCAAAATGCCCCAGACTGAACATCTGTTCCTATCTCAAGTGCTGGAATTAAAGGTGTGTGATTCCAAGTGCTGAGATCACTTTTGGTTAAGCTGTTTCTCTTTTAGACTGGATCAATTGTGTATAGCTCAGTGTGGCCTTGAACTAACAGAGATCCATCTAACTCTGTCCTGAGTTCTGGAATTATAGGTGTGTTCTACCACTGCCTGACTTCTATGGCTAACTACTATGGCTGCTGGAATTAAAGGTGTATATCAGCACTGTCTGGCTTTATGGCTTGTGTCTAGCTTTGCATTCTAAACCCTCAGGCAAGATTTAATAAGTCACAAATAATATACCCCCACAGGGGACTGAAGTGATCCGCCTGGGGGAGGAAAACAGGGTATTTCACCAGGATCTTCTTAGTTCCCTGTGAGTGGGGCAGAGAGTAAGAAAGAGGCCACAGCAGAAGATCTGCTATGGAGCTGGGTATGATATTGAGGAATTGAACTTGGAGGAGCTGAGAGAGAGGTAAAGATGTGTAGTTAGCTTACCCATTTTGCTGGATGAATTGCCTGTGGGTTCCCAGGGAATGCTTATGAGAGTTAGGGGCTTTGGTAAAGCAGTAAGTGGGAAGAAGGAAATTTAGAGAGAAATATCTGTGTGTTCCACTAGAGATGAGTCCAGAGAGGAAGGGGCAGCTACAGCAGATGATCTGCTACAGAGATGGGGATGAGATGGGGGTGGCCTTGGAGGAGCTGAGAGAGAGGTGAAGGTCTATAGTTAGCCTAACTGTTTCCTTGGGCTAGAATAGCTGGAGGTTTCCCAGGGAGTGCCTGCTGGAGTTGGGGTCTGGGATAAAGCAGTGAGTGGGGAAAGGGATGTTAAGAGGGGAAGATCTGTGTTTTTCACTGGAGGTAGGGGGTGGTGAGGAAGGAAGGCTGCAGCAGGTAGTCTGCTGCAGAGTTAGAGATTAGACTGGGGGATTGCATTTAGAGATGCAGAGGGGGAGGCAAAGATTTACAATTAGCCTACCTCCTTCCATGAATGGAGGTACTAGGTTACTAGGGAATGAATGACTGTTTATCAAACTCTCAGCAACCATTTATTGTAGTTCTTCATCTAGGGGAGAGACCTTGTGATATTTCCCCCATCCACATTGGCATGTCAATGGATGTTGTCATTGAGCAGGCCTTGTTTATTGTTGAGATGTCATGGTTACAGTTTCCTTGTCCTATATGGAAACACAGTCCCTCAGCAGATATTCCAGTACTTTGCTTCTTACAATCTTTCTTCCCCCTATTCTTCTGATGTTCCCTGACCTTTCAGTGTAGAGGATGTGTTAGAGATGTATCAGCTAGGACTGGGCATTCTAGAGTCAGATGGTCCTTGCATATTGACCAGTTGTGAGCTTTCTGTAATGGCTTCCATGTCCTGCTACTTTGTTGAAGAGCAAGAACTACACTTATCTGTGAGTATAACTAGCTAGAATGCAGTTAGAAATTTTTACTGGTTTAGGAAAGTGGCAGTCGTGGGTTCTTCTCTAGGGTCTATGACCTCACCAGCCACAGATAGTTGGCTCAATTTATGGTGCAGGCATGAGTTTCTTCCTATTGTGTTAGCCTTAGATCCAATTAGACATCTGTTGGTTATTCACAAGCTGAGGTGCCATCATTGCACCCTCTGGGTGCATACTGTCTTACTAGTCTTTGCTTCTTCCAGAAGCATCGCAGCTGCATATGAGTATTGACTGATGTTCTGCCTTGCCAGCTTGCATAGCACCCTCTAGCACTATGTGAGCTAGTCTTCCAGGTCAGGTCTAGCTCAATTCCTCCAAAGATGTGCCTCACTACAGATTGACCTCAAATCTGCAGTGATCCTTTGCCTCTGAAGCTTCCTGAACACTGGGATTTCAGGCACAAGCCACCACCCTCTATGATGGATTTTGAGTTAACGGTTTGGGTTTTCCTACTCAAGCATGTTTCGCTCACTGATTTTGCTTCATTAACTTGCGATTCCCCCTGTATTAGCCTACTTGTTTCTTTAAAACTGGAGGGCAGTTTTTCCCATGAGCTTACTCCTCTGAGAGATACTGGGTTTCAGTTTTTTTTTAACTTGTTGATAAGTTGATGTGATAAGTTCTAACTCCCTTAGACGCTGGATTGAAGAATGGAAGTCTTATGTTTGCCTTTTGGAGGACCAAACAATTTGTCTGTATTTGGTAAATTGTTTTTATGTATCTGAAAAGAGTATAACACACACACACACACACACACACACACACACACACACACACACTAGAGTGTTAATCTTTCTGTGCTTTATTCCTTATTTTATTTGAGAGTTTTTATTTGACACATGAAATATTTGGAAATGTGTCTGGGAGATGGCACTTTTCTTCTTGTTGTTGTTCATCTCCATTTTTTGTTTGTTTGTTTGTTTGTTTTTGGTTTTATTTTGAGCCATACCAAGCAAGATGTTTTATTCTTGTATTATTACTATTTTTTTCTTATTTTACATATTAATCCCAGTTCCCTCCCATCCTTCCATGCACCCCGACTCCCTCATCTCATCCCACCCTCCCACTCCACAGGGAAGGTGATGCCTTCCAGGAGGGATCATCAAAATCTCTTAAGTCATATGGAGTAGAGACTAGGCCCTCCATCCTGCCTCTAGACTCAGGGAGTATCCTTCCATGGGGAATGTGCTCCCGAAGTCCTTTCATGCACCAGGGATACATTCTGGTTCCACTGTCAGAGGTCCCTTAGACCCACGTTCAGGAGGTCTGGGTCGGAGGCTATCTTAAATATCCTTCCCCTATAATGCCTATAATGAGGCTTATATGCCATTCCAGAGCCTTCATCCAGTAGCTAACGGAAGCAGAGGCAGACATCCACAGCTGAACACTGAGCCCAACTCCTGGAACCCAGTTGCAGAGAGGGAGAAGTCAAGAACAGGCTGGAGAAACTGACAGAAACAGCTGACTTGAACAAGGGGGAGAATCATGGATCCCAGATTAATGGCTGAGATGGTGCTTTTCTTTCCAATGTAAGGTGCACTTTTATCAATGAGACAACTCAATCTCAATTGCTCATAACTTCTATTGTAAGTAATCTAAATAGTACTTCAAGAGATCACAGTATTTCTCAAGATCTATAATATACAGTACTTAACAGTGAACTTAATGAGGCTTGACAGGGATGTGAGTTACTAAGAATATGAAGAAGAATAAGAAAAAAAGTCATGCTATGGTGGGTTCTGGAGATATTGAAATTTAGTAGAGGGTGTAATTTGGTTTTTGTAGAAACCACTTTACAGAGCTGGCATGATGGCATGTGGATGTGACTACTGATAAGCCTGATGACCTGAGTTTGATTTTTGGTCCCCACATGGTGGATGGACGGAGCCAAGTCCCACCCATAATTGTTTTCTGACCTCCACATGCATGCTTTGGCATGTGTAAATGTAAACACAAACACAGACTCATAAACACTAAGTAAATAGATAATAAATCAATAACAAACACATAAAATGTGGTAAAATTCAATTTTTTAGATAAATCATAAAACTCAACACAAATGTCATTTTTGTTATCCAAGTGAGTGTAATTAAATTGTTCAAGTAGCTAGGTCTAGTGACACATACCTAGAATTCCAGTAATTGGGAGGCAAAGGAAAGATGATAGTGAGTCTGAAGCCTGCCTGCGTTTCACCAAAAATGCAAACATTCCAGAATAAGAGTTACAAAAGACAGATTAAGATTTTGATGGGAAAGAGCATTATAAACAGATATGGTATGTATAAAACCACAGTCAGAAAAAATAATGAAATACATTGAGATAACAATAAAGCGTACAACTGTTGAGCTCCCTTTGGCAGCACAAACACTAAAAAAAGTATGTCTGTTAATATTATTCTTTGGATGATTTAACAGAGGTAGATAGGATACATTTGAAAAAGAGACTATAAATTGTGACATTATTTTGTTAAATAATTTGAAATTGGAGGTATTTCCATCTTAATTGTTCATGTAGGAATTTTCCACTTTTGACCATGGAAAACATAGACACAAATAGAAAGATTAAGTTGATTTCCTGGGTTATGGAACAAGGCGGGGTACAATGCCATATTCCCTCATTTCCATAAGAATTAGCTTTTAATAAATACTTTATTAGGAAATTGTTTCCTTGGTAGAAGAATGTGTTTTCTCTAGTCAATTACAAATCCTATTCGTTTCCATAGTAGATGTTATAAACTGCCTTTGGCTGACATTGCACCCTTTTGATTCAATAGTATCTGGGCTTTGGGAGTATGTTCCCACATTTTACCCTCCCAGAAAGGAAGACCCCCAACTCTCTCACTTCCAACATGAACTTAGAGAATTTAGCCCCAATGGATGCCAAGTAATACTTATCAATTTGGTTTACAAAAGAGGACCATAAGAAAATTTTCATTTCCTTATTTTATTTAGTAAGAGGAAATGAGTTCATAATAAATGTTTGCTAGCGAGTAGCGAGTTCCTCCTCCTATAAAAGGAATGAATCTTTGAATTAATGTTTTACCAAACCATGGTTTATAAGTTGCTTACTTTTAAAATATCTTTGCACTATAAATGGATATTAAAAAGATCATATTGATATTTATTATGTTGTAAACAAAAACTGAAAATTATTTGCTAATACATTTAAAAATAACAATAATAAATAATTATATATTGTGGTAAAGGATGCATATCTTATGAAGACTGATTTACAAAACTACTAAGAATAGTATCATTATTTTGTAGACTAGATTCTTTGTGGTCTGGTTTAATAGAAGGAATCTGGATTCTCATTTCTATTTTTGGAGGTATTTTGTGGCATTACTTTAATTGAAAAAAAACTGGCTTCCCATTGTTTCATAATTGTAAAAAGGAGGAGTAACATTTCATCTAAGAATGAACACTCTCAGGGCTAGAGAGATGGCTGAGAGGTAAAGAGCACTGGCTGCTCTTCCAGAGGTCCTGAGTAAAATTCCCAGTTAAAAAAAAAATCATCTATAATGAGATTTTGTGCCATCTTCTGGCCTGCAGGAATACATGCAGGCAAAATACTGTATATATAATAATAAATCTTTTAAAAAAGATTTAAATTGAGCAGCATCAGCCCTAGACAACAAGCAACTTCTTTTTTTAATCAAATTTAATTAAATTAAAAACAATCTTGTCTTACTTTTTTACTTACTTTATTTTACAATTTTACTTACCAAGTCCAGTACTCTCTCCTATCCTCCCATTCTCCCCATCAACTTCCCCATCCCATCTCCTTTCTGCTCCCCAGGGAGGTTGAGGCAATCCATGGGGGACCATCAAAGTCTATCAAACCATTTGGGTCAGGGCCTAGGCCCTCCCCTGTGTGTCTAGGCTGAGAGAGCATTCCTCCATAGGGAATGAATTCCTAAAGTCCATTCCTACACTAGGGATAAGTACTGGTTCCACGGCCAGAAGCCTCATAGACTGCCCAGGTCTCCTAACTGTCATCCAAGTTCAGGGGGCCTGGTTCAGTCCTATGATGATTGTCCAGCTGTCTGTCTGGGGTCCATGAGCTCCCTCTTGCTCAAGTCAGCTGTTTCTGTGGGCTTCTCCAGTCTGGTCTTGACCCCTTTTACCCATCACTTCTCCCTCTCTACAACTGATTCCAGGAGTTCAGCTCAGTGTTTAGCTGTGGGTGTCTGCTTGATGAAGGCTCTAGGTAGTCATACATTTCATTATTGGGAAAGGGTATTTAAGGTAGCCTCTCCACTATTGCTTAGATTCTTAGTTGGGGACATCCTTGTGGATCTCTGGACATTTACCTAGTGCCAGATTTCTCTTAAAACCTATAGTGGCTCCCTCTATTATGGTATCTCTTTTCTATTATTCCCCCAATTCAATCTTCCTGCTCCCTCATGTCCTTCCCCACTTCTCTTTCTCCTAACTCCCTCTTCTCCTCCCATGCTCCCAATTTGCTCAGGAGATCTTGTCCCTTTCCTCTTCTCTCTTAGAGTCCTCCTTGTTTCCTAGTTTCTGTGGAAGTATGGACTGTATGCTGGTAATGCTTTGCTCTATGTCTAAAATCTATATATGGGTGACCTGCGAATATCAAGATTCCATTTTTCTCCCACTAAGTAGTACTCCATTGTGTAAATGCACCACATTTTCTTTATCCATTCTTCAGTTGAGGAGCATCTAGGTTGCTTCTAGGTTCTGGCTACAACAAAAAATGCTGCTATGAACATAGTTGAACATATAGCCTTGTATGAATGTGCATCTTTGGGGTATATGCCTAAGAGTGGAATTGCTGCATCTTGAGGTAGCCTGATTCCCATTTTCCTGAAGAACTGCCATACTGATTTCCAAAGTGGCTGTGCGAGTTTGCACTCCCACCAGCAGTGGAGAAGTGTTACCCTTTCTCCACATCCTCTACAGCATAAACAGTCATTGGTGTTTTTTATTTTAGCCATTCTGACAGATGCAAGATGGTATCTCAGAGGTGTTTTAATTTGCATTTCCCTGATGGCTAGGGATGCTGAGCACTTTCTTAAATGCCTTTCAGCCATTTTATATTCATATATTGAGAATTCTCTATTTAGTTTTGTATCCCCAATTTTTAATTAGATTATTTGATGTTTTGGTGACTAGCTTCTTGAGTTCTTTGTATATTTTGGAGATCAGCCCTCTCTCAAATGTGGGGTTGGTGAAGATCTTTTCCCATTCTGTGGGCTGACATTTTGTCTTGTTTACTGTGTCCTTTGCCTTACAGAAGCTTCTCAGTTTCAGGAGGTCCCATTTATTAATTGTCGATCTCAGTGTCTGCTACTGGTGTTATGTTCAGGAAGCGGTCTCCTGTACCAATTTGTTTAAAGGTACCTTCCACTTTCTCTTCTAAGATATTCAGTGTGACTGGAATTATATTGAGGTCTTTGATCCGTTTGCACTTAAGTTTTGTACATGGTAATATACACGGATCTATCTTCAGTCTTCTACATGCCAGCATCCAGTTATGCCAGCACCATTTGTTGAAGATACTTTTTTCCCCACTGTATACTTTTAGATTCTTTGTCAAAAACCAGTTGTTCATAGGTGTGTGGGTTAATAGCAGGGTTTTCAATTATATTCCATTGGTGTACCTGTCTATTTTTTGTGCTAATACTAAGCTGTTTTCAGGACTATGGCTCTATAATAGAGCTTGAAGTCAGGGATAGTCATGTTCCTGGAAGTTATTTTATTGTACAGTGTTGTTTCAGGTGTACTGGGTTTTTTGTTTTTCCATATAAAATTGAATATTGTTCTTTCAAGGTCTGTGAAGAATTGTGTTCGGGTTTTGTTGGGGATTGCACTGAATCTGTAGATTGCTTTTGGAAAGGTTGCTATTTTTACTATGTTTATGCTACCTATCCAAGAGCATGGGATATCTTTCCATTTTCTGGTATATTCTTAATTTCTTTCTTTAAAGACTCAAAATTCTTGTTATACCAATGTTTCACTTGTTTGGTTAGAATTATCCAAGATATTTTATGTTGTTTGTGGCCATTGTAAAGGGTGATATTTCTATGACTTTTTTATCAGCCCATTTATTGTCTATGCAAAGCAGGGCTACTGATTTTTTTAAGGTAATTTTGTATCCTGTCACTTTGCTGAAGGAGTTTATCAGCTGTAGGAGTTCCTGGTAGAATTTTTCATGTCCCTTGTGTAAACTATCGCATCATGTGCAAATAGTGAAAGTTTGACTTTTTCTTTCCAATTTGTATCCCCTTGATCTCCTTTTGTTGTCTTATTGCTCCAGCTAGAACTTCAAGTACAATATTAAGAGACATGGAAAGAATGGACAGCATTGTCTTATTCCTGATTTTAGAGGAATCGCATGTTGCATTTCTCTCCATTTATTTTGATGTTGGCGTTGGTTTACTGTATATTGCTTTTATTATGTTTAGTTATGTTCCTGTGATTCTGATCTCTTCAAGACCTTTATCATGAAGGAGTGTTGGACTTTGTCAAAGGCTTTTTCAGCATCTAATGAGATGATCATATGGTTTTTATTTTTCAGTTGTATGGTGGATTATATTGGTGGATTTTCATATGTTGAACCTTCCCTGCATCCCTGGGATGAAGCCTGCTTGATCATGATGAATGCTTTTTCTGATGTGTTCTTGAATTCAATTTGCCAGTATTTTATTGAGGCTTTTTTTCATCAATGTTCATTAGGGATATTGGTCTGTAGCTCTCTTTCTTAGTTGTGTCTTTGTGTGGCTTGGGTACCAAGGTAACTGTAGCCTCGTAAAAAGAGTTTGGTAATGACCCAAAGTGTTCTTGTATGGAACTTTGAGGAGCATTGGCATTATCTCTTCTTTGAATTCCAGGTAGAATTTGGCACTGAAACCGTCTGGCCCTGCACTTTTTTTTGGTTGGGCAGCTATTCATGACTGCTTCTATTTCATTAGAGATTATGGGTCTATTATTATTGTTTAACTGTTCTTGATCAAATTTTGGTAAGTAACATCTATTCAGAAAATTATGCATTTCCTTTAGATTTTTAATTTTGTTTAGTACAGGTTTTCAAAATATGACCTGGTAATTCTCTGGATTTCCTCAGTATCTGTTGTTATGTCCCCCTTTTTATTTCTGATTTTGCTAATTTGCATGCTCTATTTCTGCCTTTTGGTTAGTTTGGATAAAGATTTGCCTATCTTGATTTTCTGGAAGAACCAACTCTGGTTCATTGATTCTTTGTATTATTTGTTTCTTCATTATTATTTTCAGCCTTCAATTTATTTCCTGGAGTCTATGCCTGTGGGCTGAGTTTGCTTCTTTTTGTTGTAGAACCTTCAGTTGTGCTGTTAATTCTCTAGTGTGACTATTCTCCAGTTTCTTCAGGTGAGCACTTAGTGCCATGAATTTTCCTCTTAACACTGCTTTCAAAGTGTCCTATAAGTTTGGATATGTTGTATATTCATTTTCATTGAATTCTAGTAAGTCTTCAGTTTCTCTTTTTATGTCTTCCTTAACTCAGGAATGGTGCAATTACATATTATTCAATTTCTATCATCACATCTGCCCCTATCTCTACCCACAATGGGCATGGTCAGTGTAACAGGTATGGGCAGGTAGATATCTCACTACAATCTATAGTGATTGAACCTTTGCTGGGTATAGTAGTCTGGGCTGGTATCCAATATCTGTTAGCATTTGTTGAACATCTATCCAGGACCTTCTGGCTTTCAGAGTTTCCATGGAGAAGTAAAGTGTAATTCTCATAGGTCTGCCTTTATATGTTATGTGGCTTTTTTCCTTTGCTGTTCTTAATATTCTTTATTTTGTATGTTTGATGTTTTGATTATTATGTGGCAAGGGAACTTTTCTCTATTTGGTTTTCTGTAAGCTTCTTGTACTTTCAAAGGCATGTCTTTCGGTTGGGGAAGTTTTCTTCTATGATTTTGTTGAGTATGTTTTCTGCACCTTTGAAGTGGGTTTCTTTTTTATATTATTTTATTTTTTCTTTTTATTTTACATATCAATCCCAGTTCCCTCTCCTTCCCTCCTTCCTTGTTTCCCTCCCTCCCTCTTTCCTTCTCTCCCACCCTCACATGCACCTCGACCACCCACCCTCCCCTTCTATCCCCCCTACTCCACATGTAGGGTGATGCCCTCCAAGTGAGGTCATCTAAATCTGTCAAGTCATTTGGAGTAGGGACTAGGACTTCTCTCCTGTCTCTAGGTTAAGGGACTATCCCTCCATGGGGGATGTGCCCGCAAAGTCCTTTTGTGCACCAGGAATACATCCTGGTTCCTCTGTATGAGGACACTTAGACTGTTCAGGGCTTCTAGCTGAGACACATGTTCAGGGGGCCTGAGTCAGTCCCGTGCTGGATTCCCAGCTATCAGTCTGAGGGCCCATTAGCTCCTCCTTGTTCAGGTAAGCTGTCTCTATGTGTTTCTACAGCGTGGTCTTGTCCTCCCTCTCTGCATCTAATGAAATAGAAGCAGTCATGAAAAGCCTTCCAACCAAAAAAAAAAAAAAAAAGGACCCTAGGGCCAGATGGCTTCAGTGCAGAATTCTACCAGAAATTCAAGGAAGAGCTAATAGCAATACTCCTCAAATTGTTCCACACAATAGAAACAGAAGGTTCATTACCAAACTCTTCTTATGAGTCTGCAATCACCTTGGTACCCAAGCCACACAAAGACGCAACTAAGAAAGAAAACTATAGACCAATATCTCTGATTAACATTGATGCAAAAATACTCAATAAAATACTGGCAAACCGAATCCAAAAATATAATAGAGAAATCATCCACCATGACCAAGTAGGCTTCATCCCTGGGTTGCAGGGATGGTTTGACGTATGAAAATCTATCAATGTGATCCACCATATAAACAAACTGAAAAAGAAAAACCACATGATCATCTCCCTAGATGCTGAAAAAATTCAACAAAATTCAACACCCTTTCATGATAAAGGTCTTGGAGAGATCAGGGATAACAGGAACATACCTAAACATAATAAGAGCAATATACAGTAAACCAACTGCCAACATCAAACTGAATGGAGAGAAGCTTAAGGCAATTCCTCTAAAATCAGGAACAAGACAAGGCTGCCCTCTCTCTCCATATCTCTTCAATATTGTACTTGAAGTTCTAGCTAAATCATTAAGACAACAAAATGCGATCAAGGGGATCCAAATTGAAAAGGAAGAAGTCAAACTTTCTCTATTTGCAGATGATATGATATGCAGTTTACATAGGCAACCAAAATACTCTACCAGGGAACTCCTACAGCTGAGGTGGGTTTCTTCACCTTCTTCTAAACCTATGATTCTTAGGTTTGGCCTTTTCACGGTGTCTCATATTTCCTGGATATTTTATGCTAGGGATTTGTTGTACTTAAGATTTTCTTTGGATGATGAATCTATTTCTCTTAGTGTATCTTCAATGCCTGAGATTCTGTCTCTTGTGTTCTGTTGCTTTGCTTGCATTTGTAGTTTCTCTTCATCTACTCAGCTTTTCTATTTCCAGCATTCCCTCAGACTGTGGGGATTTTTCTTTTTCTTTTTTTTTCCTTTTTTTCATCTTTGAAGCCTTGAACTCGTTGAATTCTTTCCTTAACTTGCTTGATTTGTTGATTTCTTGCATTTTTTTTGTTTAGTTTTTTTTTCTTCCATTTCTTTAAGGCATTTTCTCATTTCCTCTTTGAGCATCTTTATCATCTTCAAAAAGTTGTTACGGTCATTCTCTTCTGCTTTGTCTGTGTTGAGGTGTTTAGGTCTTGCTGGTATAGAGTACCTTGACTCTGGTGGCATCATGTTGGTCTTTCTGTTGTTGAGTGTGTTCCTTTATTGTTGTCTTCCCATTCCTTCCAGTGCATGCAGGTAAGGCCACTACCTTTCCTGGTGGGTACAAGTCCAAGGTTCTCTTTCAGTGGGTGCAAGCAGGTCCAGTACTCCACTGGCTCTATTGGTGGGTGTAGGCAGATTTGAGACACTTCCTTTCCAGGTGGGTGTAGGTAGGAGTAGCATTGAGATGTTGGCAGACTCTGGATGGCTTGTTCAACCTGGGTGGGTTGACCTGTACTCAGGCCCTAGGCCAGGAGACACCAAGAGACAAAATGATTTAAGAGCTTCCTTGCTGTACACTTGAAGTTCATAAGACAACTTAACATTATTGTTGTTTGTCGGCTCAGTGATTACGAGTACTGGCTGTTCTTTCAAAGAACCAAGTTTCACTACAGGCACACACACACACACAACACTTCACAACAGTCTGTAACTCCAATGCCAGAGAATCTGACCCCTTCTGGAGCACCAGGTACACACATGTTGTAGACATATGTGCAGGCAAAACACCCACACATATAAAATAAAAATAAATTGTTATTGTGGAAGTGGAGACTGTTTAAATTGAATTGTGGGGTATGAAGTGTGTTGATATTTCTTTATGGTTAATTATGAAAACACTATCTGTCAGGTGTCTGAGGATCTGTCCTATTTTGTTCAGAAAACAATAAGCAACAAAGCTCTTTTTTTTTTAGCATGAGGTCTTTCATTTTCCAAGTGTACTGGGTTCCACAGTCATGCACCACGCAGGGGTAGAGGACTGAGGACCCTGAATACAGAATTGAGACAGCTTTTATAGGGTAACAACAAAGCCCACACATCGTAAACCAATCATCTAATAGCATCCAGAGCCCGCGTGGTGGGGGCCAATCAATTTAAACCATCCATGCCCACACTTTATAGACCAATCAGTTTTCTATAGCCCTGGAGGTCTGCATTTGTGTGGGCTCCTAGGTGGGGCAACAAGTGGCAGTTAGGTTAGGTCACTGGGGCAGGGGTTTCATAAGCAGTTTACAAAGTCAGGTAAGTGGCAAGGAGTGTGACCTTTTGCCTATTTATTGGCTGTCAGGGTCTGGAATTTAAGGTATTTAGTATTTTTAAACTTCTAGCTTCCTAGGGTCAATGGAGAATTAGGCTGTACTTTTCAATTCTTACATTCCCCACTTCTTCTTTTGTTAGTAGTTCTAATCTTAGAACTGGGAGGACTAAAGGGCAGCCTCCTCTAGGCTAGGAAGGCTCTTGTACTGTTGTCTAAGTACCATAATGTGGACCGCACTCACTTGTTTCCTAACAAGAGTGACATTTTTTTTTACAGTAAGCAACAAGAGAGGAATAAAAATGAGCAGTTGTAAGAGGCTGTTCCTGGGGTCTATAACCTCAAGTGGCATGGAGGTGCGTCCAGGGGAATAAGACATATTCTGGAACAGCCTCAAAGTGGGCCTTTTCACTGAGTCTCAAGATTTCCTGTATGGTGACATTTAACATAGGCTGAATCTCCAACTTGGAAGCAATGTGGAACTTCCAAGTCTCCTTTCGCCGAGTAGGCCTTCTGGAGCTGCTTCCAGGCTCGCTGTCTCATCCACTCAAGCACCTTGAGCCTAGCAAACAGAGGCTGGGAGAATAGCACATCAGCACTGTGTACAGAGGCAATTTCCACCAGTGGAGTGAGCCCCCCATAGAGCCATTTATAGGGGGTCAGCCCAAACGGTCCAGGGGTGTTTCTAACCCTGAAAAGCACAAATGGTAGGAGAGCTATCTGATCATTAAAGCCAGTCTCCATGGTCAATTTAGTGAAGGTCTCTTTAATGGTTTTATTTATCCTTTCTACCTGAGCTTTGGGGTCTGCATGCACAATGTAATTTCAATCAATCCCAATATCTTGGCCAGTCCCTGACTTACCTGGGCAACAAAAACTGGACCATTGTCTGATCTTACTACCTTAGGTATTTTAAATCTTTGGAAAATTTTCTTCAGTAATTTTTTTAGCCACCACTGTTGAGGCAGCCCCTTTTGTTTATAGATAGCCCCGTGAACATGTACAGTTGCAAAAGCATACCTGATGCCCGTGTAATGTGTATGGACTTTTCTTTGGCTAGTCACAAGGCTTGCATAAGGGCCATGAGCTCAGCTTTTTGTGCTGAGGTTCCTTCTGGCAGGCTGCTGGACCGTGCAAGTTCTGTCCACCACCACCGCCCCAGCCTTTCCTTTACCTTTTACAACGTAACTGCTCCCATCAGTGAACCAGGTCAGCGCCTCCCCGGCCAGTGGGATGTCCATAAGTTCTTTGTGAACCTCAGTCTCTTCAACCAATAGTTGATGGCAGTCATGAGTCACTGGTTCATCAGTCTCCTCAGGCAGAAGAGTGGCGGGATGAGGGTGGCTGGTGGAGGGAATGCAATCCTCTAGGTGAGAAGCAGGCTTTGGTAGTGAGTCATGGGGGCATTGGTCATCCATTGGTCTAGGGGCTGCCAGGCAATGCTTTCCAATGCATGAGGGTCTATTATAGTTACTTTTAGTGCCAAAGTCAACTTGTCGGCGTCTTTGACCTATAGCTTTTAGACAGCCAGGACATCCACTGGCTACAGGATCAAGTTTCTTTGACAGAAAAGCAACTGGTCTTTTACACGGCCCTAGATTTGGTCAAAACTCCTCAGGCTACCCCCTTATGCTTGTGCACATAAAGGATAAAAGGTTTAGTTACATCAGGAAGGGCCAGAGCAGGTGCACTCAGCTGTGCCTTTTTAATGGCATCAAATGCCTCCTGATGCTCTGGGGCCCAGGAGAATTTTTTTTCTTTAGTCAGCAGGTAGAGTGGAGCTGCTAAGGTCATGATCCCCGGGATCCATAGCCTGCAAAACCCAGATGTCCCCAGAAATTCTCTTACTTGCCTGGCCATGGTTGGGGCCGGTATCTGGACTACAGTTTTCTTCTGAGCCTTGGTCAGCCATCATTGTCTGTCCCATAGATTGTACCCCAGGTACGTTACGTCTCTTCTGCAAATCTGGGCCTTTTTGGCTGAAGCTCAGTAGCCTAGGTCAGACAATTCCATCAGCAGTGCCTTTGTTCCTTCCAAGCAGTCCTGTTTGGTGGCTCCTGCTAGAAGTAGGTCATCCACATACTGGAGGAGGTTCACCTGGGGGTGTTGGATCCTGAAGCTGGCCAGATCTTTATGAAGGGCCTCATCAAAGATGGTCAGGAAATTTTAAACCCTTGTGGCAGTCAGATCCAGGTAAGCTACCTAGTTCTGCACGTGTCAGAGTCCCTCTATTCAAAGGCAAAAAGCAGTTGGATGGTTGGATGTAACCTCGAACAAGTAGGATACCCAACCCACGCCAAGGTCCACTGTTCTTTGGGTAGTCCATGAATGCTGCCATTGCCCTGTGGCACCCATTATTTAAGATTTTTTGTCTTTTAATTTTTTAAATGGCTGTATCAGCACGGAATGCTCTGCTCTGGTATCCACCAAAATTTAACTGGTTGCTCCTTCATTTTTAAAGTTACCTTGGGCTCAGGGAGGGGGTCCAAACCCCATTTCCCTTAATCTTCATCTTTCCCCAGGGCTAGGTAGGACCTTCGATCCCTTGTTTGTCTTCTTGGGGCAGTCCTTTGCCCAGTGTCCTTTCTCTTTACAATATGTACATTGGTCCTTGTCAAGCGGGGTCCTGTTGCCCAGGTTCCATGTTTTAAATTTTCTAACTTCTTTCTCTCTCTCTACCGTCTTTCCCTTTAACCACTGCTGCCAAGATTTTACTCAAATTCTTTTCCTCTCTTCTGTCACACCTTTTCTCTTTGTCTTTTTTCCTTCTCTTCTCTGTCCCTTCAATATACTTTCTCTGTCTCTCCCTCTCTTTTCTCTGTTTCTCTCTTCTATGTCCCTTCAATATACTTTCTCTGTCTCTCTTCTTTTCTCTGTTCCTCTCTCTTCTCTCTTCTTCGCTTCTCTGTCCTTTCAGTACACTTTCTCTGTCACTCCTCTTTCACGGTCCCCCATTTGTAATACACTTTCTCTGCCTCTTTCACTAAATCACATAACTCAGCTTCCTGTAACCCTTCCAGTCTCTGGAGTTTCTTTCTAATATTCGGGGCCCAATTGCCCTATGAAGGCCAGAGCCACAGAAGCTCTCTGGGCTTCTGAGGTAAGGTCAAAAGGAGTGCTCACTTTACCTTAACCAATTGGTGGGCTGTCTCGCAGCACCTCGGAGACCTGCCACCAGAGCTTGGTGATAGATTTTCAAGCTCTCTCTACCTTCAGCGGTGTTGAAGTCCCAATTGGGGCGAGTCAAGGGGAATCCCAAGTCAGTAGCATTCTCTCCTGCTCCTTGTTTGTGAAGAGTGTCTGCAGCAGCTGTTTACTATTGAGAAAACATAAGAGACTCCACCAACCCTATAAGGCATTGGGGATCCTCTGAGAAAGGGAGGTGGTTAGTTTTCCAATTACAAAGATCTGGGGAGAAGAGCCAGCACTGGAGGCTGCAACCTGGCCACCTGACATTGGGGGGGGCAAACGTGCACAGTGGCAGGGTCATAACCCCATCTGTCCATTTTGGCATGGCTCCGCCCCTGCCACCCCAGCCCATGACTACTCGGCTGCAGCTTGGCCCCAGCATCCCTGCCAGTGGTGGCATGCTCACAGTCTCATCCAAAGATGGACCTGCACAAGTGCTCTCCGGCGGTGGGTCAGGATGAGAGCCAGGTCCTAAAAAACAGTTGTCTTAACAGTTTGGATAATCTCAGAATGAAGTGCCATCCAACACTAAAAGTCCGCCACTCAGGCACAATCTCCCTAAACTCAGCTGATAAATTATGGGCCCAAGACTTAACTTCAGTCCAGTGGTGAAGAGTCAAACTAAGGAGAATCAGTTATCATAGTCTGTCCTATGATAAAACTACAGACAAAGACACCAAAGACACACAGAACGAAAATGCACGAAACAGAAACTAACAGATCTAGACACGGGCGACCCACCCACGTATTCTACCATCAGGCAAAAGACTCAAATGGCCGCAGAGGAAACTTCTGCTTCAACAACAGAGCTTGGTCCTACCGACCATGAGAAGGAAGATACTGGGCATCCTCAGGCCTCCTAAAGCCCCCTGGAGGGTCCCCCAGGTCAGCAGTCTGTGATCCCCCTAGCATGTCTGCTGATTACAGTCCCCTGATCCTTACAGCTCAAGAGGACAGCTGCAAACCAAAACCGAGAACGTGTTCCAAAAAACAGATACCAGAAAACAGATAATAAGAACAGAGAAGCCAGCCAACACACACACACACACACACACACACACACACACACACACACACACACACCAGAGGGGATCCCCGTACTTCCAAGTTCGTTCTTGAATGTCGCAGTTTCCCGGCCAACCCAACAAATGAAAGACCTGCAGAGCATGGACCTTCACTCTCCCACTCAGAAAAGGCAACTCCCCAAGTCACTCATGAGAAGCTGTCTTGATGTAAAAGCATGAGGTCTTTTATATTCCAAGTGCACTGGGGTGTACGTGCCTGCCCTCGCCAGCAAGGAAGATGTGACTCCGGGTAGATCTTCTTCATGCAGTTTTAATCAGGATCCTTTAAACATGTTGCTTCTGGCCCGCAGGGAGAGAGAGAGAGAGAGAGAGAGAAAGAGAGAGAGAGAGGGGGGGGGAGACCCCTGCACAGGCTTAAATACCCTTGAGCTAACCAACCCCAGTGAGCCACGTGAACCCTGCAGATAGGCTACTCTAATGCAGAAGCAGACAGGCTGAACAGACTTAACCAAATAAGGGCTTGTTTACCCAGAGAGTCTTCACCAGCGGGAAGGTGTAAGGCAGAAGCCAGCGCCACTTTAAGGCGTGTCACTACACGGCTTTCTACACTGGGGTCCACAGGCATGTGCCACGCAGGGGTAGAGGACTGAGGACTGCCACTAAGCTCTTATGGGAAACATCTGGTGTGGTATTAGTTTTGTCTTTTGGAAATAATTTATGTAAATCTGGGCTTATCACTCTGTCAGAATTACTAACTTCATTCATGAGGTTTTTTTGGTTACAAATCTTACAAAGGTAAGATGGACTTCTGAATTACATCTATATTTTGTTTTATAGTTATTTATTGAGTCTTCAGAATTTGTTATAGAAGTGCCCATTAGTGATTTTATTCTTTTTGTATCATGAAATTATCATTTTCTAGGTCTCATGAAAGGCCTTTTGTTGTCCATTAGGATTGAAATAGTGAAAGTTCTAGTTTTCTTCAACACTGGGCTATATGACTTCCTAAAAACAAAACAGACAAAAATTTGAATCTGGCATGGCCTTAATTTTCCTATATTAAAAGGATGATTATATCAATTTCATAAGAATCATACTGATATTACAAAGAAAATAGATTTGGTAGACAGGGCCTCCTGAGTTAGATTCAGGTTTTCCTAGTGGTTCACAGAGGGTTGAGAAGCACTGACTGACTGAGAAGCCACTACAACCATGTGTTTCTACCATGTTCCACAAGATGGTGCTATTATAATGCAAATTAAATTAACTGTTGGGTTAAAAAGAAAAAGACTGAAAGTATTTGGTCATTTTTAGAAACTGATGTGGTCAAAATGTTCCTTTTTGTCTCCCTTCAGACAGTACAGGAAGAGTGTATTGAAAAGTTTCCTAGCACGTCTCTCCTGAGCCTTCATTTCCAGCCAAAATCCTGCTTCTTGAATACACTTTTATCAAAAATCACTTTTTACAAACACTGCAGGATAACCTTTTCAAACCATGAACATAAAAGAGCTCTTGAAACACTTCATTATTTAGGGCCTTTTCATTAATTAAATCTACCATCTTTTCAATAATGCTACCTCTCTTTTTTGCACTCTGGAACTCCATATAGTTTCTTTTGGAATAGGAGTTTCCCAGGAAACTTTTATTTCCTGGGAAGAGAGACAAATTCTTTTGCAAATAAGCTGAAACCTACAGACCCTCTTCCAGGAAAAATATGCATGCAAAAATTTCATGGGATTACAATATAGCCTAAAGCTCTGAAATGAATTATTTGAGAGAAAGTCCAGTCACGTACTGCATAATGATCCTTTTGTCAAGAGAAGAATGCATATGGGTCGCCCCAGAGTATGTTGCCAAACCATGGCTTAGCTGTTATAGTTTGCATAAGGACATACTGATGTTAGCACAATTATGAAATCAGCTAAAGATGCATTTTCCCAGAAAGTGTTGTTTTTGTTAAGGATTAAGTGACACATGAATGTCTGTTGTCAAGCCTCATCTATCCCCTTAAGTGTAGTTACTATCGCCCACACACACACACACACACACACACACACACACACACACACACACACACACACACTTTGGGAGCCCATTCCACATAGAGGAATACTTTCTCAGCCTAGACACATGGGGGATGGCCTGGGCCCTGCTCTAAATGATATGACAGACTTCGAAGACTCCCCATGGAAGGCCTCACCCTCCCTGGGGATGGTGTGGGGTTTGGTGGGGGGAACAGGGGAGGATGGGAGGGTAGGAGAACTGGGATTGACATGTAAATTAAGCTTGTTTCTAATTTAAATTAAAAATATTATCATAAAAAGTCCTCATGCTTGCAGTTTATAAACATATTTAATGCCTATATTAATTACTTTTCTGTTGGTCTAATACAATCTTATGACTTATAGAAGAAAGACAGCAAGAAGCTGAGAGTTCATATCCTCAATCTCAAGCACAAAGAAGAGAGAGCAGAGTGGAAGTAGAGTGAGGCTTTCAGCTCCCAAATCTTACTCCCAGTGACATACGTCCTTCAGTATACAGCACCTAAACTTCCCCAAACATGGCATAAATCAGAGACTAAGTATTCAAATTCTGGAACCTATGGGGGACATTTCTTATTTAAATCATTTTATTATTCCATCAGAATTTTGATGGAACCATTTGCTATGAAATATTTCTTCTCACCTTACAAATTATAATAATGTTTCATGCCACTCCACTAGTTGAGAATATTTTGTCAGGTTTTATTTTTGTGTTCTATATTAGAAAGCAAGAGGATAATTTTTCTCTTTTAGATATCAATTTATTGTATTCAGTATTATGTTGTTTTTATCCAAATCATGTCTGTGTACATGATCACCACAGAGACTTTAATATTTTTTAAGAAATTCATTCATTTGACAATCTCTATTAAACATTTATTCATTTAACTATCAAAAAGATTTTTTTATCCCTTTTCATAGTCTGGCATATTAGCAGGGAAAGAAGCACTCACTACTTCCCTGTTAGGGAAAAGGGTTTTACAAGATGAACTAGATAGTCTGAACATTGCTGGTTTTAAATTTTCTCTAGTGTTCATACATTTTGCTGGGCAAAATATTCTTTTTGTTGTGCTGGATTTGAATCCAGAGTCTTTGCACATATTAGGCATGGAGTAAGCTACATTTAAATCTTTAAATGCATATATATTCTTGGAGTTGAGAGAACACTTGCTTAGTATGTGAGGGTCCCTAGGTTTAATCCCAGTACCACCCTAGGCTTGAACCTAGCACCACAAAATATATTTATTTTGGTTTTGAAACAAAACTTCCAAAATACATATTTATAAATGTTATATATCAAGTATAACTCACCTACTAACACCAACTTGACTTGTGAAATTGTGGTATATTTTTGTGAACATTTGTTGTGTAAATTGATCATAAAATAGAAATGTGGAGTAGATATGCATTAATGATATATCATTGTGTCTTTTACATTCTTGTTTTTCTTATTTTACATATCGATTCCAGTTCACTCTTTATTGCAGTAGGTTCATGTTACGAGCAGGTTTGTCCTGCTGGCCGCCTGACCCACTCTTTGTTCCTCCCCACTGGCCACCATGCCAGCCCCAAATAACATGCAGAGACTTTGTATTTGACACAATGCTGTTGGCCAGTTACTGTTATTGTCTATCAGCTAGCTCTGTCTTAATGATTAACCCATTTCTATTATTTTAAGTATTTCCATGTGGCTCATCTTACCGGAGAGTGGCGGGCCGGCATCTTGCTTTCTCTACACTCTACTTGCTGACCCCTCCTCACTACTTCCTCCTTCCTCCTAGTCTCCTAGCCCCACCTGTCTTGCTTTCTCATTGGCCAAACAGTGCTTTATTCATTAACCAGTATGAGAAACATTTACAGAATAACATCTCCCATCATCTCCTCTTTTCTGTCTAAAATAAAAAGAAGGGGTTTAACCTTAACATAGCAAACTATATTATACAACAGTTATCAAATAAGAATCACAGTTGACAATATTTAGTCCATTAACATTTTATAAGACTTAAAGAAAATATCATCTATCCTATCTTTGTGAATCTAAAGTCCTATATGCTACTTATCTTTAATCCTAACTAAGGAAAACTATAATCATAACTGTCTGTCTTCAACTCCTTCAAAGACCACAGAAGGATAATATATAAACTCTAGAAATGACAGAGACAACTCACTTCCTGGTCAGTCACCCGAAGTTCTGTAATGTTCCATCTTTTTTTTTTTTTTTTTTTTTTTTAGGCCGAATGTTATTCTGTAAATATGTTTCTCATACTGGTTAAGGAATAAAGCACTGTTTGGCCAATGGGAAAGCAAGATAGGCAGGGCTAGGAGACAAGGAGGAAAGAGGAAGTAGTGAGGAGGAGTTAGCATGTAGAGCGTGGAGAAAGCAAGATGCTGGCCCACTGCGCTCAGGTAAGATGAACACATGGAAATACTTAGATATGTAGAAATGGGTTAATAATTAAGACAGAGATAGTCGATAAGAAACTAGTAACTGGCCAACAGGATTGTATCAAATACAGAGTCTCAGCATGTTATTGGGGCTCTCGTGGCGGCAGGACCGGGTGGCCGGAGGGGAGGAACAAAGAGTGGGACCAGACCAGCAGCGGGAAAAACGGAACAGGTTCAGAGTCCATGTTTGTTTCATAATAGAATTCCTTAAACTATATGTGGTAGCATATGGTTGCAATCCTGATGTTCCTACTACCAGAAAGTTGGCAGAGACAGAAAAATTTCCACAAACTCATGGAGCAGGCCTGGTGTAAGAAATGATGAACCACAAAAGATCCTGTCTAAAACAAAGTAATTACAATGACTGACAATGGAGGTTTTCCTCTGGCCTTCACCCATTTTCCATAGCAAGCCCACATCTACACACACACACACACAGAGAGAGAGAGAGAGAGAGAGAGAGAGAGAGAGAGAGAGAGAGAGAGAGAGAGAGAGAGAGAGAGAGAGAGAGAGAGAGAGGTGGAGGAGATAGACAGACAGAGAGCTCTGAGATTATACTCTTTATGTTTTCTTACATCTTTTACTGCTTACACATTTATCATCCTATTTTCTGTCTTGCATGGCTCCATGTCCCCTATTTTTACTCAGTCTCCTTAATAATCAGATTTCTCCCAGAACTCAGTAGTTTTTGCCCTCTAGCAGTGGTACTCTCTCGGGCCCTTTCCATCTGCCACCTGTTCTGACAGCTGGGAACCAAGATTAACTAAAGGGGAGTGTTATGTTGCTGGAAGGGGCTGACTCTTGTCAGCAGAGCTGCATCAAACCAAATACCACCAATTCCACACTCTGTTACCTAAAGTTTAACTGAAGGTGACTGATTTGCTACAGAGTCTGGCAATGCAATCCAGAGGAAAGAACACTAGAGTGGCCATAATCCCTTAAATCTGTTTCCCACCACAGTTTAGGCATTCATTCAATATGTGACTTTTGGCAAATGACTTTCATTTCTGCCTTTCAGCTTACTTATGGGTACAGATTTTTTATATCATAAAATCTATTAGAATTTCATTATTTTATGCATTTCATGTAATTTCATGCTTTAAAATAATATTTTATTAATTCTTTGAGAAATTCACACAGTATGTTTTTAACATATTTCCATTTTCCTCAACTTCTCCCAGATCTACACTCTCTGCCCTAATGCCCTTACATACCCAGCATTGAGTTCTTTTTTTCCCAATGATGCTAGTTTGTGTTTCTCAACAGCTTTAAGAATGGGGCCTGTCCTCACCCTCCCTGGGGAGTAAAAAGGAGATGGGATGGGGGTTGGTGGAGGGAGCAGAGGAGGACGAGAGGGTGCGGGAACTGGGATTGATATGTGAAACAAGCTTGTTTCAAATTTAAATTAAAAATTATGTAATTAAAATCAAAACAAAACAAAAAGAATGGGGCCTGTCATGTAGTGTGGTAAACCTACCAGGGATCACACAATAAAACAAAGTAAAGTAAAGCAAAGCAAAACAAAGCAAAATGGAGAAAAACAAACAAAAACCCATGGCTCTTAAATGCCAAGAGCTCTTCTGCTAATGGTAGGATTTCATGCCCACCTTCTCCTGCCCCTCCATGATGGGATTTTGTCTCCCTTGAGTTTGTGCAGGGCTTATGCATGCTGGCACAACTGATATGAGTTCATGTGTACAACTGTCATGTCATGTCTTGAAAATATTGTTTTATGAAAGTTGTCCTTAAGCTCCAACTCTGACAATCTTTCTTGCACAGGCATACCTAAGCCTTTGGGAGAAGAGTGTGATATGTCCAGTTTAGGGCTGAGAACTCATTATCTTTGCACCAGTTGAGGGTCTTTGTGCTAATTGTCATTTGCTACAAGAAGCTGATCAATATGCTTAACAATAGGTCATTAGGAATCACTTTACTACAATGTTCATTTAACAGATTGATGCTATTACATTCTCCCCTATGACCTATCTAGGCTGAGGGTTTTTTTTCCAGATATGGGTTCCATCTAATGGAATTGGCCTTAGATCCAGTCAAAAAGTGGTTAGTTACTTCCATATGGTTCATGCATCTCATACCAATGGGCATATCTTGTCAGCCAAATCAGTATTGTAGTTTGTAGGATCTACAGCCAGGTGAGATTGGTGATTAATATCTTTTCCTCCAATAATTACTGTCTGTGTTGATCTTAAGAGGACATTCTATCAATATTTTTGTTGTTTATTTAAAATGCTAGCATTTAACTTTTACCCTTATTTGCATTTTATAGTATGCTGCTGATATCATTCATAGAAATTTCCCATATTCGATTCATTCCATTTTTGCTTTTGGCATCACTTGCTTAAGAGTATTCTCTGGAGGTACTGATTGAATGTTCTTTATGCCTGAATCTGTTCCCTCACTCAAACACACAACTGTACCTTGTATAGTGTTGCGAGCATTGTGACTGAGTAAATTAGGACACCAATTTAAATTCTATTCTGTAAGAATTCGTTTCTTAGAGACTTTTTGGAAATCATCGTATGGTGGTGTACTTTGGTATTAGGTCTGGGGCTATCTTCCAGCTTTAACTTCAATTTGATCTCTATGCAAAACTGTCACTCTTGGTGGAAATGAAAAAAACCAAGTTCCAATTTATGCTCTCTCTCTCTCTCTCTCTCTCTCTCTCTCTCTCTCTCTCTCTCTCTCTCTCTCTCTCTCTCTCTGTGTGTGTGTGTGTGTTTGTGTGTGTGTGTGTGTGTGTGTGTGTGTGTGTTGCGTGCACATGTGCATGCTTGTGCCAAAGCATGAATGTAGGGGTCAGAGGACAACTTGTAAGAGTCATGCCTCTCTTTCTACCTTATGGGTCTCAAGAATTGAACACAAGATGGTCAGGCTTGCTAATAAGCACTTTTATTCACTGATCCATTTCACTGGACAATGGAATGTTGGGAGAAGGGATGGAAATAAACTGTAACTGATTCCAGTGAATTACAGAAATATCTATTGAATTTAGAATGAAGACAATATTCTTAATGACATATGCTCATCTGCTTTATATATTGTCACATTTCTCCTTCTTACCCAGGTTTCATGTATCTAGGAAAGCAAATTTCTCTATTTCAAGTTGAAAAGGATCAAGGAATTTTGTTCATGCAAAACTTCCTCTTCTGTGGTGTTTTGAAGGAAATAAGGGACATACACTATTCTTAAATTCCTGCTCAAGAGCAGGTTAGAAAGCATCTTCTTCAGAACAACTGACAATATTTTTTACTAGAGAGAGGTAAAAATAGAACCTATAGCCAACATTGGCACTCTAATTATGTTAAAGAGAAGTCATATTATTAAATCAAGCTCAGATGACAGTAAGGTAGGAAAATCTATGGTATTATAACCTACCCCTCCATTGCTGCAGAAGGCTTAAAAACCAATAGTTCTCAGTTGTATGAAAACCAGCAGCAGTGGATGTAGAAGAATGAGGATAATTTTCTGGACATGAAGTTTTGAAATAAAACTTTCATTATTTAACATATTTGGTGGTTTTCTAGAAGACATTACTGCTTTGGACGGCTGACTTTATTGAATTTGACTCAGAGGTCATTTTGTGGGAAATGTACTTTTCCTTTGGGTCATATGCTGAAAATATTTAGACACAATGATTTAAGTTTTCTAAAGCTGACGACAACAGATGGTACAAACAAAAGTCTTAAGGAAAAGTTGTAGAATTAGACACCAAGAGGGATTTTGAAAATTTGTTATACATTCCTGAGACTCTAGGAGTCTTCATGTAAGTATTGGATGTGTGGATACTCTGTATAGTGTACATGCCCAGAAAAGACCAGAGAAGGCTCTAACTTAATAGCTATAGCTTAAGTTGGGGCTCTCTGCAAGCAGGAAATTAAGGAAGTGTGTCACACCACATACCATATGTGTGTGCATGCACACAGTTTTTGAAAAGATTGGGAAGATTATTAGTTTTAGATGTTTAAGAAAATCATTGGACAATTACTAGCTGACCATTAAGTTGATTGAATAGACACTTCAGTGACTAGATAAGACACAGAATACAGATTTCACAAAATTAATTTTAAAGTTCAGTAAATTTTAAAAAGCCTGTTAGAGATGGAAAATCTGACTTCTGAAGTTTGCACATTATGGCATATGTAAAATGTTCAATATTCTAAATAAAATTATGAGACATGTAAAGAAATAAGAGTTCATAGTGTTTACATATACAAAAATGCACTGAAAGTAACTGTCTTTGAAGAAGTCTGCATGTTGAATATATATGACAAAGATTTTTAATCTATATTAACATGTATTAATGTATTAATAGAGTTGCCTTACCTAGGGTTACTGTTCCTGCAGCTTACACAGCATGTCTTCTAGACTCCAGTTGGTTCTACTCCACTGCTGCTTCTGTTCTTGGTGGCCATCCTATGATGCTGGCATCTGGGCTACCTGGGCTGCACTTTCACTGATAGCCTCACCTGGGCTCTCTTCAGGGACTCCAACCATGCCACACAGTACCAACCCTCAGCTTCTCTCCATGGCCCCTTCATGCCTTCAAAACCAGGGCCATCTGGGTGTCTCTTACACTACCAGGTTTGGACCACATCTTCTGTGTGCTGATCCCAAGGAAATACTTCCCAGAGGATTTCACCTCAATGCTGCTGCTCTCTTTTTAGTCACAGTTGGTTCTTTGCCCCAGCTGGCCAGGCAACACATACTCTTCACACAAATGTCCTAGTGTTGAGTTCTTGCTTCCCTCTGAAACTTCACAAGCCAGGCCTCTGTTTCAGCACTACTCTCAACGTTCTTATCATTCAAGCTCTTACAGAAAAGCCCACTATGCTCTTATCACTGAATGGCTTTTCTAGCCATTCCTAAGTCCTTCTATAATCCTCCCCAAACCATGGCCAGGTCTGTTACACCAATACTCCACAATCCTGTTACCAATTTCTGTGTCAGTAGGTTTCTATGATGAAACACCATGACCAAAAAAGCAAGATGGGAAAGAAATGGCTCATTTGGCTTACACTTCCACATCACTGTTCATCATCAAAGGAAGTTGGGACAGGAACTAAAGCAGGCTAGGAACATTGATGCAGGAGCTGATGCAGAGACCATGGAGGAGTGCTGCTTACTGGCTTGCTTTTCCCTGGCTTGCTAGTCTGCTCTCTAATAGAACTCAGAGCCAACAGCTCAGAGATGATATCGCCCACAGTGAGCTGGGCCCTACCCCATCAGCCACTACTTAAGAAAATGCCTTACAGGCTTGCATGCAGCCCAATCTTATGGAAGCTTTTTTTCTCAATTGAGGGTCCAAACTCTCCAATGACTCCAGCCTGTATCAAGTTGAAAACTAGCCAGCATAGAAGTGCAGTGTTATACTTCAATACTGTGCAATCACCAAATCAAACCATTTCCCTCTCTTCACCATTTCTTTATGCTTGATGACTTTAGATTTCTCCATTCTAGCTCTTTATAAACTGTACATTAGGTTAACTTCTAGTTACTTTAACTTCAAGTTGACTTTATTTTTGCTTCCAAATCTGGGAGAGAATGGTGTTTGTCTTTGGCTCACTTCACTTAGATTACTGTACTTTAGTTCCTTCCATTTTGTTGAAATGAAAGAATTTTATTTTTCTTTCCAGCTGATAATTTTGCCATTGTGTATATATATACCACATTGTCTTTATCCATTCATGCATTGATGGGAAACTAGACTGATTCCATATCTTGACTATTGTGAATAGTGTTTCAATAAACATGTGAGTGTAGCTATAACTGCTATGGTGACTTCATTTCCTTTGTGTTTATGTACAGAGTGTACTAGCTGAATCACACAGTAGATCAATTTTTAGCTTTTTCATATCCATTATAGTTTTGGCCATACTGATTGTGCTGATTTACAATATCATCAAATAGTTTATAATAGTTCTTTTTTCCTCCATATCCTGACCAACATTTGTTATCTTTAATCTGAAAACAGCTATTGTAACTGAGTTGTGATGATTTCTAGATATAATTAGATTTGCAGCACTGATGGCTAGGCTTAGTGTTTTCATACATTGGCCATTTGCATTAATTGTTATCTCATTACTCTGGTAAAATACCTTACAGAAACAACTTAAAGGATAAAAGATTTCTTTTGACTTATTATTTCATAGGGTTCAGGACATGGGCCACTTGTCTCAATAACATTTGGTACAGCATTATGGCACTGAAAGGAGGTGACAGGAGAGTTGTTCACTTCCTGGCCAACTAAGCAACAGAGATAAAGAAGCAGCAAGTTTCATGGGCAAGACACCCCCCAAGAGGCCATTCTCAGTGATCTACATCCAGCTAGTCCAGCCTTATAAAATGTTTACAACGTTCTGAAGTACTACCACCATCTGGGAACCAAACACATGTACTTGTGGAACCATTTAATTTTTCAAATGATAAAATTCTGCTCCTGTACTCCCAAAGCCTATGTCCACTTCATGTTGCAAAACACACTTAGTCAATGTATGTGAATCTCTAAAGTCTTAAGAGTTCCAGAAGTTTTCCAAAGTCTGTCTAGAATCTCCTCTGAGACTCAAGTTCTCTTTAAACACCTGAAAATTCAAAAAGAAAACTACTTCTAATATGCAATGGCAATGAATAAGCATTCCCATCATAAAATGAAGGGATAAGGGACTAATAAGGGATAGCACACTGGAGCAATACTGAAACTCAGTAGAGCCAACATATGGTTTGAACTCCAACTGTCTTGGGAACTTTTGTCTCCATGGTCTTTAATGTTTCAATCCATATCATCTCTCTTTTGGGCTGACTCTATCACTGCCTATAGCATTCCTCAGCAGTGTTCCACATTCCTGGTATGTCTAACATTCTGAGTTCTCCATTGCAGCATAAGATTTATTCTTCAAACACTGGGCTATCTAAGAGATCCCATGACACATTGCCTGGCCTCTTAGGCTTTTCTTTTTTATCTTTGTGGCAGCCTCTATGACACCACTGTTTGTGTATTCTACATTCCTACAAAACCAGCATCGCTAGGATGATGTTGAGGACTGCTACCAGCTCAAGCAGTATCTATGTCCAGCCTATCTACAGCAGCCTCTGAATGCCTGGGCTGCTGAAACTAGCAAAACACTTCCCTAGATGGCCATCCCAGTAATTCTCTCTTCTTAGGAGAATGCCTTTCAGATGAGTTCATAATTTTATATCTTTGAGTCTGAAATGGGTAGGATGATTCCTGGGATGCTACAAAGTCTTGATAGCATTGTTCTAATTAAGACAAGGTTTTAATTTAATGCTGCCAATCTCTTAGTTTCTTTAAGTTTATGTTTATTTGTAATATGCAAGTAATTAATTTTTCTGGATAAAATTTAGATTTTTCCAAATATCTTTGTTCTCTAGTGTCATTGCAGACCTAAGAGCATCCAGCAATGACCATGCTTCAGTCTGAATGTTATTCTTCTTTGAAAATTTCTCTGCCAAATTATTGAGTTTTTTTTTAATTTAGCCTTACTCAAAGTCCAAAGACCTAGGCAAAAAAATAGTTGTTTTGTGGCATGAATCAATGTGGTTGTTTGAATGAAAATGGCTCCTATTGGCCCACAAGGAATGGTGCTATTAGGAAGTATTTATTGGGGGATGTTCTTCTGTATATATGTTTCTCTTATTGGTTGATGAATAAAACACTGTTTGTCCAATAGAGACAGGAAGATATGAGGGACTAGGAGACAAGGAGAATTCTGGGAAAGGTAGGCAGAGGGTGTGTGGGGGGATGGGGTGGGATATTATGTAGAGACTGGGAAGAAAGGACACACCAGGCATTCTCTGATAAGATAAGGCCATGTAGAAATACATAGATTAATAGAAATGGCTTGATAATTAAGAGTTAGCCAATAAGAAACCCCAGCCATCAGCTAACATTTTTATAATTAATAAGGCACCCATATGTTTGTTTGGGGTTGAAGCAGTGGTACCTGGTGGGACAAGAACCATCAACAAAAAGGTATGGCCTTGTTGGAGTAGGTGCAGCCTTGTTGTAGGAAGTGGGCCACTGGGGGTGGGCTTGCAGGTTTACCATGTCTGCCTGCATGCTGCCATACTTCCAGCAATGATAATAATGGAATAAAACCCTAATTAAATGTTTTTCTTTACAAGAGTTGTCATGGTCATAGTGTCTCTTCACAACAATAGAAACCCTATCTAAGACAATGGATCTAGTTTAATGCTTAGTAGACTCCTTACTCCTTTATGAGACCTCAAGATCCTGGCCTTCATTGTCTTCATCACTTCAGCATTCTGGTCTTTTGAAGTCCTTTCATACATGCTCTGATTGTACCTAAACATTCTCAAGCCTATGTATGTCTCCATACTCTTTAAGATCCCCCCACCAGAATCTAGTTCCAAAGTCTTAAGAACTTTATGAACAATTTTAATAACAACAATGAGCTACTCCTCTGGTACCAGTGTTCTGTATTAGTTAGTTTATCATAATGTCATGAGAGAACATAATAAGAGAAGACATTTATTTTGACTCATGGTTTCAGAGTGTTCTGCTCATAATGGACAGGAAGTCATAGTTCATGTCACCATAATCAGGACATAGGTAAAATGAAGAAGAAATGGGCAGTGACAATATACTCCCAAGGTCTTATCCTCAATGACCTGCCTCCTCCTCTAGTACTTCTCTACTGTCTAATGGCATTGTATATATTTATGTGCTTACTAACCATACAAATACCTATACAAATATTTTGTTGATAACGCACAGAATCAGAGAAGGTACTTTGAATACTGGACACTTACCAGATACATTATTTTAAAATACCTTCTCCAATCCTGTGTGTTATCTTTTTGCTTTATTGGTAGTATGTTTAAATCAAAGATATTTTTAATTTTGATGAAATATAACTCATCTATTTTTTTGCTAATTTTGTTGCAGTACCATTTGCAAGAATTCGTCACTAAATGCAGATCACAAAGATGTAGCTCTTGGATTTTCTCTAAAAGTTTTATAAGCTTAACTCCTAGTTATAACTCTTTGATCTATTTTAAAATAAATTATTTTATTATAATTTGGAAATGAAATTAGTTCCATGCATTTAGAGGAAAGCCACATAAAAACCTAGTAAATTATCAGGTAACTAAGATATAATTAATTTTTTAGAAGTTTGAGAAGTACCCTTCATGAAATGATAATGTTGCTCCTAGAAACCATAGGTCTTTACATAAAAGTCCTTGTGCCTAAACAAACAAAACATGAAAAAGGAAATCTATGTGCCAGATGTGAAATATCTCCCTATATGTTCTTGACCAGTCTTCGGAGACTCCAAAAACAACATTTTTCCATAAAAACCCTTCCCACTGGTACAAAAGGGACATGTTAAATTTTGGGGTAACTGACTGCTTTCTTATTGAATGTGAGTCCTAATCTCCGAAAGGGGATACATATTTGGTAGTGTGAGTCTGGGTAACAAGCTATGGCTTGGGGAATCACAGTCCCTAAGGATGAACTTACTGTCAATGCTTTGCTAAATGGACATATAGTTAAAATCTCCTTGTAATATTTATATTTATAGCCTCACACAAATGCTGCTGTCACCCATGTTGGCTATTGAGAGAGAGAAAAAAATATGAATAGTCTATAGATGTGATCTATTTAACTACACAACTAACTTGCTTAGACAAGATTTGTCTACCTATGCACTATGAGCACAACTACTGTGAGGGTAGCCAGCCACCTTCTGATTGGATCTGAGAACCACTGTACAAGATGGAGCCCATGCCTAGTGCTATAAACCTAGTTATTTGTCAATGTCTGGGTAGTCATAGGCATAAGGGGTAATTTACTACTATTGATTAACTAAATTTACTGCCTTCTAAATACTTATGTTTATAGTAATAGACAAAAGCTACTCTTAGCCTTAATCAGAGAAACCTCACTTTGCAGTGAACACATAAACTAATGGCTGACCAACTGAAAATAAGTGATGGTTACATGAAGTAGCTCTAAAATTCTACCATGTGAGGTGGTATAAGACGTCTATACCATCACATCAAAGGCTTAGATATAATTATAGAAGAGAGGATGAGGAGCATATAAAACTCAAAGAATAGAGTAAATGGCTGATAAATGCCATCCACTAAAATCAATACAACTGTTGAAATCATGAAGTTATGACTTTAGTTAACTTTACTAGGCATACACAAGACTGGTTGTGTCAACAATGAGTCATGAAAGGGGTAAGGGATCATTGAACCCTACCCCTTGCTGCTGAATTATTGGCTACCAATAGATTCTTAGAGAGAAGGAATCATTGTCTTCAGCTGTGCCCCGCTTAATGGGCCCACCAAACTCCATCAGCTAGCACTAAACCAGTGGTCACACAGATGGTCCTGGGTGAACTTAGTGGATCATAAAACAAAACAAACAGATGTGAATGTGAAAAGTAGACTTTTAGGGAGGTGGAGGGGTAGAAAACTTTAGTTAGGAAATGAGAGAGGATATTGTATGAGAGTGGTCAGTATGCGTTTTGTACATATATGTAATTGTGAAAGAACAAACTTAATAAAACTACCTGCCTACCTACATACCTACCTACCTCACTAAATAAGAATTGGGTAAAGATTGCTTGTTTAAGATTTACAGAGGACTGGTGCACAGTTCCTAGAATTCGGAATGGACAAATTACAACTGCCTGTACTTTCAAAGCCAGAGGGTATGACTCCCTCCTCTGTGGACAATGTGCTCAAGTACACAGATTTACACACAGACACAAACATTTTCATATAAATAAAAATAAAATCATTTAAATAAAACAGTCAAGTAAATAGCAGTGAAAAGCATCACTGAAAAGAGTCAAGTAGAAAAGAACAATATCTGGAATAGTAAACAAAGATGAGAAAATACTATATTCAACATGAGTAAAGAAATAATATGTGGAATCAGCCTGAATAAAGAAAAAATATGTGAAGTCTACTACTACTAAAATATATGAATCTCCCAAAGTTTGTATACCATGCCCAAGTTGACTTTGTCTCATTGATGTATTATGTTTCAATACTCAGACAAATAAATGTAATACAGCACACAAACTGAGATAAAGTTAGAAACTGCATGGTCATATCAATAGAGGTAAAAAATTGCCTTAGGAAAAAGATTTTTAAAAGAACATTTCTTTGATAATGCTCAACATGTCTTCATGATAAAAGTTTATGGAATTAGGATAAAAGAACATACTTCAGCAGACTAAATCCTGTGACAAACTTGTAGCCAATCTATATCAAATGATGAAAAATGAGATAGAAGATGTTTAATCACTACTCTTACTCAATATGGTGACTGAAGCCTTAGATGGGGAAATAAAATGAGAGAAAGAACAAAATGGACAAAAATAGAAATGGAATAATTAAAACACTGCCATTTGGAGGCATCTTGATCTTATGTTTAATGAGCCTAAAATCTAAATGAAAAAATATTTTAGACTGAATAATCACTTTCAGCAAAGTAGCAGGATACAAAATCAACATATAAATATACTTCAACTTTTTGTATACCAATGGCAAACTTAAAGAAAAAGAAATAAGGAAAGAGTCCTAGTCACAAGAACTTGAAAAATATTTAGGAACAAGTCTAACCAGAAGGCAAAACACCTCCACCATAAACACTTTAATACACTGAAGAATGAAACTGAATAGGATGCCAAATAATGAAAAGACCTCCCATACTCATAGATTGGTAGAGCTAATATTTTGAAGATAAAGATATTACCTAATTGATGTACAGACTTAACAAAATACCCATCAAAAGTCCAAAAACAATTTTTGATAAGAATTAAGAAAAAGTTCTGAAAGCTATGTAGAACAACGAAAGACCTTGAACAGCCAAAAACAATCCTATTTAGAGTTATCAAAGTTGAAGTATCACAATAACTAGTTTCAACTTATACACAGAACCATGGTAACAAAAACATCATTATGGTGCTAGATTGAAACAGAGGACCCAGAAATAAACCCATATAGCCTGAGCTGCGTAATCTTTGGAACACTGTCATTAATATACTTTGATAATAAGATAGCTTCTTCAACAATTGATAGTGGGGAACTGGATATTGCAACGAATGATGGTAAGCAACTGGATATTCACATGTAAAATAATGAAGGTTGAACCATATACTTACCCTATATAAAAAGTCAATTCAAAATTAATCAAAGGCATAAAACTCCATGTATATTCTCCCTTAGGCTCTGTGACATTCTCAGATGTAGAGTTTTGTCCAGCCATAGAGTAGACAAAAGGCTTATGATCTTTCTCAAAATTTTAGTATGAATTGCAAAGGGAAAACTAGCAATTTTATGGTGGAGAAACCCAGTAGAAAATACTGAAATCATGTGATCAGATTTAACATGTCCAGTGTGTTTTATTAACACCTCTGCAGTGCTGTGTGTGTGTGTGTGTGTGTGTGTGTGTGTGTGTGTGTGTGTGTGTAGAAAGAGAGGTGGGGGAAGAGGATCCTGCAGAAAAAGTTAATGGCCTCAGTGTAATGAAGAGAAAACATCAGAGGAACCCAAATTGACAGCTATTTAGTATCTAAACAACACATTTCAAAAGTATCAAGATCATCAATAACAAGGACAAATTTAGAAACTTAAAAAAAAACTGGAACAGATTTGAATACATGCTAGAATCAATCACTGCCATGAATCTTGTATTCAGTATTGTATTAAAGCAGAAGAAGCACATCAGTAGAACAATTGGTGAATTTTGAGAGAAGATTTTAGGTAAGTTTCTCATTTCAGTGATTGTGTAATGGCTGTTGGATGTTAATACCAGGAAAGCTGGGTGAAGGTTACATCTCTCTGTACTATTTTTATAACTTCTAAATTTTCCTTGCATTTTTCTGAATATTTATTTTTCCAATTGTTGTGCAACCCCTAGAATTGCTTCAAAATAAGACTGAAAAACAAAAATAAAAACAAAAATAAAACCCATGGTATAATGTAGCATAACATAATGAAATGGATTTATATTAGAGGTAGGCATCATATAATATCAGATTCATCATCCTAAGGATTTTATACTATGCAGGTCAGTGTATTTTAGCACATTTACAGTGCTTTCTAGCCCATCAGATCTACTTTTAGAGAGTTGTATCACCTCCAAAAGAATTTTCTGTACCTATGAAGCAATGACTTTAAGTTTTAGACTCCTCCCAGCCTTTGGAAGCCACTAAACTGATGATGGATTTGCCTATTCTCTACATTTCATATCAACTGGATGGAACAGTATGTGCTCTTTTCTGCTTTTGTTTCTTCCCTTTAAATCTTAGGTATACTAAAGAAAATTAAAAACAGATGTTCAAAAAATTTTGTACTCTATTGCTTTCTTTTACTGTTGTGTCTTTACCTGCTTTTGGTCAGCCCTAAATAATATACATATGAGCAATGCTAAATGGACTCCACAGCTTGTTTTTACATATACATATTTACATATGTATGTATGTAATACTAACAAAGAAGAAGAGGTCATGAAGCTGAGAAGTAATGGGGGTACATAGGAGGAGTTGGAAGGAGAAAAGCCAAGATTGAAATAATACAAATATAGCACTCATACATGAAATTCTCAAAAAATAAATAATAAAATAAATGTTAAAAGTTGTACACTAATGATTTTTAGTGACCTTAATCATAATACCTGAAAACAGAAACAAGATATTAATTCACTGATGAATAGATTAAAATATTGAATAGACATAAAATAGGATATAAAAATGGATAAAGTGCATACTGTAATGTGGATATATCTTAGAAATGCTACTCTAAATTGAATCATATAAACATAGGCACATATGCTCAAGGCTTTATGTTTTTTTATTAATAATATAATTTAAAAATTTTACATGTCGATCCCAGTTTCCCCTCCCTCCCTTCTTATCCTCTTTCCCCCTCACATGCACCCTGACCACACTCCCCTCCCATCCCCCCACCCCCATCTACATGTAGGGCTATGATATCCAGGTGGGGTCATGTAAATCTGTCAAGTCATTTGAAGTACGGACTAGGAATTTTAGTAAAACTACTGGAATAATTGATTTGAAAGTACATAAAATGATTTAATACCATAGTTGGTTATCATTTTGTAGGTAGCCAAGGTTTTGTTAATGTGACAACTGGCATAAAACTATAGTTTATGTATCATTAAGGGTTACCAAGTCAGAATCATAAATGTATTTGTGCAAAAAAATTGACTTTTTGGTTAAGTGTAGAAAATACTCCCCGAACAATCTCTAAAAGTTTACATGTAATATTTTAATTTTTGTTTTACATTCAGGGATTTGTGTTTTATGAGAATTAACACAAGTTCAGGAAGACACAATAAAAACCTAAAAAGTAAGACTGCTTGCTGGACTTAAGGTCATCTTTATTTATGCATTTATGTTCTCAACTTTTAAAAATGCCAAATACTACATGAATGTTCACATATGCATAAAAGGCTGAAACTACACAAAGCTGTTAACACTGTTACCTCTGAGAAGTTGTTAAGGGGATAAGAGTAGAGAAACTTTTATTTTGAAACCCTCTGTGCTGTTTCTTTTTTTTCCCCCTGAGAATGACTTGTTTTTACTTCTCTTTACTTTGGAGGTTGTCCTTCAACTCAGTGTGGTTCACAGAGTAAGATTAGCTACTCTGATTTTGTGTGACTCCCCTAATTATACACATTAGGAAATGGATCCAGAAAATGAAATGGCTTATTCAGACACAGCCTGTAGTAGAAGCAGTTTGGAGAAGTAAATCCTCCAGACTCTTGCATTTCTTTTTCCATTCCCCACACCTGTTCAGTTACATTGCCCATTCCTATGAAATATAATCACAAAACCATCAGTCATTCCAAATGTTCCAAGGATGTTTCCGGAGTGCACGATTCAGAACAGCAATGGAAAGATTCTCACAGTACAATATTTGTCTGTTACCATAATCCTAAAAATGGCAATCACATTTCCAAGAATGAAAACAGATGCAAATGTATAAGCATTTGGAACTGAAACATAGGCATGTGTTCTGAGGCCATGAATAGCTTCTTTTTTCCTCCCTAGACATAGTTTAACGATGTGATCTTTGCAGCTTTCAGAAGAGCAACGGCTGAGATTCCAGCTTAATCCTTAGGTAACAACTCCCATTGAGGCCAGTTGGGGCTGCGCCTAGTATCTTATGTAGGGGATTCTGTATTAATGGTGTGCCTGTAGGGGAAGAAAGGGGTGTCATAACGAATTTCAGACCTAATAACTACCTGAATATCTGGCTGATGGGGTTTGTGCTGTGAAAATATTTAATCATTACATTACCAGACTTTTTTTCCCATTTTCCTTTTTTTATTTAAATTAAAAACAATCTTATTTTCCATAGCAATGGCTATTTAGAAGTGGTAACAAAAATTCTGAAATTTTACTGAGCAGTCTGTCTTTTCTGGAAAACAAGTATTGCTAATGGTGGTGATCCAGAGACTCTTTGAGTAAATACAGCAGTGAAAACTCAGGTGAATTCCCTCTTAGTTGTTACCCTGAATATGAAAAAGACAAGATACATCTTCTACAATATGAATCAAATACCCTAATCATCTTCATGGCTCTTAAATGTCAAGACTCTGTTTTTGAAATCTGGTAATGTAGCTGACCTGAACAAGGGAGAGCTCATGAACCCCAGACTGACAGCTGGGAAACCAGCATAGGACTGAACCAGACCCCCTGAATGTGGATGTCAGTTAGGAGGCCTGGACAGTCTATTGGGCCTCTGGTAGAGGAGCAGTATTTATTACTAGTGAATGAATGGACTTTGGGAGCACATTCCACATAGAGGGATACTCTCTCAGCTATGGATAGAATGATAGCTCATTAGGAGAAATACCATGTCCATTTAGCAGCATTAATAGTAGTAGGTTCTCTTCTAAGGCCTATGACCTGTCTAGCCTTAGGTGTTTTGTTCAACAAAGGTGTCAGGAAGGGATTTCATCTTATAGGATGGGACTTCTATTTAATCAGAAAGTAGTTAGTTACTCCCATAGTGTTCATGCCACTATTGCACTACTGGGCATGTTTTGCCAGGCCATCATTGTTGTGCCTTGTAGATTATACCACAGCTGGGTATAATTGATGACTAGTTTTCTTCTCTATGAGCTTGCATTGTACCTTCAAGTGCTATGAAAACTCATCAATAGGAATGAATCTTCTAGGTCCATTCCAACTTTTGTTTCATCACATTCAATGACTCACGTATGTATTACTTTTAGCTGTAGGGTTTTACCACCAAGTTCTTGGGGATCACAAGGAGCAATAGATATCAATAGCCTATAATGTTTGGGGGTCTATGAGACTTCATTGTTCAATGACTCCAAAAGCTGTAGCCAATTTCTGGCACTGAGTTTTTTGTTAGCCTCTGGTATTTAGTGAGGGCATTGTTACTGTGTTTTAGGGCAAGTACATTTTACCTCTTTTTAAGTATGTGTATACATTTTAGGAAGTTTCTGTAGTGATAGGTGTCCATATGTCTTTTTTTGAAAGGTTTAGTTATCCTTTCCTTTACTCCCTGTTTTACCCTACCCTTGCATTTCTACCCCACTTTAACCCTCCATGTTCCTATTCCATTATTCCTTTATCAAGACATTATACTAGTGTATTTTATCTTCCCTCCTGAAGACCTCTTAGAAATTTTCTGATTTGTAAGGGTACTCTAAATTAAACACATATCTGAAGATTCCGAGATAGCATCTACAGATGAGAGAACACATGATATTTGTTTTTCTGGATACTCAGAATGATCATTTTCATCTACATTTGTTTACATGTGAATTTCATTTTTTTCTAATGGTTGAATAAAATTCCATTGTGTAAATATATCATGTTTTCTTTATCCATTTATCAGTTGGTAGACATCTAGGTCATTTGCATTTCCTAGCTATTGTAAGTAGATGAACATCAATAAGCAGATATCTCTGGAGTAGGTGATGAAGCCAATTGGATATATACCTAAGAAGGGTATAACTGAATTATTTTCAGTTTCGGAGGAACCTCCACACTGATTTTCACAAGGAACATCAGTTTGCATTCCTGTTAACAGCAAATAAGTGTTTGTTTTTCCCTGTATCAATGATAGCATATGCTGTTATTTGTGTTTTTAATCTTAGCCATTTTGACTGGGATCTAAAGCAATATCAAAGTAGTTTTAATTAACACTTTCTTGTTGGCTAAGGATATTGGTTGTTTTTTATTCTCAACTGTTTCTTTTTTGTCTTTTGATAAATTTGTTTAGTTATATGCCCCATTTTTATTTGGGTTGTTTATTTTCTTAATGTTTATTTAATTTTTTAAAGTATATTTTAGACACTGACCCTCTGACTTATGCATAGTTGTTAAAGATTTTTCCCATTGTGTAGGCTACCTCTTTACTCTAGCATTGCTATCCTTTGTTGTACAAAAACATTTTTATTTTCATGCGGCCCCATTTACTAATTGTTGATATTAATGCCTACACTATTAAGGTCTTGTTCAGAAAGTTCGTCTTGTGCCAGTGAGTTCAAGCCCACTCCTTACTTTCTCCTCTATCAGATTCAAGCTATCAAATCTTGAGGTTGTTGATCTGTTTGGAGTTGAATTTTGTGCAACATGAGAAATAGGGATCAAACTTCATTCTGCTACAAGTAGCTATTCATTTTCACAATCCAAAACAAAGCAGAAACATAGGACAAACAAATATAACAAATGGGACCAATGAAAAATAAAACAAATATGCTTATAAATTAAAATTCAGACAAATTGAATATTAGGTTAAGTGTGACTAGTCTAAATGTTCCATTTAAAGAGGAAGTATTAAGTGGCTAGAAAGTAAGACTGTGCTATATACTTTATACAAGAAATCTGCTTTAAGGATCAACATTGAAATCTGTTTATCTAAGTGAGTGAAACGTGCAAACACTAAGCAAAACAGAGCAGATTGGCCACATTCTTATCTGCCAATTTTATCTTCATAACAGAGGATGTCAGCAGGTATAAAGAGGAGCAGTTAATAATGATAAAAGGGGTTTATTCATCCAAAAAAATAACCTCAAGTGTGTACGTAGCTGGTAAGAGAGTTTCAAGGCACATAAAACAAAAGCAATTTAATGATAAATCTAGAGCTAATATAGCCATTTAGTTGTATCTTTCAGTATGTGAAAAATTAAGTAGAAAAACAACAGCAATATCAAACAGCTTAACAAAAAACACAGAAATATCAAACAGCTGAACATTACTATCAACCAGTTTTACCTAATTTATATTTGTAGAACAAGTTGCCAAACAGCAGAATAAAATTATGTTAAATGAATTTAAAATAGATGCCATATTATGGGTCATAAAAAAACTTCTTGAACTCATATGAAGAATATTCTCTGACCAAATACTCTGAGTTAAGCCAGAAATCAATAGCAGATGGATATCTAGAAATCCACAGGATTCAGGTATTAATTGTTATATGATTAAGATGCACCAAAAGGAATATTAAAATGCTTTGGAATAAATTAAAATAAAACGTGGCATATAAAAATTATTAGATTCAATTGAAGTACTGCTTGGGAGTTAGGAATTGCTCTACTTGTACTTAGAATGAAAGTCTTTGAACGGGGGCTGGAGAAATGGCTCAATTTTTAAAAGTACTGACTATTCTTCCAAAGGACCAGGGTTCAATTCCCAGCACCCACATGACAGCTCACAACTGTCTGTAACTTCAAAATCTGACACCCTCACACAGACATGCATGCAAGCAAAAATGCCAATGCATCTAAAAATAATTTAGAAAAGTCTTTGATCAGTAGGTAATATACAGAAAGCTATATTTTATCTCAAAGGAATTTTTATATATTAATAGGTAGAAAATAAGATTTAGTTCCACACTTTAAAAATGATGTATCTGCATTTTATTTTTCTATTTTATGAGAACAAGAGCATTTCTACACCATTTTGTTCACTTAAAAATGCAAAGAATGATAACAGAGAAGTTTCAAAAACTATATAGATTTAAAAAACTGTGATATGCATATTCCACAAAATTCATTATTTTCTTAGTCAACAGCTTCATTAAGACACACGGACATAGGAGGGTTTGGAGGGAGGGGATGGGAAGAGCTGTAGGGAGGAAAGGCAAGAGGGTAAGTGATGGAATTATATTTTAATTTTAAAAAGTTAATAAATATAAAAACAAGGCATGGTTGAAATACATATTTCCTTTCCATATCTTATCAAGGTAGACAAAACAGATATAAGGCAACTGTGCAAAGCATACTTTAGCTTCAGAAAAGAACATAGTAGAAAAACAACAAATCCAATATATCTTTACCTGCCAAAACCCTTAAAGATGTGTGCTTTCAATTGTTTTCTATTGAGAGACATCCTGTTTGGTGTCTCCAGCAAATGCATGGATGAACATGCATAGAAGGACAAATAAGTTTATGCATGTGTATAACATTATTCTACATTCTTTCCAATATACTTAGACATTCAGGTTACTTGTTGGAGGCTTTTCAGGCAAGTATGGTTAAACACCAACATTTGTTCTATGATCTGGCTTAATAATTCTATGTCTATAGTGTGAGAAATAGGACAGTATTTATACAAATGATCTGAGTCTAGAGAAGACTCCTTTAATTCTGTCTAGAAAGTGTGGACAGTAAGAAGACTTTTCAGAAGAGGATGTAATTGATAGGAATCCAGAGGAACACAAGAAAAATAAAAGGATTCCTCATCTTTAAGGTTCAGGGAGAGGAGAAACCATGCACAAGTCAAATAGGGAATGGTGACAAAGAAAATATAATTCATCAAAGGAAAAAACAGATAATATAAGTGCTTAGTGGAGAGCTGTTGGTGAAACATGTGGTTGGATGGAAAATATTCCTCTTTCTCCCATTCCTCCTAGTTAGTATTTACTAAGTACTTACAAGTACCAGACAAAATTCAATACTTTATGTAAATCACTTCATTTGATTCTTACAAATCTACTGTGTATTGCTATCATGCTGGCTGTATAAAAGCAACTTGTCCAAAGGAGCTAAATAAAAAGCCTTATTCGTGGTACTTAATTATTATCGTGAGTAGGTTCACTGCCCAGAGAGACTTTTCTATTTCTTGAATCCCCTTGTCTAAAGAAGCATACTGAGGTAAGTGATCTAGTAGAAGGTCTGGCATACATGAACTCTTAACAGTTGTCACTCCATGTACTAGGACCTACACAAAGTAAAGCTGGCCAAAATCCCAGCATGAATCAGGGAGGAACTCAACGAAGTCCCACTACCTTCTGAGGAGCTATTTTATTGGCAAATGACAGCTGCAGGGAGGAGTGCCAGTTTCCTTCAGAGATGAGGCCCCTGAGAGGTCATCATGTTCCAGTAGATGGTCCTACACCAAGTAGAGTAAGCCAATTTTTAAAAAGAACCACCACATAAAGTAGGGAAGAAATAGTGTGTGTAGTGGAGAGATTGGGTAAAGGCGGAAGGGGATAAACTTGATCAAAATGCATTATGTGCATGTATGAAATTCTTGAACAATAAAACAAATAAAACTTAAGAGAGCTGGTCTTGGTTCCTTTTAACTTTGAAATTCCAGAAAATTTAACATCATTTGTGGATGTGAAAAAAAAACCCAAAGGAATACATTAGGTTGTTTTTCTAAATTTGAAATAGATCATTGACAAAATGCAGACAGTGGGTAGGAAAAATACCTGGGAGGTAGAATTTTAAAAGTCAATAACTCAGAGAGAGCCTGGAAACTATCTAAAACCCAGAATACATGTGGCTGGAGATCAAAAATACCAGGGACTTGGAAAAAAATAAACAACCACAGCATAACTACCTGGTCAAATCAAAGAGGCTCTTGCAGGGAGAGAAGGTATCTTTCAAAGGCTTGAAAGACAGTCCAAACCGAAAGAACAGGGAAGCACACAACTTGCAGGGATTGGGGGAAGGAATTTCTAGGAACCTAGACTAGGGGCCATGTAGGGAATAGAAAGAATTTCTGATGAGACATAGCATTTAGAAGTATTAAGACAGATTTTACAGTGGAAAAGGTGGGTGTTTGGCTCCATAGTTTGTTTTATTATTAGAGTTTTAAATCATTTCACTACCACCAAACCCAGGTGTTTCATCCTGTAGTTTTTCCTTTTCTCTTAAAGGGAAAAGTATATTCCTATTTTATTTTTCATTTAACATAGCTATTCAATTTTCCAAGCTTGTATAACAAAGGATGTGAACTCCTGCTTTTTCTTCTTTTCAAAACTTTGTAAGTAAAGATGACTTAGATGTGTACTGGTCCCTGAGTATTTTATTTTCCTTTCTGAGTTACTAACATGTGATACAAACATTCCCCTTGCTTCTCATTTTAGTACTGTAGCCCGGCTGAAAATATGTCCCATGGTGGTGGGAACATAAGAGAGAAATGATAACGGATGTCTTTTTAACTCTTGTATTCGTAGTAGCAACTGAGTTTTTACATTTAGAAGAAGGCTTAAAAAAGCAGAGTTGGAAAGGTGTTTGAAAAAGAGTGACAAGAAACGATTTGCTTGCCTGCAATGAAAGGACTCAACAAGTACTTATGGACCTACTGCAATCCTGTTCAGAGTTAATTTCAAACCAAAATTGATATAGTTTTGGCTGGTTACACCGATACAACTCTGTCCTTGGAGGATATCCAGGTCTGAGTTTCTCTCTCACTTTAAACTTTCTATGAAACATGTGCTTTTATAATTAACAGTTGAGGAAATCACCTCTAAGGAGGGATTGAGTTATTACAAACAAATGTTCTCTATTAGTGGGATGTCTTAGATAGAATGGTAAGATGGCTGATGCTGATAATTAAATTATGATTGGACATAGCTATGTGACACCTCTAAATTTATTTATCAAATTTTTTGCTGGTATGCTTGCTATTCCACTGATAAACGGCTCACCCAGATGTTAGCAACTTGTAGAATACTGGAAAGGCCCTGTTATTTAAGATTTCTCTACATTTTTGACTTGCATTCTGAGATAAAACTAATGATAAACAAGTATTGAGTTTATTACCCTCAAGATTGGACAGTTGTAGGCACTCAAGGTCAGATGGAGGACATTCCATACTATCCAACTGTTGGAAGGAAAGAATGGGAACTATTCTGCTGTTTCCATCTGTTTCAAGAGGTAGATAATTCTTTTCTCTCAAATCTTAGAGGATCCACTGTGATAAATTATAGGAACATATTTATCAGTCATTACTCAAAGCCTCAATACATCCAAGCTGGCACCAATGTTAAGACTCATTGAAACAATTTCTTCATTTTCACCTGAAAACAGTGTGATGTGTTTTACTATGTTCTAATTATAAAAACGTCACGTATTTACATGGATTTTTATAGATTACAAAGAATGTTCTCTTTTTGGGAGGTTTTGTTTGATATTCCCAACAGTGTTGGTGAAAGGGATGTAACTGTCTTCATTTGACAAATGGCTGAGTAAACCTTAGAGAGATTAAGGGACTTTCTTGAGATTTCACAGCTGTGAAGAAATAAAGCTGGGTGTTATTAAAACACATTTTATTGGCTCCATATCTAGTGTTCTCTTGCAGGTATTACATTTCCTCTCAATCAATAGTAAGGAAACTCTGAAAATGAACTGGCCATGTCATACAATCCAACGTGAACTCTTACACACACACACACACACACACACACACACACACACACACACACACACAAAGAGAGAGAGAGAGAGCTATTTCTACTCCTAAAACTCCAGTGAATCTTTGTTCCATATTTAAATATAATCTTAATTTCTCCATAGTCTCTAATTTCCTCCCCTACACTTGAGCAACAAACCATGATCTCTGCTTGGAGGGAAAATAACTTCAATAATGTACTTTGTGTTTCCCCAAAATAAAGAAGGGAAATTTGAATGGTGGTGATTTGTGTGTAAGGTAATCCTAAGAATCAGGGAAAAGTTAACAGGGAGAATGAGATACAAGCTAATATTCTATGCTTTCTCATGTGAAGAACTCAGACATAAAATAAGAGTTGAAAGAAGAAGAGATACCATTTGGTAAGAAGAGAACCAACTGCAGGGAAGCAGTATGAAATATTAATGGATGATAGTCCTACATGAGAGTGTGATAATGAAACCCATCATTTTGGGCAATGAATATGCTAATCAAATTGAATAAAAGAAAATTACTGTTAGGGAATGTTATTGAAGCTGTTTTGTGACAAGGGGGTGGCTATCTGCCAGGTTATCATAAAAATGAAGACTCTCAGACACTACACGGAAGAGGAGTCTAGACCATTGGTCCACCAGGTTCCCATAGAGTCAAGGATAGTTCCTCAGTAGTATGGATACCCTTAAGTTTCTTAAGCAGTGCCTGAAACAAAATATAAGGCACTGTATACGCTTGAATGGAGACAATGCCTGTATAACCCAGGTCTGAACTCAAACAAAGCTATCCACTGGCACTCTAACTGAAGTTCCAAGTCAACCCTATATTGTCATGGACCATAGATGCATCGTGCTTGGATCCCAGTTTATATGTCAGGATCTCAGTCTGTCAGAATAACTTCATCTAATGAGTTTTTGAGTTGGAGTGCCTCTGTTTTCTGTCACTAAAATTTATAACTGTTAAATTTCTTTTACCATTTAATGTTCATGTAAATCTCTAACAGGCTAGCACATAGCAACTATTTCCTATTTGTTGAATGAGTGTGTAGACTGACAGCCATAAGATTAAAAGACACGATATCCATCCTGCTGTTTACTTAGGTTTATATTCCATTTCTGTAATGTGCTCCATTTCATTTTATCACCCTCTTCTCTGGCAAAAGTAGGCAAGAAAATATGGCAACAAATAAAGAAAATGGCTGAATATCTGTTCATCTGCCTATCTAGCACTGATGTTGAGACTGGGTTAAGGATGTTTAGTACTGTTTGCTTGAATTTACTGTGAGGAAACCAAGAACACAATGAAATGTTAAGACAAGAATTGAATTATTGAAACATGATCTTAATAACGATGATTCATTGAGCATTTACTATGTGCCAGTTGTGGTACTTAGTTTGTTACATGCATCATCTCATTTAGTTGTTTGCTTTTATTTTTACAGACAAGGAATGTAAGGCTCAGCAAAGTTAACTTGGCCTTCTCAAAGTAGAGGTAGGAAATGGCAAAAGTGGAATAAATGCTATCAATGCAACATCTATGGTATTTTTCATTCCCTAGATATTTTTCTTCAGCGTTAATGAATTTTTTTTCAGAAACCATAAAATGTACTTATTTAAAGTTACAGTTGAATGTTTTTTGTATACTCATAGAATGGTGTGTAACCCTAAACCACTGTTTATTTTAGAACACATTCAATACTCCCCAAACAAATTCCATGCCCACAAGCAATCATTCTTTTCTTTTAAAATTTTTTACTGAATATATGAGCATAGAAAATAGGTTTCTTCGTAACACTTTCAAGTGTATATAATACACTTGATCACATCCTCCCCAACACACTACTCTCTTTTGTCTCCTTTCCTTCCTGTCTATGTTTTCTGCCTTCAAGTCCTTTTAAAAACTAGAATCTACATATGGGGAAAAACATACAATATTTGTCTTTCTGGCTTATTTCACTTAATATGATGATCTCAAATTCCACCAACTTCCCTGCAGATGACATCATTCTTATTTATGAATGTTACTCATGGGTATGTATGCATAAAATCTCTCATTCTTTTTCATTTCCTGTCTATTTACTTTTCCCTTATTCTATTATTCTATCTTAATATATTTATTAATGTGAGAATTTTAGGTATGTATTTATAATCAATGTAACTGTACAGTTTTTTGGTCTTTGCTGATTAGCTTCTTCAGCTTTTAAAGGTTACCAACTTTATTAGTCCTGAATAATTTTCCACAGTATATGTATTACTTTTGTGTTACTGTGAAAGAGTACTTATAAGTTCAACTTAAAGTGATAAATTATTTGTTTTAGCTAAAACTTTCAGAGATTTTAGTTCATAGTCTTTGCTTGGTTGATCTTTGGCTCGTGAGAGGCTGACGATCATAGTGATGGAAATAACTGACACATACCACATGCTAGACAGAAAGCACTCAGTAAGGAAGGGGCTAAGGATAAAACATAACCTTCAGAGGCACACTCCTAGTAACCTTCTTCCTCCATCTTGGCCCTACCACTTTCCAAAATATCTCCCCTAACCGGAATTCAAAAATTCAACACATGACCCTGTAGAGACATTTCAGTATTCACACCATAACATTTTCATGTCTCCTAAAGGCTTGTGGCCATCTTGTAACAAAAATTACCCTTAACTCTAAAAATTCTTAAAACCTTAAGACTGCCAATGTTTAAGAGTCTAAGTATTGAGTGTTCTCTGAGATATAAGACACTCTTAGTTGTGGGCCCCAATAAAATAAAGCTGATCTAAAGGCTTAAAGTAAACATTCCCTCTGGAATGCAGGAGAATAATAAAATAGCAAGGAACAACTGTTCCAGACAAAGACGTCAATCCAAGAGGGCAGACACCCTGTAGCTCCATTTCTAGCATCCAGGTCATGTTCTAACATGATGTGAGTTCCACAGGCTTGGAACATCATTGTTGTGATGGCTTTCATGGATTTAATGTTCAAAGCCTTTCTCTAGGGTTGGCTCAATTCACTAACTATTCTCAAAATTTTCATCATGAAGAAGTCACAATTGGGCTAGGCACCAATCCATGAGTATAGCAGAATATTATTATAAGTCATTTTATTAAAGTTATAAAATCCTAGGTTTCTACCCAATCATCATCAGAGAAGTTTCCTTCAATAGCTGAAAAGAGTAGATGCAGAGACCCACAGTCAAACATTAGGTGAATCAAGAGTCCTAATTGTATATCACCATTGGTTCTCTTCCCTCAGAGGTTGAAGGAAAAAGGGAGAGGGAGAGAGAGACTTGTGGAAGCCAGATGGTCTGAGGACACCAGGAGAACACAGCACAACAGAGCCCAAAAGGGCTCACAGAGGCTGAAGTGACAATCATTTAGCCTGCATGGGTCTGTGCTAAGTCCTCTGCATACATGATGTGGATGTGTAGCTTGGTGTCTTTGTGGGACTCCTGACAGTAGGAGTGGGGGTTATCTCTGACTCATTTGCCTGTTCTCAGGACTCTTTTCCTCCAACTGTGTTGCCTAGCACACCCTTGATACAAAGGCTTGTTCCTAGACTTATTGTAATTTCTTATGCCGCGTCCAGTGAATATTCTTAGGAGGCCTACTCTTCTCTGAAGGGAAACAGAGAAGAATAAAACAAATTACATAAAACACTAAGAGTTAGATTAGAAAAAAATTAGAAATATTTGTGGAAGTAAATCTGTATAGCCTAATCAGAACATGATGCAATATATATGTGTATAGCACATTGTATGCTTCCTCATCAATTTGTATTATGTTGTGTGTTTATGTGTCAATTAAAATAAAAAATTGAATTAAAAATAAAAATGAGCCAGATATTATGGTTCATGCTAGAAATCCTTGGGATGGTGCGTCAGGAAGATGGTCCTGAGTATGAGACCAGCCTGAGCTACATGAGTTCTAGGCTAGCCAAAGCTGTGTCACAAGCTCTTCTCCCTCAAAAGAAAGCAAATTAACAAATCCAAGCAAACAGAAAATCCCAAGCAACCACATATACACAAAAATATTCTTGAGCTGTTTCTCACTGTTTGACTAGCCTGAGACTCACTATGTGGACCGTGGACCAGGTTGGTCTTGAATTAACAGTTGCTCCCCTGCTCCTTCCTCTTTGAGGCTAGTATTACAAGTACGTGACACCAAGGCCTGATAGTGTTGTGAACTCTTAAGTGTGCTTTTATTTTAATTTGGCCCTGATTGGGTTTTCCTCCATTACTTCAACATATGCCAAATTTTATAGCAGGCAGTGGTATTAAAAATACAAGTTGAAATATGGCAATTCCTTTCCATATTTACCTTTGTGGGAATGCCTTTAACTTATTAGAGTTTAGTCAGCTTTTCTTCTAATAATTAGCAGAGCTTCACTGCAGTGCAGCTGGTTCACTTGTTGCCTATTATGTGGTATCTGCGGTATAACTGACAGGAAAAAAAGCAACGTGAAATACTAAGAAAAACAGTGAGCTCAGCTACAGCATTGCAGACATTCTGTTCTATGCGGTTGTAAATTTTCATGCTTTCTTTTTCTCATGTGAAATTTAGGTTGCCAGATGTCCTGTGAACATATGGCTGTTCTGTGTTTTTGTGCCATATCCCATTTTCATCCATATCAGAATACATAATGATCCCTCCATTTGAGCCAAGTCAGACACAGTTAGTTGACTACTGTTGGCATTTGTTCCTGCCTCCTACTTCCCCACTAGTGTGTTGGACTATGTCCGACATTCTCCAAACTAATACCCTTCACCAATTTTCTCACACATCTGAGTTGCTGTAGAACAGAATAATAGCAGAAGCAAGGCACTGTTAGTCATGTTAAATCATGATGGCAGTTGTTTCCTATAGACCTTAGAACTTACTTTGGGCCAGTACAGTTTGACATTTTTTTAACCTTCTATTATTTTCACCTAGAAATCACACAAATTAGAAATGAAAATTGTCTTGTGGGTTTCAACTTTTTAATTAAATGCATTTTGGTGGAGACAAAGACTAGCTTTTTTCTGATTTCTTTAAGTTGGGCTAAATAGATGAAGAGACAAACTCATGCTAATCATGCTGTTGTCATCTAGTTAACACAATCTAACATAGGAAGTACTGACATTTCAGATAATGTAGTTAATAGAGTACCAGTACATATGCCAATGCTTTGGTTGTAAAAAATATCATTTAATGAAAGAATTATATCAAATTGACTTCAGTATTTCTTTAATCACCCAGAGTAAGTACCTAGTATTTAGTCAAGTCTGTTGAACTGAAGTGAGTTTAAACAGCCATATTAGCTGAAGACTTTGGTTGTTATTATTATAAACATTATAATAGTAGATATTATTAAGTAGTATTTTAACTTTCACAACTCTTTTATAGCATCATCTTTCTCATATAATACTTTTTTCTAACTGAAGTATGGTCAAAGAGTGGCAAACTCAGGAATTTGATCCTAATTTCTTGACTCTAAATTGCTCTTATCATTTAATATTTAATATCTGGTAGATTGCTTGTTATCCATATTTAGTACAGTAAGCAAGAATTTTAGAAATTATCTATCCATGCATAGTTTTGAAAAGGCAAACTTTTAGAATTATGTAATTGCTTAAGAACTGGCACACATGCAGGTTGTGATGGCTCACACCTTTAATCCCAGCACTCAGGAAGCAGAGGAAGGCGGATTTCTGTGAGTTCCAGGCCATCCTGCTCTACAGAGCAAGTTTAAGGGCAGCTAGGGCTGTTACAGAAAAACCCTGTCTCAAAAACACAACAACAACAACAACAACGAAAAAAACCCCACAGAACTGGAGCACAAAAAACTTCTGTGGAAAGATCATGGCAGCTTCAGAAACAGTTTATTAGCATGCAATCTGATTTATTTGCTAAAATTATTGAGAAAGAGATGTTACAAAATGTACCAAGATAATTTATGAACATTTAAATCTAGAAAAGGTAGCTGGAAGGAACTCATTTCTATCAAAATATTACAGAATGTTAAAAACCTCGATTTTCATGCAAAAGCAGAATTTAGCATCCATGAGCCTTTGTCCATCACTAGATTTTAAAATTATTTTTAAGATTTATTTATTTATGTATGTATATAGATGTTATATCTGCATGTATGACTTTTAGCTACAGGAGGGCCATCATGTGGTCTCTGGGAATTGAATTCAGAACCTCTGGAAAAGCAGCCAGAGTGCTTAACCACTTAGCAATCTTTGCAGCCCAGATTTTAAAATTCTTAATGTCCAGGGTATTGTTCTGAATATTTCTGTATGCTTTATTACCTGCTCAAGACCATTTGAAGAAAGTTCATCAAGATTTACTTTAATTTCTTTGATTTGATATCTTCATGAAAACTACGAAGGAAAAATATATGGTGGCAGTTTGACCCCTCATTCTTATCATTTTCCATAGCCTTATCAAATCACTAAAATAAAAATGTATTATACTTTTCTATGTTAAAAAAAAACTCCCAGAGGGGACGGGCCTAGGCCTTGCCCCAAATGATGCGATAGACTTTGATGATTCCCCATAGAAGGACTCACCCTTTCTATGGAGCAGAAGAGGGATGGGATGAGGATTGATGGGAGAATGGCAGGGAGAAGGATCTGGGATTGATATATAAAATAAGATTGTTTATAATTTAAATTAAAAAAGGAAAAAGGGAGGGGGAACTCCAAGCTTGTGAAATAGAAGACAAGGGAAAGGGGTAGGACCATTTACTGCTTTATATTATAGGTGCCTGCCACATACAAATTTGTATTAAGTATACATTACTTTAGAAGTGGAGAGAAAACTATGCTCAAATCTAAAACAGAAAAATACTCCAGACCAAATATTTTCCAAGATAAAATTTGAACTTCTTTAGTTATGTAGATATCTAAACACAGAGTCTAACTTTAGACTAACACAGAGTCGACATAAAATGCCCCCCTTTCTCTTGTTCCAGTGAGAGTCATGCAAGACCCAACTCAACATGCCTTTCTTTACTCCACAGCAGAATCAGTAACACAGCGGCTTCTCCAGTTAAATTGTGGTGTGCACAGTGACTATGAGTTGTAGTTTTGAAACCCTCCCTACGGAGTTGGTGGGGAATGGGTGAGGGGGGAGTCAGGGTCATGGGAGGAAGGTGAGAGGGAGAGAGAACTGGGATCCATATGTAAGATTATTAAAATATTATTTAAAGAAAAAAAAGAAATAGGTGTATCACCCTCCTTTCCTTTTTTCTGCCTTCCTTCCCATGCCTGTGCTAAACATGCAGAAGATTTTCAATATATTCTTTTTGGATTAATACTTATGTATAATTCTTTAACAAATTAACAACATTTTGTAGGACAATAGAACTTGTGTCTAATGACTTGCTATTGTTCCAGTGGCTAATGCAGAGTAAAAGTCACCCATCCTGTGAACCATTGCATTCATCCTGAGAATCACTGCTGTGTACTGGCTAGAACCCACTCTCTTAGCTCACTCACATACTTTTTAACATTTTTTCAAACTCAGGGCCTCGCACAAGCTTGGGCATGCTAGGCAAACACTTAACACTGAGCTGTATCTCCATCCCAGAATCCCAATTTTGGAATGAGACAGTAAAATTTTGGGAGCATGTGGATGTGTGTATTTTTATGTGTGGGACATGGAGGTCAGAGATTGAGTTGGGCATTTCTTCTCTTATTCTCCACCATATTTTTAGAGACAGGGTATTTCACTAGTTTTAGAAGACTAGCTGACCAGTGTGCTTCAGAGACACGGTTGCTTCTTCCTTCCCAGCTCTAGGACTACAGGCACTTTGCCTCCATACCTCACTTTTAAGAGCTGGGTATCTGAACTCAGTTCCTCATCTTCACACAGCAAACAGTGTAGAGACTGAGCACCCAGGGTTCATTTCTACATCCAACAGTTCTTGAAGTATGAAGCCTGACAAGGAATCTGAATTCAATGGGCTCCATTTCTTTGATTTTTATAAAGAAGGTAAATGATAGTATCTTATCCAATACAGTGTTTATGAAAAATCAAATGGTCAATAACAAGAAGTTCTCATGAGTCTTTTAAAAAAATACTTATGTTTAATTCTCTCTCCCTCTCCCTCTCCCTCTCCCTCTCCCTCTCCCTCTCCCTCTCCCTCTCCCTCTCCCTCTCCCTCTCTCTCCCTCTCCCTCTCTCTCTCTCTCCCTCTCCCTCTCTCTCTCTCTCTCTCTCTCTCTCTCTCTCTCTCTCTCTCTCTCTCTCTCTCTCTCGTGTGTGTGTGTGTGTGTGTGTGTGTGTGTGTGTGTGTGTGTGTGTGTGTAAGTGCAGTTGTCTGAAGAGGACATAAGAAGATGTCAGGTCCCTTGGAAATGCAATTAAAAACATTTATGAGTTGTCTGATGTGGGTGCTGGGAACTGAACTGGAGTTCTATGAAAGAACAGTATGTACTCTTAATTGCTAAGCTATATCTCCAGTACTGGGTCTTGTGTATCTTTCCAACTGATACATTTCAGTTTCAGTGTATTTGTTGCTACTATAGAATTTAGCATTCAATTATCCTGGCTAACCATCTAGAGAGCCTGCTGGTTTTCTTTTCTTTTTGGCCACATTGCAATTCTCTCACATCATTATTTAGCACTGTCTACACAACCTCACTCAGCGCTGGCCAGACCTGAGTCTTAATTATTGACTTGGGATAGCTTCCTAACATGAAAAGAGAGCACTGGGTTTGATATCATGATATCAGAATGATGTTATTTATGGTAGGTAATAATTTCCTTTTCTCTGGGCTTCCTTAACTCCATGTGTAAGACTAAGGAAGTATGATTTTCTTAAAAAAATTTTCTAGTTCACAGTGTACGTGAGTATATTATTATGGTACTAGTTCTTTTCTGAAATGAGGAGTTGTGCATTAAGCAAATCTTTATAGCTAAATAACAAATAGTAGGGCCTAGGTGAGATGACTAACAATCTCGTTTTGCCCATAACTCTCCCAGGAATCTCTGTGTTCCATAAATCCTCAGTCCTAGAGAAATATCCACATTTGGTCTTCATAGCTCTAGGGAACTTTGAATAATAAAAGACACTATTTTTCTTTTGTTTCTGTTTGAAGTCATTTTTAAAAGTAAATCTTTAGTAGAAAAAATACTAGACAAATTCATATTAATAATATTTACATATTGAGTCAGTTGCTGTGGACTACCTTCTTTGTGCTGGTGTTGTGTTATGCTGTGCTGTCAAGAGTAGAGATATAGGTGATTCTGTCCCTGTACCTAGGCTAGGCAAGTATAGAATTAAATAGGGAAGAGAAATGTAGGGGATACTCCTGGGGAAAGCCCTCCACAGATGTTATTGTGGCAAATCATATTGGACTGTTCAGGAAAGTGACTACTAGTGATTAATAGAGGACATGAACCTTAAGGCTGCTCAGAGTCTAGATTCAGTTTGTAGGTGGCTGGGCAGAAAATTGTAGCTGTGATGTTTTTAAGTAATGCACAGTTTCTAAATGCCCAAGTGTCATGGAAACCACCGGGGAATCTGAAAACGGAGTATGGCTTTAGTTTCTAAGGAAACTAAATTCTCCAACACATGAAATAGGAAGTTTAGAGGGTGACAAGTGGAAAGGGGAAGGTCAAGGGAACCTGAGAAAAGAAACTACTATTTAAGAGGGCCATGGAGTTTTTCTTTCTCAATTTCCCCTCCTTTTTAGTGTTACCCCACCTATCTTCCTGCTTTCATAGTCTTGTTTGGCACTCACCACTGTATTTGGGAATTTGAGATGCTATAGTGGAAAAGGCATAGGGGTTGGAGCTCAGAGGCCTGTACTGCCTGCTAGCTGTATGACTTCTTATCTGTGCTGAGATTCTGCCTATTGTAAAGTAAAGGCATACACAACTATGCTATTAGATTGTTCACAGAAGGAGTGAGATAATTAACCTGTGTGAGATGCCTTGAGGGGTTCTTTTATTTCATCATCTGTCTATATAAGAACATTTTCATTCTTATGACTTCAAAGAAATTCCAAGGTCGAAGTTGAGAACACAAAAGAAATTTAAGACAGGCATGGATCACTCCTTCACCTTTTACCTAGCAATCTAATCCTCCCCAACATGTGTGTGTGTAACGTAAGTCAAGATATTAGGCCCTCTTAGGGCCACAAAGACATGGTTCTTTCATGGCTTTTCTTTGTGTGCCATACAGGCAGTATGGCTAGCAGGGTAGAGGAGCTTGTAAATGGGGGAGATATGACTTCTAATATGTGTGTTAGAAGAGGATCCCTACCACTCTGCTCATATACTACAGTAAGAGCAGTTAGTAGTCAGATCTTCTAGGACAAATTCTGGTGCTTCGGGGAATAAACCATGCATACCCATTTACAGGGACGGGTAGGTCACCAATGGAGTCTCATTACCTGTTTTGGTGCTCTTATCTGTTTGGTTAGCTTCTGAAGTCCAAGAAGTTTCAAGGCTGCTTGTGTCTCTGCCAATGCTGTCCTTTGTCAGAATTTTCCCCTCCCTTACCTCTGCTCTGAGAATCCAGCAGTCTTCTCATTTCCTCCCAGTTTCTCCAAAATGCTTTTCTAAACCTTAACACTGCTTACCCCACCATACTTTACCCAATTCTAAGTCCAAGCCTTTATGACTCTCCCTCTGCCTACATTACCAACCTCTGACCTGCCATTCAGGGATGTCACAGGACTCCACTCCACTTTCCTTTCTCAAGTCCTTCCCTCCCCTCTCCCTTCCCTCTCCCTCACTTTCCCCTCCCCTTCACCATTTCTCACTTCCTCCCCTTTCCTCCCTCCATCCTTCATCCCTCCAACCCCTTGATTCCATCCACCCTCTTTCCTTCATCCCACTCACCTTTGGCATCCCTCTCTTCTTCCCACTCTTTGCCTCCTTTCCACCCTTTGTCTCTCCCTTTCCCTCCCTCCCTCCCTGCCTCCTTCCCTCCCTGCCTCCTTCCTTCCCTCCCTGCCTTCCTCCATGTTTCCTCCCCTCCCTGCCTCCCTCCCTCCCTCCCTCCCTCCCTCCCTCCCTCCCTCCCTCCCTCCCAACTTACTGGTCCTTTATTCCTTTCCTCAGCTAACCCAATAAATCAGCTTAAACACAAGTAACAGTTGTCATTGTTTATTGATTATTTAAAAATATTTCTTGAAAAGTATTTTTATTGAAAAAAAATGAAAATATTTGGTAAAGTAATTTTGATTAGAGGGAAATAAAAATCAGTCTAACAGCTACACTTTTCAGTATTAGTTTCTAATATCTATTCTCATGCATATTGTTAGTATGAATTATAATTAAAAAAATAACCCCCACATAACGCAGGGTTCAAAGAGGGAGGCATGCAAGGTTGGTGGGGAAAAGCAGCTCAAAGTCGTCAGGTTCAGTCCATCATCCAAGAGGCAGCGTCGTTGTACAGGTAGCCTTTGTTCATAACCAGAGTGGAAGTTCAGTGGAAGATTCAGAGAGCAGCAAATGCTGATGATAGCTGAGGTAACAGAAGACAGATGGCCAGAAGTCACTAGGACCCAGCATCTAACCAGCAATTATTTCATCACGCCTTCTTCGATTCCACCTGTGCCTGAAGCAATTGTAATGACAATAATGTGATGGAAAGGACACAGTTCGGGTACTCCACTCGATGTTTGGGTCGTGTGTCTCAAGCCAGTGAATTCCAAGAATCAGAGGGTAACGTGGTGCATGAATAATGTCAAACTGGAGCTCTTCGACGTGATTGCCAATTTTGACTTCAACAGGTGGTGTTTCTTTGGTTACAGGTCCATTAATCAGTGGACGCCCATCGACTGTTTCGAGCATGAGAGGGAAGATGTTATTGCGGATTGGTATCTTCTCTCGAAGAACCACAGAGCGGTCGATGCTGTTTCTGTAGGAGCCTGAATCCACCATTGCTTGCTCAAAGAACTGTCGTCTTCCAAGCCGAATCTCAACAGTTAGCCATAGGGTACGGGACATAGATATTGGAAGGGAGGGGGACGCGTATTTGTAGATTGGCCCGCCCGGGATCCCCCTTACCGCCGGGCCTCCATGTTTCCCGCCTGCTGGGCACGATGAGGCTTGACAGGACAATCTCTGGCAAAATGACCAGGATGGCCACAGTAGAGGCACAAGTGGCCTTCGCGGCGTCGGGCCCGTTCAGCCTCACTGAGGTGGGGGCGGTTATTTGTAGCTTGAACAGCCTGGTTTTCAGTTGGTGGACTCTCAGACCCGTTTTCCTCTTCAGAGGATGACGAATCAGAATCAGCCTTCCCATCTGTCTTCTCTTCTAGGGTAACACACTCAATGATCACATCAGATAGGTTGGTGGCTGGCCTTATGCAAGACAGTTCGTTTTGAATAGAACTGGCAAGCTCTTCTTGAAATTGGATGCGGAATGTGCTTGCATCCAAATTTAGCTCTTGAGCAATGAGATGGAAGAGGGTTGCATATCTATGGACAAGGCCATCCCTTTGGCGCAGCTGAGGGAGGCCATGGTTAGCTACTTCCATGCTTTCAGAATTGTCAAAAGTATTTTGGACCTCTCGAAAGAACCTTTCAAATGGTTCCAGTAAGGGGCTTTGGATATCTGTTAAGGACTGGAATAGCCTTCCTGCCTCACTAGAGAAGAAGCTGACAACAAAGCGTATTAGAGCTGCTTCAGTGGGATACAGGTGCCCTATGGTTCTCAGGTAACTGTTCAACTGAACTAAAAACTCAGAGAGTTTCTGAGAATCCCCACTGAAAGCCAAAGGGTCATCTAGGGGCAAAACTACAGCCTCTAATCTGCTGTGGGCCTGTGGAAATGCAGAAGCTGTTCCTGTTCCCACAACTATTAGGCCCTCTAGGGACTCTCCAGGTACTGAGAGGTCTAGGAACTCCTCGGCATCTGAGGGGTCCAGGGGCTCCTGGGGCACCCGAGGCTCCAGAGGCTCCTGGGTACCTGGATGCCCAAGGGTCTCCAGCTGTGATGAGGTCTCCTGGTATTCTGGAACCTTCTGAGACTCCTCATCATTTGTAGGGTTGTGGAGCTGTGAATTCTGGAGCTCCTTGATGGCAGGGGTACCCTGGATGTCTGTGGGCCCTGCCGCCCAGACTGCTGGGAGGTCATAACCCCTTGAGGATGCCTGGGGCTTCTGGGTTGCTGGGAACTCCAGAGCCTTCTGGATCCCCTGGGGTTCCTTGGCTGTTGGAGGCTTACAGGCTGAGAGCTCCTGGAGCTCTGGGAGACTGTGGGCCTCCTGGGCCTTTGAAGGCTCTTGGAATCCCCAGGCTGCTGTGGATTCCAGGGACCCTGGGGGCTCCCAGGACTCACTGACCTCTGGAGGCTGCTGGGGTTCCCAATCCTCCTTGAACTTTGGGGATGGATGGGGCTCCTTGATCTCTGTGGATCCCCTGAACCCTGTGATGACTGAAGGTCCCCCAGACTCCTTGGTCTCTGGGGGCTTCTGGGGCCCCTTGACCTCTGGGAGTCCCTTGAGCTCTCTGATGGCTGAGGGTTCTCTGTGCTCTTTGTTCTCTGCGCCTCCCCTGGGCTCTCTAATATTGGAGGGATCCCTGGGCTCCTTGATCTCTGGGCCTCCCCTGGGCTCTCTAATATTGGAGGGATCCCTGGGCTCCTTGATCTCTGGGCCTCCCCTGGACTCTCTAATAGTGGGTTCAGTGGACTCCTTGATCTCTGGGGGTCCCCTGGACTCTGTGGGCTCTTGGGCCTCTGAGGACTTTCGGAGTGGTTCATCCTCTTTGGCAGCTCCAGATTTCTGGGGCTCTGGTATCTGGGCCTGGAGGGCAGCATTTTCTTCCATGAGCCTCTTCACTTGAGCCTGCAGAATTTCATTCTCCAATTTCAAAGCAACATAGGAAGCTGCTAAGTCCTCTACCATCTTTTGAGGAAACGGGCCTGGTTTGGCAGTTTGCTACCAAGAGAGGTTGGGTAGCTGCCTGTGAGGTCTTTGCTGAAAGCGACTCAGGCAGACGTCAGGCTCCGTGAGTTTTTCAAGGGGTGGGGATTTGGACCCAGCCAAGGCTGATTACCAAGAGGTCACTGGGAGCCTCCCGAGCTCAGCACAGGGAGGTGTGAGCCACACTGTGAAGAGAGAGGGAGCTGAGGATCAGAAACTGTGGAAAGTACTCATTCAGTATAAATCAACAGAATCTGTCCAACTATGCTGGGTTACTTTTACCACAAGCTCATGTTCATGGGGTGTATATACTTGTTCTGAGCCCGTATTTTACTAGCACATAGCCCAGACTTTACATGTCAGTTTGCATTCTTTTGAAACTTAACAATTGCCCCATATTTCTTTGTTTTACATAGTTTTTAATTTCTAGTGTCTGCCTAATATCTCAATGTAACATTTGGATGTTAACAGCTGCTTTCAGCGACCAAATCAGATGTTTAGAGTGATATGGGGATTTTAGGTTCTGTACTGGGGCCAATTCGAGATATATTTTTGAGTGAATATCATAGGAGTTATGGGGAAACTCTTTCTCACACCTCAGAAATCATACCACACAAGTAACCGCACACAACCAGACACAGGAGAAAGCACATAAAAGTTGCGTAAATAAATAAACACACACACACACACACACACACACATATAAATATACATTCAGCTAGTGCATGAGTATTATTTATAAAATGCCTTAAAATAGTTAACAAAATGCTCTTTATAGATGTACATTACCATTCAGAGATGTAGGGCTGGAGCTCTGCCTGTCTGCGTAGCCATCGCTGAGGAGAGGAGTATGTGAATGGCTGTGGAGGCTTGCCTTTTCTGCACACACTGAACTCAAACAAACACACCCACTCCCAGAACACGTTCCAACTCTCCTCCGTAACGTAGCTATTTTGAGTATGGAAGAGTGCTTTTTTTTTTTTTTTTTTTCTTTTGACAGTACCTCACAGTTCAGAGCTAGAAGAAAAGTAGGATGCTGCACCGATGTGAGGCAGCCTCATGTGTTCAGTCCTTGGTTACTTTAATAAATATTTGGCCAGGAAATTAGGAGTAATACCACTACCCTTGTGAAAAGTTGCAAACATTTCTGAATGACCACAGTGGTTTGGGACTTGATTTTTTTTAATGTCTGTCTCACGTAACTTAGCAGTACTCTACCCACACAGGGACGTTTGTGTTTAATTCTCACTTCGAAAGCAGACTATAGCCCCTCAGTCTTTTTTCCCTGCCTACCTACTTAGTCCCAAGGGTCTCTGTTTGCAATATTTTCTTAGAATCTTTACCATGGACAGATCTAGGCAACTCAGACTAAGGATGCCAGAGAGGCAAACTTTTGATGGGCACTTGACAACAACCCGGTAAAGTCCTTGACTGATTTTGACTATACCTGCCCAGGGTTCTTCTGTCCCCTTGAGCTGCTCAGGTAGCTCCTGGAAGCACACAAGTACCCTTCTTTTATTCTTTTTTATACAATGATTTTGCTTCATATTTGACTTTGTCTTCTCATGCCAAATCACAGTTTTATGCTGGGCTTTGGACCTTGTGGCTGTTTTAAGCAAGAATCAGGGACAGCTATTTTAACTATAGTAATGAGTTATATAAAGCTACTTCAGATCACACACCAATCCAGCCATCGTCCCAAGTCTCTTTTAGAATTCATCAGCTCCACTCATTAGTATAGTGAGACAAATCCTGGTGATAAAATATGCCTAAACCACAGCAAGTTGACTACCTAGGCTAGCTGAATTTGAATGCAGAGGTTTTAAGAAGAAAAGCAAAATCATTTTCAGATTGAATTTGTTCTCTATTTACCTTGCAATTATTTTAAAAGTAGACCACACATAAAAATATCAGTATTATAAAACAATTCATTCTATTTGTGCTAAATTTTGAGAACATTGAAGCATTCTTTCCTAATAAGAAGGAAAATCACAGTTGATATTGCCGTCCCTAAATTAAAAAAAGAAAACCAGGGAGACAGTTATAGTTATGGCATTGTTTTATTTCCTTATCATTAGTAAGTGGGCAATGTGAGGCATAGTTTAATCTATTTCATTTATCTGATGGCCCTACTTAGACAAACCAACTAGTTTCACTGCTGTGACATCATGTAGCTCTTCAATAGCTACTGAGAATTTTAAAGTAATCTGTCTCCAAATTAAGGCTCTTTGTGTTCTGCTCTCTAGAATCTTGGAGTTTTTCTTCATATTTAATATTCATATGCTATTAAATAATCCTCCACACCGTAATATTTATGCCTGCTTATATTAAATTTACACAGATTTGGTAATTTTTTTAGTCATTCTAAAATTCAGTGTCCAACCCTCAGTTTATGCAACTGTGAAATGGAGCTAATACCAGTATTTAAATTTGTAGGGGTAGTATGACTAATCAGTCAAATATCCAGGCATAGTGGTGAATGCCCATAATCCAAACAGTCAGGAGACAGATGCAGGAGTGTCAGGAGTTCAAGACCATTCTCAGCTAGTAGTGAGTTCCAGGCCAATTTGGGCTATGTGAGACTCCATCATACTACACACATGCTCACACACACACACACCACAAACAATGAATGAATTAAATAAAGTGTGTAAAATGCTTACCAAAGTATGACAGGCAATCACACTTAATAAAAGTTAAGAGCAATAATAAGCAGTAAGTTCTGTACAAGCAGTGACAATTTTAATTTATTCTTTCTAATCATCCTTGAATTATTGTGTTAGATATGTAAACTTTCCAGAATTGTTAGTTTGAGCAAGGACTCTTATATGAAGAAATCTCCAGCACATAGATTTTACAGCACTAATATTTCACCATTCTGGAACCTTTATCTTTCCTTTTTGGTTGGGTCATGGATCATTTACTTTGCCAAATAATTCTCTTGAATTAGAACTGGAGGCCCCTAAGAGGGAAGATGAGGTGATTAACATGGGGGTTGTGGAGCAGCCAAGATAGATGTTTAAAATGTCCAGGTACTAAAGCAGCAGACAGTGCCTTGCCTAGAGGCATATTTATTTAGTGGGTAAACACGGGGACCTTTCTTCCCTGATTCTCCTTCACTAAAGAGCAAAGACCAAATTTCAACGTCCTTAAGTACAAGCTCCAAGCTGCCTAAACGTAGAGAATTGTTCTCTTTTGAGTGGTTAAAAAAGAGCTACACTGACTTTTGTCAAAATGCCTAAAGTGGTTTTAATATCCTGAATTAGTCAAGTAAGAATAGGGAAGTAATCCCATCCAAACTTTCATCATGTGCCCTACATTCTAATCCTTCCACTCACAACATGATGGAGTTTATGGAGTCTTTAGGATAGTTATGAAAACATTTTAAGCAAGTGAAGTTTTGTTAACTAGGCAAATGAATATTTCAGGAAAAAGAAGACAAATCTGTTCATTTAACAGACATACAAAGCCTGCACAGTAATAAGAAATGTTCATGCTCAGCTATGTTAATAAGTTGCATATGTTGATTGTTAGCTTAGGAAGAAAGAGAAGAGAAAGGTTGAATGCGATGAAATTCTACTTTGTACATTCCAATGTGAAGCGTGATTTTATTTTGTTGGTAAATGTACAATCTGAAACATTTTAGATCCCTGCCAGGCTCTTTCTCCTTCAAGCTGGCTGGTCTGCAGCTTTAAGTAATACAAGCTCCTGCTCTGCTCTTAACCCTGTAGAGAACCAACAGGGCAGGTTACCCCACAGGTCTCTGGCACAACGCCCAGCTCCCCCTTGGGGGCAGTCCCACCCTGGTGTCTGTTGTGTTCAACATGTTATTCCTATGGTTACATTAGAGCTTGCAGTGCTTTCTTGAATTTAACCCCTTCATGTGCTTAGGACAGAGTGAAGCCTTTTGATTGTCAGCAACACACCATAATATACCAAGATGATGATAATCACTGATTCCTTTGGTTGCTGAAAAACCAGGAAAGAGTTTCTTCCTCAACATGAATGGGATTTTGAGCTCTGGCTCATAGGGTGGAAATGGTTTCCATCTCAGGAACTCTCTGGGGAAGTCAAAATATATTATACTTAAGTCTGCCTTAGTGACGTTTACCATCTTCCCATTTTATTTCTTGCCTCTCACTTAAGAAACCTTTCCTTCTGATCAGATGTCACCTGGGGAAGGGAAGAGCCTACTGCACAAGGCTTTAAAGAGAAATTTCTTCAGTATCTTGGAATTTTATAGGGTATTTTGAAAGAACGCAACCCTTTGAAAATCTCTCTGTTAGAAAAGCTATTATAGGGTAAAGAGAGCATTTAAAAACTATTATAGGGTAAAAAGTACCACTGAATGGACTCAGCAGTCTGTATTTATGTATAAGAAAAAAATAATCAAAGAAAAAGAGACCACGAGTTTGAGAGGGAGTAAGGGGAGAAACATTGAGAAGGAGAAAAGGGAGAAATACTGTAATTTTATTGTAATTAAAATTTTAAAAATAAGAAAAAAGATGGATATAGTATAGCATCTAGCATTAGTTAACATGTTTGCTTCCTTGTTTCAGTTGAGTGGCTTCACTGAACTCTGATGACACAATAACTTGAGTGCCTTAGAATGACAAGCTGTGGTATAACAGAGCTACAGAAAGGTTTTTCTATAAGTGCACTCTTCAGGAGGCCTACATGAGGGGATCTGGCTCCTCTATTAGCTGCCATCTTCTCTTGTGTCTTTTAACATTGGTTCATCCAGAAAGTAAACCAAGTCTTTGCAAGGCCAAAAAGAGAAGGGTGCAGGAAAGGAAGGGAGAAATGGAGCAAGGAAGTGGTAGGTATAGGAGTGGGCAGAGAGAGGGGGCTGGGAGGAAAGGTGAAGAGAGAAGAAAAAAAGTTGAGAAGGAACGTTTACAACCAATCTTTTTAAACCCAACAAATGTAAGCCTGACTGTGGTGGCATATGTCTTTAATTCCAGCAGTTGGGAGGCAGAGGCAGGAGAATCTCTGTGAGTTCAAGGTCAGCCTGATCTACAGAGGGAGTTCCAGGACAGTTTCCAAAGCTACACAGAGAAACTCTATCTCAAAAAACAAAACAAAACAACAACAACAAAAAGACAAAACTTCCAATTTTGCAGTTTACTATTTTGAAAATTCTATAAAAGAAGCTTTTATTTGTTCAGTTTTTAGGCTTACAGACACAGAGATTTTTTTTTTTTGAGACAGTATCTCTCTGTGTAACAGCCCTGGCTGTCTTGGAACTAGCTATGTAAACCAAACTGGCCTTAAACTCACAGAGATCCCTCTGCCTCTGCCTCTGCCTCTGCCTCTGCCTCTGCCTCTGCCTCTGCCTCTGCCTCTGCCTCTGCCTCTGCCTCTGCCTCTGCCTCTGCCTCTGCCTCTGCCTCTGCCTCTGCCTCTGCCTCTGCCTCTGCCTCTGCCTCTGCCTCTGCCTCTGCCTCTGCCTCTGCCTCTGCCTCTGCCTCTGCCTCTGCCTCTGCCTCTGCCTCTGCCTCTGCCTCTGCCTCTGCCTCTGCCTCTGCCTCCTCAGCACTGGGATTAAAGGTGGGTGCCACCACTGCCCTGCCAGGCAAAGATCTTAATCAGGCTATAAGGGTTATCTGAGAGTTACAAGTTTGCGGAGTGTTGAAAAAGAGATTTGTTTCAGCCAGGTGTTGGTGGATCTCTGTGAGTTCGAGGCTAGCCTGATCTACATAGCTAGTTCCAGGGCAGGCTCCAAAGCAATACAGAGAAACCCTGTCTTGAAAAACTAAAAACAAAACAAAACGAAAAAAGAGTTGTGTTTCAATGTGGCTGGAGAGGAAAGTGGGCATTTAGGGGTGGAAGATGCAGGAGTGAATGGTACCAAGGACTGGGAATACCCAGCCCTCTTAGTATTGATGTTGCCTTGTGTCAACCATGTTAAATAGTGCTTGTGAGAGTGGTTTTGGAAAACATGCTATTGGAAAGAACACAGACTTTGAGGTAAGGCAGGTCCAATTCCCAGCTCTGCTTCTTTTCTAGCTGTGTAATCTTGGCCAAGTTATCTAGATTGTCTGAGATTCATTTTTCTCATCTGGAAAGCAGGAGAAAATAATAGGTAATTCCTGAGTTGCTATGAAGATTAGAAGCAATGCTAGTACCTAAAAAAAGACTTTTGCTGAGCTGTAGTGGACAATAAGAATCATATTTCTAGTTCAAAGAATTGTCATTGATTTTCATGTCAGCTTATCTGGTGTAGCTAAACAAAATTCCCCGCAACTATTTACATATAAACTAAATATATGGTTACTCTAATTTAATTTGCTTTTCATACAGTAAAGCTATATTCTTTCTTTCTCACTCTCTTTCCATAAAGAGTTATTGAATACTCATGTACTCAGATAATTGTGCTCTGCAGCAGTTGTCTATATGCATGATTCCACCCCCCCCCCTCTCTCTCTCTCTCTCTGTGTGTGTGTGTGTGTGTGTGTGTGTGTGTGTGTGTGTGTGTGTGTGTGTGTGCGCGTTATTTGTTGGTGTGTGTATGCTGGATGTTGGACACAAAGATATTCCTGCTCCCACTTGCAGTTCTTTCTGAAGGCACTCACAGGTTAAAAGAGAAAAGTGTGTGCTGCTTCAGAATGAATACGTGACTGTTGTCAATGTCCTAGCAAAGGGACAGAAATTCCTGTGAAGGGAGCACAGATGGATATTATTGTGAAAGGAGGTAGGAAGAAATGCCCAGTAGAATCAGTGAAGACATAAAACAAGTTTTGGGGTGGACTTTAGAAAAAGGTAAGATTTGAACATGCCCATAAGGGGATACAGTCAGAGTGGATGAAAACAAGAGCATTCTTGATGGAGAAAAGAGTTAAAAACAAAGGCACAGAGGTTGGAAATTATGGCCTGGGAATAGAGAAGCAGAGGTCCAATTTGGATGAAGTGCAGAGTACGTGAGGGAAGCGTACGAATTCTCAGACATAATGTGATACAGAGATTCTCAAAGGGAAATCTGATATTTGGCAGAGATGACAGTAACATGCAAATGTTTTAAATATGCTTGTTCAAGAAATATGTAGTCTTGGCAATTTCTAACTGTTCTATCTATCATAATTTTCTAAACTATTGGCTCTTACTAACATTCATTTAGAAATGCCAGATAGATTTTTTTCGTCTGCAGTATCAACTATTCCTCTCAATATTTTGATGAGCTTTCTAATGTATATTTTCTTAAAACTCTGTAATTCTGGGTCTGATTTTCTCATGTCAACTATAACATAACATGGTTCTGTTGGTTTAATTATTTTCATCTCAATCACTTCCTCTCGGACATGTTTGTATAACCAGTTTCCATTTCCCCACTGCCTTCCATCTTATCCCTGCCATTATTTTGTTCTTGTCGTTACTCTATTTGATTTTCTAGCACAGCTGTATCATCTAAACCAAGTGTTGTTCTCTGTGTGCACCCTGACAGAAAGATAGGCCCCCTCATTATTCCCTGATTATTTCTTGGCTGAAAGAATGAAGCAGAAAATGTCATTAGCAAGGAGTCACATCAGATTCCTGGGACATTTTTACGTTTTTCAGTGTGTGCCAGCATGTGCAAATGGGAAAGATTACATGATGAGTTATTTGTCAAGGATTGAAAAAAAGCTGTTTTGTTTACTTAATTTTTAAAGCCAACAATTCATGAAAATAGGTCATGAAAAAGAAATTGAAAGACAGCAAGAGTAAGGAAGGGTATATTGATGGTTGGAATGGAGGAAAGGGAAAGGAGAAATGATGTAATTATATTGTAACCTTAGGAGAGAGTGAAAGAGAAACAGACAGACTGGGGTGGGGGGGTAGAGAGATAGAGAGACACAGGGACACAGAGAGAGAACATTGCAACATTGCAGTTTCTTTCTTTTGTTGCCCTTAAGCAGCAGGACACTCAATATTTACTGGTTGTCATCTTCTTCAGCATGTGTGTAACTGGATTATGGCAGAATAAAATCATGGGGTTGAATTTGTGTGACTGCAGTGGATGACACAGTTGCAAAATAAAGATTGCTATTTTAAAAGAATTTCAAGGAAGCAGTTTTTGGAAGATTTTAGAAAAACATCATTAATGATGGAGACACTGAGTATTGATGGTAAAGAAACCTTTTTGTTTAGTTTGACATTTCTTTCATAAAAATGTAACCCCACTGCTCTATCTTTGTGTTAGAATTTCTTATTTGTTATTCAAAACCTTGCAGCATGAAGTCTCAACCTTGCTCTTTGGCGACACTTTCTTCTCACCAACTCTTACACTCTGCTACCCTTCCTCTGGACAGCATCACTCACATAGCACATTCTCCTTACATTTGTTCTCCTGGCTATACATCTCCCCACCCCCACCCCCACCCCATCTGTTGCCTCACTTGGCTTTCCATAGATACTTTTAGATCCCTTGGCTGAGCCCAGAAGCTACCTCCTCCAAGTAACTTTCCATCATTTCTCTAATCCACACTGCCTCTTTCTCTGGTTCTGGGCTAATGCTGCAAATGTAGCTTTACTAATTGTGATTCTTGGGAAGACATCGTTTCCTGTTTCAATATTTCCTGACTGGCTGGAGGAGTTGGATGATTTGAGGCATGTTCCCCAGTGTTGGATGATTTCACAAGTAAATTTTCTATTCTTAAAAATATTTTGTTTGTGAGACAAGAGTCTTACTATATTACCAAAGATGAGCTGCAACTTGCTATGTATAAACTACTTTAGATTTCCAATCCTATTTCAACTTCCTGAATGCTGAGATTTACATGTGCACACTTGCAACTCTCTAGGCTTATTATATATATACAAACAAACAAACAAACAAACAAAAAACTTGATGTTGGGATTATCCTTTTCAATGCTTCTCCCCCAACTCTTTTTGTTTTGTTTTTGAGATGGGGTTTCTCTGTGTAGCTTTGGAGCCTGTCCTGGAACTAGCTCTTGCAGACCAGGCTGGCCTCAAACTCACAGAGATCCACTTGCCTCTACCTCCTGAGTGCTGGGATGCATCACCATTGCATGGCAAACTCTTACATTACTACACAAAATATTTGCATTTCTATTTCTGACAAACTGCCACAAAAATCATTATAAAGTTTAATCTGTTCCTTTGGTTTGAGCTAAAATCCAACTTTCCAACACATAGAAACCTAGCTTCCCACTGATTAGGAACACAAATTTCAATCTTTATTTTCTGTCGGCAGCAGCATGTTTCACCTGAACACCCATCCCTTAATGAAATTTAGATTTTGTGTTAGTAGCTCATTTGAATGCTATATTTTATTAAGTCAGATATTTGTAACAATTTGTCCTGATGAAGTTAATTTCTTAGAAATGATAAAGAATAATACTCTTCCAATGGAAATAATAACAATATAAACAACAACTAATAGTCATTTTGTTTGTGCCAGGTGATACACTAAACTCTTTTCATATATTAACTCATGCAGTTTTTCCAGCAGTCATATGAGGTAGTTACTTTTACAAATGAGAACACAGAACCCCAAGAAGACTAAACATACTCAAAGTGGCCATGAAGACTGCAGATGGCACTTTATTTAGTCATCTGTCTTCATATTCTTTGTTATAAACTACACTGGTCTGCACTCTTGGTAATCATGACAAATCTCTTTCTTTCTGAGTCTGATTTTCTTATATGTAACTGGTGAGGTTCTGTTAGAGTTCACAAACTGGTTTCCAATGGGCTCATTGCATCCTGAAGATATGTTTTGAACAATCTGAAATTAATCTAAGGGTTATTCAAAGTACAGAGGTTCTACCAAAACAGTACAGATTTCTGATTACTCTTAAGAAACTGGAAAGACTGGATTTATCAGTTCTGTTGTGGCAAAAATCAATAGGAACTGAGTAAATATAGGGAAAGAATTGCTGTAACTTTGGTAGACACTTTAGCTTTCAATAGTTTTACCACTCCTTAAGGCATTACACATACTTGCTTGCTATTTTGCTTTCTCTGACCCCTTATATATTTTGCATGAGTTCAAATCTCCAATGGTTGTTTAAGGTCTCTTCAAATATCCATATTTAAGAGTTTTATATGTAGCATTAATTATTATAGTTGTTGCTGATCTAGATAAGATGAATCCCAAATGAACGAATCCAGAGGCAAAAGAAGTAAATAATGTCATTTATATGAAACTGAAGAACAAGCATTTTCAATTAATAGTGTTAGTGTACATGTCTAAATAGCAGCACTTCTGGGCGTAAGAGGATAATGACTGGGAAGAAAAAGAGGAACTCAGTGTGGGCTATACAGACACTTGACCTGAGTGATGGTCACATGTAAATTACCACTGCAAATTTGTTCTTTGTAGCATGTACAAATTTCATATTGTCTTTTCAAGTGCTACTCTTCGAATGTGGCATCAAATCTTCTTACAAATTTTCTTAGAAGCATATTCTGAGGATCTATGGAAACCCTACTACCCTGGGCCCTCTGAGAGTAGAGTGAGAGATCTAGTTCTTATATTTTTGGTTGTGAGCCTAGCTTTTAACGGCTGAGCCATCTCTCCAGCCAGAGATATCTAGTTCTTAATGTGTACTGAGACCTCTAGGAAAGAGATGCATTGGAAACTTTTTCTCTTCTATTTCTGACACTTACATCCATACCTTTGAATTAAGTTGTTGTTGTGCAGGTAGAACAAAAAGAATAGAAAGCCAAACTCAACAAAAGCATTCTGAGCAAAAATTTATTTTGGAGCTTGCTTACAAGTATGCTCATGATTAGTGGAGAGGTGTGTTTATGGAAAAGAATTAATTATTGGGAGGACATTGCTGAGAAAAGGTTGGTTTTAAACAGAGGTTCATTCTAATTCTTTTCCAGAAAAGTACAGCAAGTCTGAACAAGTGTCATCAAGTTAGATTATTTAAAGACTGGCAGGAGTGCATTGGTCAGAATCCTTAACTTCCTCCTAATTCTGAAAATCTGGCAGCAGACTGCACTTTCTGCACAGTGTCTGCTTTGGATATTTTTGCTGTTCAGCAGCTTTCATTACTGGTATCCACATCATCCTTCAGAAACAGCAGAAACTCATCCTTGCTATTAAAAGTTAGTTATAATTTTTGCTGTGTTTCCAGGAATAATTTGCATTTATTTTGTATCTATTAATTAATTCGTGTGTGTGTGTGTGTGTGTGTGTGTGTGTGTGTGTGTGTGTGTGTGTGTGTGTGTGTATGTGTGTGGTTATGTATGTGTGTGTATACACATTTAGCACAGGACATGTAAGTATATGGACTTAGTTCTCTTGATGTAGAACTAATGTCCCCAGACTCAGGTAGCAAGTGCCTTTACCAGCCATTCCAAGGGCATTATTTGCAGTTTAATGGGATGCCTAGAAAACATTCTTGGATTGTGATAGTACCTCAGGACAGCTGCTGCAGGGGAACTGGAGAGAGATTTTACTATAAAACTATTTGTGGGGAGACTACTCAGGATTTATGTTGCTATATTTTATATGGAAATGGAGAGATTTCTCTTCTCATATCTCATTTCAGAAGCTGAGTAAACGAAGAGATGTCTGCTGGAATAGTTTCTTTTTTCCTAAGTACATAAATACAACCTGTGCAGTCCATATATTATTGCTTGTATGTGTCTATTTTTAAGATTGACCATGTGTTATTGGATGACCAATTGGTGGGCTCTTCTCTGACAACTAGTTCTCCTGCTTTCAGTAGTCTTCAGTTGCCTGTAGTTCTCTCTGTATGGTTGAACCCTTGTGTTTTCCTCTTCCATATTACCATGTTTATTGGTGTCTTTGGGTTATAGTTAGACAGCCATGTTGGCTAGACTTCATGGGTGTAGCAAAAAGAAGTTTCCTTGATGAGGGGTGAGGACTATACTTATCTGTGGATATAGGGACAGACATTGAGAATGTAGTTAGGGATTATAGTTTAGTAAATTGGGGATTGCATATTCTTTTCCAAATCTATGATTCCACTAGCCCTGGATAGTTGGCTGTGTTTTCAGTACCAGGAATTACTTCTCTCTTGTCAAATGGGTCTTAAATCCAATTAGAGAGCTGTTAGTTAATACCAAGGCATGTGCACCACTGCAGCACACTTAGAGTTATGGTGCCATGCTGATCCTGATCATTGTTGTGGTTCATAGGCATCATACCTGGGTGGGTATGCTGGTTACATTCCTCCTTTGGAAGCAGGTATGGTACTTTTTGGTACCATGAAAACTAGTCATCGGAGAGGAGCTCAGGTGGTCTGTGGGCCCTATGCCTGAAATGTATGGTCTTTTCAGTAATTTGAATTTACCTTCTACCTCTGGGGGGCAGCCAAGGGCGATAGCAATAGCCTGTAATGTTTTGGGACTCTCTTGGGCAACCCTGACCAAGAACTCAGAAGAGGACTTCTTATGCCTGGTGTTGGGGATCTTATTGAAGTCTTTTAGTAATGTATAGAATAGCCACTATTCTGTGAATCTAGCCAAAGCGTTAGGCCAGATAAAAATCAGGTTCGTTTCTCTACATAAACGAAAAGCTCAGCGTCCTAGTTTCTTTTTCTTTTATTTTCTTTTTTTCTTTCTTTTTTGTTGTTGTTGTTTGTTTTGTTTTGTTTTTTGTTGTTTTTGTTGCTGTTGTTCTGTTTTGTTTTCTCGAGACAGGGTTTCTCTGTGTAGCTTTGGAACCTGTTCTGGAACTAGCTCTATAGACCAGGCTGGCCTCAGTTTCACAGAGATTCTCCTGCCTCTGCCTACCAAGTGCTGGGATTAAAAGGCATGCACCACCAATGCCTGGTGCAAAGTCCTAGTTTCTGACATACTGTAGTAAAAGAAATTTTGTTTTCTTGGGCAAATGATTTAGTTTTCTGAGCTCTTGTACTCTTGTTTACAAGATAGTAATGAGCAATAGTACGTACTTTCTAGAAATACCTTATAAATACTACCTGATGTTTTCTATCTCCTAAGGTAGCATGGGTAAAGCACTGAGCATGGTGCTTGGAGAATAGAAGGCTGTTGGTATCTGCTTTTATTATTTCAATTATTCTGCCTTTTTGGTGACAATGATTTGTATATAATAAAGTCTATCATCAAAGAGGGGGTTATCTTTAAATCCCCACCATGTATTAAATAACTGTGGCCTATACCTTCATTTAAAGTGGGAATAATGATACCCATCATTTAGGTCCAGAGAATTAAACATTATAATGGCAATTTTGTTTAGAATATTAAGGATAAAATCATCAAGTCTGATGAAAAGTCAGGGGCTTTATTCACTATAGGAATAATGTCTAGCATTGCTTAAGAGCTTACAATAGTCTGGAAACAGTGCTCAGTCCTTTATATCAATTATGTAATCTGATACACATAATATACATATGACATATGATATAAATACAGCTCTTGAGCTCAGTTTTTCAGTTGAGGAAACTGAGGATCAAAAAGATTATTTAAGCTTTCCTAGCTTTGAATTTAGACTAGATCTGGCACCCAGGCAGTCTTCCTCCAAATCATGTGCTCTTAAATTGAACTGCAGAAGCAACTTAGAATGTGAAATTCAAAAGCAAAATTTCTATATTAAGTTAAAAACCAAACTAAAATGTAAACCTAAGGTAAATATTTAAGGAGTGCTTATGATGAGTTACACTTAGTGAATACAACAAATTGGACCTGTGTTTAGATTATTTTATACTTTGCTCCAACCTCGAAAGTAAGAATAACACTGAATTAATAATGTCAGCCATTACCATATATCAAGGACTGGTTTTGTGTGAAGCAGGTACTATCTTGAGTACTTTGCATAAATTGCTTCATTTAATATTCACAGTGAATTTGTCAGGCAGGGACAGTTACTAATCCCAGTTTACATGAACAAACTGGGGTGCTGGAAGTTAAGAGTTGCACAAGCACACATGATTAGTGAGAAGCCAAGTTGTAAGTCTTAATATCAACATGGGACTAATGTTCCATAGATAGACTGGATATTCGGGATCCCAAAACTCCTAGGTATTCACCAACGTAAAAAGGAAGGTATATAATGTGCATCAATATTTCCAAATTTTCACATGTATAGAATACCTAAAGCTTCAGTTTGCTTTTCTTAAAAATATAAGATTAACTCAGAGGAGGTGTTTATATGCTTTAAAATGAATCTGTGGGCTTTTCAATGATTATCTTATAGGAAGAAAAGGCAGGGTGAATGGGATGAGGAGAACAAATTTTTAGAAAATAAAGTACTAGTTTTTAAGTAATACTGTCCTAATTTGTTTCAGCATAGCACCTCTAGGAAACAAATACTGCTTTCTCCAGTTCCCAAAAAGATGCCCCTGGCTGGAGCAAAGCATTTGGCTGAAAGGTAGGAATGACTAGTGGGCAAAGGGATTAGGAACAGGAACCAGGGAAGAGAGAGGGAAGATAACACATTCTGATGATTACACAATCAAGAACCAGCTCTGTGGGGAGTAATCTTAGAAAAGTCCTTCAAATGCTCCTGCTCAGGCCAGCTTTCTGTCTTGTACCAATATGGAAGCAACAGTGAGCAGCTGTTGCCCTAGCTAAGTGTTCAGGAACTAGGAATTGAAAACAACTTCCACACCCTGGAGACATGAGCCCTGCCCAGTGTTTTTCCTCCTCAGAAATCATCAGTTGTCCTCAAAATGATTTACAGAGCACTAAAGAGTTTGGCAGGCAAAACAATGCTCCCTATGTGGACCCTATTCCCCCATCAGAACTGGGAAATTTGCTATTATCCTTTTTAAATTATCTTTAATGTTTATTTGTTTTGGTTTTTTGCCTTTGAACACTCATCTGGCCATTTGTCGTCCTCTCCACCCCATGCACATCTCCCATTGGCAATGTTTCACTGAGCTTGACTAAACTTGGCTTTGTTTGCTGCATCAGGTGATGTTCCATTTTGACTCACCACCCAGGGGAACAGGGGTGACCAGGGGTGCTTAGGATTTGCTTTGCATTTTGCTGACTGGGCCAGAGCAGGGTGACTGTTTCCAACTCATTTTACAGTTTACATTTGGTTTAATTTGTTTCCTTGGGAAATGCTTTTCATTTGTTTGTCTTTGCACATCTCAAATGTTTCTATCTTGTTTGAGTACTGGGGTGAGTCAGTAGCTGTCTCAAGTATACATATCTGACTGTATAATACCTAGGTTTTAGGTCACTACATTACTGCCCTTGCTTTCAGGTTACACCTCTGGTTACTTGAAACATTTTAAAAGTACAGATTTTTCCAATAGGTAAGCTGCTATTGTGGTAGGAAGGGTCTTCTGATGATTTCCTTTCCAGTTTTGTTTTTGTTTGTTTGTGGTTTTTTGTTTTGTTTTTGTTTTTGTTTGTTTTGGTTTTGATTTTTTGAGACAGGCTTTCTCTGTATTGTTTTGGAGCCTGTCCTGGAACTAGCTCTGTAGACCAGGCTGGCCTCAAACTCACAGAGATCTGCCTGCCTCTGCATCCCAAGTGCTGGGACTAAAGCCATGTGCCACCAACTCCTGACTCTTTTCCTGTTTTTAAATTAATGCTTGCTTATGGTTGATCTGATAGCTGTCAGGTACATGCACAGGTTAGTTTCACCTGGTTTTGGTTTTGTTTTCCATACAAAGTCTACGAAACTATCATTTACTGAAGAATGTAAGGCAGCATACATTTCTCTATTTGGATGGTGATAATACTTTTGCTTTGTTGTTTTGAAATAGAATCCAGTCTAGATTCGAGCTGTCTATTTAGTCAAGGTTGACCTTGAATTCAAGGCCTTTATGTGAATTCTGTAATAGCTCTTAGTAAGAGTGAACAATGTTAAAGTCTCTCTCTCCCAATTTAATATGACAGTTTAATGGGTCTCCAAGTCAAAAGATTTCCATTTCAGTAACTATAAGGCACACATGATACAAAGCTGTTATTTTCTTTCTAACATCTTCACTAACCAACATTGTATTAAAAAATTCTTGGAGAATTTCATAAAATGTATTTTTGTGTAATATAACCATTCCAGATCTTAAAATATATTACAGAGCTGTAGTAGTAAAATTAACATGGTATTGGCACAAAACAGTCATATTAATTACTGGAAAAAATAAAGGTCCCAGATATAAGTTCGTGCACCAACAGTCATGATATGTAACAAAGTAGCCAAAAAATAGTCTCTGGAGAGAAGACAGCATCTTTAACAAATGGTATTATGAAAACTAGATATATACAAGTAGAAGAAAAAAAATGTATTCTTTTTATCCTGCACATATATCAATTCTAAATGAATCAAAGATCTCAATGTTAGAACTGGAACATAGAAGCTTCTAGAAGAAAGAGAAAAAGTACCCTTCAGGATATAGGATCAGTTAAGGGCTTTCTTGATAGGATTCTAATCACTCAGGAAATAGGACTAAAATCAACAAGTGGAACTTTATGAAAATAAAGATTCACTATCCTTAGTTATCAGGGAACTACAAATTAAAACTGGTTTGAGATTTAATCTTATCCTCGTCAAAATGGCAAAGATTAAGATAACCGAAGACAGGAAATGCTGGCAAAGGTATGGAGAAGAAGCATCTTCAGGCACTGCTGGTGAAAGTACAAATTTGTGCTCTCACTCTGGAAATTAGTGTGGCATTTTCTTTGAAACCTAGCAATAAGTCTACCATGTGACCCAACTAAGCCATTCCTGGGCATATAACTATATAACTCTATTTCCTACTATAGCACCACATACTCATCTGTAGTCATAGCTGCTCCGTTCACAATAGCTAGGATATGGAAACATCATCTAGTTGTCCATCATCTGATGAATGGGTAATGAAACTGTAGGGCCTATGTACAGTGAATTTTAATTCAGCTCTGAATAATAGTATAACTGTGAAATTGCAAGTAAATGGATGGAGCTGGAAAATATTGAATTAAGTGAGGTAAATGAAACCCAGAAAGACAAATGTCATATGCCCGCACACTATATGCAGTGTTGAATCATTAGATTTGTGTGTTTAACTTGGAGTGTCCATAGAATTTCCCTGAACAATTACCTTTTTATTCATTATCTATTTTTCCTAATAGAAGTAACTTTTTCAAGACTGGAAAATTTTGATCTCTAGCTTTTCTCTTGCTTATAATATTGCTTCTCATTTATTAATGGTTCAATACATACTTGTGGGGCAATGAATCAACTTCAGAAAGCATCCTCTTTATCAACCCTAATAAACACTCCTTCACTCTAAAACCAAGCCTCTTAGGAATAGAGAACTCAGCTTTTACACAGATAGCTCATTTTACTGTTGCCAGAAATACTCTTCCTTTTGTTGAATTCAAATCTCTTTTTATAAAATGTTGCTTCTTGGTTTTTAATCTCATTTTTCCATTAAATAAGTTTTTGAAATTTTCAATACACCACACTTCCAACTATATTGTCCTTAAGATCAAACAGCACTGAACTATTTTTCATAGCATATACCTTTGACTACATATAACCATCTTTATTTTATTCTCTGGATCCTTACGTATGTACCAGCACTATAGTCCATCTTGTACACAATGTTGCAAGTAGTCTCTTTTTGGTAAATGGAAACTCTTTCATCAGCAGTTTATGTGTATAGCTATCCAACATGTTCTAACCCTAAATGTCCCACGTTTCACTCCACACTTCATCATTCTCTCCACAGGATATCATGAAAGAGCTTATAAAATGACTTGCCAAAATCCAGATATATTTGGCCTATACCATCTCACACAAATCTGCTAGCATAGCAAAGCTATCCAAAAATGAAATGAGGGTAATCTACTTAGAAAAGCAATATTTGTTCTTCATGCTTCCCACCCACTTTTGAATGGTCATAAACTATTTGCAATGACTGATGCCAAAAGTTTTAGAAAAGTTAAAAAACATTAAACCACTCGAGAATTTGAAATGATCACTGCAGTCATTCTTAGCTTTTCAGATATTGTTATATTTATATGTATACATCTATCCATAGCTGCAATACACTGTTTAGGCATGTCTACATATATGTATAAAATTTCAAATATGTACAGGAAATATGTGATGTATGTGTTTTCTGTATCTCGGCTGGAGAATCTGTGGGAAAAATAATTGAAATACTACTAGTATTGACAGAAATCCTTATAATTGGTATTTTAAATCAGTGCTCCATCAGGATAAATCAGTGAAATACAACTCTCTCTGTTATATTTTTTCACTATTGCAAGCCATGAATTTAAAAATTGTAACAGTACATCTTGTTCTACTTGGAAGGTTTTCTTTTTAAAGAATGACAGAAAAAAAAACCACACACACACACACACACACACACACACTTCTATTTTTTCTCCAGTAAAGAACATATCCAAGAGAATGTAATCTGCAGGAAGTCTGGAGGAAGACCTTCTATGCTCAGGGTCTTTGCTTCCCCCAAACTTCTATTGTTCCATACAACACTGAATTCTTTTGTGTGCAAGTGAATAAAACATATGGCATAGGTTTGTGTGGATATTTCTGTCTTTCCGAGAGAGGCAAGCATAAAATAGTTCTGAGTCTGAGACTCAGACTAATTAGCCATTTAGTCTTACCCTGGAACCCAGAACTCCAAAATAGACCCTAATTTGAACTTATGAAAAGGCTTTCAGAAACTGATAAAAATGCAAATGTATAGATATATATTTTTCTGTCTCATATAAAGTACTAGTGTTTGCTCCAAATTGAAATGGTTCCTTTCCAAATCATTTGCCAATTTGATTATTAGGTCCCTGCAAGTTTAAAAGTTCTGGTTAATTAAATATAAAGTCTAAATAAAGCAAATACTTTATTATTGTATATAAAGAGTCAATAAGATCAAGTTATAAATATATATCCTGTTCCCTTAACATCTGAATTTTATTGAAAGATTTCCTTAAGCTCAAATTATGGTAATATTCACTGCTTTCCTATAATCAACTATGATTTTATCACTTTTATTATTGCTTATTATTTTTCTTGAAATTAAGTGTCTTAAAGCTTAAATTCAGTATTTTTTCTTTTTGCTATACTAAATATTTTATTTCTTTGCACCATAGGTGGCACATGCTAGATAATGTTAAATGAAATTTGTGCTTGTATGATGTAATTACTACCATATGTATAAATCACTGCCACTACACATGTGTAAACAATTTCTATAGTAGTGATTTTAGTGTATATACTTTTCATTTGTATTTATTCAGAAATTCAAGTTTCTATTATAATACATATTAAGGACTTGGATCACTGAGTGTACACATATATTCAGTGTCATAAATATTTGTATAAAGGTAGGATGACAGAGCAAAGCAACTCTAAAACACAAAGAATGCTCTACAAAGGTCAGTGATCCACTAGATGCATGCTTAATATGTCCTAGATAATTTCCTTATATTTCATCCTTTGTCTTAGAACAACTAGCATTGAGCATGAGAGAAATATATTGGAAATAAAATGTAAAAGCAAATAGATTTGCTAAGGTAAATTGAACTGGCAGGCAATTTTGTTTGCTAAACCAGCTGAAATAATAATATTCAAGGAACAGCTGGAATTGTATTGAACTTCAGTGTAGTTTAGTCTCTGGGTGACTAAATTTAGCCTGAAACTTTATGTTGATCCCACAAACCCTTTCAGTAGCTATTTCTTCTCTTTCTTTTACAATGTTCACACACCCTTTGGTTCTCGAGAACTGAGGTCAAAATTCTACAAGGATAGAATGCCATTTTCATTGTTATATAGGTTTAGATTTTGAAATGCACTATGTATTTGTTTCTTTTAGTCATTGTATTTCTTGAGTTCATGTGACTAAACTGAGGCACTTTTCATTCAGTGATCTATATGAATACTAACTGAAGTTGAATTACTATTATAAAGAGAAATTGTTAAGTTAAAGTGAATTGTAAAGAAATGCAAATTCAGAGCTGGAGAGATGGCTCTAGAGGTCCTGAGTTCAATTCCCAGCAACCACATGGTGTCTCACAACCATCGGTAATGAGATCTGGTGCCCTCTTCTGGCCTGCAGGCATACATGCAGACAGAATGCTTATACATAATACATCTTTAACAAACAAACAAACAAAAGGCAAATACTCTTGTTTTTTAACAAAGACATACAATGGCTTCCCTAGAAAATGTTGTGACAGCTTAGAGATTTTACAAGCCAAACTCACTATTACAGTATACTGGCTACGGAAAATTTATTACATCTTGTTAGAAAGGTGTTGCTGGAAGTCTGGAGTCACTGAATGTCATCCCATGGATCATGAATAGACAACATGACCAATGGATATGATGCTTTATTTCAGAGAAGATCTAAGAAGAAGACAGAGTCAAAGGTCTTCATGCCTTCAGTAGTTAGCTTTAGATCAGTGACAGTGAGTGAATCTAGGGGTACTGAATGTGGTTATCAAACTTTAATGTTTGTCAAAATTATTCTGAGGGTGTAGTAAAACAAAAATAAGTATGCTTTACCCCCTAGAGACTCTTACTCTGTAGGTCTAGTATGGGCTCACTGATTTACATACCCAGAGGTTCCCAGGTGATGTTGATATTGTTAGTCAGAGAAATTACAAATTGAGATTTCTATCATGTTTGTTAAAAAAAATTCCACCATATTTATTTGGGATAGCGTGGATCTAGTGGGCTATAAACTAGAATTAAAAATTGGCAGGAAGTGTGTGAATAGTGTTTGAAGATCTACAGTATGTAATGTCTTTTCTGGATGCTGTACACTGACAGTTCATTTAAATGAATTTTAACTTCATTATCTCTATTTTTTTATTATTCAAAAAATGGAACTTGTAAAGTTAACTTTCTCAAGACAACAAAGACAACACAACTTTTAGACATTTGAAGAAGCAGTATCATGTAGAACAAGTGAAATACAGTTAGTTATCTGGAAAATCAAGCTCCATTCCTGACTGCTGTTAATGTCACCCATTGATTAATCAATTCATTCAGTTCCATCAATTCATTTACTTATGCATTACTTACTACCCAAATGTCTAACCATAACCCACTAATCAATGAATTTACTTATTTATCAAACAGTATTTTGGCCTAATATTTTAACTTCTTTAATTGAATGTGATGTAGTGTGTGTGTGTGTGTGTGTGTGTGTGTGTGTGTGTGTGTGTGTGTGTGTGTGTGTAGACATATGTGTGTTGTGTGGCATGTGTGCATATAAGAAGACAATCTTCAGTTTCAGTCCTCACCTTCCATCTTGTTTGAAACAATATCTTTTTGTTTGCTTCTGTATAAGCCAGACTAGCTGGTCTGGAACTTTCTTAGCATCTCCTGTCTTTGTTTCTCATTTTGTTGCAGGATTTCTGGCATTACGGATTCACCAGGCTGTGTGTGGGTTATGGGATTTCAAATTTTCTGTGTACTTTCACAGAGAGCAGTCTACCAACTAAGCTGATGTCCCAGCCCTACTTTCCCTTCTCTAGGTTTCATAACTGCATCATTAGTGCAATGAGAAGTTTATACTGCATGATATTTAAGGTTGCTTCTATCCTTTAAAGCCAGATAATGCCTGAAGCCTTTTCAAGTAATAAAAATTAAAGGCCATTTGTAGGCAAACAGAATACACTACCCAACATAAAATTGAGTTCACAGGAAAATTCCTGTAGTGTTACTGAGGAACATAGCATGAAAATGAAAAACACATCTTTCTGTTAGTGCTGCAAATTATCCTTTTCAAAAAACAATGGGCATCTTTGAAGAGCATGGTAATTATAGTAGTGATGTTAAATATTTCATGAAAATAAGAACAACAAATTGACAAAAAGCTAGCTTCTAACAACTTCAAGGATCCTTAGGTATTGGGGCATTTACACTTACTAAATTCCCAAAACCAAATGGAGAAGTTGTGACCATTGTGAGTACTTAGATTTTGAATTTTCAACTTTTCAAACTACACTGATGAAGAGATATTTTCATCTGATATTTAAAATTGTCCTTTGCTCAAAACCCTAACTATTCTGTGCACTTTAAGGAAACTTAAGAGATATTCACATGCGAAACAAACAGGGGCACAACAGCAACACAATGCAATGTAAATGGAACCATGTGAGTGGGAATTGTGAAATGCCAGTGACAGTCAATCTTTTGCAAGTGAATGCCAGATTTGTCTGGGATTGAATTTCAGTGTGAAATGACCTCATTCTTTGCACAGACTTTGCGTTTTGGATTAGGTTTGGCAAAAAAGATTATGCTTTTAAAAAAATTAAAATTAAAATTTTTAACCGCACTCATGTCCATAGCCTTTACTTTGGGACTTGAAAGATTTATAAGTCATAATGTAGATCTGTGGATATTCTTCTGCACTTGAAGAAAAATAAATTCTTATCAAAACTGCCATGCCAGTCAGCCAAAGATGACCCATCTTTGAAGTCATTTTTATTACACTTTATGATGGGAGATTCATTCATTTTTATTACACTTATGATGGGAGATTCATTATCTACAGCATTCCTTAAACCAGAAGGGGTTGTAAAAGTCTATGGATTTTGTGTCTTCTTTCCTAATATTCTTTCCCATTGTTTATACTTTCAAAAAAGAACAAATTAATCATGAGATGTTACAGAGAAATAAATTTACTTTGTAACTTTGTATAGAAACTATTTGACCAGGCAGTGGATTTCTTTTTCTTTTGCTTTCTTTCTTTCTTTCTTTCTTTCTTTCTTTCTTTCTTTCTTTCTTTCTTTCTTTCTTTCTTTCTTTCTTTCCCTTCCTTCCTTCCTTCCTTCCTTCCTTCCTTCCTTCCTTTCTTTCTTTCTTTCTTTCTTTCTTTCTTTTTTGTTTGATGGATTTGTTGCAAGAAACATACATCATCAGCTTAGACTCTTGGGTGTCACCATAACTTACAGAATGTTCACAAGACATCTCTAGAGCAAGTCTTGTTATCATCAACTGACAGCTACCCGGACAGCGTTGCTTCTTAAAGGGGAAATGAACCTTTATTTTCTTAAGGAATGTATCCCCTAACCTGAGAAAAATGTCCAGGCTCCTGTCACGATAACACAGACTTGAAGAAAATGCTGTAGTATTTGAGCTCCTTCCAATATTCAGAGAAAGGCAAATAAGAATGAATTTCTGTTATCCTCAAAGGGAAAAGTTGGCAGCACACTAAATATTCTGTGTGAAGTGAAGCATTTGAAGAAACACCATGTTCTTCTATTGGTTCAGTTTTGATAGCAGCTATGATTTTCACTAGTTAGAGGAGACCAAAAATGTTCTGCTGACTTTGGAAGAAAATGAATTGATTCAGCTGTTCAAAGAAGAGCAGATGACTTGGGGGACTGCTTTTCTTTGCTTTGTATTCATGGTTATCACTATACTTTATCTGGAGCTCTATATGGTGAAAACAAGTGGGATTTTCTGCAGATAGAACAATGACCCCTTTAGACTTTAACTTGTTATCACAGTTAAAAGGTATTACAATTCTAAAACTGAAATAACTCTCTGTAGCCAAGTGATTTGATATAGTTTGGAAATAAAATAATAGATTTTGTCCAATATGTAGGCTTTAGACTGCAGCTCTTAAATATGAGTCCTCATATTGATTCCTGTCCAAGTCTTGAGCAACAAGATTAAACTTATATTTTTTGTTTTCATTTCGATTTTTAACCTCCTTTTATTCATATTTTTATTTGCTCAATGAGATAACAGACTGGGGCTCTGTGGTTTGGGTGGGACATTTCAAGCAGTTTCAAAAGTTTGTGCTCATAGAGGCATGCTCGGATCTGTCCAGGAATTTCATGATTATTTTTGCTAATGGTAAATGAAAACATGCCTTGATGGGCTTAATGTACTTCCATGGATGTTAGCATAAATATCTAGATTTTAAAAAGCAGATGACTAAACTGATCACAAAGTGTCAATTTTACATTCAATGTGGTGTCATGGAAAGAACATTCACTATTGGGAAAATTACCTAATTTTCTATGTCATAGTTTTCTAATTTGTCAAGTGGACTCTAACAACTTCTCTCTAATATTTAGAGCTGCTATAAAGATTAAGTAAAGGCAACTTGATATATTTTATAGCATATAAATTCCATGCAACTAAAATTATTTACTTCATTTGTTTTTCACAAAAGAGGTAGTCTTTTAATCTATTTTCCTCATTTTACAGATAAAGAATCTGTACAAAAAATCAATTTAATGAAATCACCAACCAGTATGTTGCAAAGCCAGTCCTAACTCCCAAATGATTTGATACTTACTCTAGAGACCTAAAATACAGAATTATACAGACTGATGGAAACAAAACTACTAGCACTCTGTATATTGCTAGAAAAGTCTAGCCTCTGGTTGATCAGTTCTGTGAATGGAAAACTTTTTAGAAGGAAATACTCTTTTTTAATTGGAAAATAGAAGAAAGTTAACATTCCACATCTCTTTATAACTTCTATGTACTAGTTCTTGTTTTGCTCTTGATGACTGGAGATAATAACCTCAGTTCCTTTTTACCTAACAGCTTTTGAAATATTTGAGGGTAGTTACTGTATACCTATACTTATAATTCTTAGGCAAAGGTAACTCAATTTCTTTTAGCTATTCATTTATACTTTAAAAGTAGAGTAATTTGTTTAGCACCTGCCATGTGCCAGGTCCTATGCTACATGCTGAAAATATTCAGGTGGATAAGATGCAATGTTCACTTTCAATGAAAGTAATGAAGAGTCAGTATGTGCTGTAACAGATAAGAACCAACACAATCTGAAGAAGGGAAGAGAAATTCTAGAAAATATTGTAAAATGATATTTTGCTTCATCTAATGAGTCATATCGATGAAAAATAAGAGCTGCTTGGGGCAATTGAATATTGACCAGCAATTTGGAGTTATGAAGTGATAATGAACAGATGTCAGAAGTCCAGCAAACATGCACACCTGTGTGTGTTTGTGTGTGTGACTGTGAGCTTGTGTGTGTCCCATCATGTTGTGAATTCAAAAATTGAATTCTGTTTATGGAAATTCCTCTGATGTAGACTAACATCCTACTCATTTTTGATCCAGAACAAATGAAACAGTACGTGTGCTTTTCCTTATAATGTTCTTAAACATTATCAAACCTTTCTGGATCTTGCTCTTATAAAACTGGCTCCTTGTATCTGTCTGCAAGATTTTACATTAATTCTGATTTGAGTTGAACTTTTTTCACAATCAATTTTGTCTTTATATATAATATATATTATATATATTAACTTGTCTTAAATTATATAATCTATATATAATACACACACACACACACACACACACATATATATATATATATATATATATAGAGAGAGAGAGAGAGAGAGAGAGTATGCATATGTATGTGTGTGTATATGTGTGGTTAGCAGTGGTTTCCTTCTTGGACTGTTCTCTCCTTCATTTTTTGAGACAGGGTCTGTCACTGAACTTGGAGCTACTGATTTGGGTAGACTAGTTGATAGAAAACTCCAGGCATCTTTCAGTTTCCATCTCCCCAGAGCTGAGATTACAGGTGTGTTGTTGTTATGCCTGTCTTTTTATGCATTTTTTAATATGGTTGCTTAGAATCTGAACTCAGGTCCTCACGTTTGTACAACAAACACTTCACTCACTGAGCCATCCCCTAGCCATGTTATTTTTTATTTTATGAGACAGTGTTTCATATAGGTAAGCCTGAGCCACAAACTCACTTTGTAGTGGAGGGTGACCTTGAACTTCTGATTTCTCTCCACTACTGAGATTACAAATTTGTATAGCACTATATCCTGCTTTGTTTTGTTTTTTGTGGTATTGGGGATCAGGTCCAAGGTCTTGTTCCTGTTAAGCACCTGCTCTTTCAACTGAGGTACATCTCCACATTCAATTTTATTTAGTGTTTCTGTCAGATATTTTTTTTTGATCTCTGTTCTCTCCTGGAATGTATTTATTACTCCCTGCTTTGTGTCTTCTATGGCTTTTTTAATTCGGTGATAACAGTAATTACATTTGTGTCAAAACTTTCTAAGTTTGCAAAGGTTACTATAGGGCTAAATGCATAAGAAGATATTTTGCCAAAGTTTTCCCCACCAACTTTTGAGAGAAAAGACTTTATGTTTATTCAGGGTGATGAAAGTATTTGAAATGCAGGGAAAATGAAGTAGCTGTTTCTGAAAACTTTCATCATAAACAGGAGTGATGGCTATATTTCAGAGTATGACCTCTAAATCCTCCTCATTCTTCTACTAGTTTATATACTTTTTAAAAGTAAATTTCATTGGCTATGCCATTGCTTCAACTGTTATATTTGACAAAGTACAAATCATAAACAAATGATTACTTAAATTGTTCACATACACCCACGAGTTTATCAAGTAATTATACCTGTATGGGCAAAAATTAGAGTTGCTATAGAAATGATGAAACTTGAAACCTTCTGTCCTTTGTCAATAGAGTTAACCATAAAGACATGTTTTACTAGCACAAAGCATGAAGGGATATTGTGAAGGATGAAGGCCAGTTACTCTTACAACCCTTTTTGTGGCTTACAATTTGTGCAGACACTACACAGAGCACAGCTCTCCCATCACCTTGGAATGGAAACTTTTGGAGCATGCAGGGTCTCTGGAGAATATCCAATCCAACTACCTCAACGTTTAGGGCAGCACATGAGAAAACTCTTTGCTTAAAGTTGTGGTTTCTCTGACAAGTCAAACAGTTTTCTGAATCCAAAATAGCCCCATTTGGTTAGCTTTAGATTTTTACCATAGTCATAGAAAAGATTTGGGTTAGGTAATCTTACTTTGAATAATATTCGTCTTATGATAGAAGACACTAAACAGTGGCTTGAAGACTCACTGAAATTGTGTGTGTGCGTGTGAGTGTGCGTGTGTGTGTGTGTGTGTGTGTGTGTGTGTGTGTGTGTGTGTGTGTGTGTGCGCGCGCCCTGTGTGTTACAAATAGGTTAAAAACAATGAGCAAGAATTGTAATGGCAGTGTGTCTCTGTTTCTGCTGGTTCCACGTTTTGTAAACCAACAAGACATACCATGCATAACTGAATCCCAAGAAAGTAGGATTCCTGTGCCTAGGAAACTGGGTTTCTTTTTCCTTTTTCACTGAGGAAAGCAAGCTGAATTTCTTTCTGAAGAAGACAATTCGCTGAGCTACAGAGACTTTCATGCACTCTGTCAGCACTCTTCATTTGTGCAGTGGAGCAGTGACTAGTCTAAAGTTTATGAGGACAGGCAACTCATGGCCTGTTTTATCAGCTGTGGCATGTGGGCTGGTCACCACTGTTGATTTAGAGGTCATACTCTGAAATATAGCCATCACTCCTGTTTATGTTGATAGTCACCACTGTTCCTTCAGTGGAGGCCTACCTCATCAGTGTCTTCACTTTCTCATTCAACAGAGATCTCTCTTCTTTTGCTACTGGCCTGCAAGAGTTGATAGTTATCACTATTTTTCATGTATCTCTTATCAAAATATGTTGACAGATTATCAGTTTTTTATAAATAGGACAAATAGGCAGAACCCTTGTTGGGTTTGCAATGATAAAGAATCCTTTTCTTAATATGTCCAAGGACACTTATTTATATGAGCTTAATTTTCTCATCACATTGTGGTATACAAGTTTTACCCTTTCATAGGTGAGGAAATGAAGACTCAGAGAAGATAACTGGTTCAAAGATATACATACAGCTTATTAGCAATAGAGCTACCATCCACATTCAGGTCTGTTTGATCTCAATGCATAATTTCTCAAGTACAATCTGCTGCTTTTATTTTAGGGGCATTTGCAAAATGTGACATTGTATCTACAGCATCTACATTTGGGTAGTAATCTAGAGCAAATAAATAAGAGACTCATAATCCTGTTGAAAGACAAGTAGAATGGGTATAGGCATTAGAGAACTTGATTTCAATCCAAGCTCTTCCAGTTACTAGCTTTAGCTACTTGGAGCCTGGTTTTCTTTTTTTAACTTTTAAATTTTTGTTTATTCATTATTTATATAGTGTTCTATAGTGTTCTGTATGCATGTAGGCCAGAAGTGGGTGTCAGAACTCATTAAAGATGGTTGTAAGCTACCATGTGGTTGCTGGGAATTGAACTCAGAACCTCTGAAAGAACAGTCAGTGCTCTTAACCTTTGAGCCATCTCCCTAGCCCCCTGAAAAGCCCAGACCCTCACCTAGCCCCCTGCTTTGGCACCCATAATAGACTGCAGAAAAGACCCAGAATGTGCTGAGTCCCTGGCCTCCCTCACCTGACCTTGACCTAATTACTGGAAAACACTGCCAGATACCCTCCATGTGGTAAGGAACCAATAAAAAGTTAGCTGGAGGTGCAATAATCCTGATATTGTTACTATGCAACTATCACATCCCTAAATACCTCTCTTGCTCTATCCCCAATATATACCCTGTCCCACTGCTCCTCGGGGTCTCTCCTACTCCACCTGCTGTGTGGGATAGATGGAGGACCCAAGTTACCTCTTAATTTAAAAGATTCTGCTTTTACATTGAATCTGATCTCTTGGTGGTTTGGGGGTCCAGACTTTGGACACAACACCCTAACCTAGTGTTTCTTATCTGAATATTGGCAATAAATATATTTACCTCACTGAGTTGTGATGAAGATTAAACATGATGAGTTTTTAAGCTTTTGTAAAGTTAATGATAAACTTCTAGAATTATATATGTGGATGTTGTTATTGTTCGTGTTATTTTGTTTTGTCATTTTGAGATATAGACTGAATATAGGATGTAGAATGCCATTGACATTCCAAGTATGTTTTACAGAAGAGCCAATTTGCTTTTCCATTTGTCAGTTACAGCTTATTTGGGTACAGACATTTGGAGCCTTTTCAATAACGTACAGAAATTAACTTTTTACTATGTGCATGCCATTATGAGGAATGCAGAGAAGTGCAGTGTAGAGAAGAATATAGGCACTGGACAATGTATGTCATCCTATTGCATCCTGTTTATTTATTCAACAGTCATTTAATGAATAACTCTAACATTCCAGGTGTTCTACCAATATCAGTTGTTGCTAAGTCAGAAAATAAATACATGAGGTTTTAGCTCCTGTTTAATAGATTTCTATAGTCTAGGTTGCTAAAGAAAAGTTTTTTAACAGAGGTCTGGAGGTAGAGAGATGGCTCAGTGATGACTACTGCTTTTCTAGAGGACCTGAGTTCAGTATCAGTTTCCAGCACTTATGTCAGGTGATTCATAACTGCCTGTGACCTCAGCTCTATGGAATCTGTTGTTTCTGACCTAGGCAGACATCTGCATTCACAAGTGCACATATCCACACACAGACACATATGCTCACATAATTAAAAAAATAAATCTTTTGAAAAAGACATGTCTGTGTATGGGGCAATAGGAAATCAGAAAAGGAAATTACTTCTTGTTTCAAGGAGTGAATGTAGGAGATAGAATTTCAGTTGAATCCTACTGATTTGAAAATAGGATAAGAAATAATTTTATTATTCTAAAACCTATTTAACATTTTCCTACATTCTTCATTGTTTTGTTCTTTCTCCTTTCCTTTTCTCTCTCCTGTCTCCCTCTCCTTTGTTCTTTGTCTCTTTCTTTATTTCCTTCTTTATCCTGCCCCCTCTCTCTTGCTCACAAGGGCTCAAATTCATGTTCTTATGGCAGGCAAGTACTGGACCACAGAACTTCATCTCTATTCCTTATTTTTCTGTTTTAATTGTATATACACACATACAGTAAATACAGTCTTTGGGGCAAATTGCCTATGTTCAACTCCTGATTTAGTCACTATGACTACTACTATTATCTATTTTGTGACTTGATGTCTTCATCTTGCAAATGGGGTAAACATAGTGTTTTCCTTGGAGGTATTTCATAGAATTAAATGAGATAAATGCACATAAAGCATTTATTATGATGGTTCGCATGCACCAACTGTTCAAAAATCTTAACTTTATTATTATTATCATTATTATTATTATTATTATTATTAGTAGTAGTAGTAGTAGTAGTAGTAGTAGTAATAGTAGTACTATTACTATTATATGACTTTGGTACTCATGCAGCTAACATATTTAACTTTTCCATCTGCTCACTGTGTAATAGTCATGGATCACCATTTAAAGAAAACGGGTCTAATGCAACAGGAGGGGCATGAGCTGAGTGTTAAGACAAAAGAAACAGTCTGTTGTTCCTTCAGCAAAGTTGCATCAATGACCTGTATGTGGAGCTTCATTTGTATTCTCTGAAATTAAATTTAATTCCACATTTGGCTTGCAGTACATGCTCAATAAATTTTTGTGAATAATTTTATGAACAAAATAATTTGAGTTTTATCACTTCCTATTGAATGGGGTATGTTAAAATGCCAGACTGCTTGAATAAGGGCTGTACTTTTCTGTAGTGATTCCCCACATTCTTACAGTAAAAATTCCTCTGCAGTCCTTTGAACGCAGTCTTTCCAACTGAAATGAGAAATTCAAAGAATTGCACATCTCAATTTGACTGTGTCTCCCTTTTATATAGCAGTTCATTTGAAATACAGGAGGCATTCCATAATTCCAGGTTTTCATGAACTATTTAGTCACTCATTCATGGAGATGGTCAAAACAATATCCTGGTCTGTTTTAAGGATTCTAATTTGAAAACATTCTGTTTATGTTCTCTGTTTGGAGCTCATTCAGAAAATTTATAAGCATCAGCACAACTTGTTTGTTCTTAGAGCATGGACAAAGAAACATGACCAGTAAAGGGATTAATCTCAGGTCTTACTATGGCACAGTCAAAGGGAATTATCTGCCATCTCAACATCTTCAACATTTGAAGAAGATGAAAATTCTCCTGTTTTTCCTGTCTTGTCCCCCGCTCCCCGCCCCAAACAGGGGCTTCCTTGCTAGCATTTCAGAAACAGATGCAAGGAAATAAACTCACTATTGATTATAAATTTAACAGAAAAGTTCAGGTCTGGATTATTTCACTCTCCTCATCACCTGGCCCTGGGTTTCTCCTTGAAGGCACTGATGACTAATTCTTGAATGAATAAATACATTTACCATGTAATGTTTCACTGGAACAAATCTCAGCTGTGGTAAAGGGAAGAGAAAACAGGAGGGAAAGTATATGGGAAGGGAAGGGAAGGAGCCCACAGAGGGGAATTGAGAATGCTGACATAAAACTTGGCTGACTTCCGCTATTTAGTGGAGCGCAGGCCTTGGAGAGCCTAATGAATTGCACTGGTGTTGCCTGTGAGCCTCTGAACAGAAGAGCAGGCAGCAGTGATGTGAAAGATCTAATAACATGGATACTCTCCAAATGCAAGCAAACTTTTAGGATAATTTCTAACCCTTCAGCTTCTCCACCATCCCTTTATAGCATGCTGCTTACAAATCTAAAATGCTTTTTTGCCCTCTCTCTGTTTCCAACGTGCTCTAGCAGTGATTGCCTTGTAACACTTGAACATTTTTCCCTTCTCATTTCCTCTCATCTTAAGTCACTTTAATTCTAAGCAGGATTTAAGACTCCAGTTTTCATGTGTCACAACAAACAGTGAAAATTCTTTTCTTTCTGGCTTATGGAAAATTGTTGACTTGGACAACACTAATGGTTTCCAGCTGTGGTAACTATTCATGTGCTAAACTAAGGATGTTGATACAAATGGGGCTAGGGTATCCTTTCTGGAAAGCTGTTGGCCTGGATTTGCAGAAACAAGCAAATGACTAAGCAGTTAACCTGCATTTTTTCCCTTTGTCTACATACAGGCCTGTCTTTTCTTTTGCTGGGAGAAAGATAAAGGCAAAAATAATGTATAGAACATTACTCTATAACATTTGCAATCTGGTTATACATCTTGCCATCACTTACCTCTCTTTTTATAGTTGTGGATTTATTTCCCATCCTCTTGGGTTTTAGGGCAGCTGTAGGTACCAGTTTCTATAAAGGCAATTGACCTAGCATATGTCTGAAACTCTTTCAACATCCCTCATTAGTTTCATATTATTTTGTTCTTTGCCAAAGCGTTCTGCTTTAACAAAGATTGATGTTCACGGCTGAACTGTAATGTTCCGGTTCTATCTCTTCACTTTTCCTGGGGCGGGCCCTAGGCCAACTTGTAAAAACAGCACAGTTGGGGCTTAGAACAGCCTTCACTTTAAAGTTCACTGTGATCTCTTACTTTCCACGTTTTCTTGCTCTATAATCAAGATGGTCTTTCTGTAAAGACTACAAGAAGCCGACATGCTCTGAGATGTAACAAAGGGAAAAATCTTGCTGGGTTATCTTTTGTAGGGATGGATTTACATTTTCTCAGAGACCTAAGCCATAAACCATGAGAATGACTTGCTAATGATACAGCTCCTATTTGGGGAGGATTTCCACCCCCACCCCTGTAAGGCATTGGCAGTTTGCTTGATCTGTGTACACAAAAGACTATTTCTAACTGAGGTGTGCTCTGTTCCATTCATTTGTGTTTAACCTCATTTCTGACTTTTAGTTGTAACTTGTTAGGTTTTGTTTTGGTCTTTGAGGAAGTACAGGTGAATATTTACTTGGCTGGATGAGAATGGAAGAGAAAGTACAGTAAGATTGCCTCGCTTGGCATCATGGTTCTGCCATTTGCTTACTGTGTTACTTTGGAGAAATTAATCAGCCTCCCTCTCTCTGAGTTTCTCCACCTTTAAAATTGGGATAAAAATAACCTGTCTCATAGTCAACAAATAAAGACAAAATCATAAAATATCTATAAAACAAATAATATATATTAGTGATGTTATTTTTTTACATTCCAGCATTACATTTTTATTTACTAAGAAAAATGCCTAGATACACGAGGGGAGGACCTAGGCGCTCACCAAATAATGTGACAGACTTTGATGACTCCCTCATGGGAGGCCTCACTCTCTCTGGGGAGTAGATGGGGGGTGGGTGGGAAGATGGTGGGGGAATGGGAGGACTGGAGGGAGAAGGAACTGGGGTTGGTATATAAAATAAGATTGTTTCAATTTAAATAAATTTAATTTAAATTTAAAAAAGAGAAAGGAAAGACTAGTTCACAGAGCCCTTTAGAGAGAACAATAAATACTTCTATATCCTGTGTACCTTTACAAATACCCAAGCCCAGGTTCATTTATATTTCTTTTGTCCTTTGTCTTTTTACAATTTTGTGCCTTTCTTTGTTCTAAATTCAAATAAATTTACGTCACCAAAATTTTCTCTTTTCTAGTCTTTCTCTGCCTGGTGTACATAACATTCTTATCATTTTCTTTCTTTTAAATGATAGTAGAGCACCACTGGTGACTCTTGACTACATTAATTATTTCTCTTGTGTCAGCATCCTGTAGTATGCTGACAGTAATGTTTCTTCTATTTCTGTCATTGATTAGTAATTAATTTAAGCAACTGAATAAGAGTTACTGTTTGCATGTTTGTTCTGTGAGAAACCATGAGTCTTCCTGTTATATCTAGAAGTATATTGTTTAGAATGTAGTCAGTATAATCACTTATCCCACTGCTGTGGCCTGTAGGCTCATATAAGAAAGAACTCATTATTTTGTCAGAGCTCATTTTTTTATAAAAGCATTTAATATATTTTGTTTGAATCTCACTGTTGTCAGGAATCTCTTATGTTTCCATGAGGAGAAACTATTCTTCATTTCATTGATGGCATGTGCTCACTGGGTAAGAAAAGTAGGAATTCAAGTGGGAAATTAGGTTACTGTTAAACATAAAACTTCCTAGTAAAATTTTTCGTGTGTGTGTACACATGTGCGTGTGTGCGAGCATACGCATGCACACACATGTGCATGTGCTTCATACTGGGATTCCCAGAGAACATTTAAAAGGGGTCTGTGGCAACAGTTAACCTGGTTAGAGTTGTATTTGCACATCTAGGAGTTTGAGATCCATTCTCCACAGGTTGATAGTATGCCATTTGTAGCACTGCTGTTGGAAAATGCTAGCAAAAATTCTTTAAAGAAATATTTAATCTATGAGGTGCCAGAGCTAACTTCTCACCCCATTCCTATGTCATAGGACAGGATGTTCACCTAAACAAGGGATAATTTTTTGTTGGCAAAAATGGAACCATCACTAAAAACTGGAAACCAACAGTTGGAAAATCTGTGCGTGGAAAAACAAATGACCGTGGGCAGCAGAAATTAGTTACCTTGGCAGATGCCAGACATGTCCCATACACATTCAAGACATACTTAATGTGAAATTCCAGCTTGTTCTAAGCAAAGCCATATGTTCATTATGAAAGACAAGGAAAGTTAAACAACATTTTGAAAGTTAGAATGGTAATCAAGAATGGATATGAAATGTTTCCTGAATATGAACAATAGTTGAATGAAAATATATACAAAGAAAATATTGACAAAAAAGTGAAAAACTTAGACATTGCATTTCTTAACAAAATTATCATATATATATATATACACACATATATATGTATATATATGTGCATCCTCAGTGCATCAAAATGAGATCATAAGAAAAGCAGGTTTAGTTTAATTTACTAAAAGATCTATTCCATGAATGCAAATATTTATACTTTCTTCCATTTATGATAATCTATTTACACTATTATTGAAACAATCACAGACACTTCTAAATGAAATTAAACAATTGTAATTTAATTCAGATTTTAGAGACTTACAACATGAAAGGCTGTGTGGAAAAACATTAAGAAATCTGTAAATTTACCAAACCATGAACATACAACTTTGCCTTATAAAAGCCTCTTTTAACTGCAGTGGAAAACACAAACATTAAATCAGAAATTTGGATTTAGTACTTTCACTGACTTTCTTATTTTTAAAATGAAATTCTTTTAGAAGATGGAAGAAACATGTTTTTTTTCTGTTCTCCTCAAAAAACAAAGATTTATCCATAATATATAAAACAAATATAAGAAGACTTTGAAAGGCAACAGACCAGCTAGGAACTTTAGAAAGTAAATGGTTTTGACTTCCCTCTTTGATTTTAGCCTTATTTATGCCAGACTTGTAGTGACAAGAGTTAGAAATAACAATAAGGACAGATAAAAAGTAAAACTCCAGTAAAATTGGCTTTCTCTAGTGTAGTGGCATCTTGCCTTGCCAGTGAACTCGTAGTCGTGGCCACAAGGACCAGGAGCCAAGGACCAGCAAAGGGAGACTTTCTTAAGGCAGAGTAGTTTGAAAAAATATTCTTCCTACTCTCACAAAACACCACTAAAAAACAAAACAAAACAAAACCAAAACAGGAAAAAGAAACTCCATTTTAAGTGTGGTAGGGTGTTCAGATTTATCTACTTGTGACCTTGTAATAAGGATCCCTTACATTTGTGAGGTCAGAATAGTTCAATTAAGAATCCAAGACTTAACAGGCAGTGGTGGCACACACCTTTTATCCCAGCCCTCTGGAGGAAGAGGCAGAGGGATTTGAAGCCAGCCTGGTCTACAGAGAGAGTTCCAGGACAGCCAGGGCTGTTGTTACCCAGAGAAAACTTATCTCGGAAAAACAAACAAACAAACAAACAAACAAAAAACATAACACAACAACAAAAGAATCAAAAGATTTTTCTCCATTGGATGACAAATGTTTTCTTCTGTAGTTTCAGTGAGACCATCTTCCATGTCTGGGCTGTCACTCCCACACCTGGCAGAAAAAAAAACAACACTGTTTCCCTGTTGGGGTATTGTCATGTAAGGTGATTTCTGTCTCCATTCTTCATTATATGATCGTTGGAGGCTAACTGCAGTAATTAAGAGGAATCATACCTCTATACATCAGGTGTTTACAAAGAACAATTAAGGAACTTTTTATTTGCCATTAATAAGGTATACCCCATAAACTCAGAGGATTCAAAATGAAAGGTTTTCAGATTTAATAACTTTTATTCTTAATTATGTGCATGCCTTTGCGGGAGCATGTGCAAGTACAAGCAGGTGGCCATGGAGGACAGAAGAGGGTGTGAGATCCTGTGGATCTGAAGATACTGTCAATTGTGAGCTGCTTGACATGTGTCCTGGGAACTGAACTCAGGTCCTTTGGAAGAGCACTGTCTTAGTTAGGTTTCTACTGGTATGATAAAACACTATGATCAAAAGCATACTGTCTTGTTCTTCATGGCATACTTGGCCTGCTTAATTTATCAACTCAGGACCACCTGTCCATGGGTGGCACTAACAATAGCGATCTGGGAATATCCATATTAATCGAGGCAATATCCTGCAGACATTTTTACAAGCCCGTCTTACAGACACCTCTCTCTCTCTCTCCTAAAGGTCCCCTCTTCCCAGATATGTCTGGGTGTGTGACATTTTGATGGAAACCAACCAGAACAAGCAGCAAGTACTCTTAATCACCGAGTAGATCTCCAGACCCTCAAAATAAATATTTAAATGAGATCCAAAGTATCCTAAAATTCAAGTGTTCAATTCTCAATAGATATCACTTTTAATATGAAACCCAGTGAGATTTCAAAATAAGTGAGAACATACAATGAGGCTCAGTATTAAAATGATAAACTGTTAAAAAAGTATCTGATAATGATTTTGAAATGGTTGTGACCAAAATATTCCAATGAACAGTTACAAATACTTGATGCAAATGAAAAATAGAAAGTCTCAGTATGAAAATCAAAAATATAGAGAAGAATTTTACATATACAGTACAACTTCTTTAGCTAAGGCTGGGGGAACATATCAGAGAAAGAAGAAAGATTGTAAGAACTGAAGGATCAGGACATGGTTAAATATGTTTTAAAGAACATTATTAAGTTAAAAAAAAAAGAAGACAAGAAATGGAGTGGGAAAGGAAGCGAAAGATCTGGAGATAGTTGGATGAAGGAGTAGAGGATGAATATGATCAAGATATATTGCATAAAATTAATCAAAAAACAATACAATGTTATATAAAAATAATAAAATAAAATATTAGAATTGAAAATATAATAACTGAGACAACTTAATCAAATGGACTTGAAAACATAATGCAAAGGGTCAGGAAAGTTCACCAGAAGACAGAACATTAGGAATTACTTAACTTGAACAGGGTGAAAATATTCTAGATGTATGGTAACAACTCACAGGGGCCTATAGAACAATCTTGTAGTCAACACTGACATTATCAGAGCCACAGAGTTAAAGGGGAGGAAAGAAAAACTAGAGTTGAAAGAGGATCAAAGAAATAGTGATTAAGAACTTCCTATACCTGGACAAAAATATCAAACCCAATATTTAGGGAGTTGACCATCTTCCAAAAGAAATCCTTGAAGAGATGACATAATTAAACTTGTGAAAACTAAGAGCAAAGAAAAATCTTATAATCAGTCAGGAAAAATATGTTACATAATGCCTATTATTAAGAAATCTGGCCTGGTAGTGGTGGTGTAAGCCTTTTATCCCAGCCCTTGGGAGGCAGAGGTAGGTGGATCTCTGTGAGTTCAAGACAAGCCTGGTCTACATAGAGAATTCCAGGACAGCCAGGGCTACACAGAGAAGACGGAGAAACCCTGTCTCTACACCTCCCACTCCTGAAAAAAGAATTAGGAAAGTCATTGTTGGCAGTGGTATTTTTTTTTTTTTTTAATCCCAGCACTCGGGAGGCAGAGACAGTAGATCTCTGTCAGTTCAAGGCCAGCCTGGTCTACAGAGTGAGTTCCAGGACAGGCTCCAAAGCTACACAAAGAAACCTTGTCTTGAAAAACACAAAACAAAACAAAAGTCTGTAAAATTGCCAAACCACCAAAATACAACTTTTCCCTACAAAAACGTTTGAATAAAATAAAGTAAAATAAAAACATTGTAAAGTCACAAACATCAAATTAAAAATTTGGATTTAGTATTTTCCTGGACTCTCTATTTTTAAAAATCACCTAATTTGTTTTGTACTATTTGGCTGTTGTCTCTTGGATGCCTTGTCTTTCTTGAAGAGGAAATAAAGGGTAGATCTAAGGGGGAAGGGAGGTTAGGTGAGAGTTGGGGATAGTGGATGGAGGGGAAACTATAATCGGGATGTATTTTTATGAGATAAAAATCAATTTTTAATAAAAAACAAAAAATAAAATGAAAAACAAAATAAAGCAAACAAACAAAAATAGTGTTGGTATAGTGATGGGAGATGTCATTCTGTAAATATGTTCCTCATACTGGTTAATGAATAAAGCACTGTTGGCCGATAGAAACGGAAGATAGGAGGGACCAGGAGACTAGGAGGAAGGAGGAAGTAGTTGGGAGGAGTCAACATGGAGAGCCCAGAGAGGTACAACGCCAGCCACTCTGGCCAGTAAGATGAGCCACATGGAAATACTTAGAATAGTAGAAATGGGTTAATCATTAAGACAGAGTTAGCCGATAAGCAATGATAGTAACTGGCCAACAGCATTGTATCAAATACAGAGTCTCTGAGTGTTATTTGGGGTTGGCGCAGCAGCGGGACCAGGCGACCAGCAGGGAAAAATGTGCTCGTAACATTATAGCCAACAGAGAATTAACTGAAACATATTTCAAACAAATATGTGCATTCCTATGTCATAATAGCACTATTTATTAAAGGGGATGGGATAGGGTTTTGGTAGGGGGCACGGGAAGATGGGAGGGAGATAGAACTGGGATTGGCATGTAAAACAAAATTGTTTCTAATTTAAATAATAAACAAGGAAAAAATAAAACAAAACAAAAAAGCAATAACCAAGATATATAAAATGTAAGTGTCCATCAATTAATGAGTGAATAAAGAGAGTATATAAACATACAATGGAATACCTCAAAGCCATAAAAAATAAAATACCATAATTTATGAGAGTATAGGTAGAACTGCAAGTCATTATCTGAAATGAAATAGGTCAGATACAAAATGATAAGTATTGCATGACCTTGCCCAATGTGAAATCTAAAAAGTTGATGTCATGGAAGTTGAGAGTAGAATAGTAGTTACTCTAGGTAGAGGAAAGGGCAGAGAAGAAAGGATGGGAAGGGTGAACCAGAGAGCTGACTCTGTCCCTCACTGGTCCCACCCTTCATAGGAGAGCTGCCATCCCCCACACACACACCTTGGGAAAGCTGGCCCCACCCATCACCACAGGCATGGAAGAGCTGGCTCCATCCCTCACCTGAGGGGGATGGTACAAGTAGCCTGAATTGAGCAACTCAGCTACCACCCAGGCACATATCCAGGCCTTTGAGTTGGCATTCCCCATTATCTACCCCATCTATGACTTCAGGGGCAGCTCTCCCATCCCCGCATGGGGTGAGTGGCACAGGGGGAAAATCATTTCTTCTTTGCCCACTCTACCATTTGGCGTATGAGGGGTGGAACCAGATCTATACATGCTTGCCATACCAGATCACTTGTGCCTCAGTCAATGGGATCCGTTCTACTAGGCTGTCTGGGCTAGGTGCAAAGCCCACTCTTTGGAGCCCAGCTGATGAGGAGCTGGATCAGGTCTCCCACTCTTATAAGTCTGGGACCAGCTTTTACAGCATGCAGTTGGTGGCAAGAGGTGAAGAACAAGGTGGGGTTACCTCTCCCTCACCCATACCACCATGTGACAGACTGTGGGGCTAGCTCTACCCTCAGGCCCAGCTCACCTGCACCCCAGCCATCAGGGACAGCTTTACTTTTCTGTGCAGGGCCCTCTCTCCAGAGTGGTGCAGTTGGTGAGGAGCAGGGCTAACTCTGTGCAGCCCTATCCTCACTGCTTTTGGTGGTAATAGAAGGCATGGAATCAACACACACTGTGCTTTTAGCAGGGCCACAGATAAAGACATGGCCTCTGTCAGTAGCCCTTTCCATGGGTGGCATTGCATGCTACTCAGGTCTATATGGGCCTAGCAGCAGCACAGCCCTTGGTAACCAAGACAGCCAGAGGTGGAAGCCCAGATTCTGGGAATCAGTATGGCCTTTGGTGGCAACAAGTGGCTACAGACTCAGGCTGTGGTAGGATCATGGACCCAGACACTGTCCTTGGCAGCAACCTGTGCCTGGATGTCACCATGGCCTTAGTTGTCATTGCAGATTGCCCAGATCGGCAAGGTCCAAGTGGCAACAGGATCCCAAAACTCCAATATGTCCCCAGATAGCAGCCCAGACCCTGGTATCCACTTGGCCATCGATGGTAACAGGAGCCACTGACATCAACACAGACTTTGACTGTGGTAGCACCATGAACCTCAACATGGCCTGCACACATTCAGAACTGGGTGATACCATGGCTCCAGGCACAAGCCTCCCAATTCTGTATGGCCCCAGTGGCAGCTTGACCCTCTAAGAAAAACATGTCCTCAGGTGTCAACCCAGATTGCAGGCCTCTGAGCAGCCCTTGGTGCCAGCAGGAGCCATGGACATCAACTCAGAGCCCAGCTGCATCAGGGCCATGGACCCAGACATAGCCTCTGGCAGCAATCTGAGTCTGATGTCACCATGTTTCTGGGTAGAGGCACAGGAACCCAGGATTTGCATGGCCCCTATGAGGGTATATCCTTTGGACATTAACTTGGGTACAGATAGTAGCCAAGACTATAGGCATCCACAGGGCCTTCAGTGGTAACAGGAGCCACAGACATCAACACAAATCCCCATTGGAGCATCAGGATCACCTACCAAGTCATGGTCTTTGGCAGCAGCCATGCCAATCCTGCCCCCACCCCAAGTTTTCCCTAAGTGGGTGGGAATGCTATAAGGAGAATGGTGGGTACAGAGGGACTGGGGAGATAGGTGGGATTGAGATGCTTGATGTGAATTCCCAAACAACCAATTAAAAAATCCCGGTTATGTACAAAAATAGAAAAAAATTACAGCTAAGTAGGATCAGGAAGTTCTGTTGTGCTACTGCATCTCAAAAGCTAGAAAGATTCTCAAAGTTTTTGCTATGATGAATTGGTAGGTGAGGAAATCAATGTGTTTAACCTGATTTTACCATTTTACAATGTACACATGTATCAAAATGTAACACTGCACCCCATATACATGTACAGGTTTATGTAGGTGGGCTTGTTTTCCCTCTCAAAAGTGGCTTATCTGTAAGAACAACTCTTTTACCTTTTAAAATCGCTTGACAAACAATATTCCAGTTTTATTTTGATTCATTAAATTTCTTTAGTTTCATATTAGCTGGAGAAAGATTCTTCCTGTCAGTTTTCACACAATACCTTCACTTACAGAAGTCTGTATTTTCCTTGTAAGAAAAATTAGATATAGGCAGTGTCACACACACACACACACACACACACACACACACACACACACACACACACACTCACACACAAATGGGATTATTCAGCCACAAAGAATGAAATGGCTTCATTTGCTAGAAAATGGAATAACTGGATCTAATAGTAAATTAAATAAGCCAACTTGGAAAGACAAAATATTGAGTATTTTCTGTCATTTTATGCATCATGTATTTCATATGACTCTGAAATGAGGTATATGTGCATATATGACATGAAAGCAAAACTAAAGCTGTATTGGGGTAGGAAGGGAACTAGTGGAGGGTGGATAAGTAGAAAGGGAAAATATGAGGGTGAATATGCCTAATGCTTGAAAGAAAATTTCTATGAAATGGATCATCATTTAGTATTATTAAGGTACTATAAGCCAATGAAAAGAGGGGACAAAGGGAATACCAGGCAAAGAAAATTCCAGAACAGTGCTTATCAAATATTTTCTACACATTCTGCCAGTCTCAGCTGTTGAATGTATCTTACTATTTAGTCTTTATATACACTATGTGATTTTGCAAATTACACATATTCTAAGATGTTCAAAAATCATTGGCTTTTCTTCAGGTCTTATTACAATATTAAGATTTTTGGACTTATTTGGATATTTGAACAATTTCTGTAGGCAATAACTCATGGTAATGCTTATTAATGACAAATACATTGATAGTGTTCTGAACCTGAAGTTATCACACAGCCTTTGGATTTTGAGGTCCTCCCCATTTTTGTTCACAGGAATAATATGACCAATTAATAGAGCACAATTTCCAATCAGAACATTAAAAAAACAAAGTTGCTCAATTGAATTGCATATCAATTAAGGTGGTTCATATGTCACCAACTGGATAGTCATTTCACAATGAAAATTTGTTGACACTTTAACAACATCTCATATTTTCTTCCTAAGTGGAACAACATGAAATGTTTGATAATTTGTTATTCAGTGTCCTATTGATGTACTACATGAGTACTTCAATTTTTTCAACATCATTGCAGTTGTTTATTATGTGTTCATTAGGTATCACTGTACAAATTATATTTCTTGTGTGAAGTTTTTGATTAAGAGCAGCTACACACAAACTTAAAAATGCAAAGAAACAAAAGACAATAATTGGCAGGCATGGCAAATTACATTATAAGTGTCTAGATCTAATAACTTAGATATTTGGAGGTGAGGGACAAAGTGAAATGAGGGTATATTTGCATAAAACTGTCTTGTTTTACCCAACTCCAATGGAGATGACGGAACTGTAAATGCTTAAGAAATATTAAAGTAACACTGGATTTACACTGCAGCAAATTATTTCCAATGGAAGCTCTTCTTGCCTAGGGTTCCTTGAAAGGAGTGTATTTTGTTGTAGACATTTTTTATGAGCAGGTTTTTCCATCTTGGCCTGGACCCACCACCACGCCTGCCCCCAATAACATGCAGAGACTCTGTATTTGATACAAATGCTGTTGACCAGTTACTAGTTTCTTATTGGCTAGCTCTGTCTTAAATATTAACCCATTTCTATTCATCTAAGTACTGCCACGTGGTCTCATCTTACCGGCCAGAGGGGCTGGCGTTCTACCTCTCCGGTCTCTCCATGTTGACTCTTCCTTACTACTTCCTCTTTCCTCCTTGTCTCCTAGTCCCTCCTATCTTCCTTTCCTATTGACCAACAGTGCTTTATTCATTAACCAGTATGAGAAACATATTTACAGAATAACATCTCCCATCAGTTTCAGATCAATATTTGAAAGATAAATGATTACTTTTGTATTATACTGTGGCCCAATAATTAGGCTTTAGCTTTATATGTTGAATTTTAAGATTTTAACCTGTCTTCAGTAAAGATGTGACTTACATGACTTATTTCTTTATATATTTTCAATGCTACTGCTGAAATCTCACCACTGCATACAGCATCAGTGCTTTTATGACACTTGCACTGTAGTCTGAGGCATCCAAGGTTGTTTATATGTGTAATATCTAACAGTGTGGATCCTTGTTATGAGTCAATGTGCTAAAAACGACATATTGGACTCTCAGGTATTATAGTTTAAAAACACAATGAGAGATCTGTCATATCTATCAAGGCCTGAGTTCTAACCAGTTATATATCACATTTTGTATTTTTAAGTATGAGATTTATTTGAAGTGGAGTGAAAGAGGTGATAAAATAGCAATGGATTAAGTAGTACTTGATTCAGAGGCAAATAATCCCTTACAGGCTCACTAAATAATGTTGTAAGTAAAAATTTTCACTAGGAAAACAATAAGTTGGTTTCTTTGTAGGTTGAATGACAAAGAAGGATATGAGATTCTGTCAAAGATCTAGTACCCACACTTCCTCTTCAAGTGTTCAGTTTCATTTTTATCATTCAAAACTGAGCTCATTTTAAAGAACACTATGTGAAGTCAAGAATACCTTTTAAGTATCCTCCATACCATGCACCATGTGCATTATTCCCAACTTTGTTAATGACATTTGTCTCCTGCAAGTCTATTCTTGATACCTAGTTACATTTCCCTGACAAACGAAGGTTTGTCTGTTTCTAATATCATCTTCTGTTAAAGAAAGATGTGTTCCCCTAAGTATCAGAGAGACTATATGTGCTACAGTGGTTCTGCAGAGTGATGGTCTTCACTATCTTCATTACTAGAACTTGATTTGGAGGTGTGAAATCTGTTTCCTGCCTTTCTTCTTATAAAAGTTACTATCTGTCCATAATCTGAAGCACATCTACACACACACAACACACACACACACACACACACACACACACACACACACACACACTCACATCATAACACTGTAATGTAAAGTAAACTATATTTGTCTCCCTTCTTCTATTTCATTCCCTCCTTCACTTCTTTATTTTTCTTCCTTCGGCATGGGAAGAATTTGTGGAATATCAGTTTTTTTTTAATTTTTAAGTGATTTGGAAAAATGTTATTTGTAGAATCTAATTTAAAACTTGCAAAATAAAAACTAGTCATTTGCATCACAATAGTACAGAACTTAAAATCTAGCCTCACTTCAAGATACTTTGCCCACAAAAACTATGTTATTCTAAGGCTAAGAGTCTTGTCACTTTTTATAAATCTTATGTAGTATCTAACATGAGTTGTTTATAGCTTTAGTGTTTGGTAAGCATTTAAAATATTCATAGTATTTTATGGAGGTAAAAAGAGAAACCCCAGAGAGAAAGCATCATTTCTGGAGAGAATATCCATTAAACAGGAACACATAGCCTCAAGAATTATAATTATAAGGTAGAAGTTAATGCATTAGACTTTTGAGAAGGCAGAAACTAAAGTAGTATGGTTTTTGTAAAATAAACAACTGGTTCTGTTTATAATTGAGTTACTAAGTATATACTATATTTAGATGGGATAAAAAAATACAGGAAGCTGATTAGGAACAAGGGTTAGCCTGGAGAGAAAGTTCCAGGCTAATCTTAGTAACTTGCAAATGACGATAAATATCACTTTCCTTTGCTGAAAATAATCTAAAATTTTATTTAATATACATTATTGTGTGTGTGTGTATGTATGTGTGTGTGTGTGTTTCAGATTATATAGATATTAATTTATATGGGTGAGTAGCAGGAAACATAGAGAGAAGTTTTTGAACAGTAGAGATCATCACACTGCAGAACCAATTGGCACATATAATCACATATATTTGGGAGAATATCTATTCATCGATAAAACAAATATGAAAATACTTTGTCATTGTGACACTTCACAATTGACCACCAAGGATGCTTTCTTTCCTTTTACCACTTTTACTGTCTGATTTTAACATCTCATGATGATTCCAAATTTGAAATTTTATCTGGAGGTCATAAAGAGGAATTAAAAACACCTATCCAAGATGTATATGAACTGGCAAAAATATGTTAACAAATGTTCACTCATCTAGGGCAGCCTCTTCTCCACACTGCATCCTATGTGCAGTTGCTTGTTGTAGGGCCCTGCATGGACCCCCGAGGCACCTTGAACAAGCCTGAGGCTGTTGGCCTGAACATCTTGCCCCAGAGTTGTTGTTGGTACTCTTCCTATTTTCTTGCCCCACTCCCACCCCCAGAGTTGTCATTGGTACTCTTCCTGTTTTGCTAACATACACCTGGTAGGGAGGAGCTAAGCCTGTTTTTTTCCACCGTGCTATGAGTCAGTATATAAGCTTATTCCTTCCCATCAAAAAATTGCATTTGGCATTCGACATTGGGCATTCCAAAATTGCTGTTGAACAAATGAACCGCTGTCTTTTCTCTTATTTCAGTCTCCAGGCCTTCACCTGATTGATGGAACAAATCATAGCACGGGCACTACAGTTCATATTATATAATAATATGTTGACTTATTCTTGCTTGAGGAAGAAGTGAAAGACCCGGAGAGTGTGGACCCTCACGCTCCCACTCAGGAAAGGCGCCCCCCCCCCAAATCACTCACGAGAAGCGGTCTTGATGCAAAAGCATGAGGTCTTTTATATTCCATGTGCACTGGTGTCTGCAGCCATACTCCGTGTGGTGGGTAGAGGACTGGGACCTTGGATACAGACTTAAGACAGCTTTTATAGGGTTACAACAAAGCCCATGCATCGTAAACCAATCATCTCATAGCATCCAGTGCAGACCAATTAATTTAAACTATCCAAGCCCTCTCTTAGGCTCTTAGCCCAGGAAGTCTGCTTTCGCACGGGCTTCTGGGTGGGGTGACAAGGCTCATTTCCTGTGTTCACTCACTCACAGGTGCTGTCGTAAACAGCCCTGTCGTAAACAGTCAAGAAGGTGACCTTTAGCCTGCTCACTGCTAGGGGACCAAGGTCTCGGATTTAAATTCCCAGCTTCCTGGGGTCAGTGGAGAGATAGGCTAAATTTTTCCATCCTTACAGAAGCACCTTTCCCAAAATTTATAAAATATCCCTAAATAAAGAACAAAGATATGTTCAATAGCTAACTAAGAATAGAATGTTGAAATATAATGTTTTCATATTCTCGAAAATTATTTACTTTCTCAGAATAATTCACTACTAGTAGCAATTTGCACACAGTTACTATGTCTCATATGCTGTAAAAGAAGAAAATTCTAAGGCCTGGAGACCCCATTCATAAAAAGCTGATAACGTGAAATTATGGTTATTACCTCAACTGTGGGGTGTGTGTGTGTGTGTGTGTGTGTGTGTGTGTGTGTGTGTATGTATCATATAAATTAAGTTGTATGTACTGAACATTTACAATTTTGGATCATCAATTGTGACTCAATAAAATCATTAAGAAAATAGAATATACAATCTAAATAAAATTAAACTAAATTATTATTTCATAGACATGTAGAATAACCAATTCCCATAAATACATCTTTGCATCTAGCATGTGAAACTAACACTGCTTATGACTTAGTATTTGCTTGATTTACTAATGCACAGATAACTCTAGTTTCAAAGAAATGACTAGAATGAGAAGTAATGGGAGCCTTCCTTGTTTTCCAGACTCTGTTTAACTTTGAAGGAGATAGAAATTCTTGGTTGAACCTTACAGGAAGGAGACAAACAGGGTGTTAAATGAAGAAAAGAACTGAATTATTCTTCTGTTGTTATAATTGGACCTGATTTAGTTGAACTACTCTGTGTCACAGATTTTCTGACCATTTTATTTTTCATGAAATTCTCTTTCATTAGAAAGGACTACCTTGTTCGGGTGTGAATGTGAATATCTGCCACAGGTTAATATGCTTGAACACTCGGTCCCTAGCTGGTGGCCACTTTTTGGAGAGGCTGTAAAAACTCTGGGATGTGGTATCTGGCTGGTGAAGAGAGGTACTAGGGGAAAACCTTGAAAGTTATAAGCAATTTTGGGTTTTGCCTCATCTTTATGATTCCCACTGGGCATGATTTTTATAAGCTTGATGCTATGTCCAAGCCCCTCTGCTTGCCTCTTTCACCATGATGCACCCAATCTCTGAAAAACAGGAAGTCAAAATACTCTTCCTCCTTTACATTACTTCTGTCAGGTATTTCTTTACAGTGGTAAGCAAATCTGAATCTTCTGTATTGAGATCTTTCAACATTCAGATGAAGTATCCATCCTTAGACTTCACCCAGTTACTTCTCTACCCACAGATCCACTCCATAAGCAAATGCATATTATTTCTTTCTGTGTCAGTTGTTATGTTTTCTTATGGCTATACGTAATACCTTAAGGGACATTTACTATATTAAGATTATTATTTTTATGACAAATAACTTATCTTCATTAAATATCATGAAGCTAAAAACTATTCTCATTTATATACCTCAAAAATAATCTAAACACATACATCAACAACCCGGAGAAAAAGAAAGGGACAAGATCTCCTGAGAAAATTGGCAACGTGCAGGGATGGGGGAGGAGAACATGAGGGATCAGAAAGATTGAGGTGAGGAAGAATAGAGAAAGAGAGCAAGAAAAGAGATACCTTAATAGAGGGAGCCATTATAGGGTTAAAAAGAAACCTGGCACTAGGGAAATGTCCAGGTATCCACAAGGATGACCTCAACTAAGAATATAAGCAATAGTGGAGAGACTACCTTAAATGCCCTTCCACTATAATGAGATTGATGACTACCTTTAATGTCATCCCAGAGCCTTCATCCAGTAGCTGATGGAAGCAGAAGCAGAGATTCACAGCTAAGCACTGAGCTAATCTCCTGGAATCAGTTGTAGAGAGGGAGGAGTGATGACCAAAGGGGTCAAGACCATGCTGGGGAAACCCACAGAAACAGCTGACCTGAACAAGTAGGAGCTCATGGACCCCAGTCTGACAGCTGAGAAACAGCATAGGACTGAACAAGGGTCCATGAATGTGGGTGTCAGTTGGAAGGCCAGGGAAGTCTATGGTACCTCGGGCAGTGGAACCAGTATTTATCGCTACTGCACAGACTTTGGGAGCCCTTTCCCTATGGAGGGATACTCTCTCAGCCTAGATACAAGGATGAGAGCCTAGGACATACCTCAAATGATGTGACAGACTTTGATAATCACCCATGGGAGGCCTCACCCTCCCTGGGGAGTGGATATGGGTGGAATGGGGGTTTGGTGGGGGACATGGGACGACAAGAGGGAGAAGGAACTGAAATTGGTGTATAAAATAAGATTGATTTTAATTTAAATTAAAGAAGACAGAAAAGGGAAAAATAATCTAAACATAGCTGTTATTTAATTTTTGAATTATCTCCTATTTGAAATTATTTTTCTAATATACCAGGAGGGTCACTGGACAGAATACAGCCTAACTCCCTAATGAATGGTTTTCTGATGAGTCTGTGTGTTATCAGAAAGAATCATTTTAAAATGTTTTTTTAAAATTTCTTTTCATAAACTAATACTTCCAAAAGCAATTTCAAGTTTGTTATTCAGTTATAAACGCACATAAATACATAAACAGTGTAAAGTTAAAATGACAACATTATTTCAGAAATGAGACAATTTTAATAATATTTGTTATATATTTATATTTATTGTATATTTGTATTGTATATATTTATTGTACTTGGTGATAGGTTTCATAAGGATATGCGCATGCAAATATAATATACTTTGAACTTAGGGAAAATGTTTTAACTTTGTATCCTACCCAAAGCTTCTGGTCTTCATTCTGACAAAGAAAGGACCTTTCTTTTGCAAGCTGGACTACTAAAATGAAGTTTAATTTCTGGGAATATACTTGCTGAAAACAACCTAGGGTTATTAACAGGAACTAACCACCTGCTAATGACAACAAATAAGCCCAAGCATGTTTTATTGTCCAATAAGAAGGGGCCAAAGCAAATTTAAATCAAGCAAGATGGTCAATTTAAGATTAGGTTAATGAGCTGAAAGAATGCAGAACAAAGAAACTGGATTCAACTATGAGGTTTTGACTTACAGCTGTGGAAGCTTTAAAAAAAAATCAGGTGGTAGTGGGGAGTTAGTTTTCACTATTGGTTGATGCTTAATGAGAAAGCATGGGATAAAAATTAGTTAGAAGTGTGGGCTTAACATGAGTTAAATATTTCTTTGCTAGTGAATTCTTTTAAACTAAGGCATGGTCTCTAAGGGGATGTGACAACATAACTTAGGGCATTTCAACACAGATTTTGCAACATTTTTGAAGGCTAACCATACAAGGCAATCCCATACTGGCAAGAAGAAGTACATTGGCCCACTAAATGTTTCCTACCTTTTTATTTAGCACATCAGCCTTACGAAAATTTCTGTTTTTAATTGTTTTATTACAACACATATTTGATAGGTCAATTAGCAAAATAAAATTATTTAATGTTTTGATGCTCTTTCGGTCTTTAGTAAAACAAAATATAATACAATAAGGATAGGAAAAATATGGTCTGAGTTTGCTGTGTATTTGCCGTGTCAAATGGAGAAAACTGGTCCAAAAGTTTTACTAGGCCACTAGTTGTCTTTAGTAATCAAAACCATGACAGCATGAGAAACAAGGGGAGGAGAAGGATGGTTCCTTGACAGGAGGAGTTGCTACTCTTTGGAATGATTCCCATTCATGCACTTTCTTTCTTACTATTTCTGGAATATTTTCACAGAGGTTTATTTGGTGCCCAGGAGTTAAAGTGGGTACAAGACAAAATGACAAAATATCTAGTTTGTTGTTTGCTATACTTGATTTTCTGGTTAGGAGAATGTTGAATGGACTTCAAAGATTAATTTTCCATCTACCCTATCACCTTTAGATAGATGGAAAAATTCAAATCTAGGGAAGGGCAAACACTTATGTAAAGTCACATGATGTTTATAGGAAGGAGATTACAGATGTATGTTTTAAATCAAAAGCCGGGAATCTTTTTACTGAACGATGCTATTTATGGTGTTCCAGCTCTGTCTGGTTAGTCCCCATGTCCTGAGTGTGAAGATTCCTCTGTTAAATAGGAACCAACTGCAAACTCAGACTTTCTTACTCTTATCCACCATCTACTGTTTTATCACACATGCACACAGTTAGTCATCCAGTATCATTGTCAAATTTCTTCCCTCTGTCAAGAAACACATAATCAGCCTACAATATTTTTATGCTTATTTGCATGCTCTCTCTCTCTCTCTCTCTCTCTCTCTCTCTCTCTCTCTCTCTCTCTCTCTCTCTCTCCCTTCTCAAGGTTATTGTAATTGGATCATTATCCTAAACCTCAAATAGACACTGTCATGGTAAAATTTTAAATCAACAAATAAGATCTGTAGGGACATACTTTGAGCCAGTCTTTATAGGTTTCACACCATGCACAGGAGTGCCTTTTTGACCTAAGAAGTGAGTTGCCCATTGTCAAGCTAGTCTTCTTTTCCCACCTTAGAGGTCCTGAACTAGCCTGCTACCAGCTGGACCAGCAGCTACTTTGAATACTAGTTTACCATGGCCTTATAGTTAGGGTGTGAATCCTTAATAAATTGCCTCTTTAAAGGCAATTTCAGTGATTTACCAGCATATTGGATCTGGAAAGACATAAATCAGACCTATTATAGATTTCTGAAAAAGAAAACTCTACCAAAAAGACACTTTGCAGTTTTATTTCAGTTTTTATTTCTGCTTTTAATCATAAATTGGCCATGGTTCACTGGAGAGCATTTTAAATCACCCAGAAAAGGTTTCCAGCTTTGCTACAACAAGGGCTGTCTTTTGGGTACTTTTTCCTATTGCAAATATTCTTGAAAACCAGACTTCTTGGCTTCCTTTGCAATAAATGTCCTCGCTCCATTAGATGAAGTTGTTCTTTTTTGCTGCAAAACTAACCTATAAACATTTAGAAATATAGTAGTCTTGTAATCTTCCTAACATATTCAAATTGTTTAAGTTTTGGAGCTGCCAAGTCAACCTGACAAAAACTGTGACATGTACATATTTATCTCAAAGTGACTGCTGTCTTTCTTTCTGTACAATTATAAACAGTGCAGCTGGAGAGCTTCTTCCCTCTGCTCCTAGCCGCTGGCATGTTCTGGTTTATGGTAAGAGAGAATTTTTTTAATGACCACATCTTATAATGGGGCCTCTCTATGGTCCAGAGCCTCCCTATTTCAGACTTTTCAAAGACCTTTTTCTTCTTAGTGTGCTGCACTTTGAGGCATGAAAGCTCGTAAACTAAAGGCGCTGCTATGGAAAGAGATGCCAAGGTCACAAACTTTACCTGAAACAAGTAACAGGATGTAAGAGTCCAAAGTGATTGAAAGCTGATGTGGACAGCCTCCCAGGGGGAAGGGTAATAAAAACACATATTTTCCTTAAACTTCAAGGAGACGATGCATTCTACATTCATGATTCAAGAAAATTATTTTACATTGTTTCTTTTGTAAAGAAAGAGCAAAGATAGAAAATGTATATAGATTTGAACCAATAAAGAAACTAGTTACTACAGCAGTCTTACTCATGTATGGTCTTCAAATCTCTTTCCATGGAGTATTGTAGTAAGTCTCCAAAGAGCGTTTTTCAGGAAGTTTAGTTTTAACCACCAAGAGAGTCAAATGTCTTCATTTTAAATAAGATTGCTATGGTTTTGTTTAGAAGTGGACGTAGTGCCACTTTTATGTGGACTGACAGTCACACTTCTGACATTTTAATTAGGATTCTTTAAGATGCCTAGACAACATATATTGATAGGTACATTCCCTATCAACAAAACTGACATATTAGTATCAAAATCAACTCTTTGTATCCCCCAACAGAAAGGAAAAAAAAAGTTGTATTCAGAGTGCTCATTTCTTGAACAGCTGTTTTGCAGAACTCTAGTATTTGTTCCCTTTGAAAGTCTTGCTTCGGACTTATTTTCTAATTAGATAAATATGATCAAATTACAAAATTTAGGGCTAAAATGAGGAGACAGACAGACCTTCAGAACATGTATGCTCTGTGACATAAAATCAGAGCAGAGTTTTGTGGTGAGAAATGATAGAATATCAATCTCTCTGTGTGTGGGGGGGGTCATCATTTGATAAATGGGAGCCATTAGCACAGATAATCCATTTGAGAAGTCCCAGTAAGTTCTTGTTTGCAGAATCCTGGTAAATTCTTGTTTTCCAGCACTGAAAAACAGCAGTGTCCATAAGACAAACCCTAAGTATGCTGCAGCTTCTGTGGTCTAAACTGTTCCTGTAAATGGAAGGTGTAGCTATTAAACATTATGTTGCCATAAACTAAAGTTGGGAATCATAAAATCATTGGAACCTCCACCCACCCCACCTCCAGGAACATTTATCATTTTAAACCACTCAATAACAAGACACTAGAATCAGGAATTATGGGACATTTATCGGTAACTTGGGGGTCAAAGAAATTGCATATGTTCTTTATGACAGACAGGGTAATTATTGCTAATGCAAATATGTTTGAAACCACTGTAGCTTTGCCGGTTTCAATACAAGATTCTCCTGGTGATATGATCGAAAGGACTGGAATGGGCCTCTATATGTTGGAGATTGGCAGGCCTTAAATTTTCTGTTCAATTAATATTTCCACTCTGTCTTCCCCTCTCTACTGTTGTAAAATCACAGGCTACACATGGTGAACAGCTATGTGGACAAGAAGCTGTGGGCTTCCAAACCAAGGAGGGAAGCAGCCGCCCTCTAGAGGAGGGCTGGAAAGGAGATTAGCCCAGATTTTTTTCAGGGAAGGCTGCACTTTGGGACCCTCAGCAACTTGATAGCTTCCAAATGTTCTTCGTGTTCCTTGTAGCAAAGGGTCTTTGAGGCATAGTCAGACACGGAGCCATACACAAAAGGAAATTATTAAATACATACTTCCCCTCATTGTGCCTCAGCCCCTGCCCCCTCCCAGGCCGAATTCGCCAAGATTAGTTTCAAGAAATACCTTAAAAACAATGGGAAAACTGGACTAAAGATCACTGCAGTGAAATAACTCATGGTAGAAAGCGGTAATTTAAGTCTTATTAATGCTGCACTTGCCTGGAAAACCAGCAGTTATCTAGCCAAAAATGTTCAGAGTTTGGTTACAAAGGCAATAATCACCTGGATTTATATCCGAAACACCAAGGAATGGCCTTGTGATCAATCAAATTGTTTTTCTTTGGAGCTCTATTCCTTTCTCTCTTATTTAATCTCTTAGGCCAGCAGCCACATCCTGTCTTCTCCCTTCCTCCCTATTCTGGACTCCATTTCAATGACACTCACAAGCATTTTCCATTCCTTTGACTCCTTCACCTTCCATATCACAGCTTTGGCAATCCCTGCCCAGTTCTGGCTCGCTTTAGTGGTCCACTTTGCCTGTTCGTGTTCCCAGGCTGCTGAAGACCTATCTGGGGAAAATTGCATATCCATGCTCATTGGCTCCACTACAAATGCATGCTTTTCAACCTCAGCTGGACCCTCAACTCTTATCCTTAATCCTTTTCTCATCCATAGCTGGCTCCTGCTAGCATTTCCCACAGCAGCTGTTCCAAACCTTCATTTCTTTTCTCAGGGCCCCATTTCTGGCTTCTTCACTTTAAGCAGATGACCTACATTTCTATTTCTTTTAAAACTCCCATAAGGTAACAGCACTCTCTCATCATCTCAGTTAATGTCTTGGTAGCCCTTCATCCTTTGCCTTCTCCCCTGTATTATGACTTTTAACTCATTTTGTCTTTTCTCACAGGGGGAAATATGTTCTAGTACCAACTATTTTTTCACAAGCATCCATTTTTTTTTTACTACTTCACTTTACACCCCAGCCTTTATTTGCTGCATTCCTTTTGTATCTGGATTTACTGAAGGCATGCTTAGTATAAGACATCTTTAATTGTTTACCATCAATTTACTACTCAACCTACAAGCTGTTGGCTTCTTGATTTCGATTAGGCTTTTCACAAAGTCACAAAAATCTATAATACCTCTACGTTTTCTTCCCCAATCTTCTTTGTTTTCCAGAAACAATTCTTGCTCGATGCTTGCAGCTGTGAAATTAGTTACCAGCGAGATACCTACACTGCAGCTTCTCAAATCTAGTGGTCACTTCTCTTGTTCTCTTTGCTTTTGTGGATTTATAATTATGAAAATACTACACTATTGCACTGATGTATTTTCAGAGTAGAACCAAATTGGATACTTAGGTTGAGTCAATGATATTTGTTTAGATATGCCTTTTTCTTTCTACTGCTCCTATTATCCTGCCTTCCTCTTTTATGGGTATTTCTCAGGAAACTGCTTTCTACCTGTTCTCCTGAGTGATAGGGTTACTCCTTTGTTTAAAGGAGACTAATTAATTAATTAATTTTAATTAAGTAATTGAAACAAGATGTCTCTATATAGTTCTGGCTGTCCTGGAACTCACTAGAATGTCCTTGAAATCATAGAAGTCCCTCTGTTTCTGCCTCCCAAATGCTGGGATTAAAGGATCTGTGCACCATGCCCAGCTAAATGTGTCCTTTAAGAACATAACTTAATAATTTGTATCTTCACACTTGAATTCTTCCTCATCCCCAGACTATCCATATACGCATTAAAATGATCTACCTACGTGTCCTGTAGGCGTGTCAGACTCATCTTCCCCTCTAAAATGTTTTTATCTCCTATCTTTCTTCTTCTAATTAATGATATCATTTGTCACCAAAGGTAGAATATACAGAGGCATGCCTGTCTATTTTTCCAAGTAGGAATCTTATTTAGCTCTGAATCTCCTGCCCATTATTCCAGTCATTCATATTTGGTAAATTGATGTGGATTTGTTTTGGAATCTAAATACAGTACAAGGCTAAAGCTACCAAATGGACAATGAAGCACCACACCAATGTGTTCAACTTCTGAATAATAATATTATGAAAATTTTCCATGACATAAAACCAAGTTATGCAAAATTTATGATTAAAATAATCTTTCCTGATCTTCAAAAAGTCAAGTTCTTAAGGGAAATAAAATCAAATGTGCAAAATGTCCTTCAATTTATCTATCTCTGTAAGCAAGTAAAATTGTTTTCTAGATACTCAAATGTCTTGTATCTTAGCGAGAACCTCTTCCATTACTTCTCGGAGAAAGGGTTCCATAATTGAGGCTTTATAAATATAAATTGAGTATTATTTATATCCTTTATCTGAAATGTTAGTGTTTTATATTTGGTATTTTCTTTTGGAGGGTGGAATATTTGTGTATACATATCTGAAGGATGAGAATCCACAACATGAAATTCATCTTTCACATATGTGTTATTTAGCATGAAGGTCATTTTATGCAATATTTGTAGTTAGTAAAACTTTGTCTGAAACTCATCACATGAGGTCAGAGGTATCATTTTTTACCTGTGATATTAAGTTGACACCAAAATCATTTTAGAATTGGGTCACTTTGGTTTTGGGATTTTCAGATTCAGGGTGCTTGAGCTGAACAAAATTAAAAAGGTAACAGCCCCTATGAGAAATAATGGAGGAGTAGAATTAATGCACCCAAAGGGTTAAGGGTGCCCAAATTTTTCTTGTCTCTACACAGAATGTACTAGAGAAATTTCTTTGAGTTTCACAATCTTTTTAAAGATCTCATTTCATGATGTTTTGAAGCAAAATCCTTACAGCTCTTGATTCACTGATCAACTCTTTCAGATTGGGCTATTGTTTGTACACATTTAATTTGCATTGTGTTTTTAGATGGAATCTTAGACAATAACTTGCTACCAAGATTCAAGTATTATAAATTGAAACCTTATTTTTTTCCATACTCCATGTTAGCAAATTCATGTGTATTTTCTTATATAGCCTTTATGTAGATTCCAGACTTGAAAATTGTGAATATACAGTTTTTCTAGCATTTATAATGATACTGGATATTTAAGAATGTCATAAAGTATATTATGTAAATGAAAAGGCTTGGATCAGTAAGTTTTAAAAGTTCGGGTGTTTATTTTCTTAAAAGAAAAGAAAGAACATGGAGTTGGGTAGGTAGGATCAAGGAGGAGTAGGAGAAGGGATAACTGTGATTAGAATATATTGTATGAAAAAGAATTCAATTAAAAATAAAAACCCACAGAAAAAGTTTTACTTGATATAATGGGAGCCATTAAAAGATTCTGAGCACTCAAATTACATGTTACACTATGTCTTTTAAAAGGGTTACTCTGGCAGAGTAACAAGGGATGAACTTGGGACTAGACTATCTGGTTAATAGGCTGTTAGGACAAAAATACTGCAAATAACCTGAATGTGTCAGTAAATGTATGAAAAGAGACAAGTATTTCCTTTTTTATTATCAAAAACAATTAAATTTAAATATATTTTGATCATATTCTTTCTCTCCTCAAAGTCCTCTAGAATCTAGATCTTACCCCTATCCCTACCTACCCAACTTTAAATTCTTTCTCAAAATACAAACAAAAGCCAATATAACAGCAAACCAAGAAGATGCAATAAAACAATACCCTTTCTCCCAAAATTCCACCAAACTTTAGTCAAATAAAAGCATGTGCACGCACACACGCATGCCCCCCCCCCCACTTTATATGTTGGTCAACTAGTCCTGAATGTGAGGCCTATCCTGGAGTGGTTGAAATACGCAGTATCACTATATTGGGGAAAACTGACTTACTCTCTCCTTGCAGATGTGACAGTTCACTTGTTAGCCTTACCTTAGTGGAAAGATTTTTGTTTATTCACTCATCCATTCATTCATTTAAAAATATAATAACAGATGGGCGGTGGTGGTACACGCCTTTAATCCCAGCACTCTGGAAGGAGAGGCAGGTGGATCTCTGTGAGTTCAAGAGCTAGTTCTGGGACACAGAGAAACACCCTCTCTCTCTTTCTCTCTCTCCCTCTCTCCCTCTCTTTCTCTCTCATATGGAACACATCACAAATTTGCATGTCACCATTGTGCAAGGACCGTGCTAGTCTTTTTTAATGGTTCCAATTTTAGTATATGTGCTGGCAAATAGAGCATGGAGAGGAGTATTTTCAAGAATATTTGGGAAAACTTACTGACAGAAAAAATATAGGGTATTGTGGAAAATCTGGATGATCACTAAAATGATACTGCAAGTAATCAACTGAAAAGTTCAGGCGATGTGTAAAAGTATTGGAGAATCAAAATACTGCTAAGTGAGACAAGGAACACATTTAGGAAGTTAGTTGTAGACTTTACAGATTGGCAAATAGGGTACAGAAATATCATGTCATCTTGCCAAGGGTAGTTGGTAGAGGATTACAATCGTAAGTTCTGAGAACAAAGGAAGTGATCTTTCCTTACTGCCAATACTGACAAAATAATGAAACTACAGAAATTTAAGATACTTTAGTGGTCATTTAGTCTTAATATTTCATTTGTAGAAGGGATCTCTGGGTCCTACAGAAGGGAAATAAGTAGCCTGAGGCTTTTCACTGATGAAACATCTGTGTGGCTGAGGAAGTGTGTGTGTGTGTGTGTGTGTGTGTGTGTGTGTGTGTGTGTGTGTGTGTGTGTGTGTGTGTCCAGTATACTAAGCAATATTTATCAGAGAATTTCATAAACAAATTATTCAGAGCTATTCATTGTAGGGAAGAGTAACTTTTCACCCGTTCAATTCTAGTCCTAATAGTGAGAACCCCATATAAAAAACAGAGAAGCAGAGGAGAATATGAGAGATTAAGAAAATTGAGTGGGGAGATGAATAAATGAGAGCAAGAAAAGAGGCACATCAATAGAGGGAGCCATTATAGGTTTAAAGAGAAATCTGGCACTAGAGAATTGTACAGAGATCCACAAGGATGACCTTAACTAGGAATCCAAGCAGTAGTGGAGAAGCTACCATAGATGCCCTTCCCGATGAGATTGCCATCCTAGAGTCTTCATCCAGTGGCTGGTGGAAACAAAAGCAGAGACCCACAGCTAAGCACTGAGCCAAACTCCTGAAAACCAGTTTCAGAGAGGGAGGAGTGATGAAGAAAGGGATCAAGACTATGCTGAGAAAACCCACAGAAGCAGCTGATCTGAGCAAGTGGATCCTCACAGACCCCAGTCTGACAGCTGGGGAACCAAAGTAGAACCAAACCAGACCCTATGAATGTGGGTGTCAGCAAGGAGGACTGAGTAGTCTATGGGGCCTCTGGCAGTGAAATAGGATGCATCCCTAGTTCATGAACGGACTTTGGAAGCCCATTCCCTATGGAGGTATACTCTTTCAGCCTAGATACATGGGGGAGGGCCTAGGCCCTATCCCATATAATTTGACAGATTTTGATGATCCCTTCTGGAAGGCCTCATCCTTCCTGGGGTGTGGGTGGGGTGTGGGATGGGGTTTGTTGGGGGGCATGGGAGGATGGGAGGGAGAGGGAACTGGGATTGATATGTAAAATAAGATGATTTATAATAAAATATAAAAGAAATCAGAGGAGTTCCTGAAAAATATTTAACATACAAAACTAAAGTTTTTCTTTCATGTTTTACCTTAAATTTCTTTTTGTGAGTTGAATCTTCTTTCATTTTTGTTATTTTTCTCTACTAGCCTCCCAGTCTCTCACGTAGGTCCTTGTGCTACAGGAACAACCATGTTATAGGTTAGAAATTACTATTTGCTCTCTGTACTGATTTAAGTGACTGGATTATATAGATCAACAAATGAAACTTAGGAGAAATTTTCATGCTGTTTTAAGAATCAAGTCAATAAATAATTAAGTTGTTCCTCAGACTGGAGAGATGGATGACTCCTAGGATAAAGCTCTCACTGCCCATTGTGAGGGCAGGCACAGCAGCTGCCTGCAACCCCAGCACTGGGGACACAGAGACAGGAAATCCCTGTGGCAAACTGGCTAGCTAAATTAGCCAGAATTATTGAGTGCTTGATTCAGTTGAGAAGCCCTTCCTCAATTAAGAAAATAGATAGTAATTGAGGAAGACATGGATATCAACTTTAGTCTTCCATATGTATACACACATGTGTAATCATAAGCATGTGAACATATATATATATATACATATATATATATACACACACACACACACACACACACACACACTACTGTTGTTTCTACTATGTGCAAGACTATGCTAAATAGATTAAGGTTATAAAAATAAAAAACATTCCTTTGCTAGAGCTTAATAAATTAGTGTAGCATAGGCATAAACAGTGCAAATGGACATTCAATAGAACTCTTGAAGAAAGTATCAGGAGAGTTAAGATAGGTAGTAAAGGCAAATTTAAAGATTTAAAAATTTAAAATTTAGCACCATCTTGTTAGTTTCAAGGATAGAGATTTAGATGGTCACTAGAGGTTTATGGAAATGAAAAAAAATTGAACCAGACACTTACTGAACTTATACATTGTGAGCACATATTCTCTCTCTCTCTCTCTTTCTCTCTCTCTGTCATATGCCCACACAAATACAACTGTCCAATAACTTATTTATGTATAATGTATTGCAAGTTCCTTCAAATATGTAAGAGAATAATTAATGATAATTAATGTTACTTTTACTTAGCTTATTATAACAGAGAAAAATTAGTATTATAAAAATTAGATCACCAAACATTTCAAGTATGTTATAATAGCTTTCATACTTGGTGAACATAAGCGCTGTAGGTGAAAGGAGAATTTTTTTCAAGAAGATTCAAAGATGCTTTGCCAATGTTTTGGATGGTAGAAAGGGATATTTTATTTGATCCTGTAATTTTTTTCTGGAGTTATTTTTTCATTGCTTTTTTTCCTTGGGAATGTTCCTACCTGATGGCATGCTGCATCCCATACTTATTTGCAGTGGCTATACAGAATTAGTTAATCCAAAAGGGAATCAAAGTTCCAATTAAATTTCCTAATAGCCAAACCCAAGTAAAACAGGTTTTCTTCAGCATTTACCAAACACTGCTGTTTGACCTCCCTCTCTTGAGAGTATTTGATGAACTTGGAGTCACAGTATGTTCCTTGGTTCCCTAGTGACTGACTGCTTTGGAGCTTCCTTTCCCCTAATGAGCGGACATAATTCCCTTTACTCAATCATGATTCCCTGTTTAACCTTGGCAAAGTCTGAAGGTTTCAGCTAGTCACCATGTGGTAGTTTGAATGTGAAATGACACAGGATTATGTGATTGAACACTTAGTCCTCAGCCAGGTCCCCATTTTTGGGAAACTGATGGTGGTACCGTTTGAACTTGGAGTTTGTCTGTGAGACATAAGACCATGGGGTAGGGACATAGGTTCATAGGTAGTTCTGCTTCTGGCCCAGGCTTTATGTTTCCTGTTCTGCTGAAAAAATGGGGAGTCACGGCTACATGTTCCTACCACAGTGAACTCTGTCATGTCTTCCCCACTGTAATGGAATACACCTTTAAGCTGTGAATGAAAACAAATTCTTTCTCAAGTTGTCTATAGCAGACATTTTGGTCACAACAATGAAAAGTTAACAAATATATACTTCTGAATGCTCAAATCCAAACTTCTTACCCATTATTGTAGGAAATTTCCATCTTGGCATCTCATTGTGTCACTTAAATTTTAATATGCATAAAAATCCAGTGCTTTTGTTTTGTTGGCAAATTACATGTTCCATCCCATAAATGAGAGCCTATGTCTCGTTTTCCTTCCCATCCATCACTCTTTCTTTGCCCTCTTCTACCAGTCTCTATTGAAGTTGGAATTTATTTAATTTAATATGTATGTAGTGTATTTTATAAGAAAATAACCTCCCTTCCTTGTACAATTTTACTTCCAAAATTTGGTCCAAATCAGACACTTTTCCTCTTACTTTTTCACTTCTTTGAAGCTGATTTTGACTTACAGTGTTATTTAACATCTCTTCTTTTTCTTTAGGCAAGCTTGCATTAAAAACGAACATGTCTTTCTTCTTTCATCAAATTCCTTTGACAACTAGAGGTGTTTGGATAGATAACATTTATGGAGAGGAACATGGGGATCATAAGTGGGGTACCATTAAGGAGGCTGGAATATTGAAGATATTTCAAAAGAGAAGTGAATAAACCTTTCTGACTTGACTGATAGATCCATGAAGGAAAGAACTAGTTGATAAGATGAAGCTATTTAGTGTGCAGAACCTTCAAAATAAAGCAACGGTTATTTGTTTTTATGAGTTTATCAGAGTATGACTTGCTTATAGTTAGCACTTTTCATGCTATGTATATTTTATTAAACACAAAAGTTTTAAAAATTGTTCACTAAAAAATACTGTTTTAAAATAGACTTTTGCTCTTTTTTTTAAAAGTCATACTTGCATAAATGGTGATTTTATGTTATCTTATCTCTACTATCACTCTTTAACTACCTTTGAGACCTACCAACTCATCTGTTATCACTTTATATCCTTATTATCATTGTTGTTGATTTATTATTATTTATTATTATTATTCCTCAGAGTCCAGAAACATCTGTCCTGAACAAGTGAGAGCTCACAGACCCAAGACTGATAGCTGGGAAAGCAGCATAGGACCGACCCAGAACCCTGAATGTTTGTGTCAGTTGAGGGGGGGGTCTACGCAGTCTATGGGGCCTCTGGCAGTGGAACAGTATTTATCCCTATTGTACAAGAGGATGTTGGGAACTCATTCCCCATGGAGAGATACTCTTTCAGCCTAGATACATCGGGGAGGGCCTAGGCCCTGCCCCAAATGGTGAGATAAACTTTATTGATTCCCCCATGGAAGGTCTAACCCTCCCTGGGGAGTGGATGGGGAATGGGATGTGGGGGCATGTAAAATATGATTGTTTCTAATTTAAATAAAAATATATAGGTATGGAAATATGCCACTAAAGACATGAGGAGGGGACTGGAGAGATGGTTTGGTAGTTAAGGGCATTTGTTGCTTTAACAAAGGACCTAGGTTTGTTTTTTCCCATCCACATAGTGGCTCACAACCATCCATATCTCCAGTTTTAGAGTATCCGAAACTCTCTTCTGACCTTGCTTGGCACTGGATATGCATGTGGTACATATGTATACATTTATATAATTCATATGGTAATATAAATAAATATAAAACAAACTAAGGAATCTTAAATGCATTTTGATAAGTGATAGCATCAGTGTGAAAGGCTACATTTTTTAATAATTCCAACAAAATGCCATTCTGGGAAAGGTGAAATACAGGGCCAGTAAAAGTATCTGTGACTGCCAATGGTTCAGGAAGGTGTGGGATGGGGAGAAGGGGTGGAATACAGGGGATAATTTGTGCAGTGAAACTGTTCTGCATAACACTATAATGGCAGCTACGTCGTTATGCATTTCAGGAGATCAATTAACTGTATAATACAAAAGTGAACACTAATATAAATTATGAGTTTTAGCTAATGATAATTTATCAATATTAATCACTTGGAACGCATGTACCATAGTAATGCAAGATGTTAGTAATAAAGGAAATTGGGTTTGGTGGGTGGAGGTAGCATGTGGGAACACTATGTACTTTCTGTTCAAATCTTCTGTAAATCTGAAACTATTCTAAATTGTGAAACATAATATTTTAAAACTCTTGAAATACAAAATCCTCTGGGACTCTTTTGATATTGTATATGTATATGTCATGAAAAGGCTTACAATGTTTTCTCATTTGACTTTTGGACTACCTCCTGAGGCACTGTATCAATTCTGACTCCAAGAAAATATGTATTGCTTTAATACCCCACAGGACCATAAAAATTGATTTCCTTAACAGCTCTGAGACAAACCAGTATGAGCAGGAACACAAGAAAATCTCACTGATTTGAATGAAGTGGAAGCTAGAGATGAGGAATATGAATTATTAAATATTTAAAATGAAATATAATTTATTATGTTCCAATACTTAAGGTAATTGAAATTATTCTGGCTGTTGTGTAGTCCTTGCAGGGAATTTCTTTTGTGCCTGTACTTTTGTTCATCTATTTGTTGCTTTCTGGAGTGTTCTTTCATCAAACCAAATGCCTCTTCATCTTCAAGTGTGGAAAGTTTCTTCTCTCAAGTCTGCACTGATACATTGAGCCAGACTCCCCTCTATCTTGAATTGTAGTATATCTCTGAGTTTGTATCTGTCAGATGGTTAGGGAGAGAGTTGAATACTGAAATCTCTCTGTCATTTACAACCTCTTCTACTGTCTTGTGCATTGGGAATATCTCAGAAATGGATGCTAAGTGGATGTAGTACCAATTATGGATAGAAACTGTAATGGAGTTTTTGAATGGTCATTTTATTTTGGGTTCAAAAGTGTTTAGTAGAATCTTCACAAGCAAAATAGACAAGAAAGAGTAGTCATGTGAATATAATTGCTTAGTTTTAACAACCAAATCCAAAATTGAAAGCTCTGTAGATTTTAGGGATCATTTAGTTAAATCTTTTCTGTTTTTGAGAACCTTTACTCAGATATAATTTATATGTCACTAAAATTTGCTCACAGTGTATGATTCTGTTTTTCATATACCCCTGAGCAATTTAATTGTCACAATAGCTCGATTTATAAATATTAATACCTTGCAATGAATTTAGAACTCAGTAGTAGTCACTACACATTCTATCTCTTCTAAGATAGCCCTTCCCAACTGCACACTAATTTTTTTGTCTCTAGAAATTTGTGTATTTCAGACATTTCATATATCCAGGATATGACAATCAGGTCCTTTGTTACTGCCTTTTTTCTTAGCAGAATGTTTGCATGCCCAATAGATATATCTGTACTTTATTTTTTTGAGACAGGGTCTCTCTACAGATCCCCAGATATACTAAAACTTGCTATGTAGACCAGGCTGTCCTTGAACAAAGAGATCTATATGGCTCTGCTTTCAGACTGCTGCAATTAAGGGTGTGTGCTATCATGCCTAGCTAGTACTTCATTTTTTATGATGCTAAATGGTATTTTATTGTATGCATGTGTTACATTTTATGTTTTTATTTATTAATTTTTGAATATGTATTTGTATTTTACCATTTTGAGCTACTACAATGACACTTATTAACATTAGTTTATACATTTTTAACAGATACATATTTCATTTATTTGAATGTATTACAAGGAGTGAAGTTACACATATGTTAACTATGTGTAACCTCTTTACAAGTTTAAGAATTTATACACAGTCTTTCTAAGAGTCAAATAGACTCATATACTATACTATACAAATGGGAACAAAAGAAACATTTCTTCATATAAAGTATCCATTGTTTAAATGTAATTATTTCTGAAATTCCACTAAGATGGGAACATCTGAGATAAATAAAGTTGATTAAATGCACTAAAATAGTATGCTTGTAAAAACCCAGAAGTTTGATCCTTTAATCAGTTAATTGCTCAATTTGTTTTTCTAAGTTTCAGCACTTCTCAAATACATGTGATATTTGATGATAGCCACCCTAAGGTGTATGAGTCAGTATCTCATCCTGGGCTTGTTTGCATTTCTTCCTGGCATAATCATTATTGGCCTACCCATCTATAAATACTAGTTCTGATAATTTTCTCTTTTACAATTGTATTTTTAAAAATCTATTGAGTTGCAAGACTTTTAAAATATATTTGTACTCTGGCCCCATAGTAGGTATATAATTAGCAAATATTTGTTTTCATTTTATGTGTTGTTTTTTCACTTTTTTCTATTAATTTGTGATAGCTGTTAGAATTTTCTCCACTTCTAGCTTGTAGTGCAGCTAGCATCATCTTTCCAAGGCTACTGAGAGTGATGCCTTTCCCCTCTCTTGGTACTGTGTTTTGGTTGGCAGCAGCTTAATTTTGATAACATTTAACTTTTTACTATTCCATCTTACACTTTATAATTTTGATATTGTATTTAAGAAATCATGGCCTAAAATCAACTTATGGAAAATTATATTTGATTATTTTAAGAGTTTCGTAGTTTTGGTTCTTAATTTAGATTGATTGAATTAAGGTAATAGCACTATTCTTCTGAATGGTTGTATTTAATTGGTTTAGTGCAATTTCTAGAAGGGCTGTGCTTCTTCACTCAGTGATGATGTTGCTTGTTAGGCCATGGGGGCTTGTTTGTGGATTCTCACCCCTATAACTGACCTATGCTTCTGCTTGTCTTTATGCCAGTACCACACTATTTATGGTTAGTTTTCAGATTTATGGTTAGTTTTAAAATTTGTTAGGAGTAAGTCCATCAACTTTCTTTTCCTTCCTGTGAAGATTATTTAGACCATGTAAATGCACTTTTGCATTTCCACAGAAGTTTTAGCTAGTCATTTTCTGCAAAGAAGCCAGCTAGACATTCAATTGTAAAATTCTTGAATTTGTGAATGAGTTTGAGTACTACTGTTCTCCAGAACATATTGTCTTTTCCAATCCATTTTTCCATTATTTAGATTTTCTTACAAATCTTAAAATACTTTCTAGTTTTTGATACACAAATCTTGCATTTATCTTTTTTGTTTTACGGAGAGGATTTCTCTACAAAACTGTCCTGGCTGTTCTGGAAATCACTCTGTTGACCAAGCTGACCTCAAAATCCCACTGCCTCTACAGGTTAAGTGCTGGGATTAAAGGCGAGGACCACCATGCCAGGTTTCATTATGTTTTTATTCCTTCCCAATTATTTTCTTCTTATATTAATTTTATATTTTTTCTTATTTTACATATTGTTCCCAGTTCCCTCTCCCTCCCATCCTCCCATGCCTTCCCGATGCATCCCCCACTCAACCCCACATCCAGTCCCATTCCCCATCCACTCCCCAGGGAGGGTGACGCCTTAAAGGAGGGATCATCAAAATCTGTCAAGTATTTTGTGTAGGGCCTAGGCCTTCCCCCTTGTCTCTAGGCTAAGGGAGTATCCCTCCCTCCACAGAGGATGTGCTTCCGAAGTCCTTTCCTGCACCAGATACATCCTGGTTCCACAGCCAGAGGTCCCATAGACTGCCCAGGCCTCCTAACTTTGACCCACATTCAGGGGTTCTGAGTTGGTCCAATGCTGGTTTCCCAGATATCAGTCTTGGGATTCATAACCCCCTTGTTGAGGTCAACTGTTTCTGTGGGTTTCTGCAGCCCGGTCTTGACTCCTTTGCTCATCACTTGTCCCCTCTCTGCAACTAGATTCCAGGAGTTCAGCTTTGTGTTTAGCTGTAGGTGTCTGCTTCTGCTTCCATCAGCTACTTGATGAAGTCTCTAGGATGGCATATAAGGTAGTTTCACTCTCATTATCAGGGAAGAGCATTTAAGGTACTCTCTCCACTATTGCTTAGATTATTACTTGGGGTCATCCTTGTAGGTCTCTGGACATTTCCTTAGTGCCAGATTTCTCTTCAAACCTATAATGATTCCCTCTATTATGGTATCTCTTTTCTTGCTCTCATCTATTTGTCCCCCGACTCAATCATCCTGGTCCCTCATGCTCTCCTCTCCCCTCCTCCTCTCCTTTCCTCTTTTTCCTAACTCCCTCTCCACTCACTGCACCCCTTCCAATTTGCTTAGGAGATCTTGTCACTTACCCCTTCTGTGGGAGACCATGTATGTATCTCTTAGGGTCGTCTTTGTTTCATAGCTTCTCTGGAGGTATGAAATGTAGGCTGGTGATCCCTTGCTCTATGTCTAAAATCCATATATGTGTGAGTTCATATAATGTTCATCTTTTTGTGACTGGGTTATCTCACTCAGAATGGTTTCTCTAGTTCCATCCATTTGCCTAGGAATTTCAAGATTCCACTATTTTTTTTCCTGCTGAGTAGTACTCCATTGTGTATATGTACCACACTTTCTTTATCCATTGTTCAGTTGAGGGGCATCTAGGTTATTTCAAAGTTTTAACAATTACAAACAATTCTGCTATGAACACAGTTGAACAGATGTCTTTGTTGTATGAATGTGCATCTTTTGGATATATGCCTAAGAGTGGAATTGCTGGGTCCTATGGTAGAATGATTCCCATTTTCCTAAGGAACCATACTGATCCCCAAAATGGCTGTACAAGTTTTCACTTCCACAAGCAATGAAGGAGTGTTCCCCTCTCTCCACATTCTTTCCAGCATCTATTGTCATTGATGTTTCTAATTTTAGCCATTCTGACAGGAGTAAGATGGTATTTCAGAGTTGCCTTGATTTGCATTTGCCTGCATGCTAAGGATGTTGAGCACTTTAAGTGTCTTTCAGCCATTTTGGATTCCTCTATTGAAAGTTCTCTATTCAGTTGTGTACCCCCATTTTTTAATTGGATTATTTGGTGTTTTGGTGATTAGCTTCTTGAGTTCTTTGAATATGTTGGAGATCAGCCCTCTGTCAGATGTGGGGTTAGTGAAGATGTTTTCCCAGTCTGTGGGCTGCCATTTTGTCTTTTTGACTGTCCTTTGCCTTACAGAAGCTTCTCAGTTTCAGGAGGTTCCATTTATTAATTTTTTATCTCAGTGTCTGAGTTACTTATGTTTTGTTCAGGAAGCTGTCTCCTGTATCAATTTGTTCAAGGGTATCTCCCACTTTCTCGTCTAAGAGATTCAGTGTGGCTGGATTCATGTTGAGGTCTTTGATCCATTTGGACTTAATTTTCATGCATGGTGATATATATGGATATGTCTGTAGTCTTCTACACACCAACATCTAGTTATGCCCGCACCATTTGTTGAAGATGCTTTCTTCTTTCCATTGTATAATTTTAGCTGATTTTAAAAAATCAGTTGTTCATAGGTTAATATCAGGATATTCGATTCTATTCCATTGGTCTACCTGTCTATTTTTTTAAAAAAAATACTAAGCTGTTTTCAGGAATATAGCTCTATAGTAGAGCTTGAAGTCAGGGATGGTATTGCCTCCTGAAGTTCCTTTATTGTCTGTCCTGGCTCTTTTGTACTTTCCTATAAAGTTGAGTGTTGTTTTCTCAAGGTCTGTGAAGAATTGTGCAGGGATTTTGATCGGTATTGCATTGAATCTATAGATTGCTTTTGGCATGATTGCCATTTTTACTATGTTGATCCTACCTATCCAAGAGCATGGGAGATCATTCCATTTTCTAGTATTTTCTTTAATTTCTTTCTTTAAACATGCAAAGTTCTTGCTATATAGGTCTTTTACTTGTTTGGTTAGCATGACATCAAGATATTTCATGTTTTTGGCTATTATAAATGGTGATATTTCTCTGATTTCTTTCTCAGCCCCTTCATCGTCCATATATAGTAGGGCTACTAATTTTTTGTGTTAATCTTGTATGTTGCTTCTTTGCTGAAGTGTTTATGAGCTGTGGGAGCTCCCTGGTAGTTTTTTGGTCACATTTTATATAAACTATCACATCATCTGCAAATAGTGAGAGTTTTACTTGTTCCTTTCCAATTTGTATCCCCTTGTTCTTTTTTTTTCTTATTGTTCTAGCTAAAACTTCAAGAACCATATTGAAGAGCTGTGGAGAGAGTGGACAGCCTTGTCTTATTCCTGATTTTAGAGGAATCCCACTAAGTTTCTCTTCATTTAGTTTCATGTTGGCTGTTGGTTTAATGTATATTGGTTTTATTACATTTAGGTATGTTCCTGTTATTCCTGATCTTTTCATGACCTTTACCAAGAAGTGGTGTTGGATTTTATCAAAGGCTTTTTCAGCATCTAGTGAGATGATCATATGGATTTTCTTTTTCAGTTTGTTTATATGGTGGATTACATTGATATATTTTTGTATGTTGAACCATCTCTGCAGCCCTGGGATGAAGCCAACTTGGTCATGATTGAATGATTTCGCTGAAGTGTTCTTGGATTTGATTTGCCAGTATTTTATTGAGTATTTTTGCATCAATGTTCATGAGGGATATTGGTCTGTAGTTCACTTTCTTAGTTGTGTCTTTGTGTGGCTTGGGTACCAAGTTAATTATAGCCTTGTAAAAAGAGTTTGGTAATGAATCTTCTGCTTCTCTTGTGTGGAACAATATGAGGAGTATCAATATTAGCTGTTCTTTGAATTTCTGGTATAATTCTGCACTGGCCCTGGCTTTTTTTTTGGGGGGGGGTGATGCTTTCGATGACTGCTTTCATTAGGGTTTATAGGTCTATTTAAATTGCGTATCTGTCCTTGGTGTAATTTTGGTAAGTGATATCTATCCAGAAAATTGTCTGTTTCCTTTAAATTTTTGAATTTTGTGGAGTACAGGTTTTCAAAGTATGACCTGAAGTGTCTCTGGATTTCCTCAGTGTCTGCTGTTATGTCTCAGTGTCTGTTGTTATGTCCCCCTTTTCATTTCTGATATTGTTTATTTGCATGTTCTGCTTTTTACTTATTAAAGGTTTGTCTATCTTGCTGATTTTCTTGAAGACCCATCTCTTTGTTATATTGATTCCTTGTATTGTTTTCTTTGTTTCTACTTTATTGATTTCAGCCCTCAATTTGATAATTTCCTGGCATCTACTCCTCTGGGGTTTGTTTGTTTCTTTTTGTTCTAGAGCTTTCAGTTTTGCTATTAATTCTCTAATGTGACTATTCTCCAGCTTCTTCATGTGGGCACTTTAGTGCTATGAACTTTCCTCTTAGTAATGCTTTCAAAGTGTCCTATAAATTTATATATGTTGTGTCTTCATTTTCATTGAATTCTAAGAAATCTTTATTTCTTTAGTTGGGATTCTGCAACTTGTGTTGTTGTTGAATTCTAACTTTAAAACATTGTTGTCTGATAAGATACAGGGGTTTCTTTCTTTCTTTCTTTTGTATCTGTTATGGTTTGCTATGTTACTGAGTGTGTGGTCAATTTTAAAGAAGGTTCCATGTGGAGCTGAGAAAAGGGTATATTCTTTTGTGTTTGGAGGGAATGTTCTACAGATGTGTGTTAAACTCAATTGGGTCATAACTTCTGTTAGTTCTTTTATTTCTTTGTTAAGTTTCTGTCTGCTGATCGTGTGTAGTGGTGAGAGTGGGGTTTTGAAATCTCCCACTATAAGTGTGTCAGGTTTTATGTGAGATTTGATGTTTAGTAGTGTTTCTTTTACAAATGGGCATGCCTTTGTATTTGGAGCATAGATGTTCAGAATTGAGACTTTGTCCTGATGGATTTTTCTTGTGAGGAATAGGATAAAATGACCTTCTTCATGTCTTTTGGATGATTTTAATTTGAAGTCTAATTTGTTAGAATCTAGGAAAGCTACATGAACTTGTCTTTTGGGTCCATTTAATTGGAATATCTTTTTCCAATCCTTTACTTTGAGGTAGTGTTGCCTTTGAGGTATGTTTCTTGTATGGAGTAGAAGGATGGATTCTGTCCAGTTTTCTATTCTGTTAGTCTGTGTCTTTTGATGGGAGAGTAAGTCCATTAATATTGAGGGAAATTTAGGACCATTGATGCTTAATTCTTGTTCGTTTTTTATTTGTTATTGTTGGTGGTATTTCGAATAGATTTACCCTACTTTTTCTTTTGGCTTCTGGTTAAGTGGGATTATCTATTGTCTATATTTTTGTGAATGTACTTAACTTTCTTGGGTTGCAGTTTTCCTTTCAGAACTTTCTGTATGGCTGGACTTGTGAATATGTATTATGTAAATCTGGTTTATCATAGATTGATAGATATTGATAATATAGATTTATCTCCATCTACATTGATTGAGAGTTTTGCTGGGTATAGTAGTCTGGGCTGGTATCCGTGGTCTCTTAGTGTTTGTAGAACATCTATTCAGAATTTTCTGGCTCTCAGAGTTTCAATGGAGAAGTCAGGGGTAATTCTGATAGGTCTGCCTTTATATGTTTCTTGGCTTTTTTCTTTCTGCTCTTAATATTTTTTCTTTTTTGTATGTTTATTGTTTTGATTATTGTGTGGCTAAGGGACTTTTTTTGGCCCAGTTTGTTTGGTGCTTGGTAAGCTTCTGGTATGTTCATAGGCATGTCTTTCTTCAGGCTGGGAAAATTTTCTTCTATGATTTTGTTGAATATATTTTTTTGCACCTTTAATCTGGGCATTTTTGCCTTCTTCTATACATATTATTCTTAGGTTTGGTCTTTTTATGGTGTCCCACATTTTTGGATATTGTGTTAAGGATTTGTTGGATTTAAGATTTTCTTTGGTCAATGAATCTACTTCCTCTAGTTTATCTTCAGTGTCTGAGATTCTCTCTTATATTCTCTTGTTTATGTTTGCATATGTAGTTCCTGATCACTTACCCAGTTGTTTTATTTCCAGCATTCCCTCAGTTTGTGATTTCTTTATTGTTTCTATTTCAGTTTTCAGGTCATGCACTGTTTGAATTGTTTCCTTTATCTATTTGATTGTTTTTTCTAGGCTTTCCTTGCATGTTTTGTTTGTTTGTTTGTTTTTCTTCCATTTCTTTAGGGGATTTCCTCATATCCCCATTGAGAACCTTTATCATTTTCATGAACTTGTTTTTAAGGTAATTATTTTCTGCTTCATCTGCTTTGGGATGTTCAGGTCTTGCTGGTATAGAATCTCTAGACTCTGGTGGTGTCATAAAAGTTTTCCTGTTGTTTGGATGTGTTCTTATACTGTTGTCTTTCCATCACTTCTTCCAGTAGGTACAGGTGGGGTCTCTTCCTTTCCTGTCTAGGGGATGGTGGAGGGGCAGATCAGGAATGGCGCCACATGCAGGGTTCTTTGTTCTGTCTCCAGGTTCTTTTGGTGGATTCAGAGGCAGGAAGGGTCTGGCAAGGGCAGGTTAGGAAACTCAAAGAGGGGGGATTGGGTGTTGGGGGATCTCCTGGTATGCATCTCTCTACTGGAGGATGGAAAGGCAGAGCAGGAATGGTGCTCGATGCTGGATCCTTTGTTCTGCCTCCATGTCCCTCTGGGAGATTGGGTGGCAAGAAGGGTCTGGCAGAGGCAGGTCAGAGAACTCAAAGAGGGGGAGGTGGGTGTTTATTATTTTATTCTTTAAAAAGAGATAATTTTTGTGTGTGTGTGTGTGTGTGTGTGTGTGTGTGTGTATGCACGCGCACTTGTGAATACATGCATAAAAGCAGTTTGGGAGTATGCTCACTTGAGTGTGAGTGCCCACAAGATCAGGGGCTTAGTCCACTTGGAACAGGTGTTACAATTAGCTATTAATGGCCCATGTGGATGCTGGAAATTGAACTTGGGTGTTCTGTAAGAACAGTATGCACTATCACCAGCTGAGCCCCTAAGTAGTTTTTTTGGATTTTTTTTATTGTAAATGTAAATGAGATTGTTCTCTTGATTTCATGTGTAGATTGCTCATTACTCATATATAGAAATTAACTACTGTATATTGATCTTATATTTTGTTTATTCTCTTAATAGTTGTTTCCTGACTCTTTACAATATCCTTAAATACAAGATCCTGCTGTTTGAGCACTTTACATCTTCTTTTCCTAGGTGGATGGTATGTATCTATTTCTTTTTGTTGTCTAATTGTTCTATTTTTATAGCACTATATTGAGTAAAATACTTAAAACAGACATTCATTCCTGTTGATTTCAGGGAGGCTGTTTTCAGTCTGTCATTATTGAGTGTGACATTATCTCTAGTTTTTTGTTTTGTTTTGTTTTGTTTTTTTAGGATGCCATTCAACATATTGAGTTTCTGTTTTATACTTAGTATGTTTAGTGTTGTGTTCTTGAATAGCTATGGGATTGTGTCAATTATTTTTTGCTGTGTTATGGAATTTATCATATAGTTTGTTCTTTATTCTATAAATACCTTGAATTACTTTGATTTTTCATATGTTGAAGCAACCTTGAATTCTATTAGAAAACTCACTTGGTCAAGAAACGTAATATTTTTATATGTTTCTTGATAACTTTAAAAAACACTTATTTTTACATGTATGCTTATTTTGTATTATGCATGTTTGTGCACTATGTGCATGAAAGCCTGCAGAGACCAGAAGAGGGTTTCAGATCCCTTGGAATCAGGGTTACAGATGGTTGTGAGAGGTCAAGTGGTTGTTAGGAATTGAACATGTGTCCTCTTGGAGAGCAGCCAGTGCTCTTAACCACTGAACCTTTACTTCAGCCCTCATTTCTCAATATTTTTAAGGAGTTCCATGCCATATTCACACACGATGTTGATAATTAGCTTTCTTGTGATATCTGTTTTGATATAGAAGAAACAAAATAGCAGCCTCACAGAGTGAATTGAATGTTTCTTCCTCTTGTATTTTAAAAATTTATTTATTTAGTTTTACATCTTTTTCTCTCTCTCCTTTCCTCCCAGTCCTCACCCCCACCCCCACTTCCCATTCCTCAACCCCCAACCCCCAATCCCCAACCCCAGCTCCCCAACCCCCAACCCTCAATCCCCAACCCATGCTCCCATCCACTCCTTTTCTGTTTCAAATAAGGAAGCACAGGTCTCCCATGAGTATCAACAAAACATGGCGTATCGAGTTGCAAGGAGACTAAACACCTCCTCTTGTATTAAGTTTGGCCAAGGTGATGTCTTCTTATATTATAAGGAAGTATGTGAGGATTGATTTTAATTATTTCCTAAATGACTGAAAAATCTACCAGTTCCTTAACCTTTTTATTTTATTGCAATCTTCAAAACACAAATTTAGACTCTTTTTGTGTTTATCTATGCACATTTTCCATTTATCTCTAATTTTGGTATTTCGTGTGTTTATAAGCATTTATTTTCTTTATGTTTGAAATTTATTGATATACAATTATTTGTAACATTCCTTTATAATACTTTTATATTTTTAAGCACAATACTTATGTTTACTCTTTCACCTCTGATTTTGTGTAGCTAAAAATTTGCCAATTTTGCTGATTTAGTAAGTGAAGTAACTTTTACTTTCATGATTGTTGCTAGTTGTTTTTACTCTTTTTTACTCTTTCGCCTTTGTTCTTTACTATTTGGCACTTTGGGGGGGCTGTCACCCAGCTCTCTCAAATAAATCACAGGGAGGCTTAGTCTTTCTTATGAATGCCTAGCCTTAGCTTGGCTTTTTTCTAGCCAGCTTTTCTAACTTAAATTACCCTGCTTACTTTTTGCCTCTGGGCTTTTACTTTTTTCTATTTCAGTATATCTTTCCTTCCTTTTTATTCCAAGTCTGGCTGTATAACACATCTTAAAATAATATTCTACAACAAATGAATTTTTCTATTTCTTCTACTAAATATTTTATTAGTTTATGTACAATCATTACTTTTTTTCATGTAGTTTCTTCTGATTTAAGTCCTCTATATTTCTCTATCTCTACCTACCTATCTGTCATCTGTGTATTATTGCAAAAGGGTAGGGCATTTTTTAGTCTTTTACTGTCTACCTAATATGTTATTTTCAGATATTAATTTCTCCCAGGGAAATATTTTTTGTTGTATTATTAAGATTTTTGATATATTTTCATGTTTATTAATTTGCTTTTTTGAAACTGATAATTAGAAGTATATTGTTTAATTTTCACATGGTTGTAATTCTGCAAATTTCTGTTGATTATCTTTAATTTAATTCCACTGTGATTAACAATATCTTTCATGATTTAGAACTTACTTTCTTTGGCCTAAGCGTGTGGTCTACCTGTGATATATTTAATGTGCACTTGGAAAGAATGTAAAATCTCTGCTTTTATTTTGTATTGTAATATACATATTCATAGTAGATCTAATTGTTTAATACTGTTTAATATTCTAGAACTTTCTTGACCTCTTATGTCATCATTCTATCCATTATTAAAACTGATAAGCACTCAATACTATTAAACTGTCTACTTATCCCTTCATATATATAAAATGCTGCCTTATATTTTTTTTCTCTATTTATAGGCACAAATAATTTATCATAAAAATCAATTTGTCTTTAATGGCAGATGTTTATTTATTTTAAAATCTACTTTCCTAATGCAAATAAAAAGATTCTACCTCATTTTGGGTCATTATTTTAAGATCTTTTTTTCTGTCTTTTTACGTTTAATTAATTAATTTATTTTTAATCTAAAGTATGTGCCTTATAGCTGGCATCTAGGTAGAATTTTTTAATCATTTTGTGATAATACTATACTGTAGTTCAGGTTAGCCTATAATTAATTACATATGGCTTCAAACTTATGGCAATTCTCTCTCCTTAGCCTCCTAAGTGCTTCAGTTACAGGCATGTTATTATTTATATTTTTCCTGAGTGTAAACGTTTGAAACAAGGCCTTCGCTTGTTGGACAAGTCATATGCTACTGAGCTGTATCTCCAGCCTAGGATCTTGTCTTGTAATTCAGTCTCACAATCTGTCCACTTAGTTTGATTTTGTAGTCAGTAATGTGTAATACTATTGCTAAAATCATTATTTTTTGCATGGAATTTTATCTCTTTTATATATATATATATATATATATATATATATATATATATATATATATATATATATATATTCCTCTGATTGTCCTAGGGGCTGCATTCTAGTATACTGTTTCATTTATACCTTTGGTGATTTTTTTACTGCATTTTTCTTTGCGACTCTTCTGAGTTTTCCAATATATAGCTTATATTCAAATCTACTTCATATTTTTACTAAATGTAATTTAAAATACTTGAGTCTTGATTAGTAGACCTATTCATTAGTATTGTTATATTAGGTAACCTTACAGCTTTCCCACACACACACCCACCTCCCCTACCCCATTTCTCACCACCAATCTTTAAAAGTCAGTTTGTGGCTTGAGAGGAAAAAGCACCATTAGTTGTACCCAGCTCTGAATGCTGTGAAACAAACAAACAAACAAACAAACAACAACAACCCACTGGACAGGCAAGATGTGCCTATCTCAGTGGAATCAGTATTTATCTCTACTGCATGAATGGGTTTTTTGAAGCCCATTGCCTATGGAGGGATACTCTCTCAGCCTAGATGTGGGGCTGGGGTGGTGGTGGTGGGGCTCAGTCCTGCACCAAATGATGTGACAAGACTTTCATGATCCCCATGGGAGGAGTGGAAGGGACGATGGTGGAGGGAGTGGAAGGATGGGAGGGAGAGGGAACTGGGGTTGGTATGTATAATGTGATTATTTTTTATTTAAATAACTAATTTAAATAAAGATGTGTCCATCTGTTCAAGAGAGGTACAAATGTAGTGGTGCGCAACTGCTTTCTGATTGGATTTTAAGGCCTGCTCTGTGGAAAAGAACCCATGCCATTTAGTGTAAGTAAATGTTAGTAAGTCATGTCTGAGGAACTTATTACCATTATTTAACTAAATTGAAATAGCATCAAATTGCCTTCTCTCTATATATGTTTATAACCATAGCCAAAGGCTACTCTCAGCCTTAATCAGAGAAGCCCCTCTTTACATTGAACAGCAGTGAATGTTGTGACTCATGACTGACCAAGAGGCTGAGAACAAACAATTGTTGATGTTTTAGCTGTAAATAAGTCATTTACATCTCCCTCTCTATGTCCCAGAGGCAATTGAAGAAGGGATAGGAAGTGTGCAGGAGCCAGAAGATAGGGTGAAGGGCTGTGAAATGCCATCCTATAGACTCATCACAACCATTGCAATTGTGAATTCACAAGTGCAGTTACATTTATTGGTACACACAACTCAGTCCCTGTCAACAATTAATCATGGAGAGAGGCACAGCTCACAGCACTCCCATCACTTTAATATTGAACTGTTCCTTGTTGGTAGTTTCTAGGAGATGTAGAATTATTGTTCTTATTTGTGTGCCCACTGCTGAGCCCAGAAAGCTGCAACAGATACCTCTAAACCCATAGTCACTCAGACAACCCTGATTAAAGTCAGTGTGTTTCAAAACCTAACAAATAGACATGAATGTGTGAAAGGATTTAGTAAGGAAGATAGAGGAGTAGGGAAGTGAGAGAAAGTGGATGGTAAGTGTGTTAATATGTATTACTCATATGTGTAAAATGATCAAAAAAGAAATTTAATAAAATATATATTTGGGTTTAAAAAGAAGTGAGTTAGTGACTTTAGCTCTCATAAAAGATCCTGAAGGGTCTTATTTTTATTTTTAACACCTTTGCAAAGTTCTTCAACTACATATTTTTTATTGAGATTTCTCAATTACTAGTGATCAATTTGCATTACAAAGGGTATATTCCTGATATTTGTTTCTGAACAAGATCATTCAGGGAGAGATCTGACTGCTTTATCAAAGGAAAATGTGATTATGATGATTTGGTAAAAATGATTAGAATTCAAAGCAAACTTTGTAGCTGTGTGAGTCTCAGCAAGTTACCTGAACTCTCTGCACCTTATTTTCCCAAGTATAAAATAGGAAGTCTGGTACTTATACCATGGAGGGTTGTGCATATTATTTTCCCAGGTATGAAATAGGAAAATAGTACTTACACCATGGAAGGTTGTGCATATTAAGGAACAGAATGTCGATAACATTCTTAAAATACTGCCTGGAAACTTTTCTCTTTACATCATCATGATTACTATTACCTTGTAAGATTTATAAACTGTTTCAAGCATTCAAGACTGCCAGGCTCTTTGCTTAAGATGCTTCATAAGCTCATTTGTTATATCCACCAACCTTTCATCTAAGCAATGAGAACTTATTGATGATATTCAGTTTTTGATAAGAAAAGTGCATCTGTTTGAGACACAGTTAAGAGATGAAGGTGACCTAGTAGGAAGGATGAGATTAAAACAAAACAAAACAAAACAGAACAAAACAAAACAAAACAAAACCTTCCAGAGGCTGTGCTTGAAAACCCCTTTCCTGTTCTTTCAGCAATGCAGTGTCCTAAATGAACTGGTTGGGAATCTGACCTCTTGATCCCTTCCTCCCATTGAAACAAAGGAAGACTATATACAAAAGAAGAATGGCTATAGGAGTCTTTGTTTTCTGAAAGGTTTCAAGGTATTTGTGAAAAGTTGTGAAGCTAATTAATGCAAAGTTAGTAATTAATTGGCTTCCTTTCCCAAGAACACTGCTTAGGATTTTGTACAGGCACTGTATTTCATTAGGGATTTTGAAAATGACCAAAATTGTTAGTTGAACTTTAATCCATAAGTATAGTTAAAATCCTTCAGTTCTATTTGTACTGTTTCTAGGGAAACTACATAGTGTTGGGCTGCTGGCACTTAGGGTGAATTCACCCTGTCCTTTGATATTGTTGGCAGAAAGAAAAATTGATTTCAGTTTGGAGTGCGGAGGTCCTAAGCATCTGGTTGTTTTAGTTCAAGTCTTTAAATTCCCAGTTACATTTTCCCCCAAACAGATAAAAAGTGAACCAGATACTTCCCTAGACCATTTTGGAAAGCTCTTTTGCAGCTGCATATTCGTTATCCACCCCTGTGTCACAAGCATCAGCAACTCAATGAAGGCCTGTTTTAAAGGATATTTTGGATTAAGTTATGTGGCTATAAACTGGAGTTGTTTGGAGAACATCCTGATAAAGCTTCCATTTCCCCCTCCTGCCTTTCAAATACCAAAGCAAGCACTGACTACAGAGCTTGCAGTATGTAAGGGGGATGGTAGAGCATACCTTTGAGCTTCTTGTCAATGGGACTCTTTTTCTTTAAGTGTGCTGTTTGGCCTAAGACAACAACATGATGTGGATTACTCTGAAAATGTATGAAATAACCTGTGTTTTGAGCTGGAAAGCTTAAAAAAAATATTGAGAGAAGAAGGATCAGGAAAAGGGAATTCTGTGAATGTTAATTTGCAAATAAGCACATCCAGAACTTTGGAGTTTAATTAAAAGAGATCAGCAATACATCAAAGTGTAATGCAAATAAATCACATAAACTATAACACATTATGTCTGTGATAGAGTGCAAATGTCTGTAATACTATCAGGCATAGAATTATATGACCTGAACTAGGAATGTAGGAAGAGTTCCATGAAAGCATGACTATTTGGAAAGAATCAGAAAGAGAATTAAAGTTTTGAAGGAAGTGTTATGGGTGAGGAATGTATCCCAATCAGAGAGACAAGAATTGGAAATGTCCATGGTGAGAGAAATTAGAAATGATTCAAACTGTGAGTCTCTAAAACCAAAGTTTGGTCAGAAAAAGTGATATTCTGAGGGCATGTGATAAGTTAAAGACCTCCTAAGAAGTCATTTGTGAGATTAATCAGAGTGATACTTACATCCCACGGTGAGAAAAGACTGAGGAATATTTACCCCAGGAGAGGAATTGTAGTGAGCTGAGAGACTATGAGCATCACTGTAGAAGAAGGCTTAAATCGCTATTGCACCGAGAGCTGCAATAAAATATTTCCCGAGTGGGAGTGGCTCTTCTTACCTCTTTTTCTATTCACAACTAGGCTCCTTCTCTCCTGTCATTCCTCATTTTCTGCATTTGATCATTTCTCACAAACAGCCTGGAAAGTTATCCCTTTTTTGTTTTTCTGTTACTTAAGCTCTGGTCATCCATAAGATCCTATTCAAAGTCCAATTGTCTGGGAAGCTCTTTGGCCCTAACTCTGGAGTTTTATTTTCCCCCACTGACCTACTTCAGAACTCACCCTCCCTCTAACTACTTTGAGTTTTGTATGTTTGTTTGTTTGTTTGTTTTTGTTTTTTATCTCTGGTGTCTCACTACTTTGCATGTCTTATTTTTTCTTCAGCTAGAGTGTGAAGTTCTTTAGGAGAGTGATTTTTGGATTGATGAGCCTATCAAAGGATGGTCTAGGTCCAGTGTAAACAAGAACACAACTTGTGAAGACCTAGTCAAGGCCAGCAAGAGATAGAAATGAACTAACCTGAGATAGGCAGAGGGGAACAGAAAGCAGGGCTGTGGGAGGGGAAGCTATAGAAAAGAGATTTTGAGAGTCAGTTACAAGCAGTAAGGCTAGTGTCAGCTTCACAACGACCTATTACAGGCCTAGGTGGTTAGTAAGGGGAGCCCCAAAACAGGTCTGAAGAAAAAGTGAGGAAAAGCAAGCATGGAACATATTTTATTTGAGATTTAGCTTAACTATGTGGATTGAAGTTATAAAGCAGACAGAGTTTCCCCTATTCCTCTAGGGGCATGACTCTGCCCAGAAAAAAGGAAGAAACTTATGCCTGCCAAGGGGTTCCATTCCTAAGAAAGGGTAGGGTGTTGTTGTTGGTGGTGATGTTGGCAGTGTGCGGAGGTAGAGGAGAAAGGATGGTGAGGGTGTTGGTAGTAGGGAAAGAGATACAAAGGGATAAGTTTCCACAACAAACTTGGATCTGGGAGAGAGATGGAAGGAAAGAAAACTGGAGGGCCAGGAGACACAGTGTGGTTGACCAAGGCAGTCCACCTATAAGGTACAGAGGTCATAAAGAATTATGGGGTACAATTGAAGATAACTGCTCACTGTGAACACATTGCATCTGTACTACTTATTTCCCTTTTAATAAACCTCTGGAAATTTCATGGCAATTAAACTTCTTGCCAGGAAGTTTTTTGTTTATTTGTTTGTTTTTTAAGAGAAATGTGTCTCTTCTTGCCACAGAACACTTCCTGAATCATGTAAGGCAAGTGTTGCATGTGGATCTGGAATCCCAGTGCCTCTCCACCAGAACAGTCTGAGGGCATATTCTGGCTTAAGTTAATGACTATGGTATTGAGTTGAATTTTGTTTTGGATAGTGACAGAAATTTATTTATGCATTTCCCCTTTCCATTTACTTTTGCCTGCTACCTTTTTAATTCTTGCTAATGTTGTGATTGTGATTAAACAAGTAGGGGCAAACATAGGCTGCTCCTTTTAATTTGGAGTTTTATCTCCTCCTTCTCCTCATTAGAATTGTAAGAGGGTAGCGGTCCTGCAGCAAAGACAGGCACACAAGCTTACTCTGTGAATTAATTGGTCAGGAAAGACACTTTTCATATTGTCAAGTGGCACTTAAGCCACTAATTCTTGACTGTGAAACTGCTTTTCCTGGGCAATGCTCTTTAAGGAAAAACTTCTTCAGTCCAGCGATTGGTGACTAAGGGAACTATGAAGCACAGGGGATTGGGCGGGATCACGGCTCCTAATAATGCCTCCTTATCCAATGAAAAGCATTTCCTATTGAGACCCCCAAGAGTTCCCCGGCGGCCCTCGGCTCCAGCAAGGACTTTGGGCCTTTTCTTGCGTCCTGTTTGTTAAAGGCATGCGGGCTACAGCATTCAAGAGGGCTAGTTTTTAACAAAGGGAAAGAGATAAATGTAAATAAGCTCACATTTTCAGAATGAGCTGTTTGCAGTAAGGAGCTGCGGCAGCCCAGAGTCTGCTCCTTTGGGCTGGGCTAACCTTTCCCTGTTTTCTTTTCATTTTTTTTTATGGATAAAAATATGCACTTCCAAAGTGCTAGTTGCCCGTTTACATGTTTATTAGCTAATTATCTACAGGCATGAGCACATTCTCTCATCTAGCACACTCTATTTTGGGGTAAGTCTCTTTGAGAAAGATTTGATTTTGGCGTTTTGGGGGGTGGGGGATGGTGTAACTAACTTCAGCCGAAACACTGATGCTTTGAGGGTTTGGGAACAGAAGTTAGACTTCAGCTCTCAAGTACTGAACAAGGATCATCGTGTCGAATGGTAAAAAAAAGAACAATTTCTATTGTTTTGGCAATAATATTGTTTCAGTGGAAGAGAGACAGGATTTTCAGGCTGTTTCATGTAAACACAGTCCTAAAGAGCTGATTCAAAATCACAGGGTAGAACAAGTTAGAAAGTATTTTGGCTAGCGTTATATTTCTTTGGTTTACAAAAGATCGTGAGCTAACGTGGCTTTTATTATGGTGGGGTTTCTTCTAGTAAAACTATACACTACATGCCTTTGATGCTTAATTGATTTATGGAGAATGTGACATTTGCTATACTGAATAATTCATGAACTTGTCTGTAAATGAAGTATCAAGTTTGAATGAAAACTTAATTCTAGCATAAATAGAATTTCCTATCATATGTGAAATTAATTGGTATTTGTCATAGATGCAACACAATGTGACATCTTTAAATTTTTATGTTGCATATTCTGAATATTTTAAGTATTTTTAGTGAAAAGACTTGTTGAATTAAGTAGTAATGAATGTTAGGCAATTTCTCTTTTGGGAGAAATACAGCAATGTAATTATGATTTCTGTGTGAGAAAAGACCAGACAAATCGGAAAATTAGGTATGTCAAAACTTGGTGTTACTCATTTTGCTGCTTTACCAAATTATGCCATCTTTCTTGCTCCTCCAATAACAGTAATAATAACTTAAAATTGAAATTATACACTGTTTTGCCACATGTTTATTTTTCACAACAAACTCCAACAGCTTGCCCCCTCAAAACAGTTTATAAATCCCTTTGCCTTGTCGAAAATGAGAATTTACATTCTTGCAGAGGATGAGTTCAGCTGATAAGCCTCATGGCTTCTACATTCTAAAGCACATCCTGCTGCTAATCAGAGATTTGTGAATGAAAGCCCTTTTGGAACAGTCAAGGTAGCCTTTCAGAATGTGTATTCTCTAAGTTAAAGAGAGGACTGGGAAGATGCAACTCTCAGGCCAGGAGGAGACAAAGTTTGATCTATTCAGCTCCCTTTGTGAGAGAGAATGGACTGAGGTTTTCTGCCCTTGCTGTGATTTGGTCACTGCCTTTTATTCTCTGTCATCATATACAGTAAGTTCTTGTCCTTTTGGAGGAAGAGAAAAACGTAGAATTGTCAATGTTGGTACTGAAAATTGGAAACTTCGTAGAAGGCCACTCAACACTGGGATCCCAGTCTCAGATTTTAATGGATAAACAACGATAAGAACAGTGCATGAGTAGTCTATTTATTCTGTAGAGTTATGCTTTGGAGTAATCTGTTAACCCCATATTTTAAGGGGCAAGGTGATCAGATAGGAGGACTAAAGAGTTGAGACTGCCACAATTAAAGGTGATATGCCTGTTGAATAGTCAGTACTGAGGATCAGTAAGACGAGGACATAAGGAAGACTTTAGGATATAAATGTCACCTTGCTCTGAAATGCTAATTTTCTGGCAAGTAATTAATACTATGTTTCTGAAATGCAATTAAGCCTAACAATTATTGCATTGGGACTAATAAAAATATTGACTCTTATTGCAGGCTTTTAGTTGTGTGTGTGTGTATGTCTGTGTGGTTTGTCATGACAAGCAGACGCAGGTGAAGATAATTGACAGACAGGAACAGCCAGTGCAGGCACTGTCATGGCACCAGTTAAAGTCTTCTTCCAGTTAGTGCCAAATACAAAAGGAAAGTGAAGAGAAACTGAGGCCCAGAAAATAACTTCTGTTTACTATCCCACAGTTTGCTTGTGATGGGGATATTGAGTCAATAGCATTAGGAAAACTCTGGGTAGTTAACCTCCCAATTTTCTTGTATTCCAAATAAAAAAGTCTTTAAGGAAAGCACATAAAAGAAAGAAATGCTAACATCTCTGTTTTCTTTTAAAGCAAACCAATAAAATTATATTGATTTAATTTCAGGAATAGTGCTCTCTGGAGGACAATGAAAATCAGTTCTCTTTCTTTAGTAATAAGGTGATCTCTGTGTATTTTATGTTGTCTAGCAGTCTTATTTTTTATATGAAGAAAAGTTATTTCAAGAGAGTTGCTGTGCTGTTAGCAATCTACTTTTTTTGTTTGTTTTTTTTTTTAGGTTAACTTTTCCTCAAAGGAGGTAGGCTGTAAGAATAGTATCAGTCTGGACTAGCAGGTAATTATGTTCTTCAAGTACTACAATGAATAGGATCCAAATGCAGGTGCCACTTGTAAGAACTCCAGCATGGTGTCTATCTTGTTTTATATGAGCATGTTATGTAGAGTTGTGATCTTCAGTGTACATATATGCCATGTTAGGTGTGTTTAGGATTCTTCATGAAGATATGGTAATTTTCAGTAAGTAGGCAAATATCTAGTAGTGGAAGCCTTTCTTATACAATTCAGTAGGGAAGGGAATTTAATGGGTGTCACAGGCTAGAGACAAAGCAATGGAGTGCTCACCTGTTATCCCAGTCTTCCTTCCTTTTTCTTTTGTCCAATCATAACAGTTGTTGCCAGAGGAACAAGGAGAAAGGAAAAGGAGAAAGACAACAACAAAAAAATACCAATGTAACTTTAAGCTACCAGGAAATCTTTATTCATTTATTTTTTTAAATATCTGGCAGTGTGAACATTTTTATGCTTTTTGTCACTAGTAGTCTTTAAACTATTTAAAGTTACTCATATGAATTTTTAGCATCAGTCAATACCACTAATAAGATATATCTGTTCCAGGAATGGGATTGGAGAATAACTGCTAATTTCATTTGTGTTATAATGAAATCAAAGATATAAATTGGTTCTTATACACTCTGGTTTATATTATGTAATAATTTCTTCTACTTTTGCTCTACAGTTTATAATCTTGCTCTACAGTTTATTGAGAAGATTTCTTTATGTAACAGTATTGTGGCATTCTATTCCACAGCACTCAATTAAGGAAATCTTTGATCGCCTGACTTCAGAAAATTCATTGATTATCCACATCACAGATAAATTTGGTGCCAGAATTTGGTTTGGACTAATGTGAGTACTATAGGTCAGATTTCACTTTTTTCATTTTATTCTTCAATTCTTTTTGTAACTAGTGCTTCTATATTATTACAGGTCATGTGATTCAAAGTTCTCTAATAAATAGAGGAAGTAGTAGAGTTGTTGTTACTTATCATGATCCAGGCAGTTTTGTTGAAAGATGAATACTGATTGTTTAACTCAATACCTCTTTGTCATTAACAGATAGATGGTAGATAGATAGGTAGACAGACATGAGGCATGTTTTTATTCATATGATATGATATCCAAGGATACCAAATGAATTTATGTTCAAACTAATTGATTTGTGTGTTTAGATATAGAGACAAAGCTGAGTCCTGCTGGCATTTATAAGTCTTGCAGAATTTGGAAATATAGGACCACCCAATAGCGTTCTGTAAATGTCTGAGGTCTATTGAGATGAGATATTGAGGTTAAGATTCTAGACAGTTTCATCATATTAGATTGTATAATTTCTCTGTAGTTTTCTTACTCTATAACTAGGTCTAGGGAAAATTCTGCATTAGTAGTTCTGATGCAATCTTTGGTCCCATCATATTGAGCAGTAGACCACAACATTCCTTAAGGATTGGCCTGTGCCATCAGGTAAAGGGTTAGTAGGAAATATTAGTCCTTTTAGTGAAACACAAATATGTTGAATTTAGTCACTGGAAGTTAGTTCTGATCAGATTGGATCAAATTCTGCCATTTCTTGATATCTTCAGATTCGTTGGCCAGGGGTACAGAATAGCCTTAATAATCTTAGTGAAAATTAGGTTCTCTATAGATAAAATATTTAAAAAGAAATATTGTTGGTATCAAAAATATAAGATTGATACAGATCAATCAGTGCAAAGGAACATCGATTGGAACCAGGTGTGATCTATGCCTGTGACTTGGCCTACACTGTTGCCATCAGAACTTTTATTTGTTAATGACCACTTGTTTGAGGAGCAAAAGTCTGAATGGAGTTCCTAGTCCACCAGCAGAATGAATGGTCATGAATTCTATTTTGTTGTTGTTGTTTTGTTTTTTTGAGATATGGTTTTTCTGTAGCTTTGGAGGATGTCCTAGGACTAACTCAGTAGACCAGGCTAGTCTCGAATTCACAGAGATCCTCCTGTGTCTGCCTCTGGAGTGCTGTGATTAAAGGCATGGACCACCACTGCCCAGCTTGAATTCTACTTTTATATTTGTATATTTTAAACTTTGATTCACTTCTACATGTCTGTAGTCAAGGATAGGCTTCAGTTTATCTTCTTTCAGAAGCTTTGACCAGAGCAGGAAAAGCAAATGCTGTAGGAATCACAAGCACTTTGACTTGGACTACCCTCATTAAAAGTGGAGCAAAAGAAGATGATGTGAGCACACTCTGCCTTCTGGGCTTTATTTTACTGGATTCTGGACTGTGTATGGCTGGGAAAAAGTACATGAAGGCTTTCTAGGGTATTGGATTTATGTCAGAAATTATAAGTTTGTTTCAGAAGAACTTCTAATACTTTAGCAGGTTATGAAGCCATCTTTGTATTTAATAATCCTTAGAGGGGCCAAAAAGGTGACTTTCCCCTAGTGGTCCCCCAAATTCCAAACATGGTATATGCCATTATTATCAGGCAGCAAAAAAATTACAAAAAGGAAAAATGTAGATCTTATTATGAACTCTCTGAAGTAGTCAAAAAGGAAAAAAAAATCACTGATGGGACATATTTTCTGTTTTTTATTTTATAAAATATTACACTGTCTATTCATTGTATAAAACAATTTCTTTATGGATTTTTCATGAATATATATACCATTTTGATCATATTTACTCCCTATTACCTTTCCTTATACTTCTTCCTGTTGACTTTATCCTCAGATTTTTTTAAATTTTTACATTTTATCCTGTTTGTATGCACGTGTGTGTGTGTGTGTGTGTGTGTGTGTGTGTGTGTTCGTACGTGTGCACACATGTGCACATCTGAATGCCACAGTGAATGTGGAAGTCAGAACTACTTGCAAGAGTAAGTTCCTTCCTTCCATCATATAGGGCCCAGGGATTGAACTCAGATTGTCAAGGTTGGTGTTAAGTGCCTTCATCTGCTAAGCCATCTTGCTGCCCCTTTCAATTTCTTCTTAGTCTTTAGCTGACCTCCTTCCTGGCCACTATCAATGAAAGTATTTATATCCAACACTGATCCATCTTTTAGTCCATTACATTGGAATAATTAGCTATAAACATCTTCATAAGACTATAGATGATGCTGCTTATAGTAGTATCATTAACTGTGTAAGTGATTTTTCTTTGTTTATCCCCTTGAACACTCAAGTGTCAACCTGTACATTCAGTGGACAGTATATTAGACATTAAGGAAGAAAACAGGCTTTGTTTTTTAAATATTTTTTTTATTCTTCTTTAGTCACCACGAGGCAATACTGTTCTCATTTTTAAAAATTGGAGTCCTATGTGGGGTATTCAATGGGGGCACCTTCTAGGATTTCTTTGTTATGAGTAAATTGTACAGTTAAGACTTCCAACCCAAAAGGGAACTTTTTGAATTACAAGGAAGTAGCGAAGGATACATTTTTTTTTTTTTTTTGAGACACAGTTTCTCTGTGTAGCTTTGGAGCCTGTCCTAGAACTTGCTCTGTAGACCAGGCTGACCTTGAACTCACAGAGATCCTCCTGTCTCTGCCTCCTGGGTGCTGGGATTAAAGGTGTGCACTGCTACCACCCGGCTGAAAGATACATTTCTAATACAAAGCAAAGATACCAAGAAATACAGATAGAGATTTCTAGTCATGTTTGAGCGATGGATAATGACAAGTTCATTAAACTACTCATAGCATAGTTGACTCTTCCTAGCCTCAGCTGGGAGGCTCAGTGGCAATGTTTACACAGGAAAGATAAAACAGTATAGCCACATTACAGAGTAAACTGGTGTCTGACTCAGAAATAGATCTTTCTGCTTCCAGTGCCACACCCTCCCTGCTAGACAGCAAAGGTGGTGTGTATTCAAGCAAGGGAGAGCTATGAATAGGGCCATAGTGGCATTTTCCCCATGCCCTCTCTTTAGGAGTGAGACTGTACTGCTTTCTTGTTTGTGGTCCTTTCTCTCCCACAGTTTTAATTACCCACAGTAACAGAGTAGAAATGTCATGTGTTTACAGACTGTCTGCTGTAGGTATAGTGTGTATGTTCTGGGGGATATAAAACTGAAGTATGGTGATAGATGTATAAATCAACTTGATTTAATCATCCTATAATGAAACAATATAAATATGTATTGTATGTATTGATTCATTTATAAACCACATGCATCCCATAAATACAATTTAGTTACTATTTATTATTTTGAAGTCTAGAATAATGTGAATTATGAAATAAAATTATTGTATTCATGAAAAACTGAATGTAAAAGTAGAACAAAACTCAGCTATTCAGTGTAGACACAAGCAGGGAGCTACTGGTGCTCTGGGCATAGACATAACCAGGAAGTAAAACTGGAGGGTCTGTAGGAAGATGTGAGAAGCCTAAAGTGAAATCCCTTTATCAAGTAAAATAAACTTGCTGGCAGTGTTTATTGTATAAGGTAGACAGATGCAAGATTATGAATGAGGTCTGGTTTTAATGTGTTTTATAACCTCAAATTCTTAAACATATATGACTACATTAATAGGAAATTAATTCCTTCCGTGTCTTGTTTTTTTCCAGTGATGAACTTTTAAAAATGTAAATAGTGTTCTTATTGTAAACAAATCTCCTGGAATAATTGATAATAATGGTGTTAAATAGTAAATGAAATGACTTGAGATTGAGAAGTTTGGCATTCACATTTGGAGAAACATGGGTGCAAATAAAAACAGGAACAACAAAAACTTGTATCTGTAGCTATGATCGACATTGACTGAGATTTTTGAGGTTCTTTTTGTTTCAGCTGATTGTCTTCAGTGTCCTTAAGTACATCAGCTGAAAACTATTCTTCCATCTGGGAAACCTGGAAGGGATAAGATAAAGTAGGGAGGAAGGGATTACAGGAACCTCTCTCAAGATTCTTAATACGAAGTATATGTCCTGGACAAGTCCCATTTTCCTTACCTTCTCCTCTCCCCCCCTTTCTTTTCATTTCTCTGTTTGTCTTTCTCTGATACTTTATTGCTCATCTGTTTTTTGACTTCCCTGCCTATTTTTATTTGCTGGACTTCACTTGGTCAAGGTCCCCAGTACACTTTGCTTTTGTACATCAAGGTTGCTTGGAAGAAAAGTTGAAATAGATCTGTGTGATGAAATGGCCAAGAAAGAATATGTTTTTAGATGAATGACTCCATAAAGAATTAGTGAATGACAATTCAGGATAGCAAGTTCTGATTGTAATGGGGACACTATTAAAATGATAACCACATTTGTTTTACCCCATATTATGGAAGTCACCGCTCCCTTTGGGTAGCTACTGCAGTGAGTGACTTTTTCTCAAGCTAAGTATTTTTTACTCAAGTCAGATACTCATTGTGGTGACTTCAGTCCTCTGTATTTCTAGCAGATTTGCCCTCTATGCTCTTCCCCAAGACATACTTGTTTCCTTGGTGTCTGGAAGGGAAGAGTGAAAAGGAAATCACTCCAGAAAACAGCCATTTATATTTTACAACATAATAATGTGAAAACCCATTAATGGCCATGTTAGGGAACAAAGGCCACCTTTATTTCATATCCCCACTCAAAAGAATCATTCAATAGTTACTTATCTACAGTGTAATGTGGGACACATTTGAAAGACAGACTAGCCAATGGTAGCTATTAATCTAGAAGAAAGTTGGTAGCATTTCCACACATATCGTCAAGCCCTGTTGGCCTAAATATTTAAACAGACAATTGAGTTAATGGCTATCAGGAGCAAAAACTGTATTGGTAAGAAAACCTCTAAATAACCAGAGCAGATTTTGTACAATGAGGTATGGGATGGCTATTCTGGTAGTCCTGAAGTTTCACGTTCCATTTGGAATGTTTGAGACAGAATCTGATGTTGGGACAGAGTCAGAATATGTAGTCTAAGGTGACTTTGAACTCACTCTGTAATCCAGGCTGGCCTCAAATTTACAGAAATTCTCCTGCCTAGGCCTCTCCAAGTGCCTGGGGTTATAGGCATGATTCACCACACCCAACTGTCATTTGTGTTTGATGAGAAAAGTTGATGTTGACCAGGGCCATTTTAGCAGATGAATGCACGGATATAGCTGACAGGATATGCAGTGGGCAAAGAAAAGGAACATATACGTGCTAGGTTTAGGGTATAGATGGAAAGAGAATTGTGTAGTGCAGGAAGGAAATTATGAGTTTGATATTTTAATCTCTTCAGAATAGCCATGTGGTGTGACACAGTGGGAAAAAGCTTATTTATTTTAATCTTGAATATTTTCCATACATTATGTTTTGATCATATTTTCTTGCCTCAACTCCTCCCCAACTTCCACCCCTAACCACTCAACTTCATATGCTTTTTCTCTCATAACAAAAATGGAGTCCATTTTGTGTGGTAGAGCAGTGAAAAATCTTAGCTAGCAGATTTAATGAACTGAGATATGTCTTCTGTCTGAGCTTCTATTTTAGAATTAAAAAGAGAACTGATAACTTGCTTTAATAGTTCATTGATAACTGGTTGGAGCATGCACTGGAGGCCCCACATCTACTGCTGATACAATAGATTTTATAATCAGACATAGTATTTTAGTAATATTGGAGAGTAAAAAGTACATATTTGACTAACTTGAAAAGTTTATGGTTTAGGAATCAAAGATATGATTTTTGGTTTTGAATACATTATTCACATTCTCTTCCAATTTTGGTATTCTGCAAGTGTGGGTTCTACTTTTATAAAATGATGATTCCCTGTGTTTACCTTATGGTCTTCCTATTAGAATCAAATAAAACATGTATTTTTAAAGTTGAGAATAGGCCTACAAATTCCACATTAGAGGCATCTTAGCTATCCAGGATTCTTGATTTTTTTTTCCTCCTTGAGTAACATACACCTTATCCGTGTTCATTAAGATGCTGTTTATTGTATTGTGTGATCTTTTCCATTTCTGCAATATGTCCTTTGTAGTACTATTCACCTGTGGTATGTGACCAAAAAGTACTTGTCAAGTCTAATAGAATGTGTATATTTTCTTGCCTGGATGAGCAGAATATATTTTATTCCACAGAAATCTCAGAGGGAAGGCAGATTTGATGACTTATTCTATCTTGTCTCCTATAGGAAGAAAACATTCTCTACTGGTCTTTAACCTGAGAGTGGTGAACCCCTGCAGCTAGCAGGCTTTCTGAGAAAAAAATCCATGGGTGACAGAAGATTTATTGACTTCCAGTTCCAAGATTTAAATTCAAGTCTCAGACCCAGGTTGGGCAATGCAACTGCCAATAATACTTGCATTGTTGATGATTCCTTCAAGTATAATCTGAATGGTGCTGTCTATAGTGTTGTGTTCATCCTGGGTCTAATAACCAACAGTGCCTCTTTGTTTGTCTTCTGCTTCCGCATGAAAATGAGAAGTGAGACTGCTATTTTCATCACCAATCTGGCCCTCTCTGATTTGCTGTTTGTCTGTACCCTACCTTTCAAAATATTTTATAACTTCAATCGCCACTGGCCTTTTGGTGACACCCTCTGTAAGATCTCAGGGACTGCATTCCTCACCAACATCTATGGGAGCATGCTCTTTCTCACCTGCATTAGTGTGGATCGTTTCCTAGCCATTGTCTATCCCTTCCGATCTCGTACCATTAGGACCAGGAGAAATTCTGCCATTGTGTGTGCTGGAGTCTGGATCCTTGTCCTCAGTGGTGGTATTTCAGCCTCTTTGTTCTCCACCACTAATGTCAACAATACAACCACCACTTGCTTTGAGGGCTTTTCCAAACGTGTCTGGAAGACATACTTGTCCAAGATCACCATATTCATTGAAGTTGTTGGGTTCATCATTCCTCTGATATTGAATGTTTCTTGCTCTTCTGTGGTACTGAGAACCCTCCGGAAGCCTGCAACATTGTCTCAAATTGGAACCAATAAGAAAAAAGTGTTGAAGATGATCACAGTGCATATGGCAGTTTTTGTGGTATGCTTTGTACCGTACAACTCTGTTCTCTTTTTATATGCCTTGGTACGCTCCCAAGCCATTACTAATTGCTTATTGGAAAGGTTTGCAAAGATCATGTACCCAATTACTTTGTGCCTTGCAACTCTAAATTGTTGCTTTGATCCTTTTATCTATTACTTCACTCTTGAATCCTTTCAGAAATCCTTCTATATCAATACACATATAAGGATGGAGTCCTTGTTTAAGACTGAGACACCTCTGACCCCAAAACCTTCTCTTCCAGCTATTCAAGAGGAAGTTAGTGATCAAACAACAAATAATGGTGGTGAATTAATGCTGGAATCCACCTTCTAGGTACGAGAATTGTCTATCAGGTTCAGCTATAGTGTCTCTTATGATTTTTCCTATGCTATAAAATAAGAGAAAAAAAATCTAATTATGCCAGAATTAGATTAATGTGCCAAATACAGTGAGATACATTTGTTTGAACACTTATTGTACATATTCTGTTTTGTTCAGTAATTATAGGTCAAGTCTAATTACAGTAATCAAAACAGATCTTCAGACTCTTTTGTTAAGTTGAAATTTCATTATATAAATGACCAGTTTTTTGCCTTTTAGTGATATGGGGGTTACTTTAAAACTTAAAAAAAAGACATTCCAGTGATTTTTTTGGTAATTGGGTTGGGCCTATAAATATAGAACAAATTCAGGGATTATTTAAAAATGTTTGTGTTACTACTGATATATGCTGGTATTTTTTTTTTCCTTTTTTGAACTATCATGGAATTTATTTTACTAAAAGAACTTATTTTTACCTAATGTTAATAAGACATATTGAGAAAGAGAAATGTATTGAATTTAAAAAGATTGGCAAATTTTACCTAGATTTTGAAAACAAAGTGTTTGAATGAATATGGGTAGGAAAATTTGGAAAACAGACAACATTTACACATATATAACCACAATTAAGATCAGCTTTCAAAACTTACTTTTTAAAACAGTACTAGAATTTTCCTATGAAATTGTTTATCTTGAAAGCTGCTACATATGTACCTGACAGGTGCCAAATGGAAAAATCATACAATTATAATATCATTTTAAAAAAACGAAACTTCTACTTATCCTATATGCTTGTAGAAAATATTTATTCTTCATATTAAGTGTTGGGACACAATACAGCCATAGAGCTGCAGTATTTGTGCCCAGGTCGGGAGCTAGTTGAAAAGAGAAGTGAACAAATAATAGTGGCAAGATATTTTATAGCTTGTACTAATAGTTATTTGGGTGGGGGTTAGATAGGTGTATTAGATAGGTTAGGAGAAATATTTACTCTTTTCTGTTAAATTTTGGAGCACAATGTAGTCAAGGAGCTACTGAATTTGTGCTCAGGTCGGGAGCGTATTGAAAAAGTATCTGTAAAATAGAAGAAACAAAAAATTCTCAAGAAAAAAAAACCATAAAACTAGAAAAAGAAAAAAAAATAGTTCCTAACACTTAACATTACTTTTAATGTTTTTTGAAGTTCTATAAATTTAAAAACACTATGTCATTTTAATAAACACTTTTAGCATAATTCAATTAGAAATCTACTAAAATTATATCCGGGTCAGGATAAAATTAGAGAAAAATACACAGCTTCCAAAAGGAACACAAAACAAATCAAGTGCTCCTAGTTTAGGGAGTTCATTTTTGTGCATTTAACAAGTCTTGTAATTTTCAGACAATACCTTGCATCAAAATGCATCTAGGAAGCTGATAAACTGGCACCAAGTTTGAGAGGGAATGAATAAAAACATCAGCTAAAATTTATGAAAGGAAAAGAATTTCTTCTGTAACTCAAACAACAGAAACAAAAATTTTGACAATTTTAATTTTTCTGATGTATAGTAGATTTACCTTAAATGTACACCATTCTGTTTAAAAGTAAGTAGAAAATGTGGCAATTAAAAATGCCCAGAATTTTCAAGTAAACTTCCAGTAACAACCTATCCTGTATATTGCTGAACTTGTGCCAGAGAGTGGTTAAATTAAAAATCACAGAACAATGATGAAATGGTAAGAATTCTAAAACAATGAGAAAAATTCTTGAGATTCCTTAGTCTATTTTTTCTGTCTGGTATGTAGGCATAAAAACAATAAAAAATTAAAGTAAAAATCACAATATGAGCACAATATGGCTTTAATGACTGACGAGCTTGGGCTTGGGTTAGGAACTAGCTGAACATTGCTAAAACAATAGAACAATAGTAAAAATGAATTCATGATTTAAACTCCTAAAAATAACTATGCATTATATTGTCTTGCAAAGAAAGGTAATAGTTGGAATACATAAGGCTGTAGGCTTGGTTAGACAAAAGTAGATTAGGTTAGATGAAGTTCATTTGTTATGTTAATATTGTAAGGTCAAATTAGTAATGAAAGTATGAAAACTTGTTTGTTTCCTTCAGTATTCTTTTTTTTGTAATATTAAACTATATGTGAACTCTTTATACTTTTAGCTATTAAGATTCTGGATTTTTAGGGTTATGATATCAAATCATTAATTGGATGTTAACTGAGTTGACATAAAAACATTTTAAAATCATTTTTATATAATTTCCATGTATAATCTTGCTTACTTTTTCATATTTCACTTTATTTTGTTTAATTTCTATTTTGTATTTAACAAACCTTGCTAGTCATAAAAATGGTAATGTGAATAATGTAACCAACAAATTGTAATGTATAACCCAAATGTAAAATTGAATTTATTTTACATTTACACATATAGGCAATCCTTCAGCTGTAATAACAACTTGCATTTCAATGTTTATTAAGTACAATAAAACATTTGGATTATTACGCTATTATACTTTGGTCAGTAATGGATTTTCTAAATTTTCTGTTTTTTAGGGCATTCAAAATTATCTATCTTTTATCTTCTTTCTATCTTTTAAGAAGAAACCTATTAAAATATATTCGCTATCAGGTTACTTCAGATATTTTTTAGGCTGTCTGAAGACTGATGCAGAACTGACAAATGAAAAATTCCTGGATGACTTTTCAGTCATTATTGTAAAATATTTACTACCTCCTTTGACTTTTCTAACTAGGTCTTGATTTACAATTGGCCTATCCATGGTTCCAAACCCATATATTCAACTCATGTTAGACAAAATGATAATAATAATAATAATAATAATTGGAAAAGAATCACATCTGTACTGAAAATGTACAGATTTTTGATGCCTATCATCTTTTCTAAAAATTTAATTTAGAAACAGTCTTTTGCATATCAATCCCAGTTCCCTCTCCTTCCCATCCTCCCATGCCCCCCACTGGCGGCCCCTATCCCACCTCCCACCCACTCCCCAGGGAGGGTGAGGCCTTCCATGGGGGGATCATCAAAGTCTGTCAAATCATTTAGAGGTGGGCCTAGGCCCTCCTCCCTGTATCTAGGCTGAGACAGAGAGTTTCCCTCCATGGGGAATGGGTTCCCAAAGTCCATTTGTGCACTGGTTCCATTGTCAGAGGTTCAATAGACTGCCCAGGCCTCCTAACTGGCACCCACATTCAGAGGGCTTGGTTGGGTTCAATGCTGGTTTCCCAGGTTTATGACTGGGGTCTGTGTGCTCTCACTAGGTCAGGTCAGCTGTTTCTGTGGGTTTTTCTAGCACAGTCTTGACCCCTTTGCTCATCCTGCCTCCTCTATAACTGGATTCTGGGAATACAGTTCAGTGCTTAGCTGTGGGTGTCTGCTTCTGCTTCTACAGGTACTGGATGAAGGTTTTAGGATGGCATATAAGGTAGTCATCAATCTCATTATTGGGGAAGGGCATTTAAGGTAGCCTCTCTGCTATTGCTTAGATTCTTAGTTGGGATCATCCTAGTATATCTCTGGACATTTCGTACTGACAGATTTCTCTTTAAACATATAATGGCTCCCTCTATTAAGGTATCTCTTTCCTTGCTCTCCTCTGTTCCCCCATTATTATCATTTTGGCACAATACAGTATGAAGAGTATGTAGCTTTCACATTGTCTTTGGAAACACAAGTAATTTAAATATGGTTTTAAATAAGCTGTAGGATTTGTAGGGGTAAAACAGAATTTCTAAGGACTTGAATATACTTGGATTTTAGTATCCATGAAGCATTCTATAATTAGTCACCCCAGAGGATATCAAAGAATATCTGATTGTATTTGTAGATTTAAGCCAAGGAGACTTAAAAATTACTTATATATTGGTATATGTGTTAGTGGTATGTGTATATGTCATTTGTGGGGACATCCCATCAGAGTCCAGGAGATATGTTCAGATGGATCTCTTGGAGATGGACACCCAGATAGTTGTGAGCTACTCTATGGGGATGTTGAGAGCTGAATTTGGATCCTCTGGAAGAGCACCAAGTGCTCTTAAACACTAAGCCAGGTTTCCAGCCTCCAAGCTGTATTTTGAATATGTTTTCTAGGATTTGATGATATATCTAAGGATATTGACTGTCAGTTCTGGTGAATGTTAAGGCAAGATAGCTACCCGAGACTGAGAGTAGAGTCAGGAGGCTGATAGATTGATAGCTGGATGGTAGCACAGGGAAATTTGGTGTTTGTATCTATTACTCTTACATTCTTGAAAAACAGAGTCATCACTACAAGTCCTCATTGAGCGTTGGTCCCAGGAAATGATAGAAGTCACAGTCTTTTTGACATGACCAGCAAGACCAAACTTAGGAAACATTTAAAGTGGAAAAACTCTTTCTTTTAATGACCTCTTAGGCCAAGTGCTCAGAAACCATTGACAGAAGCTATTTGTTTTACATCTGTTCCCTTCTACTTTCTTTCTCTACTTCTAAGCCCCTAACTACACCTTGTGTTAGTATGATTGCCCAAGTTTCATGCAATGCCTTGTTTTATACCCTTTCATACCCTCCAATATTTTACCTATAGAAATACTGCTTCTGCCAGCAACAGAATGATCCATGAAACCCTGTTAGTACAGTGACAGTGGTTTGTGAATGATTGCCCCTTCCTAGCCTCATATTGGTTATATTCTTTCTGTCCATGCTGCATCTTAGGAATGGCATCTGGCTAATTCAAACTACTATACAAATTGTGCCAATGAGGTTGTGATGGGGAGAAATGATTGACACAGTAAAATAGCAACCCAGCTGTTGAGTCCCTTGTTAGGGCCTCAACAGTGTACCTTTTTTCTTTTCACCTCCCTATTCCCCATAAGCACATAAAGAAATAATTATTAATAAAAGTGTGTATTGTAAAGAATTAAGAAATTTAAATAGCTATGCTGTAATAAAAAGGTAATAATTCAACATCCAGTGTTGTTAGAAGGGTTGAAGGAGAATTCAATAAAGTAGATTCTTTTGGTGGACAAAAAATATTCATAGGCACACACATATGTGCCCGGTATAACAGCTTTTTAAGTACTTTTTTTTCATTGAGAATCTTGAGAGGCACTGCATTCATGAAAAGTAGTGCAGTCTGCAATACTCATAAGGCACATCGAAACTCGAAATGTAGAGGTTTTGAGGGGAGGAATTTTTATATTCTGATTAGTTGCCATCAAAGACAGGAACAGGGCCTTTATATTTGACAGTGTCTGTGATTATTTTTGACAGAAGCTAAAGCTGCCACACAATCCAACTTTACCACTCAAGGGGTGTATAATTGAAAGAATACAAGTCACCATATTGCAGAAATACCTATGCATTCATTCAGATTCATTGTACATTGTTCATACTGGTTAATGTTTGTTTTAAAGTTGCCTATGAAACTCTGGACAAATAAATGTGTACACATTGACTATTTAGGCCCCCATTCCTTTTCAGTAAAGCATGCTGGTAGAGAAGGATCTGAATGCTAAATAAAGAGACTAGCTAAAAGCCCAAATTTGTATTGTTATATTCAGCTCTCCTATTCACTTTGGTAAATCTCTCACCCATGTCATGTCTGAGTTCCTTTACTAGTAAAAGAATAGGCTGGACTACATCACCTCTGTGTCCTTGATGGTTTTAATACTGAAACTCTGAGCTTGTACATGGTGAGTCAGAACTAATGGTGCTTATCAATTTGGGGGTACATGGATGGTGGCGCTCCCTACACGTTCGATATTAATTTAAGCACTTTATAACTTCCTGTCAGTCCAGTGAGGGAGGCCAGTTTCTGTAGGTGAGGAAATTGAGACTCAAAACAGTGAAAGATCTTAAACTAAGCATGGAGCTAGTAAGGCAGAATCTGATTTGATCAGTTCTGTATTAGTTAAGTATGTATTCTACATCCATCAATAACTTTGAATTTTTTTTTTTTTTGATTTTTCGAGACTGGGTTTCTCCTTGTAGCTTTAACTGCCCTGGAATGCTCTTTGAAAACTAGGTTGGCCTCACAGAGGTCTGCCTGCCTCTGCCTTCCTGGGTTCTGGAATTAAAGGCTTGCACGACCAGCACCCGGCTAAGAAAATATTTTTTTTCTCTTTTCCTTTTTATCTTTCTTTCTTTCTTTCTTTTCTTTTCTTTTTTTGAGACAGGGTTTTTCTGTATTGTTTTGGAGCCTGCCCTAGAACTAGCTCTGTAGACCAGGCTGGCCTCGAACTCCCATAGATCTGCCTGCCTTGGACTCTCCAGTGCTGAGATTAAACATGTGTACCACCAACACCTGGTAGAAAATGTTTTTGAAGGTAGGGTCTCACTATATAGTCCATGCTGGCCTCAAACTCACAGTCTTTTTGCTTTAGCATTCCAAGTGCTAGGAGTTGTAGCTATTAAGAGGAGGTATAAAATACTTCTCCAACTTCTTTTGAAAACATTTTGCAAAATGGATGCTTATTCCTTCTTATATGTGAAACCAGAATGTGTTTTTATAATAATAACAACATATGTTGAAAGTATCCACATATGTCTGAAAGTATCATATACAGAATTTTGAATGTATTCATTGACACTGTTATTGCTATTTATAAAAAGCATGGCTTAGGGAACCCAAGTAACTTGTCCTACAGTACAGTTAATAAACTGCAGGAGCAGGACCTAAACATGATCAGAATATTAAGAGACACTGAATATTAAGCCTGAGTGAGGCATGCTGAGAGCCTTTTTCTTTTTTTTTTTAATTTTTATTTTACATATCAATCTGAGTTCCCTCTCCTTTCCTCCCTCCTTCCCTCCTCTCCTCCCTCCCTCCCTCCCTCCCTCTTTTCCCTCTCTCCCAAGCTCTCATGACACCCGACCACCCTTTCCTCCTATTCCTCCCACTCCACATATAGGGTGATGCCTTCCAGGAGGGGTCATGTAAATCTCTCAAGTCATTTGAGTAGGGAACTAGGCCTTCTCTCCTGTCTCTAGGTTAAGGGAGTATCCCTCCATGGGGGGTGTGCTCCCAAAGTCCTTTTTGTGCACCAGGGATACATCCTAGTTCCACTGTCCAAGGTCCCTTAGACTGTCCAGGCCTTCTAACTGAGACCCATGTTCAGGGGGTCTGAGTCGGTCCTATGTTGGATTCCCAACTATCAGTATGGGGTCCATTAGATCCTCCTTGTTCATGTCAACTGTATCTGTGGGTTTCTGCAACCTGGTCTTGTCTTCCCTCTCTGCATCTAGATTCCAGTTCAGCTTAGTAGCCTTTTTCTAATAGAAACTAATAATAGCTAAGGCTTACTAGTGCACACATACATTAGGGTTTATCTAAATATATGATATGCTTTAGTCTTTACTACAGCATTATGCAGTTGTTAACTTTAACCTTTCTATAAGTGAAGGAACAGAAAACACTGGGAGTTAGGGAACTTGTCCAAAGTCTGACAGCTAGCAAACTAGTAGTGCTGTGAAGTACATCCCACAAAGAAGAGAAGAACCCCAGTATCAGGCATTTACCTTTAGTTCAACATCATGTCTTACCACTATTGTCTTCACCTTGAAACCCACATACATCAGTTGTCTTGCTGTTCTGTTCATGAGAATGGCGCTTCTTCTTGATCTAGTCCCTTTGTGTTTGCTGTTGCCTTTGATTAGAATACTTTCCCAGGAGATGTATTCATGTGAGTGGTTCTCAACATTCCAGCTCAGGTGCTTCCTTTTCATCCAATCCATAGTAGACACTTTAACTAAAATGGTGCACTATTTTAATTGTCTTGACAGGGCTCTCTGATACTCTTTTTTTCTCTGATATTATTTTTATTGGTTGCCAATGCAATTTCTTAATAAAATGTAAGCTTCATGAGGGAAACCAAATTTTTCCCTTTTTAGTACTGTATCCAGTACAAATAGATGCTCACGTCATACTTTTGAAATGAATAGAAGTGGAAAGTCTAGAAGAAATCAGGTCTCTTTGATGTTAGAGCCCTTGCTACACACTCTGCTGCCTTTCACTTTATTCCTTAAATAAACTGAAGGAAAAAGAAGTTTTCCTTCTGAATGCAACACCATTTCCAACTCCTTTATGCTTGAGACCTTGAATGTTGAAGAACAAAATCTTTGTTTTACAACCCAGTTGACAACTTAATTTTCTAGATATATTGCTTTCATCACTCTATCTTTCTCAGTGTTTTCTGCAGAATACAGGGGTTCTCAAATAAAATGTTAAAGGTCAAGCTCAAAGAAAGACACGTCTTGAGTATATTTAAAACTCTTAAGCTGCATTCGGGTCCCAAGTAAATAACTCCACCTTTCCTTTCATAGTTTCCCCTCATTTAATTTGTCTTCCCTGGCACTTGCTGGCACTGAGAGTTATATATTAGACTGGAACCTTCAATCCATATGGCGTGCCACATAGCACATAAAGTTAACTACAAAGAAGTATCTTGTTACTGGCAATTCTGAAAAGCTCCTATTCCTTTTAGCACACATTCCTCTAGTCGATTTGCAAGCTATTTCTTTACTATAAACCACTGTCTAGCCATTCAGAGAACATGTTTTTACTAAAAAGGAAGAAAAAAAAAGTAAAAGCAAGCAATAAGGGAGGGGAAAGTGCTATGTAATTGGATGCCATCCAGGAGGCACATACATAGCCTCAACTGTAATGGAGTATAATGGCAGCCTTTTTCTAGGAGGTTCTCTGGCCAATGCTCACAGTTTTCTGTTTGCAGTTTTACTGGGAGAAGTCTGTGCTGGCTTCTCAAATAAAATGCCCTGCTATCATCATCTGCCAAGATGCTAACTGAAAAGATCCATTATTTTTGATATTTAATACCTTATAAATTATATGGAGATTGTGTTGACCAATATGGACATCTGGGATGTTGGTCAGGGATTTTTCCCCCCTAGGTCAGGTAGACTGAGTGAGTGCCTGTTCATTCATCAATGACCAATTATGCATTCATGAAGAAAAGGTCTCTTCTCGCAGCTGCTGGTCAGCTAACCTCAGAGGAACTGGGATGGATGGTGATGAGGGAAGCGATGCAAATGAACAGTGGCTAGTTGGAATTCATATGGAAAATGTATAGCTGCCTGTTTTCGAACAAACGTGAATTGTGAGCTGGCCAGAACTCGAAGGACAAGCAAATCTTGGTTAAGTAGAGATGAATGTGTTCTTGGAGTCCTCCTTCACCATAGGCTGTCTCTTGACTAAATAAGGTGCCTAGCTCTTACATACTCACCAGAAATTACCTGTGTTCTGACCACTCTTCCAGTTTGAACACAGATTAATCTCAAGAAGAGAAAAATGAAAATTCAGAGATCAATCGTGCTATCTGATTTGTTGTAGAGATGTTTTACTCTACTGTTAATTCACCAGTTTTTGTTCAACTGAAACACTTAGAGTTATATTTTCCACAGCTTTAATTTGCTCTGGGCCATTTCTGGCTTCATGTTTAAGTTTGAGTATAAGGAGTGCCTGGCACACCTCCCCCTAAAGCAAAGCATGCCTGGGGATTAGCTGTTCTTAAAAACCTGAGATGGATTTCTATGAGCTGTTCACTCTGCTCTCTCAGCCCTTTGTGACAAATGGCATGTGTGGTGCTAAGCAGCAAGCAGGGACTGAGCTACAGTGAGAGGTAAAAAAGCATAAATAAGAAAATCTTTTATTAAGTTGAAAAACTAAAGCTAATAAAATAGCCATCTTTACTGAAAAACTAGATGGTAAATTAAAAAGAAATTAAATTAATACTTCTTAAAATGAAATTGTAAAATACAAAGCATCAGAACTTTTTTCATAAACATTTTTTGTTTGATTTTTTAAAAAGTTCAAACCAGAATTTAACAATCAACTTCAATGTTTATTGTGCCCCAAATGTTGCACTGTGCTCAAGCACGTTTGACAGTCATCATAGAGCTTGCTGCCCGTATATGTGTGCCTGTGCATATGAGGGTGTTTAGTATACATCATATTTATAGATTTATGCCTAGTTTGTAGTTATCTAGAATATGTCTATGTATAGCATGTGTATAATATGCCTTTTAAGTAATGTTTATGAATAGGTGGCAATATTTGCAAAAAGGTTGTAGAAATGTTATGTTAAGCATTAATTGATTGTAAGAAATAATGGTATGAAGGTTGATTTATTATTTTATAAGGAGGAATTTTTGTGCTTTCTAGAAAATAAAAGTATTTAATGAAATATTATATTCACTGTCAACAAAAGTCTAGAATAAGCACGGTTATGCTTTGATTGTGTTCCCTAAGGGCCTATTCATTGGAAGTCTGGTCTTCAAAGTGGCTATGTTGAGATGGTAGTATCTTTAAAAGGAGAAGACTAATTGAAAGTCAGTAGGGTGGTGCCATTGAAAAAAAAATTAAAGTCATCTCTTCTGAGTCAGCTCTCATGTAAGGGCTATTATTAATAGAACAGACTTGTTCCTCACTCCATCTGCCTTCTTCTGTCTTTCTACATTGTCAGATAATTGCTATTTCTGCATGTGTTTTCACCATTATGGTATCTGCCACAAGTGATACACAAAGCGGGTTCCTTATCAGAATCAGCACTATCCTGCTTGGCCTTTTAGCCTCCGAATGATGAACTAAATAAACCTCTTCTATATAAACACCAAGTCTCAAGTTTTCCATGATACTAACAGGAAATACACTGTTGTGCTCTGTAAAAGTCACACCAGTATCTATTTAACAAAGTTGTGAACATATATTATTTATTTGTTATTTATCTTATTTTTAAATTATTGTTTTTACTTAAAACAAAGTTTTTTTTTCATACAATATGTTCTGATCACAATTTCCCTTCCCTACCTCTCTCATCCTCTCCATTTCCCTATCCATCTAACTGCATGTCTTCTTTCTCTCTTTCTTTAGAAAAACAAACAGGCAAATAAAAATTTAAAAGAAGAAGAATAAAAAAAGGTAAAAACAAAAAGCTCAAGAAACACATGCATAAATAAAACCCACAAAACCATAAAATCAGAAGTCATTATATACAAGCAAAGGAACAGTAAGATTAAAAAAAAAGCCCAAGTACTATGACACAAAAAGTCTACTAAAATACCATTGAGTTCATTTTGTGTTGGCCATCTATTGCTGGGCATAGGGCCTACCCTTAAGTGTGTTTTATATATCCAATGAGACCCCACTTGAGAAAGCTAATTTTTCCTTTTCAAATGGGAATCAATTGTAGATAGTTTCTTGATTAGGAATGGGAGCTTGTGAATACCTCCTCCTCTCAGCAATGGGACTCCACCTGGCTTGAAAACATACAGATGATCTAAATATTGCTGCCAGAGTCTCTGTGAGTTCATTTGTGCATCAGTCCTGTTGTGTCTGGAGGACACTGTTTCCTTGGTGTCATTCATTCCTTTGGCTCTGACAGTCTTTCCACTTTGCTTATCTACGTAGTTCCCTATGCCCTGAGGAAAGAGGTTTGATACAGTCATCCCATCTGGGACTGAGTGTTCCAAAGCTTCTCACTCTCTTCACATTGTCTAGTTGTGGGTCTCGGTGTTACTTGCCGTCTACTGTAAGAAGCTTCTCTGATGGTTGCTGAGTAAGGCACTGATGTATGAATATAACAGAATGGTTACTAGAAGTCATTTCACTGCTGTGTTCCTTTATCAGAACAGTAATATTTAGCATTCCCCAAGGTTCATGGCCCATCTAGTCTCAGGTTCTTGGCCACCCAAGAAATGTCAGGCATGATTTCTATCTTTTGGAGTGTGCCTTAGATCCAACCAAACTTGTCATTTATAATTATCATTTAAATCCATGTTTAGATGTTAAGCATTTTTCATTATCCTCAGATATAATTACCTGGCTGGTCTATACACTTTATTAGCATTGGATGTTGTCTATAACTATATTAGAATTTCTCTTTTTGCCTCTCCTGTTGAACACATTTCCTTTGTTACATAATTCATCTGGAAAATAGATGGTGCTCAATAAATGTTTATTGTGTGAAAGAATGAGGGGGAGTGTCATGTGAGAGATGTGCTACAGGGAAGTCAGGTGCCATTGACTATAATTTCTGAATCAATTTTCAGGTCTATGGTTTATCATGTGTCTTTAATTACACTTCTTTGTGTGAGTGATGATTGTCAATGTGCTTTTTCAAACAGATTTTACTTTTTTATTATGTATACATGTATAATCCCTGAGTGTGGATAGGTACATATGTATGTACATTCTGATGGAAGCCAGAAGAAGGTGTTGGATTCTCTGGAACTTCAGTTACAGGTGATTGTTGGCCACTTAGCATAAGTAATGGGAAATGAGCTCTGGTCGTCTGCAATAGCATCATATGTTACTAACTATTGAACCATCTCTCCATCCCCGTGTCGATGCATTTTGAAAGGCAAAATAGTATAGCCAGATTTTTTTTTTACAAGGCACAGAGAACTAGGATGTAGTAACTGAAATTGAATTTGTCTTAGAATATCTAATGTATGTGATTGCTATAGCTTCAGAGTTTGATGCAAGACGGAGCTACATAGTGAATTTTAGCCTAATCTAAACTACAGTGTGTGACCCCGTTGTAAAAACTTTTAAAAAGTTCAGGATCTTGACCAAGTCATATGGTGAGTTCATGATAGATGAAACATTTAGTAAGGGTATTTACATGTCTGCTTCTGAAGCCTGGGCCTTGTTGGCTATATTTTCAACCTATATTTTTCCCTACTAGTTCTAATATGATGGGCTCCATGGCTGCCTTCTCTGTGATGGCCTCTACTATTCTTGTTCCAGGTATGAAGTAGGTCTCCACAGTGCCCAGGAACAAGGTCACTATTGAGGTCTGTTTTGTGTTTCTGTCCTAAAGACTACCCTTGCTCTGCCCCTGGAGCTGACTGGGAAACATCCTAAGGAAGGGAAAGAACACTCCCAAGCCCCTGCAGCTTTAGATTGGGTTGCTACCTCAGCAGGTAATCCCAAGTGGCAGTGAGTGTATCCATTCTGGTGGGCATTATAGGTGATTTCTAAATGTTCTAGTGCAGAGGGTAGTGAAGCAAGAGTCCTGGAGAGGAGATTAATGGTTACTAGTTATACATTAATCTACTACCTTGATGTTTTCAGAACCATTCATAGAGGCCTCATAAATGGACAGTGCCTGAAAAATTTACAGTTGTTTTCACTCTCTCTAGAGTCTGCCTCTAAATTCCGCTCTCCCCCTCTTGTAAATATTTCACTCTTGGCTCATATTTGTCCACCGGTTGCCTCAAGGAAAAACAAGTGAAAATAGCTGCAAATCTGTGCTTCATGAGCAGCAAGTGTCTGTGTAGTACTAATTGTGGAAATGTGTTACTTCTTGAGTGGTCAGAAAAGGCCTAGTCATACACAAGTCCAGGAACAAGAGAAAAGAAATGTGAAAGGAATAAAAACATGAAGATTTTAAATTCCTCTCAAGCCCCCTTGCCTTATTTCTGTAAATAACATTATTATCAACTGTTTCTAAAAAGTCTCCTCTAAATGTTGCTTTTAGCCTGTGGTCTTTATATGCCTAGAATTTGTCCTTTAGGAAAAATAGGAACTCTAGGTTATTGTTCATGTGTTTAACAGATCCCTTGGTGAGGAATGCCTTTGTGGTGAGAAAGTCATTCTACAAGAAAGGTTTCCAAGGCCCAGGCTATGGTTTATGAGAAGAGGCTTTATTGATCTGGTGAAAAGCAGCATTCAGCTCCCAGGGTGTTTCTTCTGGTGGGAGATAGAGACAAGCACTTTCTCTCTGCATACAGCCAGAGGAAATTACTTGTCTTGAAAAACTGCTGTTTGCTGGACAGTTGCACTGAGGGACAACAGAACAGTAGGGAGAGAACTGATCTTGGATTCAAATAGATGCTGATTCAAAGTTTCACTTTGCACGCAGGACTTAAGTGTTATTTTGGTAAATAACCTGACATTTCTGGAACATAAGTTCTTTATTAAAAGTGAAAATCTATCACTATATCACGCCTCCAAGATGGCTTAGTGTTTAGGGTGCTTGCCACCAAGATTGATGACCTGTGTTTGATCTCCAGAAGCTATGTTTGCAAGAGAACTGACTCTTGCAAATTGTCTTCTGATTGGACCTCCACACACTCTCTATGGCACAGACATACCCCACCCCATAAATGAATAATTAATTAAAAAATAAAAGTACACAATCTCTACCTTATTGAAATATTAGAATGGTCAGTGATGAGTTGGTAGCACACCAAACCGAGAAATTATGCAAGTTTGTATAGAATATGAGACAAAAAAATGAATAGAAGTTTGCAGTTAATAGCTATGTGGTCCTAAACAGGACTCTTCTCCTTTCAATATTTGGGTTTTATTATGAAGAAAAGGATTAACTCATTAGATATTAATACCTAGAATAAAGTCATAGTCTTCATAGTCAAGTAATTCATTAAAAGTTTAATCATTCATACAATAAATATTTATTAAGCCCCAGCTGATTTTCAAGCCTGTGTTTATCACAAAAGAGTTACTTTTTATAAAGCATTTGGTTTATTTCCTTAAAAAAATTCTTGTGCTTTTAGCTATTGAGCAAGTTCATTACAACTATAAAATTTCCATTTTTTGTCTTTCTATCCAAAAAACCCCCAAATTACATTCATTTACTTATTTAAGAGAATCTTATCTACTTTGTCTAATTTCTGCGATTGAACTTTTGAATCTGTCATTGATAGTTCTGATTGTATGCATCAATTTTATCATAAGACCTGAAAATCCTTGTCAGAAACAACTGACACATAAATATAAAATGGTTCTTGTTCATATGTACGAAGGACACTAACTTAATGTCACAGAGACACTTGCAGCTCCATATTTGTGCAATACTATATACAATCTCCATGTTATGGACTCAACCTGTTTATCCATCAATATATCTTTTGCTCTTTTGTTGGAAAATGATGGAACTACAAATTATTATATTAAGTGAAACACTCTGAAACATACTTTTGCTCTTTTTTCTTTATCTTTTTTCTTTTTTAAATATGGTCTCACTTTGTAGCTCTGGCTGTCTTGGAATTCACTATGTAGAGCAGGCTGGCCTTGAACTCAGACAAACCTGCCTAATTCTGGTTCTGAGAGCTGGGGTTAAAGATATTAAAGATATGCATCACTATTCCTAGCAAGTGAAACAATCTTGATATAGAATAACAAATATGATACACTAACATCATTTGTGAATCCTAGATTTTATACAGGAACAGAAAACCTTTTCTTCATAACGAAACCCAAATCTTGAAAGGAGAGACTACACGTTATCTGTTTCACAGCAAGTGTAAAACCTATAATATGACTTGTAATAGTGCAGTGGTACTCAACATGTGAGGTGTAACCCCTTGGGGTTGCATATCATATATTTTATTAGGATTCACAACAGTTACAAAACTATAGTTATGAAGTAGCACCTAAGTATTTTATGGTTGGGAGTCACCACAGCATGAGGAACTGTATTAAACGGTTGCAGTATTTGGAAGGGTGAGAACTACCATGGTAGTGGGGTTAGGAAAAGAAATTCAGGCTTATTTTTTTAAATATCATTGTAATATGAATTTGTCACATCACTATGGATTGAATAAGTCTCCTCCTCCTTCTTCTTTAAAGAAGTACCTAGTAGGAGTCAGGAAACTTACAAAGAAAACAGAAAAACAAGTAAAAATACTCAACATCAATGTTCAACTCATTCTACACAAAAGAGGAACAGCCTCCCAGAGCACCTTTATGGGAATACAACATTTTCTTCAGCTCTTACTTCCCTTGACCCAGATTTAAATTTGTGTCTCATATCACTTCCTCAGTCTAAGAATCACCCAGTATGTTATTTTAAAAATACCTCATCTACTAGTGCTCTTCTGAATAATGAAAGTACAATAATAATGTCTTGATCTTCTCAGCAATAAAAATTACCTTTATTTGTTACTTTTTATTTTCTAATTTATGTTTTCTGAACACAAAAGCTTGCCACTTAGAAAAAGACATTTCATGGACATGCAGAAGACAAATTAGAGGTGGAAGGTAAATGTGCTGTTTGGATGAGCCACTCTGTTTGCTGATTTCCATGTGTGGTCCCTTCCCCTTCTTTACTCATACAGACCCAAGGAGCTTTCATATTTTCCCAAGCCCACCATCACCCACTGGTATGATTATAGGGACCAAAGAGTTCGAAAATAGAACAGGCTTCCTTTTTCTAGTGACTCTGCTTTAGGGAACTTTATGACTAGACTGGTTGTTGCAGTTTGTGTGTGGCCTGGCAAAGAAACAGAAGAGTGGAAATGGGAATGTTAATGTCAAAATTTCACAAGTCCTCCATCTCTTGAACTCTGGCACTTACAGGATGTGTGCCTTCCTAGTATGCCCAACATTGCCCACCCAACTGGAGTAATCCTACAACAAATCAAGTGCGTCTCCAGAACTGCCTTACACATCAAGCAAACTTTTGAAAAGTTGTTTTACTTATTTTTGTTTAATGTGTGTGAATATTTGCCATGTATGTATGTGCCCCATATACATGCCTTGTGCCTGGAGAGGCCAGAAGGAGGTTTCAGATCCCTTGGAATCAGAGTTATATAGATGGTTTGAGCCACCATGTTGGTGGTAGGAACCAAACCTGGGTCCTCTGTAAAAGCAGAATATACTTGTAACCACTAAGACATTTTTCCAGCCCCAGGAACACACTTTTTCCAGACATATTCATGAATTTCATTTTCATTCCATAATCTCTCTCTCTCTCTCTCTGTCTCTGTCTCTGTCTCTCTCTGTCTCTCTCTCTGTCTCTCTCTCTGTCTCTCTCTCTCTCTCTCTCTCTCTCTCTCTCTCTGTGTATCATCTACCATCTACCTATCATCCATCTACTTACTGTTCAAGCATATTCTATAGTGTGCTCCAGTTCCTGTTTGATAGAAATGACAAAAATCATGATCACAGAATAAGAGCAGAAGGACAAAGTAAATTTAGAAGGACAAAGGAACTTCTTTGCCATATTCACCATCTTTGGCTTATGTTACATCAGCATGAGGGAAGCATAGATATTACAGGTGGCATGGTTGTGCTCTAAACTACAATGTAGATGGTAAGATTCCATATCATCAGTACCTAATTTAATAATTAGCTCCTTGAAGATAATATATAAAGACTGAGTTAACACTGGAGTTTAGAGGTATAGTCAGAGATCAGGAGTTGAGAATATTGACATTTCAAAGATAAAATCTGCCCTCTGCTAATGGTCTAATAATTTAGAGCTGATCGAGTAAGCTTCCTTAAGTCTTTTGACTTTACTTCTGTACTGAAAAGAATGTGTAAGAGTTTGACTGACTTAGGCCACACACACACACACACACACACACACACACACACACACACACACACACACACACACTCATCTCCTGGGAACCTATTCCTCATGCTGTATTGCCTTGCCCCGTCTGAATATATGGAGGTGCTTGGTGTTATGGCAGGTTGATAACATGCTTTGATGATGCCTATGGAAGTACTGACCCTTTCTGAGTGCTTATAAAGGAGGGATGGACTGAGAAAGGGGGCATGCAAGGGGGAGATGGTAGAGGAAATAGGAGGAGAGGACAGAGGAGAGGCTACGGTTAGGTTGTAAAATAAGTAAAGTTAATGTTTTAAAAGGAGGTTTTTTTCCCCCCTTTGGGAGACATTTTTATTTTTATTTTATTTTATATATTGACCCCAGTTCCCCTCTCCCTCCCTCCTTCCCTCTTTTCCTCTCTCCCACCCTCACATGCCCCCCTACCGTCCTCCCCTCCCACCCACCCCCCATTCCATATGTAGGGCGATGCCTTCCAGGAGGGGTCATGTAAATCTCTCAAGTCATTTGAGTAGGGACTAGGCCATCCCTCCTGCCTCTAGGTTAAGGGAGTATCCCTCCATGGGGAATGTGCTTCCAAAGTCCCTTTGTATACCAGGTATACATCCTTGTTCCACTGTCTGAGGTCCCTTAGACTACCCAGGCCTTCTAACTGAGACCCATGTTCAGGGGGTCTGAGTCAGTCCCATGCTAATTTCCCAGCTATCAGTCTGAGGGGGGGCATTAGCTCCTCCTTGTTTAGTTTCACTGTCTCTGTGGGTTTTCTGTAGCCTGGTATTGTCTCCCTCTTCTCTCATCTTTTCCTCCCCTGACTCAATCTTCCTAGTTCCACGTGCTTTCCTCTCCTCCCCTTCTTTCTCCTAGCTCCCTCTCCACTCACTGTACCCCCACACACACTCCCAATATACTCAGGAGATCTTGTCCCTTTTTTCCCTTCTGTGAGGGACATTATATGAATCTCTTAGAATCCTCCTTTTATCCTAGTTCCTCTGGTGGTGTGAATTATAGGCTAGTGATTCTTTGCTCTATGCCTAAAATCCATATATGAGTGAGTACATAACATGTTTCTCTTTTTGTGACTGGGTTACCTTATTTAGGATGGTTTCTTCAAGTTCCATCCATTTGCCCGCGAATTTCAGGATTCCATTTTTTTTCCCCCCACAGAGTAGAATCCCATTGTGTAAATGTGCCACATCTTCTTTATCCATTCTTCAGTTGAGGGGCATCTGGGTTGCTTCAAGGTTCTTCCTGTTACAAATAATGCTACTACGAACATAGTTGAACACATGTCTTTGTTGCATGGATGTGGATCAATTGGGTATATGCCTAAGAGGGGAATTGCTGGGTCCTGTGGTATACTGATTCCCATTTTCCTGAGGAACTGCCATATTGCTAAAATTAAATAGGTTAATACTAGTTCTCCTTCTCTGTGTCTTAATAACTTAGATTTATATCAAATTTAAATCATTGCTTTTTTCTGTGTAATAATCTGCTGTTTTCCTATGGGTTCTTTATTTCTTTGTTTTCTTTTTTTTCAGAAAGTTTTTATTAGGTTATCTTAGGTAATAGTGTGGTATATGATAATATAGTATTAAAGAAATGGAGATTCTAAAAATGAAAAGCATTTTTGATATTGACATTTCAAAATTTAGTTCATTTAAAATGAGACAGTAAAAACTTCCTTGAGGTAATTTACAACAGATCTAAGTTCAACTTTTTAAATGTTACCTCTCATAACTCCCAGAGAAGTAAAGTGCCATTTTCCTATGATACACAAGGATCTTCAAGGATAATTAAAAAAAGAAGCATGAAATGTATCTCACTTCCACCCACAACTTAAAACACCCAGAGCTTTGCTCCTTGGTTATTTTCATTCAATTGCTAAAATTTCAGATGACTTTGTAATCCCTGAATGATGAGCTAGATTGCATACTGTCCTAGAAAACTAGGGGTTTCGTTGTATTAAGGCTTCTTGCAAGGAATTCACTTGGTAAAGTGATTATATGTCCCCTTTCAAATACAACTCTGAAAGAATTTCCTGAGTGCCTATAAATGGCTGCAAGTTATGGGAAACAGATGAAAAGCACTAGTACACAAGCTTTGCATTCCTCTTTGGAGGGATTTGAAGTTGTTCTGTACCTTACCCACAGATACTGAAGGGTTCAAGCTGTAAAATAACAACCATTTTTGGCCTTTAGTGAGATTATTTTGACTGCTCTATAGGGAATGGTTTACGAAAGAGAAAAGGAAGTGAGCAGAGTATTTATGGGGCTTTTAATAGTCAAGATGACAAATGTTCAGGTCTTGACTTATAAGCAGGGAAGGAAGAGGGGGGGAACAAATTAGAAAAGTTCATAAATAATTAGAAGGGAAGGGGAAAGATGACCAGGATAACACTATGTTTTTTAAAAAAAAAAAAAAACTTGGGTGATGGGTGCATGATTGTGCTAATACAAAATGGGCTATATTAGAAGAGACAGGGTGAATCTGAGATAGAGACAGTGGGAGAATTGCCCACTTCCACACTTTAAGTTATAGGTGGTTGCTGTACATTGTGGACTAGTGCATTTTGGAGCTCAGAAAACAAAATTTTTGTAGGATACAGATCAAGTGAGGATGTACTGAATAAAAAATGAGTAAAAGATCCATACTAGAAGGAGCCTATAAAAGACTAATTGCTTGCTAGGAGGACAGGGAGAGTGTCAAGAGGAGGAGGAAATGTTTTGATTGATTGTGAATGGATAAAGGGTTGCAACGGATAAAGGGGTCTTCTGATTAAAATAGTCCAGTGATTTTGGAAACTAAGGACTGAGCCTTTGTGGTCACAGTGCTTAGAACAGAAGTTAAATTAAAGGATATTGAGGACTGAATCAGCTTGAGGATGTGGAGGTAGCCTATTGTTTGCTATAGGACTGTCTGTGAAAGAGAGCAAAGGCAGAGCAAATTAGAGAAAAAAAAATAGGGCTTGGGGTTTTTTGATCCTATTGTGGTTTTTCTTTAGTCTGAAAATACTTTAATTCATGTGTTAAAGGGAAAAAGACAGTGGGAGCAATGTTGTCAAGGAATCCAAGTGCTGAGTAGGAGGAGGAATATCTTTTCCCACTGAGTTGTGAGGGGAAAAGGGTTTAAGAACAGCTACAGATGTAGATAAATTTGTAGAGCTGAAGGCAGGAAGTTGTGGAAGTTTCTGCCTAGTGACCTTGGGTTTTCTCTGGTGAGTAGGAGATGATGTCATCTGCTCAAAAAGAGAGGTGGCGTTGAGTTTTGTTTTTTTTTTTTTTTTTTAAGTGTTTGGACTTGTTCCTAAGAATAACAGGAGAAGGTGTTGTCCAGAATTTCTGGTCTAAACTGAAACCCTATTCTGTAGGGCTTTCCAGGGGTTGTACACCGACATCTCCCGCCCCCAACCTTAGCACTCCACCTCGTGCTTACAGCAGTACAGAAAATGTCAGCTTTTAGTAGGGGACATATGTTTCAAGGATGAAAGCAAATGGTTGTGGGGAGCTCAGGGAAAAGCATTATTGAAGTGAGGCCCATGTTGTTCCGACTAGATAGAGAAGGAAGGAAAACAAGAGACAAGTTGTACCCTGAGATAAAGGGAGGATGTGAATTACTGTAGGTCAGAGACTAAGTATATTCAGAGAAAATTGTAAGAGTTAGAGGTGTGCTGTCTTAGGAAGGATTATTAATAAGATGTCTAAATTAATATTTAATAACTAAAGCAATTTTTGCCTTATGGTGATATTCAGATATGATCAGAGGAGTGTGTGGCTGAAGCAGTTTGGAAAATTATACGCTGTATTTAAAAAAAAAAAAAACTAGATACATTCAGTTGAAATTAGGAAGTGCGTTATGCATGGGAACATTGAAGCCTTTTAGATGATCCACGGATGTGAGGCAATAAAGTACCTTAGAATACTGTCCTTGTGAAATAAGTAGATCAGAGGTTAACATACAGCATCAGAGTGAAGGGAATGTTGATATAACTAGATGGTATACATCTTAACAGACAAAAACTTTGAGCCTGAAAAGGGAGTTTTTGTTTGGAATGACAATGTGAGCAAGGAAAATAAGTATGATCCCTAGGGGTGTGAGAAACAAGGGGGTGGCAAACCCACTTTTGATAGGCTACAAGAGGAGCAGTTAACTCAGGATTGACTAATTGTTGCAGTCATAGAGATCTGAGATTGCCTTTTATTCTATTAGCTGGTTAGAGTTTTAATTTTCTCTGCTCACCTTTCACGTGTGTGTAAATGGAGGGTTTTGCAATACAGTTTTCCTACTTACACATGGGAGGCAAAGACAGGAGAATCAGCTAAACTGTAGTACAACGGAACACACAGTGGCAGAAGCAAGAGGGACTGACTCAACAAATTTGTCCTCTTACTGCTACAATACATGTTCTCTCTCTTTCTCTTTCTCTCTCTCTCTCTTTCTTTCTCTCTCTCTTTCTCTCTCTGTCTATCTTTGTCTCTCTGTCTCTATCTCTGTCTCTCTGTCTCTCTCACACACACACCCATGCACCACAAATAAATCAACAAAATAAATACATAAATATCTAAGTTTGTCTCTAAAACCACTCTCTCTCTTTAATCACTCAAACCTTCAGTTCTTTTTTAGTATGTATAAATAGATTTAGTTAGAAGGAAGATGCTATAAGGCAAATCAACACAGAATAAGAGTTAAACAGCATGGATGGACTAGGATTCCTCATCCAGCCTTTATGAGTTATGTGAATAGATAAATTATTCAAACTCTTTAACTCTCAATTTCCTCAATTATGAAATGGGGACACTGATTTCCATTTCTCAGTTTTTCTCTGAGAAACATATAGATGAATCATCAGGCACAATAAATATTAGTAAATGAAGAAGCAATAATAAATATCAACTAAAAATGAACCAGATCCAAGAACATATTTCTATTTTAGGGAAATAATATGTAAAGCGATCAGGGGAAATATTTTATTTAATTTATGTTTTGCATTGATAGTTTTATGAAATCATGGGTACTATTTACTAATGAGAGCTTCTACCTTAAAAATGGTTTTCCTTAAATTTTGACCATCTTAAACAATAATATTATTCTTGTCTTCTGTTGATAATATCAGAATCAACCATACTTTTATTAAATGATTAATTCAGTAAAGTATCTGGTTTTATAATGCAAACAGCTACATAAATTGCTAATTATATGTATAGTATTAGGTCAATTCTAATATCAGAAAAGTAACGTGCAATGCTCTAATTCTGTTAGATTTTTCACTTGTCATCCAGATTGATTTCTATGATGGAAAGTTGACTCCCACAATTTTCATTTATTCTCAGGCAACAACCTATACCCATATGAGATACTCATTTCCATATGTCTCTGTGAAAAAGCAAAAGAAAATAAGTACTTTTTAAAATTATACTAAAATCAGGGTTCTGTATATCTGATATCATCTAAGGTCTCACAGAGTTCCTAGGGATTGCAGAAAGTAAGTCAATTTCTCTTTTCATACAAAAACAAACATCTTCTAAATTGAGTGTGTAGAACCTCCCAGATTTGACCAACTTTGGCTTATGATCTGAGCTACACACCTAGTGAGACAACACGAGACTCTTGAGAGGAAATCTTAAAAGTCAGTGTGTATTTACCTTTCATTTTGGCGATTTTTATGCTTGCTCCACAGTCTGTTGAGAAAAGTTTTATTAACTTTATTAGTACTTCTTCTTAGAGCTGATTTCTCATAGAAAACATGATCCATATAACTTCACATTTTCCCCTTGAGTGGGAAAAGACTTCAATAAGTGTGAAACTGAGTGTTTATTTCCATTTCACACTTTTCCAGACACATTAGTTAAAAGTTGTTACTAACTAGTGTCATTCTGAATTACCTTTAAAGAGGGATACTGTGGAGTAAGTCACCATCAGTTTCTTCTGGTGAGGTACATAGACAAGTCTGTCCTCTGATTTCTTCTTCTTTGACACCATCTTAAATTTAGTTAATACTGAGAGATAATGTGGTGGTTTGAATGAAGTGTCTCACTAAAAGGATCATGTATTGAAGGCAATCATAACATTAAAGAGCTAACCAGATCCACCTATAAATTAATGGCCAAGCAGCTTGTTAAGATAGGGGTCTGGTCAGAGGAAATAAGTCACTCTGGGCATGCTTTTGAAGGATGTAACTTGTCCTCTTTCTTTCCCTATCAGTTTCTCTACTCTTTGTCAACCATGAGGTGAACATTTTTCCTCACATTGGTTCTCGGCCTGTGGGTCTTGACCCCTTTGGGGTTGCCTATCAGACATTTACATTATGATTTATAACAGTAGCAAAATTAAAGTTGTAAAGTAGCAAAAAAAATTCTATGGTTGAGGGGTCACCACAACATGAGGAACTGTATTAAAGGATCATAGCATTAGGAAGATTGAGAACCACTGTTCTACCATTTGTTCCCTATCATAATAATCTGCCTCCTCTTTCCCTAAAAGCAGTGAAGTCATCATGAAAAGAAACCTCTACTACCATGAGTCAAAAACCATTTCCTTTTTTCCTTCATTATAACAGACATTTTTTGTAACAATGTGGAAAAATGACCTACACAGGTGGGAAATATTAAACACTTTATAACAATGAGGAAAGTTGTCTACATGGGTTGGAAATATTAAAGGTACTGTTATAAAATGTTCTTCATCAGTGGATTTCCTCATCTTAATGGAAGGAAAACCAAATCAAGAAAATAATTTAATCTTTTATCATTTTACCTTTTGCAGAATCCACTGTGTTGTTGGAAAAGTAGTTTGAAAGGATTAAATTTATTCTTTCCTTACAGCCTCCCATGACATGAGAAAAAGAATATGTTGGTTCCATTGCTAGGATCAAAGTGAAAAATAATGAGACAGATATAGGGACTATTTTAAAAGGGGTGCAAAATTCAGAGTTTCACTACTTCCTGACTACCATAAAAAGGGTTAGACAGAAGCTAAGTAGAGGTCAATGTAAATTTATAAGGGAAGACTTCCTGGGGAATGAAGACTGATCCTACTGTGGGTAGGATTTTGATAGAAGTGATGGTAAACTGATAGGGATAGAGGGTATGAGCTACCTGGAAATACAAGCAAAGGATATGTATAGAACTATAGCGAGACAAACCTCATGGAAACAACAGGACTAAGGCAGTAGTGAAATGCTGCTATCTATTGGGTGAAATGTGATGAAAGCAAATGTCTATAATGGTTAGTAAAATACAGACTGTTAGATGGTACTCTCAGAGTTTCTAATTTTATAGTAGCTCAGTAGCTCTGGATAGGCCAAGTAAATTTGCTTTTGTAGTTAATTGCTAAGTGATTCTGATGCTGTTGGTCCAGAGGCTATTCAGCAAGAACCACTCATCTACTTCACATAACTTTAAAACAAAACTACAAACTGATCATCAATCAAGTTGAAAATCTGAAAGAAATACAAGATCACTAGCACTATCTAATGAGACTGGCTATATTCATGTTGTGCTCAAAGATAGCTAGTATGTTCTACATGCAAGCTTTTTGAAATAGCTAGGACTTCCCTAAATTAGGGTTATCAAATTTAGAAAGGAAATGTACAAGCATGTGTGTAATGGGAGTGGTAGAGTGGTAGAGATGTGTTGTGATTCAGTGAATTCATCAGGCCTTAATCCTGACTCTCCCCAAGTTTTTTGGATACATTAGTTAAAAAAACAATACAAAACAAAACAAATTTTTGTTATACTTTTCCTGATAACTGTAGCAGGTCCAGATTTACTAAACTGCATCCTTGAGTGCTATAGTGGAATTTCCTCTATAGTTTTGCAGTTCATAATTTACATTGGTGTGATCCTACTTGGGACATTGCAGTTTGGGCCAAGTCAACAACACCTATTAAAACGAGATCATAAATATGCAGTCACTTAGCTAAGAAGAAGGACTTCAGCAGAGTAGGTTCCGGAAAATAATTCGTCCAGAACCACTGTTTCTGCTGAGTCGATTCATTGAAAGGCCTCATTAAACGGTGTTCATTTTGTATGAATGCCAACATATTCACTTTTTTTGCATGTAAAAATAGTCCTTAATGGTGAGACTGGCCCTGAACTAAACCAAGGTAAATGTTTATTCTGGAAACTTCCTGAAGAGGCTTGTTTTTCTAAATCTGAATCAGTGGGAGAACAAAGGTGAGGATTCAGAAACTTTAACTTCCAAATTTGTACTCAGTACCTTAGTGTGCTTCCATAGCTTATTATTTTCTCTCACTTTAAAAAAATTCTGTATTTCCCAAGAGAAAAGGATAACTCAGAAGTTCAGTGTTTGGGAGTTCATTGGTGATGAATGGTTCTGTACATGACAAACAGAGACCAGCCTTAGGGTAAATCACCAGGTATAAGATTTATTAAATGGCAAGATGCAGGGATAAACTACTAAGGAGTTCTTGAAGCTACCTTGGAAGCTACTGTGATTTTCTCAGTCACCTTCTATTATGACCTTCCAAAAAGGATATGAATTACCTTACTCAGCTGATGCTCACCTTACATTCCACTTAATATTTCCTGCATCCCTTATATATTTATGCTGACCTGGTAGTAATATGTTCACTGTTTTATAACAGGCTAGGCTTCTTGTTCTCCTTCTGGGTCTTTAATGCATTTTTATCCATCCATTGGAAGGGTATCCATGGATGTACAATCCAATTTAGGTAGTATTTCCCACTAGTTTTACCTGATTATAGGGAAGAAACATAAATGCAGAATTCTGTGGCTCAGTAGCTCCTAAAGTGGGCAATGCTTATCCCTGGCTGTTTTGTAAGCAGACTGTGGCTGATAGATAAGTATTTTAAAACTGAATGCTAATTTGTGATATATTTATTTAATCAGTACTATAAAAGCCATAAATAGAGCATAGTTTCTCAATGCACAGGTTCCTAATTGTAGATACTAAAATTAAAAATTTTATGTTGTACATATTGTATGCTAATATTATAAAATTAGGAGGCAGATGGAAAATTAATTAATATGGGGAAATATTTATATAGCCAGAAAAGGAACTTAGATAACATCTACTTAGCAATTCCTTATTCACTCATCATATATTTACTGTGCAGATGCACAATGTGTTAAGCACAGGTGCCCAAGTTTATAGGTTCAAATAAACCCATAATTCATCCTGGCCCTTGAGATACTCAGTTTACCATGTTGGGAAAATGTAAACAGGTATTAACAATGTAACACAGTAAATTCTAGAGAAAAGCAATAAATCAGTTGTCTTGGAGAACTTGAAAGGAAAACGTACATTATGTATGGGAACTGGAGGGAACTGATAGAAAAAGCAGCTGTTAGAACTGAACCCAGCTGAAGGAATAGATTTTAATTAAACAAAACTATGTATGGTACTACTAATACTGAATGTTATTTTGGAGAAATAATAATTTTTATAGAAACCTTAAATTTCAGGTTGCTAGAACTAATGTTCGGCAAAAAACAAGAGTAGAGGAGGCAAGGACCAAGCTGTGAAAGGATTTAGGCACTGTGTCAAAGAGGTGAAGGGCATAAGGAATAGAGAATTAAAAGGTTTAATTAGGAGCATATTAAGATTGGATTTTATATATTTAAAACTTAATCCCAAGGTAGAGATTGAATTAGAGAAGGACAACACTGCAAATAAGGTGGCCCCATCAGAAGGGAACAATAATAATGCCAGCCAGAATAGACTTCAATTATTTGTCAAATGGAATAAAGCTCATGTCTTTTTCTTTTATAAAATCTTATGCCTTGAAGGGCTTGTTAAAAAAAAAATTCATGCCATTCCAATCAGCTACTGTGGTTTGCCCTGTGGTTTATAGGATTTTCATAGTTTTAGGCTTTACATTTTAAATACATTTTTAATTAAAATGTAATCATACCACTTCCTCCTGCCAACTCTTCCCCATGCCACCCTCACAAACTGATACCCCCACTTTCTTTAATTATTAGAGGTACATATACACAGATGTAAAATACAATCTGATAAATCTCTTGTTGTTTGTATGCATATGGTTCCAAGGCTAACCACTTTGCTTTGGGGAAACCAGTTATGATGCTCATCCCTGGAGGAGGTTATTCTCCTTCTCTCAGCAGTCATTAGTTGCCTGAAGCTCTTTGCCTAGGTGTGGGAACCGATCAGACCTTCCTTTTTCTGTGTTAATATGTCTTTTGATATTGTTATTGTTCTGGTCTTGTTTATTCAGGCATTTATAAGACACAGCAGACTTCCTTGTCCTCAGGCTCTCACAATCTTTCTGTCCCCTCTTCCTTGATGTTTGCTGAGCCACAGATGCAGACACTGTGCTGCAGATGTTATCCATTGGTGCTAGCTAGGCACTCCATGATCCACTGTGTCTAATTTCTGGCTTCCTGTAATGGTTTTCACTTGCTGTAAAGAGAAACTTCTTTGATTAGGATGGTAGCTACATTTACCTGGCAAGAGCAGCATGGAAACCAGATTTTACATTTTGTTGGTATGTGATTGTTCTCCCCCCTGTCCTTTGGCTGTTTTCTAATTTTTTAAAATTAGAAACAATCATATTTTACATCAGTCCCCCCTTTCCCTCTACCTCCAGTCCCCACATACCCCCCACTAAAACCCCCAATCCACCCCCACCCACTCCTCAAGGATAGTGAGGCCTTCCATGGGGGATCATCTAAGTCTGTCATATCATTTGGGGGAGGGCCTAGGTCCTCCTCTGTGTACTGAAATATTTTTTCACATAATATATTCTGATTACAATTTCCACCTCCCAACTCTTTCCAGATTCTCCCTTCCCATCCAATTCCATCCAGCACCCCTGTCTCTTTAAAAACAATCAAGCAAGCAAACAAACAAAATAGCAATGCCAAAAATCCAAGAAACTTTCTCTCTCCCTCCCCCCCCCTCTCTCTCTCTCTCACACACACACACACACACACATTGTTTTTAATGTCTGATTTGACTTTTCAATTTCTGTTGTGTCTGATTATTATTTCTAATTTAATTTATTTGAATTGTCTATCTCTTTTTCTTAACTAGAATAGGTAATAGTTTATCTATTTTGAATATTTCTTTGAAGAAAGAAGCATCTCTGTTTCATTGCTGTTGGTATTTTATTTGCACCCATTCTATTTACTTTTGCTCTGATCTTTATCATTTCTTCTCTTCTACTAATTTTGGGTTTTGTTTGTTCTAATTTTTATAGTTCCCCCAGACGCCATACTAAGTTGTTTGAGGAATTTCAACTTTTTAAATGTTCATATAGAATGTTGTATATGTCCCTCTTCATTAGTGTAGGTTTTGCTTTGCTACTGTTTTGATATGTTGTATCTCTACTTTTTAATTGTTCTAAGAAAAATTTAAATTTCTTTATTGAATTTACCCTACAAACTTCAAATATTTTTCTGTAAAAATCATTGATGATTATTTTCTAAATTTTATGAGAAATTTTAAGGGAATATGAATTACCTCCTATTTTGAATGTTAAAAATAAACAACCACAATGATTAACATTATATTTCTGGATTTATTATAAGGCTAAAACAATCAAAATAATGCTATTTTTGGTATAAAGATAGCTAATTATTCAGTTGGAAAGAGTGAACAATCAGAGAGGAACTCACACATGCCACTTAACAGGCAATTGATTATCTGTAAAGGTTAAAAGACACTTTAGCTGTAAAATACATCTTTAAAACAAGTAACCCTAAAATCATTAAATACCAACAAATGCAGAAAATGAACTCAGCTTCATGCATAGTCTGGTATGAAAATTATCTCAAAATGGTTCATAAACCTAAATGTAAAATTGAAGAAAAAAACATATCTGGAGAAAATATAGGAGAAAAAGTTTTTTGATGTAGGCTCAGATTAAGATTTCCTTTAGATGCCCTTCGCTGATAACAGGATTGATGACAGCCATATATGCCATACTACAGCTTTCATCTAGTAACTAATGGAAGCAGAAGCAGACACTCAAAGCTAGACACTGAACCAAAACTCCTAGAATCCAGTTGCAGAGAGAGAGGAGTGATGAGCAAAGGGGTCAAGGCCAGGCTGGAGAAGTCTACACAAACAGCTGACCTGAACAAGGGGAAACTCATGGATGCCTAGACTGATAGCTGGGAAACCAGCATTGGACTGACCCAGACCCCCTGAACGTGGGTCTCAGTTAGAAGGCCTGGGCAGTCTAAGGGGTCTCTGACAATGGAACCAGGATGTATCCCGGGTGCAAGCAAGGACTTTGGGAGTGCATTCCCCATGGAGGGATACTCCCTTAGTCTAGAGGCTGGGAGAAGGGCCTAGACCCTACTCCAAATGACTTGACAGATTTTTATGATCCCTCCTGGAAGGCATCACCCTCACTGTGCAATGGTGGGGGGGATGGGATGGGAGGGGGATCGGGGGACATGGGAGGGAGGAAGAGGGAACTGGGATCGATATGTAAAATAGGAAAAAAATAAGAAAAAATAAAATTAAATTTAAAAAAGGAATTTCCCTAATAGATGCTGCAAGAGAAAGCACTGTATACCTATTTATAATGACTAAAATTAAAAAAAATATCATGAAAATACTAAATATTGGCAACTGTATTTGAATTGACAGCCCCATATACTGGTAGTAGAAATGTAAATTCATGCTTTGGAAAATATTTGGAAAGTAATTTAGTAATACTTTAAAAATTCAAACACATAATACTCTATTACTCAATCAGTCCACATTTTTTGGCAGTTATGTAAGAAATAAAAGCATATTCTGATTATAAAGACTTAAATACATATCCTCACATAATCTTTTCTTTTAATGACTCCACACTGGAAATAACCCAAATTCTTTTCAACAAGTGAATTTGCAATCTACTTGTATTATTTCCATATAAAGGAAAATTATTCAGCACTAAACAGAAAGAACTATTGATATTTTCAAACATGGATGAATCTCAAAATAGTTGTGCTATGACAAAAACTGGAAATTCAGCACATATTTATGCAATCTCATTATTATAAAAGGCTATAAATGCAAACCAAATATCTATTTCCAATTTTGTCATAACATATTATATGCTGAGTAAAAACAAACATGTCTTATCTCACAGTTCTGAAGGCTATAAACCTGACATTTCTGTGTTCACGGGCTTTGTTCCTTCCGGAATCTGTGATAAAACATTGGTTTCCTCCTTGTTTCCCAGTTTCTGGTGATTTGCCTATAATCTCTGGAATTCCCTGGGAGTAAAGAAGAGTCACATTGATCTCCTTCTTAATTTTTATAAGGCATTTTTTCCCTGTGTGTGTTTGTGTTAAAATTTTGCTTTTTAATGAGAACATCAATCATAATGGATTAGGGCCTACCCTAATCTTGATTACTGCTGTAAATAGCATGCATTCAAGTAGGGTTATTCCTGGGGTAGTTAGCTTTAGGAATTTGCTATATGTATTTGGGGGTAGGCAAACAATTAAACTCATGATACTAAGATATTGTGATAGAAACAAATTAATGGCGGAAATTTGCCATGAGGGTATCCGTGAGAGGAAAGTAGCATATGAATAAAGTTTTTTTGTTTCTATTTCATGTATATGGGTGTTTTGCCTGCATGTATGTCTGTGCACAAAGTGCATGCACTGTCCATGGAGATCAGAAGATGGTGTTGGATCACCCAGAAATGACATTACAGATGAGTGTTAGCCTCAGTGTAGGTGCTAGGAATTCAATCTCAGTTCTGTGGAAGAGCAGCCAGTGTTCTTAATTGCTGAACGACCTTTTAACTCTTTACTATGAGGGTGATGACACTGTTCATGTTTTACTTATGTTAACAATTTCACAGTTGTACTACTTATGCCAAAATATATCTAGATACATGCTTAATTTGTTATTTAAATTTTTGTGTATATATGGGTATTTGCATTCACTCAAGAAGACAGAAAGTGCACTGAACTAGACATACAGGGAATTGTGAGTCTCTGTGTGTGTACTAGGAACCAAACCTGGGCCTTCAGCAAGAACAGTAATCACTCAACTCCACATGTACTAAAACGACAAAAATTGCAACTTATTGAATGGCTTACTGATTATCACTTTCTGGCTTTAGTTTATAAATGGCGTGCGATAATTGATTTAAAGTCTGAATGAGGGTTAATTTGGGGTAGGTATAGGAGATGGTGACTTCAGCTTTACTTGTATTGACTGATTAAGATATAGGACAAGCAATGAAAATGTCAAGGAGACAGTGACATGAAGATTTGGAATTCAGGAGTGAGTTCTTGATTGGGCAAAGGAGTTAGTTATTGTAGGTGTAGTAAAAGTTGTGGCACAAATAAGAATCCAAGAACAATAGCATAGGGTGAAAACTGAAATCCAAGGCCCCACACCCTCAAAATCAGTAATTCAAAGGGTGTGGAGGTAGGGAGCTACCAGCTATCAGTAAAGACAGACAGGGACTTCTGAAAATGAAAGGTCCAAGGGTAATGATGTAAGTAAGTTGACAATTTCCAGAAAGAGTGTATGATTATCTGTTAGTTACCACGAGGAGGTCCTGTGCAAGCTTAAAGAATGTGCAGTAACAGTTCCACATACAAAACTAGATAGATAAATTCAGGATACTATGACTTTTGCCTTTACAGATTTTGATAGTCACCTAAGGATACCCAAAACATTCACAAAACTTCTGGCAAATTCATAATGGGGCATATAAAATATTTTAGGAAGTTGTGATAACAAATAAGGTGTTCATATACTTTTGGAACTATAGGAAAAATACACATACTAGACTACTGCTGTATCTGGGATAGTCTGTTTAAGTTTACTTTGTCTTTAACTCTACTTCCAGGTAACTTTCTATATCTCACAGGGATTATCCTGCTGTTGTCTATGATGTGTAGTAAGTTTTTTTTTATTTTATTCAGCTGCTAAATTGGGAGTGTTGAAGCAAGAATAAAATGATGCTAACATGGAGTCTTAGGAAAGAAGGGACAGGTTAGTGAAATTCTAAATGGGGAGCCAAGATGGAACTGATGAACAGCCAATCTCAATTTCTGGGTTAGCAGAGGATGGGGCAAGGTGGTAAGTTTGGCAATAAAAGTCTACTGTGGGTGAGCCTATGAGTCAAGTCTGCAGGGGTTTGGGTAGAAGCTCTACAAGGGAACCTTGAACACTTACTGATCAACGAAGACAAGTGTCTGTGATTGGTGCTTTTTCTGTCCAACTTAAAGTTACAATTCTTTGAACTTTGCTAATTTCTTGGTCTGTTTATCTCTTTTGGAGCACTATATGGCTTCATGAAGATAGCAAGTGTGAAATATTTCCATGATGTCTGAGGGCTATAGAGGTTGTTCCTCCTCATTGAACACATATGGTTGATTAATCAGTTCTATTACTGTAGGAAATAATCTCCACAATGAGAGGAAGATCATGAAGGAATAGACATCGGGATCCTGTTTATTTGGGAAAAGTAGCACTACCTCTAGGAATGAGAGATAGTGAGCCCTCCTAAGTCAATTAATGTCAGATATGACAAATGGTACGGAAACACCTTTCTTTGTGTGGGTATATATGTATATGTGGATGTGCATGTTTGTGCTTGCACATATGTGTTCACTTGTGCTTTGTGTATGTGGAGTTCAGAGGACAACCCCAGGTGGCATTCCTCAGGTACCATGCACCCTTTTTACTTTTCGAGACAAAGTGTCAAATTGGCATGGAATTCCCAAAGTATTCTAGACATAGATCCAGTGAACTCCCTGTCTCTGCATCTTCAGTGCTGATATTAATAACACACTCTGCCATGACCAGCTTTTGTATGTGGGTTCTGGGTTTGAACTCAGGGCCTTGTGCTTATAAGCCAAGCACTTCACTGAGTTATTCCTCAGGGCTCATCTGTCTGTCTGTCTGTCTGTCTGTCTGTCTGTCTGTCTGTCTGTAATCTATCTAAATGAAAGCAGAATAAAGTTTAATGTACCTGGTATCTCTGGAAAATGAGGTTTCCTATTATTCATGGCCTGAATAATTTATATTCTTTTTTCTCAGAATGTTGCTTGGTGTGCTTAAGCAGCTTTTAAGATGCTTGTACTTTGGCTTTGGAAAACAATCAAACCCTCTTGGCAAAGATCTATACCCGGGGAGTCAGGATGATGGTACAGTTAAAATCATGTTTTCACTTGCCAAGAAAGTCACTGAGTAAGCATGCTTGTAGAGTAGTCCAGAGAAAGGGGATCCTGGATGGCTTCCCCCACAGTTGCCACACTTTGGGCTGTGTGCCAGAAATATTATTGCATTAGTTGGATGCAATTGTCTCAGCTGAAGTGTTCCACATGTTTGCAAGCTAAAGGGAAAATTGGGGGGGGGCAAGACAGCAAGATATAAAAAAGCAGAGGAAGAGAATAATCCTGAGGAGGAGGAAAAGGAGGAGAAGGAGGGGGTAGGAGGAGGAGGAAGAGGAGGAGGAAGAGGAGGAGGAGGAGGAGAACTGAAGTCTCAGTAGTGTCTGAGTCTCTGTCTTGGGGGCCAGGTGTGGAAGTTATGTATCAAGAAAGGAACCAAATATGGTTTTTGATATCAGAGAAACAGAAGTAAAATGAACTCCTGAGAGTGTGTGTTTTAAAAGACCAAATACAGGGTGAAGTTTTTAGTGGCCTTTAAGTTCATGGAGTCATTCAATAGGAATATGCAATGGAGAACGTCATTAGTGGTTAGGTCTGTGGAAAAGAGGTAGGGTAGATCATGTACCCACTGTCTTGAAAGCTGGGCTATGTGTTCTGGGTAGAGTATTTTAGGTGGGTTTTTTTCCTGTTTGTTTCGTTTTCTTTCTTCCTTTTTAATCTCTTAGATTATGGATTTATTGTTGTTGTTTGTAGTAAGCATTTTAATGGCTTAACCGGCTTTTTATGGTGACTCATCAAAAGAGGGGAGAGATGGAAGGAGGGAGAGGGAGGAAAGGAGGGAGAGGGAGGAAAGGAGGGAGAGGGAGGAAAGGAGGGAGGAGGGAGGGAGGGAGAAAGGGAAAGAGAGAGAGAGAGAGAGAGCGATTATAAAGCTTAGGAATGTGAGGGTAAATATTTGAACTCAAGCTGTTGAACTACAAATCTTGCAATAGTCATCATTACTTATACAGGCTCTCCTTCATAAAAATCTATGGCAAGACCATAGCTCCTGGTGTTGGTTTGTGTTAGGAGGAAAAAGCGAGAGACCATGGATGTGGATTTGGTGGTAACTTTATGTCTAGAGTAGTTCTTGTTACTTACTAAACAATGATTTTAGTTGCATATGTTCCAGAGTCTGGAAAATTCTTACTATATCCCTGGCCAGTCCACCTCAACATGCTTCTTGAAATTAGCCACGAAAATCCAGCTATGCTGTATTATGAGTCTAAGCAAACTAAAGTGTATGCACGAATAGAATTATGCCCCTGACAAGGCAGAATGCTTTTTTCCATTTGGCCCAACTACATTGCTCAGTTACTTAGAGGATTCCCACAATTTATATCTATACAAAACTGCCAAACTGTTTTGGTTGTCTGGAAGAGCACTTGTTTGAAAGGACATCTAAAATATGTCTTGAAACTATTGGTATTCCTTCCAACTGAGAAGCTTCCTAAAGCCCAAGGCACATTCCTGGTGGTGCAATGGGTGTGCCTGATAACTGAGTGACCTTGACATGCAGTGTGTTCATTAGACCAGTTCTGCACCTGGCTTGGGAAGTCTTGTTCTCCAGGTGGAAGGTGTAGTTTTCTGCCTCTAGTATGAAGCACTTCTGCATCTTTCTAATGTTTTTTGAAGCAGGTGTGCCCAAGAAGAATAGATTCTTATCTGGCCTTATAACAGGATGGGATCATAACAACCAGACAGTTCTGAGATGGAAGCATCCAAACTTCAAGGAAGCATGTGGAGTTTAAGTATGTGAGAGTCTGTATAGGCTACCAGTCAAGTGTATTGAGTCAAAAGCAGGATTCCCAGACAGTCCCAATGAGATTGTACCCTTTCCTTTGTTTGAAGCCCCTTGATATAGTGCAATGCTGGATGTATAGAGCTTAAATGAAAAGTGATTGATTTGTTAGCTATTTTCAAGTATATAGCATTGTTCTTGTTTTAAAATGCAAAGTGTCTTTCTTTGGTTTTTCTTCATTGAAATGCAGTCATCCATACAAGTAGCTTAAAACTAAAGCTCTTTATGGATAAACTGCTAAATGTAAACTCTTAGGCACTGAATCAAATAATGGCACTCATAACAAAAAGTTATACTGTTACCTAATATCAGATATGCCTCTTGAAACAAAGCCTTTCTCTCATGTAACAAGTAGAAATGTATAATACACAGAACATGAAATGAATTGGCTAGATGATCAGTGTCATACTTTTCAAATGCATTAAACTTTTACTTAAAATGCAACTTCTAAATTGCTACAGAGGAAATTCAGATCAGTGAGACAATTCGGAGAATTACTAAAACATAAAAATTTTGTTTTCCTACACATATTCTTTGGTACAATTTATAGTGTAAATGATATTTTGATTATAGTTCTAAGGCTCTAAGTATTTATTATTTTTATTATTTTTGTTGGACTTTTATTTAAGATAAATAATAGTACAATAGTACACCAAAAGCTATCTAATTTGTAGGTTTACTGACAGATACATATTCCTAGACTCTTAAGTGTCTAATTGTGAGCAATATCTTTAATTTATTCTTGGCAGGGAAAAATAAATTTATGTAAATAAATGTTTCCTATTTCTCATAAGAAAGCAATGATTTTATATAAGATGTAATTATGTTTAGCTTTTAAGATTATCCTGGAGTATAATCTTAGTCTTTAAAGACCATTACAAAATGCTTTATTTACATAAATTAACATATTTCATAATGCTTAGTTACATTTTTATAAATATTGAGGCCATTAAAAATGTTTATCTAGAACAAATAACTTTAAAAATTCTGGCAATGTGTTTTGTGGGAAAAATAAAATCTCTGCAAATATCTTTCATGTAAGAAAGTAAGTCCTATGTTGACTCCTCATATGAGCTCTTACTAGTAAGGAAGAATAGACTGGGGCTGGTCTGGGGGGGAGGCAACAGGGGGCGGGAGGAGGTGAGGAGGTGGAATGAGGTGTGGGAAGGAGAACATAGGTTGGAATGTAAAATGAAATTAAAAATAAAAGTATTAGCAAAAAAGAAAATAAGTCCTTCAAATAAAATTTGAAAATGTGTCCCCTGTTTGTTTTCTTGGTCTCCATTTAAAAATGATGGATGACAAAGTGAGGACAATTCCTTTTGCCATAATCAGAATCTAAAAGTGAATAAGAGGAAAATAGCTACATATGTAGTTCATAGGAATGAAAGGATCACTTCATTTCCTACTATAATCAGAACTGTTTCTGATATATCAAAATGAATATAGTTCATTATTTTAATTTGAATTCAAGAGTTCAAGTTACAACTAATGCTAATTATGTGGATATTATATACCAATGAGGCTGGTAAAATTCTGTATGAGAAAAATTGTAGCTTTAATGTCTAATATAATGTCTAAAATAAAAAGAAGGATGATGGGAGATGTCATTCTGTAAATATGTTTCTCATATTGGTTAATGAATAAAGCACTGTTGGCCAATAGGAAAGCAAGATAGGAGGGACTAGGAGACAAGGAGGAGAGGGGAAGTAGGAGGGAGGAGATTCAAGATGGAAGATGGAGAGAGAACGCTAGTTCCTCTCTCAGGTAAGATAAGATCATGTGGAAATACTTAAGATTAATAGAAATGGGTTAATATTTAAGACAGAGCTAGTCGATAAGAAACTAGTAACTGGCCTACAGCTTTATATCTAATATAATGTCTCTGTGTGTTAATTGGAGCTGGCATGGCAGTGGGACTAGACCAGCAAGGTAAAACCTACTCGTAGCATAATGGCGTCCAATGCGGACCGAAGAACTTCCACTTACAACTTAAGAAAAGCTTAAGAAAGGGTTTTAGAAACAAAAGAACAAAGACAAGCAAGACTTCTTGGTAGCAGAATTTTTCTTGGTTGGACTCTATTTTGCCAAAAACAAGCAGAGACTTGTATTGCTCCTTTAAGAGAGGTTTCCTGACTCAGCATAAGGGGAAAAAACTGCTCAGCTTTTAAAGAGCTATACTAACAACTGAATGGTGTGTGTGTATAAGAGCTGACAATGGCACTGATCACATTTCTAAGCTGGCAGCATGCTGCTGGATGGCAGTGTAGACCAAGGCAGTGAGCACAGCTTTCAGTTCTGGTGGTAAAAGTACCTGCCGCCATCTTGGATAACCCACAGCTGATACAGCTGTGGCTTTCATTTTAGCAATGTTGTCTAGCAGATAAAAGACTCATGGCCACAAAAAGTTAAAGATTTACAGTAAAGACAGATTCACATTAAGAAAAACCGCTAAAGGTTTACAGTGTGTTTTAGAATATATCTAGGCTTGGGAGAGAAAAAGAATAAAATGGGTTTAAAATGACAAGAGAATAGCTGAGTGTGGAGGTACATGCCTTAAATTCCAACACGCGGGAGACAGAGGCAAGCAAATCTTTGTGATTTCAAAGTAAACCTGGTATACAGAGTTAATTCCAGGACAGATAAAAGTTACACAGAGAAACCCTGTCTCAAAATATGAAAAAATAGAAGTAGGAGAAATAGAGTAATAAAAAAGCCATGTAAAAATGGAAAGCACAGAGAGAATCTGGGTACTGTATGGCATTATATTGTTTGACTACTGAGGAAATAACAACTGTTAAAAGAAATGCTGCTGGATTAATTCAATTTATATATTTTAAAAATGCTTTGACTTCAAATTTTAAGTCTAAGGACAGGTTATTGGGGAAAAGGATTTCTATTTTTGTTTCCACAGAAAATGAAAAGCTGTGGATTCCTTCCAGACTAACACAGTTTGATCAAGCCCGAACCCCTGAAATAGCATCCCAGGTTATCCAAATTCAAAACAGTTGGGACAAGGAAGCCTTACAGACTATAGCCAATATTTCTGCATCTTCTTAGGATCCCCATGACAGCGCCCCCTACCAGCAGGAAACAGTTTGGAAAGAACGACCCCCAAATTCCCAAATATTGTCTATAAATGTTTGTTTTCATTTATATGGGGTTGGTTATAAATGGTTAATAACCACAACCATTCTTTTTAAAGGTAAAAAGATGATTATGGTATAGATATGAATGCTTTGTTTTGAAATGGATTTTCATTTATTGATACAATTTAAGGTCAATTTGTGATATGTATATTTATCCTCTTGTTTAGATATTGTGTTTATATAGCTCATTTAGAAATGTAATATAAAATTTATCACAGACTATAGTTACCTATAATAGTCAATATAATAGTCTATATATAATAGTCTATATAATTATATATATATATTTATATATCATATACATATTTATATATTTATATAATGTACCATATATATTTATATAATATATATCACATATATATATTTATATAATAGTCTATATAATCATATATATATATACAGAGCGAGAGAAAGAGAGATCAGAGACAGAGAAAGGAAGAGAACAGGGCAGTAAAGAGAGTCTTGAAGTTGGTCATTTCTGAGCTGAATAAGAATGATGTATAGGATTGGAACTGGAATTAAGGGAGTGGGATGATATAGAGATTCTGGCTGAATTTATAAACAAATATAATAAACCACAAAATTTAGAATAGAGAAATTGCACACATATTTTCTTTAAGTGACTCAGGAAATCATAGTTCATTTAACCTTTACAAATATCCTGTTACTGTGGTGCTTTGTTACAGTTGTAAAAATATGTTAGTTATAAGAGGTTAGAAAGCCATACAGAAACAGCCTGCTTGGAGCCTCCTGAGGCCTGGGAACTGTGCACAAGAGAACCTGTCCAGGCAGATGAGCCCATTCAGCATTGGCCAATGTTGTGGTACTAGTCCCGTCTCCACCCAAGGAAATAAGAGATCCATCAGTGGGACTGGCTTGCACCCACCAGAAGAGAATGTTGCACCCACCGGAAGAGAATAACCACCAAGGGAGGGAGAGACACCACTGGTACCCACTGGAAGAAGGGGTGGGAAGATAACAGTATACGAACACAGTCAACAACAAAAAGATCAGTATGGTGCCATGAGGGTCTAGAAATTCCACACCAGCAGGACCAGAAAAGATGAAGCAGAAAAAACAACCTTAAACACAACTTTGTGAAGATAATAGAGACCCTCAAAGAGGTAATGAGACAATCCCTTAAAGAAGTGGAAGAAAAAACAAAAACAAGAAAACAAAAGAAAAAATCAAGAAATGGAGGGACAAACAAAAACTTGCAAGAAATAATTCAAACAGGACAAGGTTTGCAAACCGAAATACAGACAATAAAAAACACACACATAGTCTGAGGAAATGCTGGAAATAGAAAAGCTGAGTAAACAACCAAGAACTATAGATGCAAGCATAACCAACAGAATACAAGGGATGGAAGAAAGAATGTCAGGCAATGAAGATACACTAAGAGAAATAGATTCATTGACCAAAGAAAATATTAAGTCCAACAAATCCCTGACATAAAACAAATCCCTGACATAAAATATCCAGGAAATATGGGACACAATAAAAAAGCCAAACCTAAGAATAATAGGTATAGAAGAAAGTGAAGAAACCCATCTCAAAGGTGCACAAAATATATTCAACAAAATCAGAGAAGAAAACTTTCCCAACCTAAAGAATGACATGCCAATGAAAATGCCAGAAGCTTACAAAACACCAAATAGAGTAGACCACAAAAAATGTCCCCTCACAACATAATAATCAAAACACCAAATGTATGGAATAAAGAAAGAATATTAAGAGCACCAAAGGAAAAAGGCCAAGGAACATATAAAGGCAAACCTATCAGAATTACACCTGACTTCTCCATGGAAACACTGAAAGCCAGAAGGCCCTGGATAGTCTACCAAAAGTAAGAGACCACGGATGCCAGGCCAGAATACAATACCGAGCAAAGCTTTCAATCACTATAGATGGAGAAACTAAGATATTCCAAAACAAAATCAGATTTAAACAATACATAGCCACAAATCAGTCCTACAGAAAGAACTGGAAAACTCCAACCCAAGGAAGTCAATTACACCCACAAAAACATAGGCAATAGATAATCCCACTTTACCAGGGATGAAAAGAAAAAAGGGAAGAAATCCACAAACAATATCAACACCGCCAACAAATACAAAAGAAACAAGAATTAACAAGGATCCCTCAATATTAATGGTCTTAACTTGCCCATAAAAAGACACAGGCTACCAGAATGGATGAGAAGACAGAATCCATCCTACTGCTGCACACAAGAAACACACCTCACCTTCAAGGACAGACTGTATCTCAGAGTTCAGGGTTGGGAAAAGATTTTCCAATCAAATGGACACAAGAAACAAGCAGGTGTAGTGTGGCGCGCCAAGCCTGACCGGCAGGAAAGACAGCAACCACACGAGGATTCTTCTCAGATCACACTTTATTGGAGCCTCTTGGTTGAAGGGAGAGCTGAAGGTGAGGGGCCCCGGGCAGGAAGGGACAGCTGCTTATATATCCTACTAGGCAACGGGTCACGGTCTCATAGGCTCAAAAGACCTCGCCTCAGTGTTGGAGCCTCGGGATTGGCTAGGGAACGAGCAGGTGCACTGGAGTGCAGCCGCCAAGCTGGCATATGCCCGAATAAGGTAAACAAGAAAGAGGAAGTTCACCATCTTGTAATGGCGTCCTGCGGGCGGCCGCCTACATTTCCCCCTTTTTATTATAATATGACCAGAGCAATATTGGTGGTCTTACTCCTGTTCAGGCCCCCACCTCATGATGTGTGGACCGATTGAAGGATGCCTGCTATTGATAACACACCTTCTCCCGTGCAATGGAACCTTTATTTTGTTCCTGGGAGGTGCAAAGGCTGTGCTATCCAGATCTCGCACGTGCCTTCCCTCGTGCAATGGGGCAACGTAATTTCCCCAGGGGGTGCAAAGGCCATGTGGAGGGGTCCTAATTGCTCTTAGAGACTGACAATCTCTGTCCACACCATCCCTGGTGCAATGAGCCTTATTAAGGCTCTAGGGGTGCAAAGGCTGTGGACTAGAGGATCTATTCTTTAAGGGCAGTGAGCCAAGCCTGTGGAGACACTCCAGCATCCATGGCCATAAGGGCCAGCGCAACTAATTTTCGATCCCTGGTATGCTGGGCTTTGAGTCTACAAATGAGCCTAAAAACAACAACCGGCCAGGCAAAAAATGCCAAACATTCCTATTTCCACCCATTCCTTGAAGTAGGAGAGGGCCGAGGAAAGCCAGGACGCAAATCCTCCTGCAAAAGACAGGTCCACAAGGGCGTTGATAATTCAGCAGCATGGGGGCAGGGACCCAGAGCGGCTCCTCCCTTTTCGGTACCGCCGCATTCTTCTGACCAGGTTCCTGCTAAATATTGGGATAAATCTCGAGATAATTCAGCAGCACGGGAAGCATTATGAAAGGGCACACTAGTAATACATAACCCGGAGTATTTCCATTCACAACCTAATTGAGCTAACTGCCAAAGGGTGTTGCCGTTTGAACAGATTGGGCCATGGCAATGCCAGCAGAAGGGCATTAGCTAATATCTCCCAACAGCTGTTGAAAATCATTGAGAGTTCTCAAAACAAAAACCAGGGAATGCGGAGGCCAAGTGCCTCCTTGTATCCCTTTTTATAAAATGGCAGCTTCCTCCCCTTTGAGCATAGGAAGGAGGCGCAGAGGGAGGCCAAGATTCCCGGGGTGCAATGGGGACATCGGCTTTTCCCATGGAAACATTATAGGCAGGAGGCCGTCGCCATCCGTACCTTTCTCCTTGATATTCAGCTGCAGCTTGTTCTAATTAACTTAGTTCTGATAGCTCCTCACCTGAGGATCCATCATTCAAGGATTCTTCACCTGATAATCATAATCTAAAAATTCCTCGAGGGCCGGATAAAGGGAGTCCCCATTATCTTCTTTATCCTTTTTTTTTTCCTTTTTTTATAATTCCTTTCTATGTATTTCCTTAACTGTGGGAGTCCCCCTCTTTTGGGTATGGCACCTCCCGCCTTTTGAGGCTTTCTATTCCTCAAAGGCACCAATCTTTTAGTAGACGACTCGTTAGAGTCCCTGGGTTTTTCTTTTGGCCAAGTTACAGATGTAGTTTTATCAGACGTCTTTTCCTTTTCCTTTTCTATATTCCGTTCCCTCTCTTCCTCCTCATAAGTGTCGGCCTCCGACACACTATCTTGATGCTCATATACTTCTATGACTAGCAGAACAAACAAGAAAGCGTAAGCAAACATTACAAGGAGGAAGGGAACTACTTACCTGTACCACCGCTCCGTGTGTTGAGTTCTAAATCCTCTTCGGCCCCTCACCTGGTCCCGGGTTTCGGCACCAGTTGTGGCGCGCCAAGCCTGACCCGCAGGAAAGACAGCAACCACACGAGGATTCTTCTCAGATCACACTTTATTGGAGCCTCTTGGTTGAAGGGAGAGCTGAAGGTGAGGGGCCCCGGGCAGGAAGGGACAGCTGCTTATATATCCTACTAGGCAACGGGTCACGGTCTCATAGGCTCAAAAGACCTCGCCTCAGTGTTGGAGCCTCGGGATTGGCTAGGGAACAAGCAGGTGCACTGGAGTGCAGCCGCCAAGCTGGCATATGCCCGAATAAGGTAAACAAGAAAGAGGAAGTTCACCATCTTGTAATGGCGTCCTGCGGGCGGCCGCCTACAGTGTAGCAATCCTAATATCTAACAAATTAGACATCAAATGAAAATCAATCAAAAGAGATGAAGGTTATTTTCTATTCATCACAGGAGAAATCCATCAAGATGAAGCCTAAATTCTGGACACCTATGTCCCCAATACAAAGGCATCCACATTCATAAAAGAAACATTACTAAAACGCAAATCATACATTAAACCTCACATACTTTAGTTGGAGACTTCAACGCCCTACTATTACCACTAGACAAGATCACCAGGCAGAAACTTAACAAAGAAAGGAACTAACAAAATTTATGCCCCAACAGACATCTATAGAACCTTCTATCAAAACACAAAAGAATATACCTTCTTCTCAGTGCCACATGGAACCTTCTCTATAATTGACCATATACTTGGCAATATAGCATATTTCAATTGGTAGAAAATATTGGAATAATACCCTGTATCCTATCAGACCACCAAGCTTTAATGTTAGAATTCAACAGCAACACAAATTCCAGAAACCCTACAAACTCATGGAAATTGAACAATGCACAACTGTACCATTTCTGGGTCAAGGAAGAAATAAAGAAAGAAATTAAAGATTTCCCAGAATTCAAACAGAATGAAGAAACAACATACCTGAACTTATGGAACTTTTTGAAAGCAGTGCTACAAGGAAAGTTCATTGCACTAAGTGCCCATGTGAAGAAAATTGAGAATAGTCACATTAGAGAATTAACATCACAACTGAAAGCTCTAGAACAAAATGAAGAAAATTCACCCAAGAGGAGTAGTCTTCAGGAAATAATCAAATTGAGGGGTGAAATCAATAAAGTAGAAACTAGGAAAACAATACAAAGAATCAGTGTATCAAAGAGAAATGTTCTTTGAGAAAATCAACAAGATAGATAAATCTTTATTCAAACTAACCAAAAGGCAGAGAGAGTCAACATGCAAATCAAGAAAATCAGAAACGAAAAAGGGGAAATAACAATGGACACTGAGGAAATCCAGAGAATCTTCAGGTCGTACTGAAAGGATGAAAAAATACAGCCTAACTCTCCAATGACCACAGAAAACTAGAAGTCTAAAAAAGCCCTAAATACCTTAAATTCCAGACCCTGTCCCCTGGCAGTAAGTAGGCAAAAGGTCACATTCTTTGCTGTTTAAAACAGGGTTGTTTACAACAGGACCTGTGAATAAGTGAGTACAGGAAATGAGCTTTGTCACTCCACCCAGGAGCCCATGCAAATGCAGACCTCCGAGACTATAGAAAACTGATTGGTCTATAAAATGCAAGCTTGGATGGTTTAAAATTGATTGGTCTGCACCGCGCGGGCTCTGGATGCTATGAGATGATTGGTTTAAGATGCATGGGCTTTGTTGTAACCCTACAAAAGCTGTCTCAATTCTGTACTCAGGGTCCTCAGTCCTCTACCCCTGTGTGGCTCATGACTGTGTACCCCAGTGCACTTGGAAAATAAAGGACCTCATGCTTTTACATCAAGACAGCTTCTCGTGAGTGATTTGTGGGGTGGGAAGGGAATGCCTTTCCTGAGTCGGGGTGTGAGGGTCCACGCTCTGCAGGTCTTTCAGTACTTTGAAAACCTATATTCCACAACATTCAAAATTTTGAAAGAAATAGAAAATTTTCTGGATAGATATCACTTACCAAAATTAAGGGAACTTACCTGTACCACCGCTCCGTGTGTTGAGTTCTGAATCCTCTTCGGCAACTATAACCCCTAATGATGTAGAAGCAGACATCAAAGGTCTCACAACGAAACAAAAAAAAAAAAAAAAAAAAAAAGCCCAGGGCCAGATGGTTTCATTGCAGAATTCTACCAGAAATTCAAAGAGCAGTGAAACCCAAAACTTCTCAAACTGTTACAAAATAGAAGCAGAAGCAGAAGGGTCATTGCCAAACTCTTTTTACGAGGCTACAATTACCTTGGTACACAAGCCACGCAAAGACACAACTAAGAAAGAGAACTACAGACCAATATCCCTCATTAACATTGATGGAAAAACACTCAATAAAATGCTGGCAAATCGAACCCTAGAACACTTCAGAGAAATCATCCACCATGACCAAGTAAGCTTCATCCCAGGCATGCAGGGAATATTCAATATATGACAACCCATCAATGTAATCCATCATACAAATTGAAAAAGAAAAACCACACGATCATCCCACTAGATGCTGAAAAAGCCTTTGACAAAATCCATCACACCTTCATGATAACAGTCTTGGAGAGATCAGGAATAACAGGAACACACCTAAAAATAATAAAAGCAATATACAGAAAACACAGCCAACATCAAACTAAATAGAGAGAAACTCAACGTGATTTCTCTAAAATCAGGAACAAGATTAGGATGTCCACTTTCTCTATACCTCTTCAAGATTGTACTAGAAGTTCTAGCTAGGGCAAGACAATAAAGAAGATCAAGGGGATACTATTTGGAAAGGAAGAAGTCAAACTTTCACCATTTGCACATGATATGATAGTTTACATAAGCGACTAGAAAAAACTCTACCAGGGTACTTCTATACCTGATAAACACCTTCAGCAAAGTGGTAGGATACAAGATTATCTAAAAAAAAAAATCAGTAGCCCTACTATATACAGATGATAAAGGGGCTGAGAAAGAAATCAGAGAAGCATTACCCTTTACAATAGCCATAACATAAAATATCTTG